>CAWUFW010000009.1:437500-1637500 GCA_963921515.1 Calotriton arnoldi
AGACGTAATGACCTTCGCACCAGCAGGAGGAGAGGACTCCAGGACTTTGCCTACTTCCTCATTGTGGCTAAAGGCAACAGAACTTCCTGATTGCTTGCTTCAGTGCTTCTCTAGGCCACCCCTATTCAAGGAGGGTTTAATTCTCCAGTAAAGCTGTTAACCCCTTCAGTTCTGTTCTTACACAGTTTTCAAGTGGTTAAGCTTGTACTTCTTTCTTTTATTCTTTTTATATTCTTTCCTTCTCTTTTTCCTTTTCTCTATCTGTAAAAGGAGTATGCATTCTTAATTGTATCTGTTGATTGGTTCTAAGCATTTGCAGCATTATTATTATTTCAGTTAATTTTAACATGACTACGGCAAATATGTCCCAGCCTCCTTCCTTTCAGGATGAGGAGGGGGAGCCATTGTTACCATGGAAGGAGTGGGAAAAATTGTTCCAATCATATTTAATTGCTATTGGCGGCAAACAATTCTCTGCTTTAAGGAAACAACACATTTTACTCCATAATTTAGGGGTACATGGTAGAAGGGTATATGAGAACTTGGTGACACCCTCCTCAGGTAGTGATGAGGATGATGATCAAGGGGATGCGTATTTATTGACATTTCGCAACCTAGAAGAATACTTTGGGGAAAATAGTAAATATTGTGTTAGAGAGACACACATTTTTCTGTAGGTTTCAGGGCAAGGATGAGAAGATCAATAGTTATATAGCTTGTTTGAGAGGTCTTGATAGTTTTTGCGAATTTGGTACATCGTGTGACTCCCTCATTAGGGATCAGTTGGTAAGATGCACTAATAATTCTAGTATACAGGAGAAACTCCTCACTCTCAACCCTGATTTTAAGGAGGCTATCGATTTAGCGAAGAGCATAGAGCATACGGCGGAGTGTATAAAGGAAATGAAGAAGAGTAGTATGTCTGAAACAATTCATGTATTCAATAATCACACTAGTAGACGAGAAAACTTTAAGGAACTGGACACATCAAAACAAATGTTAGGAACGCAGACCAAGAGTGAGGTAGAGGGAGGCAAGGCGAGAGAAGGAAATAAGTATCTGAAAGAGACACGTTAGTGATAGATTCCTTACCTTAGAATATCCCCAGGCGTCAGACTGGATCCGGAAAGTTTTTCTAGCAGTACCCCTGCGCGCCAGTAGGTGGCGTCGTGCGGCTCCGCGTCCGTCGCTGGCGTCGTAAGCGCCGAGATGACGTCATGGAGACTACTTAGGCGCCACCCATGCGCGCTGACGTCAGTTCTTCTTTTCTCGCGCCAGTAAGCGCAGATCCGGTTAGAGCACGCACCCTAGTCGCTTTTTGACTATCTCTTTTGAGACTTTTGTCTCCCTTTTCCAGTTGGTTTCCTGGTGCACGTAGGGATGCCTGGATTTAAGTCTTGTGGGGCCTGCCGTCGCAACATGTCGGTGGCGGACCCCCACGATGTCCGCCTCTACTGCCTGGAGACCGACCACGACTCTCGGTCTTGTCTGGATTGTCGGGCCATGGCCCCAAAGGCCTTGCGGGAGCGGCGCCGGAAACTGCTGGAGGTCCGGCACTCGTCCCCGCGCTGTTCCCGGTCCAGAGGCCGTTCCAGGGAATGCTCGCGGGGCCACAGCCGTCGCTCCTCGGGCTCCAGGTCTTCACCCTCGGATTCGGGTAAGAGACGAGTGTAACGATATATCTGTAAGAGACATTAGTTAGTGATAGATTCCTTACCGCCCCACCCATCCTCCCCGTTCTGCGACCTGGTTTCTAGGGTTAAGGTCATCCCTTTTAGGGCCCTAGTTTCATGGCACCAGTGGTCAGTTTCTTGCATGGCTCTGCGTTCCTGGCGCGGAAAGTCGTGTACAGAACTGACGTCAGCGCGCATGGGTGGCGCCTAAGTAGTCTCCGTGACGTCATCTCGGCGCTTACGACGCCAGCGACGGACGCGGAGCCGCACGACGCCACCTACTGGCGTGCAGGGGTACTGCTAGCAAAACTTTCCGGATCCAGTCTGACGCCTGGGGATATTCTAAGGTAAGGAATCTATCACTAACTAATGTCTTACAGATATATCGTTACACAAGTAGTAACTTGTGCGTTACCGCTGTGGCAGTTATAGTCACTTAGCCAACAGTTAATTTTGTCCTGCTAGGTCAAATGTTTGCAGGAAGTGCGATAAAAGAGGTCATTATGCACGTACCTGCAGGAATGTAGAGATAAATAATAGAAAAATTCATGTGGTTGAAGAAGTGGTAATGGATGCTAATAAATTTGTTCTGCAAGTCAAAGCGGGGGAACAGAAGCTTGTAACGACTATCCCACTTGTGAAATATTCTTGGATGGGGTAGGAGTGACAGTGTTTGCGGATTCATGTTCACAGTATACCATTATCAATCTTAAAACATTTGTATACAAATGGGGAAATAATGGCTACACTCTCGACTGTGCTGATATCAAACCTGGGGGTACAATCAAGATCCCATACACCTGATGGGAATGCTTGATATGCACTTTGCTTTAAAAGACCATACTACCCAGCGTTTAGTTTATGTTGCAGAGAGGGGTTCCAATTTACTGGGCTGGAAACACCAAAAGGATTTAGGCATTAAATTGGACCCCAATAGCAGGGAACCTGTTATGGCCATTGAACTGGAGCACTGTAATGATGGT
This sequence comes from Calotriton arnoldi, assembly GCA_963921515.1. Classification (NCBI taxonomy): domain Eukaryota; kingdom Metazoa; phylum Chordata; class Amphibia; order Caudata; family Salamandridae; genus Calotriton; species Calotriton arnoldi. Next base: position 440,157 of record CAWUFW010000009.1, read on the forward strand.
ATAATTGAGCAATTCCCAGGTGTTCACTGAGAAGTTGGGCCACTTAAGGAATTTTCAGCATAGGATAATATTAAAGGAAAATGCTACGCCAGTGGTGCACAAGGTTTGTCCAATTCCTAATTTGATGTGTGAACCTTTAAGATTAAAACTAGACAAATTGATTGAACAAGAGGTAATTGAACCTATAGAGAGTTCCCTCTGGTTGGCTCCCATTGTGGTTGCTCAAGAGAGTGGGGGTAGGGGGATTCGTCTGTGTGTTGATTTGAGAGACTTGAACCACAACAGTACCTGAGGAATGCTCTAGTGACTCTTAGAGATGCTGGTCTAACTATCAAACTAGATAAATGCAAGTTTTGCGTGGATTCTGTTGATTATCTTGGTCATCATATTTCCAAGGATGGTATTCAATCTAAACTTGACCTAATGGTGGCAGTTCAAGAGGCACCACCACCCACGACTAAAGATTAGCTAAAATCTTTCATGGGTTTAGTAGAATATATGTCCAAGTTTGTGAAGAATTTTGATTGCTACACTGTACCCTTAAGACATCTATTGAAGAAAGGAGCTTATTTTGTGGGGGATGGTCCCTGTGTTCAAGCATTTGAAAGTATAAAACAAGCCATAATTGGTGCACCATCATTAGGTAATGTTGACACCACAAGTAAAACCTTCCTTTACACGGATGCCAGTGCCAAGGGTTTGGGTGCATCTCTGGTGCAAATTGTGGAGGGTAAGGAGAGAATTGTGGCGTTTGCTTCAAGGGTCCTAAAGAATGCCGAAGTGAATTACTCCACCAATGAAAAGGAAGTGTTAACTTGCTGCTGGGCTGTTACTCACTTCACATTCTTTTTGTGGGGCCTTTCTTTCACCTTAAAAACTGATCACAAACCTCTTACTTACATCTTCACTAGCAAGGGAAGAGAGCAGTCTACTCGCATAGCCAAGTGACTCCTCGGCTTAGAGGGTTACAACTTCAAGATTGACTTTGTTCCAGGGAACAGGAATTCTGTTGCAGACTGCCTTTATCAGTTACCCAGAAAGGGAAGTACAATGGAGAGTGGTAGTGGTATGGATGAGGATAGTATGGGTGATTCATATAAGAGACATCACTGTCTCTTATATGAATGAACCTTCCGTCCAAAAAAAGGAGAGATTGCACCCAGGATGAAAGTGGAGTACTGACAAGCGATAAAAGCGGAACACAGACACATGGTGAACTTCATGAATCACATAGGAGTTATGTTTCCTTGTCATGTAGGATCAGAACCATATATAACACAACAGATTATGTTTTGGACTATTTGGATATAAGCATTGAAGACGAATGTGATTTATCCGTGATAACACTGTTTTATTGTGCTGTCTTTAATGTATGTTTAAACCTTACCGCGTCATTAATTGGTCAAGAGTTATGTATATTGAGTTGTTGGAACATCAGCAATGCGCAGTTCACCCGGGTGGAGAGTGAAAGATTCGGGTGTGGCAATCTCTAAGGTATTCTGGGAAACTGAGTATGACGAGAAGAATAGTCTGAGCGAGCGCCAGCGAGTAACAGTCGAAATCCAGCTTATAGTGTATCATAAAGTGCACTGTTATGAGAGGAGCAGTTGAAATGTAGTTTTAGTGTGAAATAGTTGAATTCCGGTCCATAGTTTAGGTAGAACCCCATGGCACTTAACAGATCACCTGGGGGGAGGTAGCGGTGTTAAAAGCGAAAGAAGGTTGTGATTGGTGTAAAGCAGTTAACATTGACAATGAAAGTTGTGCAGGGGCACACTATGGATGAACCGTGTAAGGTCACGGTAAAGCTTTGATAAGAAGTGACATCGAGTAATGTTTCCAAGAATCTGATGAACATTTGTCACGGTAAGCGTAGAGTAGAGCCTTAGCGTTTTGCAGGAGTAGTGATAAAATAAGGTTTCAGTGACAAGTATGGGGTCATGAGTGCACTTTAGAGCTTTAATGTTTTGCTGGAACAGAGATAAAACAACAGGTTGTAGTGACACGTATGAGTATATTAAGCAGTATTGTAGGCTTAGATCTTATACATACGTAATGTGGGGTTAATGAGGAGGTTGGATTATGGCGGGTGTTTTAAACCATGATCGAAAATATAGAAAAATAGGCGGTGCAGAATGGAACGGTATCTTATAGTCTAATCAATTTGAACTTAAAAAGGATATCTTTAGTCTGTCTGCAAACTGTGTATTATATTATATATGTTTCATCAAACTGACGGTTATTAATATTTTTTCTAGATACCCCTGATGAAGGATTGTCCCGAAATGCATTGGGTGTTTTTAAATAAATCGTGACATGTGGAAACATTTTGACTCTCCTATGTTTGTGTGAAAAACTTCAATGAACAAAAGAATGAGTAAAATGAATTGAAGAAAATAATGGATAAAAATAGAAGAAAGTAACGGGGTAAAAAGTGAATTAACTGAAGAGTCTAATACAAATTTGATTTATTGGATTCATTCGTTGATAACTGCTGTGCTGCTTGAATGGAGTCAAAATTGGTTCCTTCGTGTTCGTTCTTAAGATAGTCTGGGTGAACCTATCCTGACTGTGACAAGCCCTGGTATCTCCAGGGAGGAGTGGATTAAGTGTTCAGAAAATAATGCCACCCTTTATGCTTTAAGGGGCAAGATTGTTCATGGGTGGCCATCAAAACCAAATGGTTTACATGAGGATATCCACAGATTTTGGGAGGTGAGACATGAATTATATATTCACAAGGACATAATTATGAGAGGTGAGAAGGGCCTGGCACACGAAGGGCATTTAGGGTGCAGCATTACCAAATCCAAGGTCAGGGCTACATACTGGCTCCCTGGTATGGACGGTCATGTAGAGACAGGTTTTCCTGACATGCTCCATGAGTGATAAAAGCAAGTATATAAGGCAGGACCTCCTGTCCCAGGTGGAAGTACCATCTAAACCATGGGACAAATTAGGACTAGACATCATGGGTCCTTTCAATGGTTCAGAGTGGTCTGGCAAGTTCATTATTGTTTTAGTGGATTACTATTCCCACTGGATTGTTGTTAGAGTGGTCAATCATATTACTACCCGTGACATGATTGATTTCTGGTCAGACACTTTCATGATTGAAGGTATACCCAATTCCCTCATCACAGATAATGGTGTTCAATTTACCTTTGTTGAGATGAATGATTTTCTAAAGAACTCATCTATTGTACATCCTAAAACTGCTCTTTATTGTCCAAAAGCAAACAGACTGGTGGAGAGAGTGAACTGTATGTTTAAGGAGTGTATTCAGTCAGCTCAAATCTCTGGGGCATCGGTGGATATTGGTATTAAAAGGTTGCTGTGGTCCTATCAGACTGCCCCCCAACTCGGTTACAGGAGTTTCACTTTTTTTGATGCTTAAGGGTAGACTGCTCGGCACTAAAATGTTTCCCAATTGGATGGGTGGTGGGGAAACCAGATGGGTTCATCAAGGAATTGTGCGTGAGTGTATCAAGAATTATCAAGACAACTACAAAAGGAGATATGACAGCAAACATGGTGCGAAATACAGAAGATGTCACGTGGGAGATTGGGTGGTGGTCAAAGCTCCTGAGTCTAATAAGTGTGGTACGAGTACATTTTACAAGCCACTTAGAGTAACTAAAGTCAACACTAACATGGTGACACTTGAGGATGGCAGGGTGTGGAACATGGACAGAAGTGTGGTGCCTCCTTTTCAGAGTTAAGATCTTGCGTTGAAATACCAGTGTCTACCTTCCAAGAGCAGCCTGAATGCTCACATAGCCCACGTTGTTTTCAAGCTCCTAGGTGGCACAAGGATTATGTTTTCCAGTGAATGTATTAAACTATATTGAGAACAGTTTCATGTATTGTGCTTGATTTTTATATACTCATTCATCCTTCTGTTTAAAGAAGATTTATTTTTATCGGAAGGAGATGCGTTTAATCTCTATTCTATTTTCATATCCTCTCAAGTGTAACTTTCCTTTTATGCATTTGCCCTCTTTATATATTCAGCGTTAATTTAGGTTTTACCCTTGGTCTCTCCCATTCCCCTTTTTCCCCAAGCCTTTGGAACCTTCCTTTGTCCTGGTCCTGTGGGCTGACAGTACAACTGTCACTGCAAGTTGAAACTGTGCCTGATGAACTGAATAAAGATTCTCTCCGTTACATTTCGCCTCCTTGAACTTTTTAACAACCTGTTGGCGTCAAGAATGGACCACGAGCTGGAAAGTTTCTTCAGTTGGAGGTCAAACCTAAAAGAAAAGCGACAGACGCCTTTCTCTATGATTGGAGTCAAGAGAAAAGGTATGTATTTCCCTCCTTCACCATGATCAAAAGATTACCAGCTGAAATGAGAAGACAGAAACCAGAATTGGTGATCATCACACCAGCATGGAGGTCGCAAGTCTGGTATCTATTTCTGAGGGAACTTTGTTGGGATACTCCAATCCTTCTTCCCCTATTTCCAGATCTCTTCCTGGTTCCTGTATCGCCTTGTGTTGAAAGAGCAAGTTTATCTCATGGCATGGAGCATTACAGGGAACAATGGAAAGTTTGGAACTTTCTCAAGATTCTCAACGTCTCCTATCAAAGGGTAGGCCGATGGAAAAAAAAAAAAAAGATACAAGTCCGCCTGGTCAAGATGGTTGGGCTGGTTTCTCTAGAGGGGTGTGGATCCTGTGAGTTCTGACACTGTGCATTTTTGTCATCTTTGGCATTGGAGGGTATGGCTTACAGATCAGTGAATACATTCTGGTCAGCCATATTGATTGGCAGGACGACCCCGGTAGACAGTCCTCCGGTTGGAAAGCACCCACTGGTATGGAAACTGATGAGAGGAATACGTTTTTCCTTTCCGCTGTAACCTAGGTACTCAGTCCTTTAGGACGTAAATAAAATTCTTAGCCTCTTCCTGTCCTGGGAGAGCAATAAATATCTTTCCAGGAAGGAACTTTCAGGTACGCTGGCCATGTTGCTGTGCCTAATGTCCTGCAGGGTGGTCCCAGATGTCACATCACTCAACGTTACTGGTAGGGTTTTCACCACAGAGGGGGTTACTTTCCATGTATCTAGACAAAGTGAAATTCAATATTGATTTCTTATGCAACATTTACTGATCACCCCAAATTGTGTGTTGTAAGATACATAAAAGCCTATGAAGTTATGACTTCCACCCCCTTACCCTAGGCGAGTGGGAACTCCAGATTTCCATCCGAAAGCGCAGTTTTATCCCCTACTATGGCGAGATGGGTCATGCAAGAGGCAGATATTGATACTTTGACATTTGGAGCACATTCCGCTAGAGGGGCTATAGCCTTGAGAGCTTCTTCTTTGGGGGCCCGTTTGGAGGACGTACTGAATGCTGCAGATTTGTCCTCAGGCTCAAAGTTTAAAATGCTTTACTTTAAACCAGCTGTAGATATCGCAACTTAGGTGGTAAATAAGCTCTGAACAAGCAAAATCCTTGCCTCCAGTCCTAACAGAGAATGAAAAATGTCCTAGATTTCGTAACAGAAAGTTTCAATTCTATCAAGGACATGGATGCACCCAACAACTGCCCACCCGAATCTGGAGGGCTGAAAGTGGAGCTGAACACAGATGCACTGGCAGTAAGTAGACATTGTTTTGGTTCTTAGAATAAATTGTGATGATGAAAATACTGTGTATTTGTTATACTGTTGGTTACACAAATAACAGTATTGCAAATGTTTGAATCTATAATATTGTTGCCAAGCAGTTATCTATCTTCAACAGGCTCTACCTCACCTATGTGGTTTTATGCTCTAATAGGGAATGAAGCGTCCCAACAGGAGTCACATGCATGACGGAGATGATCTTCATTGCGCAAAGAAAGAGAGGGCATACCGATCGAGGAAGGACTATTGTTGGGCGATACATGCTCCAATTGCCTAATGTGTTTTATCTTCCCTTTACCTATGTTTGATGGGAAGGTCAGTTCTTTACTGTTGAACAAGGCTACTGTATTAAAAAAGCATTTGCAATGCAATAGGTCTCACATTACTGAAAGTTTGAGGTATTGGCGTTGCATTATTATTTGCAACACCAATAGGTCAAACTTTCAGTAATGCGTGACTTATTGCATTGCAAATGCTTGTTTAATCTTGATCTTACCTCGGGATCCCATAATGTTCTTCAGCAGACCAGTGGCCTGTAGAAAATGGCGTAAATGTTTCCTCTCCAGATGACATGTATGGACCCTGCATTTGTGCGTGACGGGAGGGGGGGATGTGTCAGCGAGGAGTGAAGAGATGGCCAGAGCTGGCCAACAAAAAGAATCAATTGGTGATGTCGCTGAGAGGGAACCAAGCACAGAAAGGCGGGACAGATGCACAATATTAACCAACTAGAGAAAAGGAATTTTAAAAAGCAGCCCAACTAACCAACCAAAAGCGGTGGGCGTGTCCAAAGTCCCCGATAGCCCATATACCGAGTACAGCATGCCTCGCAGAGAAGCGCATACGCTGACCAGGCTCAACCTAATAAAAGCAAACAAAGAAATCATAATCCTCACCTCCCTGTCCCTAATAGAATTTAAACCTTCCGTTACGAAAGCTAGGAAGTTTTTCATTTAGTTCTAGATTGTCCAATCTGTTTTTGTGCTGCATTCTATGCTCTTTGGCCATTTCACTCGCTGATTCCTTAAAGGTTGGATGTTTGTTTTCATTCAATCTAAAGGCACTGGACACTAAAATTGGTCCCTTGACTTAGGCACGCACCTGAAAGTATCTATAACATTCTGAATGTCTCTGTTAAGTGGATCTGAGGTGTCAAATGTGTTCCAGCATCTCCAGAATAAATAATTATTTTCCTTCTATAATTTGGATTGATGTCAAAGGATCTGGCAGTGGCAAGTTGATAGTTGGAGGCTTGGTTGCTTGACATATGGATGATGGAAAGGTAGTAGACCAGGATGTTCCTAATGAGGAAACAGTGACCATGGTAGACTACCATGAGGTCAGCCGGCTTGTCGACCAGGGCTTTGCTATAAATGGTGGTGGAGGGAGAGGGGGGTTGGGGAGGTAACGATATTCCTGTCAATGAGGATTTACTAAGCTCCACAGGAAGAGATTGTGCTGATGATGTCTTAGCTTCTGTGGAGGGTAGGCTCTAACTTAACAGCTACCTAGATCAGACTGGTGCCATTCATATTTTAACCTACTGTTAAATTATCTACACCTTTATCTTTTAGCACCGGGGTGGGGACATCGAAGATTTTTCCAGCTTGCATTTGTTCATTGGCATATATCTTGGGCAAATCTACACAAGCATAATCTCACTCATTAAAATAATGAAAGAAAAAAGGGAAAAAGATCAGTTTTCTCTGTCTATCAACAGGTTTGGAGAGGAACCCTACTAAATATCAATCTTCCGGATTATAGTGCATGCAAGGTCAATAGACACGTTCACAGCAAAGGTCATCCACAAGCAATGTTTTTCTTCTAACCAAACTGACATTCACTGAACAGAAACCTGTTTTTCTTTTTAATTGAGCCATGAATTTCCAGTTCAGTCCCAGACGCTCACGATAGAAGCCCAGTATCTTTGATATTGCTGCCAGATAGAGTGGGAAACGCCCAGTTAAACATGGAATATTTATATAAATCGTTTTGATGAATTCTACAGGAATTTCTTGCAAAGTTGTACTGCGAATTTCCTCTCAGAAACATCAAACAATGAAGAGCTGTTTCTGAAGATACTGAGTCACATGCCATGGAGTGACAAATCTGGAGATGACCTCCAGTCACACCACACTGGCTACAAACTAAACTGAAAAACAAGGAGGGTAGGCTGTAAGACTAAATTAGCTGTTAATGTCAATACTTTGTTCTTTAACTATACTGAGGATTGCTAGGCTGTGGATGCAGAACAATTCAAAGCACTTTAATTTATGAAAGTTTCAATAAGGAGAGCACACAGCCATGGAATTCCAAAATACAGAAGATCTATGCGCGTACGCAAAGGCTATCAACTCTGATTATCTTCTACCCTTTACAAAAAGGGGCAGATTGTGATGAATCAGAGCAGATGGATGCCCTCCCCCCACCCCCTTCCCTTTTAGCATTGAGTTTGAAGGTCTGGCCTGAACCCTTGGAGGAATACAACATTCACCACTTTGTCAATTATTACTGGCCAACTGGTTAATGACCCAAATGGGGCAAAATATTGCTGTTGCCCTCCCCCATGAAAGTTAATTTAAACATATGGATAGAGCTATTCAAGTACAACCTTATTAACCTACAACTGTATTACAATTGCTTTTTATCCTCTGGTAAAATAATACATTTGAAAAAAAGAACTTGCCAACATAATGTCACACTTAGAAACTTCGCGGAAAATTATTTAATATACATCTAAATGTTCAAGTTAATCCAAGCACCCACATAGGAGATCTCTCATTTATTGATATCTACTTATCCAAAAGCTTAGTAGCCTCCAGTTGCAAAGCACAGGTGGGCAAAAAAATAAATCAAGACCGGCCAAGCCCAAAACAATCCATTCACTAGTACAGAAACTGCTAATTCGAACTATGTAACCTCTAATCTTTCGCACTGCAGTCCATAAGAAGGAAACTAAAACCCCACTTTTTTCTGCAGTTATTGATTAGAAGTAAATTATCTAAATATTTATATTTTGTACGGTTACCCATCATAAAACAGTTAAATAAAGTTATTTTCAGATACCCAAATGCCAGTGCCATATTCATTTCAGCATCTCTCGCCCTCACAGGCAGACTAGTAAACTAGGCTGTCATCAGGTCACACTCACTTTACCAGTGTAGTTCAAGTTCAGTCAGCCAGGGCAGGCATACAGTCAAAATCAAAATGCAGAAACGTAAAAGTCTAAGTGGTTCACAGAAGGGCAGACTGAACCTTTACACTTGGCGCACATATTTGAACTACCTGGCACAAGGTTGTAAAGGACAACACACACATTACTACCTCGATTTACTAATTTGTCATCATACAACTAAACACGAAACACAATCTGGCAAATGCATTAGGGTTATATTCACCTTCAAATAATTATTGATTCCTAAGCTCTTCATTCTGTCCGCAAACACGTTGATATCTTCCAGCTTACTTTTTGGATGATGGAGCAAAATTCCAGTTCCTAGTCTCCAAATCAACTGAAAAAAACAAGAGAGCATAGATAGTTATTCATACCTTGTGAACTCAATCCCATGAATGTTGGAATCACTGAGGACAGATTTGGAAGGAATCGAAAGAATTATTATGGACAAAAGCCTGATGTGGCTCATCAACATTTGCTAAAGGAATACATGAAGTACATCAGCAAGAGGCCATGCAGTAACGAGCTTCCCACTGATGGATAAAATATTTTTTTTAGCAATGATCTACCTTTGGAGAAGAAGTTAGTTTTGTAATGGCTGGCCGGAGAGTTAACAAATAGACCAATGAGTTTAGAAAGAGCCGTGAAGACAAGCAAAGCTAAATGTTGCAAAACAGTGTGCTGTTAAAAGGAACCACTGGAACCTGGAGTTTGTTCACACTGCTTCTGAGGTCTGTTAGAACTCTCCGCGGCTGGGCTAGTGTAAGGTTTCCACAGTCTGAAGCGGATAGAACATGGACTATGGAAGAAACCTCCAGGCCTTTGGGTAGAGCCCGATCAAGGAGCAGCAACCCTTGTACTGAGAAGGGCAGGAGGAAAGACAGAAAAGAATGGCACTTTCATCATTAAGGCATATAGCAAATGCCCAGGCATACGTAACAACAATTTGATTTGCCACATCCTAAGATTTGCCAGCAGATGAAAGGTGGAACGAATGGAGGATAGTCTAAACTTATCAGGGAGTAATGTATGTTGCTCAAAAAAAATCTAACCGAGACCACAAAATATGCAATCCACTCTATGTATGTAGTTCGTACGGAAAACTCGAACAAAGCTGCAATGAGGAACTGAAAGAAAACATTCAATAACTTTCTAGGCCATAGGGAGGAAATGTGGGTGACCCTGAGAGAAATTGTTCATTAACCAACTAACTCTGCTTGCATTCACCCACTTATCCATCTACAACAAAAGGCACACAACTTCAACAAACATTTGCAAGATAAGGTAACTGTTTAAATACGGAGAATGAGACGTTTACATTATACCATACCATACCAAGACATTTATAAAGCGCTCGGCTACCACCAACGGCGGTGTCCCGGCGCTACAAAGAGACAAGGGAAAAAAAAGAAGAAAGAGAGAGAAGACAAACTAAGGGAGATCAAAAAGCCAAGTTTTCAAAGCACTCCTAAAGGTGGTTTCAGATTCTGCTTTGCGCAAGTAGAGAGGCATCGCATTCCATAGAGCGGCTGTTCTTACTGCAAAGGCGCGCCCTCCCATCCTAGCTTTACGGTAGGAAGGAGAGCAGAGAAGAAGCTGAGAGTTCGAGCGCAAGGTCCTGTTCTGGTGGTATTTCCGAAGTCTTAGCCTCAGATAACCCGGTCCACTTTCTCTAGTAGCTCTAAAGGCAAGTAACAGGGCCTTAAATTCGATTCTCCTTTTCACCGGAAGCCAGTGAAGACTACGCAGGTGGGGGAAATGTGATGCCGGAGAGGCACGTTTCTAAGAAACCTAGCAGCAGCATTTTGGACTGTCTGGAGCCTTTGAATAAGATAGGCAGGAAGGCCAAGATACAAGCTATTGGCATAGTCCAGCTGGGATGTAATCAAGGCATGGACTATAGTGGCCCGACAGTTCATCGGTAATAAATAAAGAAATCTACGCAAACTTTTGAGCTTCCAAAAACATGCTCTAGAAACTTGGCTAATCTGGGCCTTCACCGACAATTCTGAGTCAAATCTAAAACCTAAATTTCTGACAGATAAGACCGGGGTGGGAGGGGGATTCAACTGCATTGGCCACCATAAATCAGCCGGTGGAGGTGATGGTTGGTTAAAGAACATCACCTCAGTTTTATCGGTATTCAGTTTAAGACAGTTATCTGTCATCCAAGAAACAATCTTAATTAGGCATTGCCTAAAGCTGTCAAATGCAGCCATCTTGGAATCTTTAAATGAGAACACCAGCTGCGTGTCAACAGCGAATGAGATTATACGCACACCACACTGCTCAACTAGTGCTGCCAGAGGGGCAAGATAGATATTAAACAGGGTCTGGCTTAACGCAGAACCCTGAGGTACTCCACAGCCCATGGCGCAAGAGGAAGAGACATGAGGACGAAGGAGGACCTGCTGGGATCGCCCCTCCAGGAAGGATTGGAACCAATTTAAGATGGTACCCGAGATACCCAGCTGTGTCAGTCGGTCTAAAAGAATCGAGTGAGAGACCGTATCAAAGGCTGCAGATAAATCTAACAGCACAAGCATGGCACAGCTACCATGGTCTAGGGATTCTTGGATGGTTTCCGCCACTTCCAACAGAGCCGTCTCTGTACTATAACCATTCCTAAAGCCCGATTGGGAGTCATGAAGGAGATTATTAGACTCCAAATAATTAGAGAGTTGTCTCTGAACCTCCTTCTCCAAGATTTTAGCAGGGGCAGGAAGGAGCGAGATAGGCCTGAAATTCTTGAGTATGCTCGGATCTGCATCTTCCTTTTTGAGAATTGGCAAGACCAGGGCCTTTTTCCACACTGAAGGGAAGCTTCCCAGCCTTAGAGAGGTGTTCCAAATAGCATTTAACTGGAAGTTAAAAAGAGGAGCCAGTAAGTTAAAGAATCTAGCTGGGCAGGGATCCAAGGGCGAGCCTGACTTAATTCTGACAAGGTCTTTCAAAGATAAAAACGGGCAGAAAGGCTGAAATTCAGTCCAGAGACAGGGAGGAACATAAGCCGAAGGTGTAATTAGCCTATCTCCGGACACCAAGAAAGTGGAGTATATAGATTGAATCTTTTCCTGGAAAAAAGTTGACAAATCCCTACATAAAACAGCTGAAGGCACAATCTTGCTCAAAGTGGCCTCAGGTTTCATAAAATCTTGAACAATCTTAAATATTTCTTTAGGAGAATTATCCGAATCTTTAATTTGTTTGGCTAGATGATTCTTAATAGCCAAGCGTTTCAGAACATGGAATTTTTTTTGTGCAGCTTTATAAGTGCTCTTCGCATCCGAATTATACGTTTTCCGCCAAATACGCTCCAGTTTTTTGCATGTGCTTTTTTCAGACTGGAGCTCTGACGAGAACCAAGGAGCGGAAGGCTTTTTCCTAGAAGGTTTCGACATTTTCATGGGAGCGATGGCGTCCAGAGAAGAAGTAACCCATTCATTAAACGACGTTGCATCTAAGCTAGGATTGCCCGTTAGCTGGAGAGGGATGTCGCGCAGGACCGGACCCATGGCCTCAATAGATACTCTCCTCCAATTTCTCTTCTTTTCAAACTCTGGTCTCATCCTGTGTGTCCCACCGTGCCTGGACAAACTAAATGGGACTAACCAGTGGTCTGACCACGTCAAAGGCAGAGGAACCTCCACTCTGATGGTGGGGTCGTTAGAGAAAATAAGGTCCAACATATGACCAGCGTAGTGTGTGGCAGACATAACCTGCTGAATCAAGTTTAATCCACCCAGCATCTCAGTCACTTGGAGCGCCAAGGCACAATCCTGCCTATCCATATGGACATTAAAATCGCCCAAAACCGTAAAGTTGGCATATCTTAATGAGGGGCCGGCAATAATGTCCCCTAATTTTAAAAGGTGGGCAGCTACAGAGCTCGGGGGTCGATAAACCAACATGCCCGCAATAGTATGTCCTAGAGAGGTTTGAATAGAAAAGGACATAGCCTCAATAGTGCCAATATTCTCAATTTTTTTACAACATTATCTTGTTGATGCAGAGGAAGTGGACGGCTCAAAGGGAGTTTCTTTTAAAAAAATAACTTCAGGACACGGGGGAAAAGCTTCCCTATCGTCCATATTTTTCTATCATTCTGTGAGGGTCAGCAGCACACACAGCATGCTGATGTCAACAGAATGAAAGTGAAAGCAGTCAGAGCCATTAGGAGCCAGGGCTTTCACACTACTCGGTGCTCAGGGGAGACACAACTCAGCCCAAGAGCACTGATCAACGGAGATGTTTCAGGCAGTACATCTCCTTAATTGTCGACTGCTGGGGGACCACCGCAGGACTAGCCACTAGGTAGTGCCCTTGGTAGGGTGAATGATCCCCTTGGCCCTGGGCCCAACCCTCATCTCTAAAGAGCCACAATAGTCTTTTTGCACTACCCCTCCCCCCTCCCAGATACTTAGACACAAAGGAACCTTTAAAAAAAACAAAAAACGGGCATTTTGCCTGACCCTCACCGTCCAATTGGCCCAATAGTCCTTCTACCTTCTTGCGGGTCAAAAGCAACCCTGGTCCCATGGCAAGCAAGAGGAACTTTGGATTTTTTTGGGACTTATTTTGACATATGGGTTGGCTGAGAAAGGGTGAATCACTATTTCCTCTCTGCTACCATGGTTAATAGATGTAATATTAAGGCTCTAGGTCAGCAGGCAGCCAGGGAACTCTACCCCCCCTGGGTATTTCTGAAAACCTAGAGGCCCAGGGGAATCCACGGTGGTGTGGCTTGTGTGGATCTCACTGTGTTTTCCTACCCAGAATGCCCTGCAAATGTGATTGTATGGGAAACAAAAAAAAAGAAAATGTTTCCTATATTTTACAGAAATCTCAAGCACTTCCAGCCAATGGTCAAAGTCTTACCACTCTGCAATCTCTTACTTCTCCTGATTGAAAACAGTGCCTCTTTTATGTGGATGGAACGAAGTAACATGGTTGCAACCAGTGCTTAATTTGTAACAAAATTATTGCCAGGGTCCTCATCAGGAGGCCACTGCAGCTTGCACCACACACTGTCCCCGTCAATACTGCCAATGATAGTACCAACACAACCACCAACCACCACACTCCTACAAGTGTGACAATTCATACTATTCCATGCCCCCAAAACTATAAGAATGACTAAGGCGGCAGGTATTAGTAATTTTTGATGTATATTGTATTAATGAACCACTATTGTTCATCTCTAATTATTTATTTTATTTGTTGGGCGCACCAATCAACCCCCAGGTGATCTCTCGCCGCCCTGGCCGCCGAAGCAGTTTGCAATGCTATACAAAGATTAGAGATTGAACAGCCATGTCTTCAGAATTTCTTGAAAAGAATTTGATCTGGGCAAGAGCGGATGGACAAGGGTAGCTGATTCCAGTGATTTGGAGCTAGGAAAGAAAAGGAACGGCCCCCAAATCTGCCTGTATGGATACGTTTGGGGCATAGCAGTAGTAGTTCACTGGATCTAAGCTGGCATACTGGGAAATAAGGCTATAGTTTATTTTTCAGATAGCTCGGTCCCCTCCCGTGCAGGGTTTTAAAAAACAGACACAAAAGTTTGAAAAGTGCACGCTTTTTTATAGGCAACGAGTGAAGGGAGTGCAGTAAAGGTTCGGATGGGGATCGCGGGGGTAGATTATAGATAAGGCGCGTAGCTGTATTCTGCACCACCTGAATCCTGGAAAAAAGGCCTTCGTTCATTCCGACCATTAGGGAATTTCCATAGTCTAGGCGGCTCACTAACAGCGCCTGGACCAGGGTCTTCCTGGCATGCAAAGGGGCCCAATGAAAAAACTTCCTAAGCATGCGCATCAGGCCGAAACAAGTTTCAGAAATGGTTTTAACGTGTTCATTCATAGAAATATATTGTAAGACACCCAGATTTTTAGCAAATTTTTTTGGTGTTGGGGGGGAGGGAGGGGGGTGATCCAAGTTCGGGTGGCCACCAGTTTGCAGAACCAAATTGACTGAGCCTTCTCAAATAGTAGGACCTTCGTCTTACTAGTGTTAAGCTGAAGGAAGTTGGCAGTCATCCATGATGCGATCTTTAACATACAGTCTTTAAATTTGACTTTGGTGAGAGCTGGATTAGAATCCATGGTGTTGACAAGTTGCATGTCATCAGCATAGGAGATGGTGTCAAAACCACACGACCTGATAAGCTTAGCCAGGGGAGACACGTAGATATTAAAATTGGTGGGACTCAAGATTGATCCCTGTGGCACCCCTTTGTCCAGGACCGTGGATTTTGGTAAGGGGTCCATCTGTACTGAGTGGGTGCGTTCCGAAAAAAAAAATCCACCCATTTCAGGGCTTTACTGCTGATACCTATCTCCCCCAATCTTTGAGCTAGAATTTGATGGGAGATGGTATTGAAAGCCGCTGATAGATCAAGTAGAATTAGCATGGCTGAAGTCCCCTTGTCTAAAGCAAGTTTGATTGTGTCAGTAACCTCCATTAAAGCTGACTCTGTGCTATAAGAGGCACGGAAGCCTGACTAAGAGGCTAAATTAGACAAACACGTGGCAGACTGTTATAAGGGCCGGTATTGGCAATTAGGTGAAGGTGCCAAGCACCAGAAACCACCGGCTCAAATTAAGCACTGGTTGGAACTGTAACTGTCATCACTTACAAAACATTGACTTCACAAGATCCAAGTTTTAACCAGTTCCTGTCGTGGGTGTTACGCCCAGTCACACAAATGCTTCTTTTTAGCAGAAGACGTGTGGTTACACATAACAGTAGAACATTTATTATCAATTGAATTTCTCTCGATGTTTAACTTCCAAATGTAAGCCAGTGCACAAGAATGAAGACAATCTGCAAAATACCCTCTAAATCACATTGCAGAATGAGTATCTCCATATTCAGAGTTGAACAAATAACCACTTTCTTTAGTATATTTAGTACATTCCACAAATGCATAAATTTGCTGGATACACATTTTTCCTTCATTAGATTTTACGAAATGAATAGATGCATAGTTGATTAACAATGAAAAATCATTATAACCTGCAGCTCATTTTTTGGCTATGGGTATCACATGTTCTCGGTAAACCAAAAAAATACTACACATCCCTGCAACCAGAACTGTTTTACAGATGTAGTATTACTTTTGAAAATTGGCCATCAGGGCAAAACAATTACAGACAAAACCGTTGTCACCTATTTCTATTTTTTACGGAGATATTTTCATTTCAAGGACTAGTTTCTTTGGAAAAACAATGAGTGATCAACACAAATGACCAATTGTGGAAATTCCGAATTTTCTTTTCTTTTCAGAAATGTTTAGCTTTCTTGACTCACCCATGAATTTCCCACCCGTTTCCATCACAAACTTCAAATAAGTAGAAAGCACAAACAATAAGAACAATCAACTATCACTTAGAAAAATGCATAAACTGTGGGAAAAATGAAAAGATCTTTTTTCACAAATCCGCATGTTCTTGAAAGCTGGAACGAGGGTGATCTTAGCACAGGTAACTTTTTTGATACCACATTTAGAAAAAACAAAACACGCACACACTCATTTTCCCCAAAAAAGCTCAACATTGCTACAATTTGGCTATTTTCTCTGTTCCCTCCAGGGGAATCCACAACCCTGGATACCTTTCGAGTCCCTAATGTGTGGGGGGAGAAGGACGCAGATTTGAACATTGTGAAAAAAGTTATGAAGTTTTAACCGCAAAGTGTGTCAAACATAGAACAAGGGCTCAGAACTGGAAGGAGAAAGCCTCAACAGTTAAGGGGCAAAAAGAATAAAAGTATAAAAAAAGAACACATGCCACCGCCTAGATGTGATGGAATGGTCAAGCTATAAAAACAAAATTATGCATACCACTGGACGGCTATCTTGCAATGGTATTGTACATGACGTATTGTTTTCAAATTTGAATAAAGGCTACAACGTTTAGAAGCAATATCTTGGTCATCTTGGATCAGTAAAACAAGGACACAAGATGCACAATTCCATTCCAAGATAGTTGCTCAGTAAACATCACGTTGCGGAACCTTGGAATTGTAAAACAATGATTTATAGTGGGCAATACAACTTCAAGTTGGCCACTGGGTTTAGAAGCATTGGCCTAGTAGAATGCGGCATAATTCAGATTAAATTAGCTGCATGATGTTCTTAAAATATAATAAAAAGCAGGAAGAAACAAATGAAAGGGGGAAATGGAAAACCCTGGCAGTGAAGGACATTCATTTTCAGATAAATGTGCCCATGTGATTAGGCATTATGTCGTCAATCACAGACCAATAGAGCCAATGGGTGAGGCAGGCTGACCCACTGCGCCAAGCTGTTTACTATCATTGCAGAAGTAGATGTGGTAATGACACGCGAAAAGACCACTAGAAGAATAGGGCTGATCTAAAGTTCCTTCGTATAAGCATGCGTATGTATTTTTTGAGGAATCTGTGTGTTTTTAAGACTATGGCAGGCTGCTAAGCCGGTCATTCCCTACTAACAGAGAATAGCACGGATTATTACTGTGCAAACAGTCTATGCCAAAGGGGATGAACAAGACCAAAACCTTGACTACTATGGTAATCTGTGAGAATCCAGCTAACAGAACACCTGTCTACACCCTTTGACATGGTGAAATAACAATACACTCTTAAAGGCCTATAGGCTTTTAAATATGCTTTTTACAATAAATAAGTGAAGCCTACAACCTCTGGAATAGCGTTTCATAATCAACATATCAGACCTATGGCATCTGAAAAAACTTTTTCCCAATGAACCAATGGGGCCCCTAGCTTTCACCATTAGCTTGCCACCATAACTAACTCTGATCTATTGTATTTCACATAGAGTTTCCCACAAGACCATCATCGGACATACAGTCCTAAAAGTACAAATATGTAGAAAAATATATTTGGCAAAAAATATTCAACCCCTCCGAAAAGGGTTAACAAGGATTATCAGAGGTAAAATCTTCTACCAACAAAGATTTGTCGGGTGGGGCTGACAAGCACCAATGTCGTTGAATACTACTTTGATCTGTAACAGCCCTCGTAAACCTGTTTGTAGGATTTAAACAGTGTAATAACAATCCACCATTAAAGGCCTACTGTATTGAGCCTAAACTTTCCCAAAAGGCAATCATCGGGTAAACAGCCAACAATTACAAATACATATAAATGGATAGTTAGTATAACAAAGTATAGCCCCCATTAAGAGGATCAATCGTAGCTTCTCACAGTTCAAATTATCTACGGGCAGGATCGGTCAGAAGGGCTAAAAAACAAACCCCTTGCCTGCTATCGTAATCTGTGATATGAATCCACCACTAAAGGCCTATTGGATATGAAATATGCTTTCCACAATAAATAAGTCAGGCCCACTAATGTTGTCGTACCTTCATAATAAACAGGTCAGACCTCTGACATTTGACAAAACATTTCACAATGAACCTCTCAAGCCCATGTTCTGTAACACTGACTTGTCACCATCACTAGCTCAGACCCGTGTTGAGCAGAAACTTTGCCTCTAGGTACCCATCAGGCATACATTCATAAAACTGCAAATATGTCCAAAATGACAGTTGCCAATGCAATATGCAATTTTTCCTAGGAGGTCCTAAAGGGATTACCACAGGGAAAATCTTCTACCCGCAAGGTTTGTCAAAGGCATTCACCAATACCAAAACCCCTGCATACTATAGTATGTATGAGATTTCATATCTAATCTCTAACCCAGTGTAATAACATCCCAACCTTAAATGCCTACTAGTTTTAACATATGCTTTTAACAAAATATATTTCAGGCCTACTACCGCTATCATAAATTCAAGTCAGGCTTTTCACCTTCATTATTGGTTAGTGACTTAACTATGAGCATCTGATTTCCACAAGGCAAAAAGTGCAATATAAGCATTTTTCTTCAGTGGAAGAACAACTTCTGCCCGATCAAAAGCTGTAATCAAAATACGGACGGATCCAAAGCGCTTCTCTCGGTAATCACTGGTTAAAGCTCTTTTTCTGTTGTTCACATAAAAGGTCCCGCCAAATGAGCTATCAAGCAAGAACAAAAAACAGGCATTTACCAAATCTTAGTTCAGCTCAAAGAAGGTGAGCAGGGTAAAGACGGTTAATGCCAATTGTCTTGGAAAATGCAGGAAACTGGCCATTTACTAATGAAGATAACAAGTTGAAGTTCAGATGCAGGGAATGTATAGAATCATACTTTGCTAAATGTCAACCAGAGGGTTCTTTGCACCAAGGAATTCAGAGTGCCTTCAGTGAAAATGAAGTTTGAATTGTCAGAGATCCCGCTCTGATGACCGTTGTTGAAACTTAACTTTGGAAATTTTAATGACGCAACGCCTCAACATCTTTCTTCCCTCCTTTTCACACAACTCCTTCTATTCGGTCACGTTAGACAAGCGAATTAAGTGTGAGAGGTGTTGCAGTGCACCTGTGGAACACATGTCGATGTTGTGGAGGGGGGGTTTATTATGAGGGCCCAGGATACGGTGAATAATTGGAACACGACACAGTGGGTATACTTGGTATGCGATGACCAACACAAGCGATTGTCTCACTTTTATTTATAGCATGCGGTCCGCGCCCAGGCCGGAAGGCTGAAGTGCATACAAACTATTACAGTGGCCGGATGGTTCACTACATCGCTCCTCACCTTTAATAAAGACAAAGTCATAGAAAATTACCAAAATAATTAAACATGAGTCCACTTCCCATCCTTGTGGTTAACACATAGTTCATCAAACAAAATCTCTAAGTCTCTGACTCGGTCGGGGTTCTCTCTCAGCCAATAGGGGTGACCACGCTGAGATGCCCCCTCACTCCTCGACTCCGGGTCTCTCACTTCCTCACTTAGCTTCCTCTCTTCATTTCCTTGGAGCCCCAAATCCGTCTCTTCACAGGTCGGCAGAGGGGCTTCCATCTCCTCGTTCCCTATTAGGGGCGCCTGTAATAGAGTCTCTTGCGACCCACTACTTCCAGCCTCCAGTTGCGACATGACTTTTTTAAACCACGACACATTCCTTGACAATTGCCAATCTCCTCTTCATGCCGTGGCCATTATTCCTTTCATTCAGAAGACATCCCAGATCTCGCTTTCAAACGGGGTTCTGAACTTTGTTCCTGGATGTCTGTTTCTCACAACCACCTGATCTCCCACACTGAGTTTCACCTTCCTCGCTCTTCAGCGTTGGCTGGCTCGATCATTATTCCTCTTCCTCTTGGCTTGAGCCATGTCTCCATCTATCATTCCTGGCACCCACTTTTCATTCACCGGAACAACATCTCTCACCGCTCTCCTTATCAGGAGCTCACTCGGCGAGCACCCAGTCGTGCTATGGGGTGTCTGCCAATACGCCCTTAGGAACTGATGCAAACATCCTTCTTGCTCGACTTGCTGGTCCACGCCAATCCTCAGTGTCTTATTGAGAGTTTGCATGAATCTTTCGACCTCCCCATTAGCTTGAGGCCACTGGGGAGTCCCTCTTCTGTGCTTGATGTTGCGATGGTGCAAGAACTCTCAAAACTCCATCCCCTGGAATGGCGGCCCGTTGTCAGTCCGGATCTCTTCCGGCAGCCCTAGCATGGCAACGGTCTTCTCCATTACTGGTTTGATGCATTCCAAAGCTGTCGATGACACTACTTCCACCATCGGAAACTTCGAATGGCTGTCCATCATTACCAACGATGCATGCCCATTGGGAAATTATTTCAAAATCCATGCTTATGGCTGACCAGGGTCGGGTGCTGGCCTCATCCGTTATCACTGGAAGCATGGAAGGTTTGTCTCCCGTTATCAGGCAGGAGTGGTAGGAGTGGCAGGAGTGGTACCCTCTCACAATCTCCTCAATCATCCTATCGACCCCCGGGAACCACACTTTGGCTCGCAACCTCGCCTTTGTTTTAGCTATTCCTTGGTGTCCTTGGTGCACCAATTCCGTTTGTCCTTCTCCATAGCTTCTGGGGTACCACAATCTGCACTCCTCTCAACACCAATCCTTCTTCATTTTCACTGAGGTCATCCCTGCATCTCCACAAGCTCGTTCTTGCCTCTCTCTCTTCGTCCACCAGTCACTTCACTCCGTCCAGGAAGTTCCTCCAGGTATGTCCATGCAACGCCTCCTTGACGGCCGTTAAACAGCTATCCTCTTTGGTGGCCTCCACCAATATAGCCAACGACAGCGCCCTCGGGTAAGTCAGTTCCGTTATCAGCTTCATAAAGCTCTCCGCTCCTCCATCCACCTCCCGCTGACATCGAGGGTCCGCAGCCATGGGGTGACGCGACAGATAGTCGGCTGGATTGTTTACTCCCGGCAGATAGACCACCTCAAAGTCATATTGCTGGACAGCCCAACTTTCAATCCTCGGGGGGGCCATTCCTAGCTGATCTTCCAAACAGCGGCACCAGCGGCTTGTGATCGGTGACCACGCAAAACTTATACCCACAGAGGTAGATATTGAAGTGTTAGCATGCCCATCTGATCGCTAACGCCTCTTTTTCAACCTGCACATATCTTGTTTCCACAGCGGTCAGTGCTTTGCTCGCGTAAGCAATGGGCGCTCATTCTTGTTGTTCAGTTTGTTGCAGGAGTACGGCCCCTAGTCCGACAGGACTGGCATTTACTATGAGCTCCGTGCGGCTCCCCAGCTTGAAGTGAGCTACTGTTGCTCCTTTCAGGAGCGCACTTTTCACCTCTTGAAAGGCAAGAGATGTTGCACTTGTCCACACCCATTTGGTGCCCTTCTTTGTGAGCGCCATCAGCGGCTCCGAGATGGTTGCCAGGTGTGGAATAAATCTTCCGCAATAATTCGCCATCCCCAGAAAGGTCCGCATTTCTGTTGGGTTATGGGGAATGGTGGCCATGCTGATAGCTTCAACCTTGGCGGGGTCTACCTGTAGGCCATCCTTGGAGAACTTGTAGCCAAAGAACTCCACCTCTTTCGTGTAGAACTCGCACTTGTCTCGGTGCAGTGTCAAACCTTGTTCCACCATTCTCCTTAGCGTTGCTCTTAACCGCTCATGATGTTCCTCCAGGGTTTGCAAGAAGATCAACACATAGTCGCTAACGTTGATGACCCTTATTAAGCCAGATAGGGCCTCACGAATGGCATCCTGGAATACCTCGGCTGCTGAGGATACTCCAAATCTCAGGCGCTTGAACCTGCGCAGCCCCACAAGGGTCGAGACGGTTGTAATGTATCGGCTGGCCTCGTCCAACATCAACTGGTGGTAACAGGAGTTGAGGTCCACCTTCGAAAACCATTTTGCCCCGTTGATGTCAGTGACGATTTCATCGATGGTAGGTGTGATATGTCTCTACCTCCTGATCGCCTTGTTGGGCAGCCACATATGCACCCACAACCTGATCGCTCCCGGCTGTTTGGGAGCGATAACAAACTGTGACACCCATGGCGTCGGCCCCGATACCTTCTCGATGACGCTTGCCTTCTCGAGTTTGTCAAGCTTCGCCTCCACGAGCGGTCACAGATGGACCCGAGATTGACTGCCACGCGCTATACAGCACCACACGCAACCCGCTTCGTGGGAAGGAAATTGGCGAAACCCGGCGGGACTACGTGTTACAGGCATTATAGAGGGTCCAGGAGGTGGCCCTCTCAACCAACAGCACCTGGGATTGACTGTCACGTGCTATATAACGATCTCTATGTTCAAATCATTAATCCACTTACCTATCTACATAAAATAAAAATCTGTGATCTGCATGTTACATGATGTGCCTTGCAGGAAACAACTTTTTTTTTTTAAAAACCTGCATTTTCAGTTGGAACATGTTATAACACACATATCAGAGCACTATTGCATAATTAAGAGGTACATTTATGCTCACAACATTATATAAGATGCACACCATGTGTGTTGCGATATCATGAATAACAAACCCTAAGAAGGTAGCAACAAAATAGAGGTTCAACAATCCCCAAACGCCCCCCCACCCCACCCAAGAACAGTGGGTGATTATGTTTTACAGGAGACAACTTAATCTTCTGTACTACTTAGATTCAAATTTGGAACTACACAAAACACAGATCTCTCCAACAAATGCGTTTAGCTCCAAAGTTATCTCACCATTATTATTATTCCCTGAGAGTTACTGGGCACCTCTGCAGCAGATGCCTTAACCACATAAAATATTTTTAAATGCAGACTTTGCAACCAGTTAAGCAGAACAGATCTACTACCATGCTTTTCGTTGTTGCCAATTTCTTTGTGGCAGGGTTTAAAAAAATTATTCATTGAGGCCCAGATTTTGAGTCAGGATTGTGCCACTTTTTTGGCACAATCCGACTCCAAATCTCCTTTTTCAAATATCATAATGCACTTAAATGTACTCATGATGCACCTGATAAACATATGTGTGAGATCTTAGTATCTGATGTCACTTCTTGTGATGTCACTTCCAGTGAGGTCACTTCCTGTGATGCCACGTGGAATGTCACGTGTCGTGACATCATGTGCTTTGATGGCACGCGTCATGATGTCACTTGCATCTTGCCTAACTTGGTCAGTTCCCCCACTTCTTTTTTTAGGACTTTTGCCCTGTCAGGAGTGATGCCATGGGAGTTAATGAGAACTGCTACACGTCAGCTGGGTATTATATCTTCATATGGAAAAAATATGCCACCCACTTAGAGAGTTAAAGATGGGTCTCTGTCAATTATGGTGTGCGTGTTTACAAACAAGGGGTTTGAGTGACGTTAAAAAGACAAGAAATACAAACCTTGCATTGTCTAGGTTGTCTCTTGAAACGACAAGGAGGAAAACTCTAGGTTATTCAGAGATACCCATTTGCAAATTAATTTTGTGTATGGCTCCACATTCTGCTCAGGCAGGTGTTGCTATGGATAGGTTATGCAGGTATATATAAGCGACGAGGGCATAAATACAATGTCTTCTGCTCCCTTAGCCCCACTTCCGTGTATTTAAAAAATATTATATAACTGGTGTTTTCATCGGACACCCCTAGCCATCTCAACCCTTCCAAGCCCAAATCTAGAAGACAACATTCCTGCCAACCTCCTCTGCAGTAACCTCCCCTGCTCACATGCAAAAAAAATCCCTGGTGTCCAGCCACCCCCCAAACCACTCTTAATAGCGCAATCCCCCACTCCATCCCAAACAATACCTGGTTTCCTACCCCCCTGCCCCACCCACTGAACAATCTTTTCTCCTCACCTTAAGGCATCTTCTGCACTTACGGCATGAGTGCAAGGAGCTGCTACTAAGAGCTGCTAGCCTGCTATGTGTCTGCACACCTCTTGAAAACACTTTTAAACTGTTTATTTACTCTACTCTCTCACACGACGACAAAAAAGGACGCAAAACTCAAGCTGGTGAATCTCCAGGTTCACTGACTTAATAAGTAGCAGCTTTTAAGAAATCTGATCTGGCTTCAGTAGACAAGGAGCACACTGAGGAGCGGAGCCTAAATCAAGTCCACTGCCATGCTAAAACAATCCGCAGTTACTCAGACTCGAAAAACACTGAAAGCTATTTCTTTTCAATTACTTTAAGTATCTGGGAATTCATGTCTTTTTAAGTCTGATGGAGGAACTTTTATTCTGTAAGCGCACACATTCAGATAGATGTCTGCTTCTTTCCACTGCCTCTTTCACTATTTCTCCTCCCTCCATCTGTACTCCTCCCAGATTCACAAATCTTTACAGAGTGGTTGATGCAAATGCTGCAGCCTGCAAGGTATATTATATGAAAGCTGTATAGAAATCGCAAGACAGAACGTAGGGTCTGCAGAGTAAATTATATTTAAGGCTCCCATTTTTTACAGATAAGTACAGACAGAAAAACAATAATCTTCCTGTACGTCCTGATTTTTAAAAGCAGCAAAATAAAGAAAACGGGACTTCTTTTAAGCGACTGTTCATGGAGTCATTCATGAATAACAGGCCAATGGCTGTGCATATTCACCACAAGGAGAGTTAAGAAACAGAATGAGATTTGCTTATATAACTGCACACCTCAACATATGCTTGCGTGATAAAGCTAATATTTTCAAGTGAATGGAACTGCTTTATTATATTTGACTGTTTAATGTGCTAAAAGTATGAGTGCGCATTTACTGGTTAAATAAATGTGGAGAAATATGAATTCCATCTTCATTTATTCACAAAACAGTAACTAAATATTGATAAATACCAACAAGATGGGCAAAAATAAAAATGGATAAATACAGACGGAATAATGCAAAAATAAGTACCATAAAAACGGGAGCCCCAATTAGAATCACTAGATAATTGCGTTTATAATTTAGACGCCACCTCTCATACCTCCTCATCCATCACAATACTAGGTGCTACTCCCCAAGATAACTAAAGAGCAACTCTTAGGGCACTCAGGGACATCACCAAAATGGCTGCTTTCCACATAGAATCACTAGAACTGCAACACCATGGCAACCCCGCACTCCTCCAATAATGTGCTATGGAGTCCTGCAAGGGGTATGGAGCACTATATAAACGCTACCATACAACAAGTCGCTCAACAAGTTGAACCCCAGTAACGAGAGGAGGTCTTCAACCTTCCAGGATATAAGATTAACTAATGGAAGCTGAAAACCTACTTTTAAAAAATCTCTTGCAAAGCTGAACAAACATGCTCTGCAGTGCATCAAGGCCTGACTGCATTTGGACTGGCTTGAATAAAGCAAACACTCCTGAAGTGAACCGAAGGGTTATAACTAGCCACCTCAGAGCAGGTTTATGTCCAACAGACAGGGCAAACCACAGGACCCGGATAAACACACAAACCTGCAACTCCGGCTCATCCCTCAGGTGCCTTTGGCTGGTCTAGGTGTGTTTGACTAACACTCACATATTAAATGCACCTATTATGCTCTTGCAAAAACACATAATAAGTACTGTACAGATGCAGCAAATTTGTTACTGATGAACATAATTTATGGAGATGAGGTTTAGTCATTAAAGGGTTTTATTTTATTTGTTTTAGGTATTTCATAACCTTTAAAGAAGTTGATATTTTTCACTGGTTTTGGCACTTCAAAAAAAAGGATTACATCTTTAAAAACATTAACACAGCAAACATTAAATAAATGGTTTTAAATTCACAAGTTTTCCGAGAAATTGGTCAGTTATTTCGAAAAACGACTCATTGGCAGCATGACACTTTCAGTAGGTCACGCATAAATAAAAACTCTTGGAAAATCCCATAAATCCTCTCAGATCCAAAGTAAAACACCAGACAACTGTAGGTGAGAGAGAGAGAGAGAGAGAGAGAGAGAGAGAGAGAGAGAGAGAGAGAGAGAGAGAGAGAGAGAGAGAGAGAGAGAGAGGTGGGGATCAACAGTGCACCTAGAAGGGAGTTAATCTGAGCAAGGGGCGAGAGACTTCAGAAATATGTATCAATATAAACGCGGTTTCAAGAAAAGGTGAAGGGAGCTCCTACTTACCAAACTTGTGAGTGTGAGGAAACGATAAACGACAACAACTATGCAACAGCTCTGGAATTTTAACTTTGTTAGAACATTGGGAGAGAGAGGGGCGAGATAATTAATCTCCCACTTATGTGGTGAAGTAGAAAAAAACAGACCAATGAACCACCATCTTCTTTCTTCGAGCCACCACATTTCCGACTGTGTAGTCAAGGTGGTCTCACTAGAAGGGTCTGCACGCCTTCTTTATTTGTGCGTGCATGCGATGTAATGGTATATATTCGGCAGCAGCCACTATAGGACTTGGGGACTCAGTCCCCTCGGCTGAATTTTTTTTTTTTAAATCCCTAGGCCTGGTGGAGGCAAAGGGATCTGCCTGGGGACAAAAACAAATACATTATTCTTCTTATTTTTTTTAAATGGTACAGAGGATTTTCACTTTTAAAAAATAGGGCTCCCAGTGTGGGCCATGGCCCGAGGGTGGGATGGCACAATTATGTTTTGGGGGCGGGGGACCCTCTCCCCATGCCATTTTGAGGCCCCAGGATCCCCAGGGATGCAACAATTAAGTGTTATGGGTACCCCCGTCCCACTAGGGACACCCACAGCAAATGCAACTCATGGGGTCATGGTGGAGGGGGGGGCTGCTGGCTCCCTTGCCTGCATCCATCCCGGGAGCCGGCTATATTTGTTTGTTCCCACCCAACACAAGCGGATTTTCTCTAATCCCACTGGGCCAGTGTTGCGGCCAGGAGTTGATGTGTGCATGTAGGGAACTGCAGTGTTCCGGTGGATGAGATGGGGTATCCAGGGCCACTGGATGGCGAGGGGAGCCCCACGACACTCCCACCCCCAAAGAAAATGCTTCAGCACCAGGGAAACTGGTCCCCTTTAATTATGAATTTGGCTCCGAAGGATGGGGTTGGGGTGGGGGGGGAGAAAGGGGCAGCACGCCCGCATTCCCATTAAAGAAGGGATCGGCTGATCAGCACAAGGGAATGGGGTCACAAGGGCCTTCATAAGGCTCCGGGAGAGGGCCCCCTCAAAGAATAAATAAATCATAAGAAGTGAATGTGAAATGAGTGGACTAGTCAGTCATTTCACTTTTACAGCTCCAGCTGGGGAGTGCCTTATAATGCCCCGGAAGGGCCTTTTTTTATTTTAAAAAAAAACATCTGTTTTGATGCTGGTGATGCCCCCAGAAGAGGCAGGGACACCACCAGTTTCTTTTTTTTAAATTGTGAGAGCTGCAGGGAGAACAGCGGCCTCCCTAGGAACATTTCAAATTGAACAATTGAATTCATAACTTACCATATTTTGAAAGCGTTCAAAGCTGGAGCTGCATGCTCTTCAGCTGGAGTGACGAGACCTGAGATTAAGGTTCAAAATGTATAGATATCTGGAGTATTACTGAAAGAGAAACTTCTGCTGTTGTCTGGGCACTGAAGAAGTTCAGACCATGCCTGTTTGGGGACTCGCCTCCGGGTTCAAACAAGGCCACTGGCTCCTCAGATGGCTCATGCAAATGAGGGTCAGAATCCCAAACTGTTGAGGTGGTCCATCTCCCTACAGAGACTGGACTTCATGGTGGAACACAGTCCCAGTTCTGACCATTCCAGTGCAGATGGTCTATCCAGGTTCATCACCTTAGTGATGAGAACTCCCATGAGGGTGGGTAGTTCTCCCCACTTTCAGCTGGGCGGGGGGACACGTTAGACCTGAAAACCTTTGGTGTGGTCTCCCTATCCGCAAATATTTTGCCTTCTCATCCTTGTTTTCTGAAATTCGTTTTTGTTGTCATCAGGTCTCTGGAACAGGTTAGCAGTGGTAAAGTGCACAAAGTGCGTGTGCTCTCTCCTTTAAACATGGTAAAATTAGCTTACACCCAATTCCCACATTTAATTTACTTATAAGTCCCTAGTAAAGTGGTACTCCATGACCCAGTGCCAATAAATTAAATGCTACTAGTAGGACTGCAGCACTTGTTCTCCCACCCACCTAAGCAGCCCTTTAAAACATGCCCCAGGCCTGCCACTGGAGCCTGTGTGCAGTTTTAAATTGCCATCTCAACCTGGCAAAATAAATCTTTTGCCAGGACTAACCCTTCCTTTTTGATACACACAAGTCACCCCTATTTTTATCTTGTTCAATTTTGCTGTACTCTACCACTGTCTTTTCGATTTTTAGTAAAACTGCCTTGGCATCAGTGATAAATCAGATCCTTGAATCTATTTTCCAAGTCAGCAATTTCCTTCAGAGGTTTTTTGGAATGTTCTAAAGCAGTATCAATACCTAGGCACATCCAATGTCTTGAACAAGTGGTACCTGTGTGGCTAAAACGTTGTTTGTTTTCTTTGTGTGCAGTGAAGACACTTGGGATATTTCTAACTTGCAAGCTGAGAGGGAGGGTGTCAGATTTATGATAATCAGTCATCATTTTCACCATCAGTTGAAGTCTTGTAGATTTCTGTCCATATATTTCTAGTTGTTCTGGATGGTAAGTGGTCGATGTAGTTGGTGGTTGAGAGCTATCTGTGAGTAGAGAATGACGCCTCAACAGATTTTGGATATATTCTTCTGAATAGGTTGGAGTGTAATCTGACATACTAAACGGTCAGCCAACGACAAATTCACAATACTGAACTAAGACTGAATTGGTTGAAATGAGATCCAGGCCCCACCCCCTTTATCAATGACCTGCTCAATGTGGCATTAACCAAAACATTTTTCCTATTGACAGTTTTCGCCCCAAACTTTGCCATTTTGTTAATGGACCATTTAGAGTCTGAAACAATGTTGAAACAACCATATATTGATGTGGAAGCTATATATTGATGATATTTTTCTTATTTGGCAAGGAACTGAAATTCTGTTAAACCTTTTGAGGTACTGGCTTAATACCACTTTCAGGGCACTTAAATTCACCTCACACAATCACAAGTCAGAAACAGCATTCCTTGACCTTATTTTCAAATCTGAAAATGGAAAACACCCTGCTTCATCGTAAGCCTACGGAGAGAAATACCTTATTAACCTATTCTACTCACCATCAGCTGGCACTAAACAACTTCCTCCCATACAGGCAATTTTTGAGAATTAGATGCAACTGCTGTTTTAAGGCAGACTTTTTCAAGGAGGCAGAAAAACTATATAAAAAATTGCTTGTGAGATGCTACCCCAGACAAACTGAGAATACCAAACTTGTTTGTGTTACCATATTTTGTCCGGTATCTAATCATGTAACTAAATGTATAAAAACAAACATTAAAATATCCTTGCAGCAGTGACCTCCCACTTGAAAGGCCCATTTTCGGAAAAGCAAAAACTTAAAGAATCATCTGACGCGAGCCACCCTTCCTCAAAATAACACACAACGCACAATAAATTATTTTTGGAGAATACCACTACCACCCCCCCCTTATTAGGCACTACAAATGGGACAGAGCACTGTCTGCCTGCTTACTATTGAATCCAAAGATTATGAACATGGGTGGCATCAGGGTGACTCTCAAGCAATTTTCCAACTGTAACACCCATAATGTAGTATATGTTATTTTCTGCCGTTCCAATTTGATCTATGTTGGGCAAACCACCCAGAAAATTAAAATTAGGATCTGCCAGCACAGAAGTCACATCAGGAGTAAAGTCACCACTAGTGAAACATTTTTGGGAAAAACAACACATGGAAGACACCCTGCGATGGCAAGTGATCGCCATTATCAATACGCAGAGGAGATGATGTCACATCTCTGTTGAATAAAGAGGAACTCAAATGGATTCTACGCCTCAACAGTATGAAATCTAGCCTGAATAGAATGGCGGGATCACATTATTATAACCACCAAAATAAACTCATCATTCTAAAAGTTCAACTAGTTTACTCCTTCTTGTTTTATCTTCTCTTGTGTCTTTCACTCCATGCCTTGGGAGACGCACTCTCTTTCTTCTGGTCCGCCTTAGCTACCTGAAATGTCTTCTGTCCACCGAGGTATTGGGTTCTTAGTCACCATCTAGTGACTTTTTCCCCCTAGTGTCCACTTAATACCGGTCCATCACTTTCTAGGATGGCACCATACTCCATGCCCTCTACATCAGACAGGTGGTGTACCCTCATTCCATTTTTTTCTCTGATACGACAAGGTGGCCACCGTTTTTGCTATTACTAGATGGCCAACCTGTTTTTAAGTCCTATCTGTATTTTCACTGGGAGTCCTCTTCGGGGTATCAGATATTTTATTTTCAGGCAGGTGATCATTGTCCCTAGTGCCTGCTGATACCCTGCCTTTTAGGTTTTGTCACATTCCTTTTCAGGATATCCCTGAATTTATTAGACTGATGTGCTTTCATTCTAAATTAAGTATTACAATATGGCCACCAGGTTCATTTTCCTGCATTTCACAACCACACGGACTTAGTTATTGAACAGTCCTCGGCGTGGGATCTCGTAAGTCGGGACCCCACCAGGCTGCAGATTGCTTGCTGCCTCTGATCAACCGTATTATTTTATGCAGGCCACACTACTTTTTAAGGCTAGTTTGTTGTATTGGGGTTATTCTTATTGTATTTATATGCCTTTGTGTTTCCTCCTCAATACTCGCAGCCATTCCCTCTTTCTTATATACACCACCTCATTTGTTTCTACGACCCCTTCTCTTGAACCCTCTCTTAATGTTTCATGTCACTTTCCCTTAATCCTGCAAATGCACCTGCATTCCCTTAACAGAGATTACTGTATATACTTCGGGATTCTGTGAGTAATAAGAAGATGTAATAAGTGTATACTCTGAATTATGTTAGATCCGCCTTTATTATTTTAACTTATTTATATGTTTGTCTTTTTTTATGTATGTTTTTACTTCACTCTACGCTGTCTCGGGCAGACTTTGATTCAAGTTCTGACCATGAGCCCTTTAAGTATGTGAATCAAAGCGCTGTGAACTAACAAAGCAGACCAGTTTTAATGATTACATTGAATATACAGGCAGCTTACAGATTGTGTAAATTGTGATATGCTTATTATGTATTTGTATCACTTTCACCTAAGCACAGAGCACATTTTTTGCAACCACTGTCATTTATGAACTTCAAAATGGTTTCTTTAATGTTCCTTATTTAAATGGTTTTTTTGCAATACATTTTCCATCTGTGAGCTGTTGTTTAACTAATATATATTAGGATCTGTTGTTTCTTGAAAACATTACTAATTTACCCAGGTCCCTATGGATCCCAGGGTTACCCTTGTGTTATGAAACACTTTTAGAAAGTTGGAATTGTCTTGTCCTAACCATTTTGTGGCTGCAGCCTGTGTCCTGGGTCACACGACTGTGAATAGATGGCAATTGATCCTTATGTATTCCTCACAGACAGTGAGACAAAGGGGGATTAGCTGTTGGCAGGATGAGCCATTCTGCCAGGACGTGTGGGGCAGAGCTGTTCCCTGGCCCACTTACATTTCAAAGGGCTGCCTCCAGCCCACTCACAAAGGAACTTTGTCAACCTTATAGCCAGGACAGAGGAAAGAAGGAAACTTCCAGAACCAGATGGGGGGGGTTGGGGGGGATAGCCAAGACGTTCCCCACTTCAAAGGATGGCACAAGGCAAAAATATTGGACCATCAGACCAACTCTTCAGTACACTCCTGGAACCGCGGAGGACACAGTCTATTAATAAACGACACAGCAGCACACTTTGGCTTCAGTTAATGACAGCCTTTACTAATAGTTACCCACATTTAAAAAAAAAAAAGGCAAATATCAATACTGCACTTTCAAATTCAGAGAAGCCTAGAAACTAACAATTACTTATTCGATTGCGACAGAAGAATATTTGTGTTTGCTCCTGGGAGAGTATAGTCCACATACACATTAATTACCATTGAAAATTAAGTTATAGAATGGCCGAATATCCTTTGCATATAATAAACAGTTCTTTGGTAGACCATTCATCGGACTCTGTAATAATAGTAACAATTAAAATCCATTATACCGATATTGCACATACGTAAGTATATACAAATAAACACAGATATAGAGGACTACTACTACTCACAAGTCTTGAAACATTACTGTAATAGTCTCATCCACTCACAAGTCAAGGCCAAAAACATCACATGATACACAATAAAAGGTTTTACTCCATTATAAAATGTTTAAAAAAATCTATGAAAATATGGAAGTGAAGACAATGAGCCCACTGATGTTTCTCCTACCTCCACAGGCTTGGTCAAGAATGATGTTCATCCACCTGCGGCCTAAAACACCTCTCAAAATTAATTTGGAACAGGTGATGTGAATATTTGTTTATTATTAGCATACACAGATTAGAACATACTCACGCGGCTAATAGCATCAATCCATTCATCATGAATCGATACAGATTAGAACGCTTTTGCAAACAAGCTAAAAGCAGAAAAAAACAAGTTTGTTTTGGGATTTTACCACTGCACACTTTCACTGCTAAATGGGGGCAGTATGACAGCGAATCAAACCGGACCGGCCCTTTTTGTCCCCAGTTGGAAGAATGCATCAATCACATATTATTCTTCTGCCAGTGCTATCAAAATTACAGAAAGAAGTGGATACAACCACTCTGTCAAATTAGGGACTTTAGGCTTGTTTCTAGATTCCTCAGATCTAATACAACACCCTTGATCGTGTTTGCTCCGTCGCAATTTTTAATGGGAGTATGGAGAATCAGACAGGGTAGTGTTGGGACCTGAGAACGGTACTGTATTGTTCATAGTTGTAGGTAACATGACCTGTACTAACATTTTCAGCCACACCCTCTAATTTATTGACCTTCCCTAATGAGGTGCTACTGGATTGCAGAAGTACAAGCCAAATGGCTCCAGCTACACTGTGAAACTTTAAGACTCGTAATGTCCACAGTTTAAGCTGTTATATTAGAAATGCTCATTAATGGTTTTTATGATGATTTTTAAGGATTTTATTGTTTTAAAGCTTTTATGTGAACTGTATCTATGCAAACTTTTATGGCAGCATTTGCCGAATAAAGAATATGATGATGAAGAAAAAACAAGTGAATGAAACACCTAACGGATCAGTACAACCAACATACGGAAATATGGCCCTCTACAACGAATGCATTCACAACGCATTCCATTACAACGCAATCGTTACAACGACTGCGTTGTTTCTACGCGATCCATTACATCGCAAGTCGTGTCAACGACTTGCTGTAGGGGGCGCGTTGGACTTAGGAATTGTATAATTTACTATTCCAACTCCAGTGTGCGCAACAGTAGGGAAGGTGTTGGAATAGTAAATTATACTATTCCTTAGGTTAGCGCGCCCCCTACAGCAAGTCGTTGAAATGACTTGCGTTGTAATGGAGCGCGTAGAAACAACGCGGTCATTGTAACGAGCGCGTTGTAATGGAAGCGCGTTGTGTTAACAGCGTTGTAAACGCTGTTTCCCACATACAGTGCACACATGTCCATATGTGAATGAAAGGACCAAACAGAATAACATTTAACAAAATATATAAATGGCCCTACCAGTGAAACGTTATCAAGTATACACAAAAGCCTCAAAATTCTATGTTAGGGCCAGAGGCGATGATTATGCCTTCTTTTCTTTCTTTAGTTTAGCAACTCAGCAGCCATTTAAACAATAACGCAAACTACCATGAAAAAAACAAAAGATTACAAGTCTGATGAGTCCTTTAGTACAACATCCAAATATGTAACCTATTAGGACGTGATGAGGCACATAAACGGTAACATATATATCCAATCGTCCTTTTTTCTAGCTGCTTAGCTGCCGAGATAAGTGCCTTTACCTTTCTCTGGTGTTCTTATTTTCTGTGCACTTAGTAGCCTTGTTGGTGTTTGCTTTTACACATATTTGTTGCTACTTGTCCCCTCATCAGTTATGCTGTGTGCTTCTCTATCAGCAATGTTGGGCTGCATTGGGAGTAGGCAGCCCTTACTTGGGTGCGCCCACTTTTGTTGCTAGTCTCTGCCTTGTCGCAGGTAGGTACATTCTTATTTCCCTTGGGGCTTTTTAGCCAGTCTGTATCTGGAAGTGTGCTGGCATACGGGGGCCGCTGAACCAGCCTTACATTTTAGTGACCACTCTGGGCCACTGTCCCCCTGACACATGCTGCACATCTCTCTTCATCACTGAGGGGGGCATTTTTTAGGTCTCGGATAGACAGCGCATGCACTGTCTCTAAGAGACTATTGTATTCAATATGTGGGCTTCAGCCCGCTCATAGGCTTCCCATTTGCTGGCTCCATCATCGCTCTCATATTCTTTCTCCCCTTTTGCCCATGGCATGCATGCATGCATGCATGCATGCATGTGCCTTTTCTTGTATTTAGCCCTCCCCAAGAGCATGGACCTTCATGTGAGCACTGGTGTTTTAATTCGCTCCGTTCTCCGTTTGCTGTTGACTTGTTCAGCATTCTTCCAAGAGCTCCGCTTCTGTAAACAGGCCTGTAAATCTTGTTCTTATCTCGTCACACTTGCTGTGCATTCAAAGACAGAGGTTGAATGTCAGACGCTGTTTACCGAGGGCGGCTGTTTACTTTTCTTTCTCTGACTTCAAAGTGAGAGGATTTATTTTGTTAATGTACCCATGTTGCTGGCCCGTCCCCAACCCCCTCAGCTGCTTGACCCGTCCCCCAATTCGCTTCCTCATGGCTGCTTGTCCGCTGCTCGTCCCCTCCTTGCTTGCCCCTTCCGTCCATCATTGCTTGTTATTGTTGCTTCCCCCGTCGGTCACCCCTACCCGGTCATTGCTTGTTTCTTTTATTAACCTCAGCAGTTGGCAAATATTTTCTGCATGGCCTCTGACACCACCTAGTGGATGTATACAAAAAGACATCCCAACTGAAAAAGACTGCATAAAAAAAAAAACATTTAAAAAAAAGATAATTTCTGGTGGATTGAAGACTGCAGCGTGGCTATATATTATAAATCTACATTTTTAAAACATGAAGAGATTTGCATGTTATTTTAAAAGAACAGTTAATCTATTTTATATGTAGGACGATTTTACAGCGATGTGCACTCCCCTGGTTGCACTGTACATGGTACTGCGTATCGTCTACAGGTTCTCCCCTTAAAGTGTATTGCAAGTGGCAGATTACTTCTGTTCCATTTTTAACAAGGTAATCAAACTGGTACTGTTTGCACGATTTATTCATGTCTAACTGTGTAAGACAATAGTCATTCAGAGTTTTAAGCAGTAAGGCAGTCCTAGGGAAAGCAACTAGATTCGATGTTTCAGGCTCACATATTTCTCATTTAAAGATACATTGTACTTTCTCTTTAGCTCTTTTGTTCCCTGGCCAACTTACTTAGCAGCCAGTTGGTCTTGCATATAATAAAAGG
Organism: Calotriton arnoldi; assembly: GCA_963921515.1. Classification (NCBI taxonomy): domain Eukaryota; kingdom Metazoa; phylum Chordata; class Amphibia; order Caudata; family Salamandridae; genus Calotriton; species Calotriton arnoldi. The sequence continues at coordinate 475,744 of CAWUFW010000009.1, forward strand.
AGCACTCCGTTGCGTGCCACAGTATGGGGTGCAATGAGGGACGGATACCCCACTTAAATGGGCGTCCACCTTTCCGTTACATATGTATGAAGCACAAAGCAAGTTAGTCAAATGGAGCATGCAGAAGAGATCCGTTTTTCTCCTGTTATTCAAGATCCCTGTCAGGCAACCATTATGGCTTGTTTATTTTGGTTTCCCCTTCATTGCTGCTTCCACTCGCCATCTCCAGTCGTTGCTCACTCATCTACACATCCCCTCCTGCTTCACCCGTCCCCCACTATCTCCCTTGTCGCTGCTGCTTTGGTTTATTTTTTGGGGCCTTGCAGTTTTCCATAGCTCCAAACACGAGCCAAAGGTATAGGACCGCTTTGCATGCTCAACAGTTGCATTGCACACTAACGCATTCATTGTTATAGGCAGGTGGAAGAGTAAGTGATATGCCAAGAATCATGTTGAGCCGATGCCAAGTCTTTTTCACCCCATGTTGAGGTCATTATCCCGCCCCTCCTCACATACAAAAAAGCGCTATGACATGGCCAGTTCTTTTTTTAGTAACTTTTAGCTATGCTGAACAGCAGATGTGTTGCTACACAACATGGCTAAAAGACATTAACATTGACGAGAATAATAGCTCGGGCATTGCCGAGACCTAGTGGCTTTGCCAGTGCTTGTTTTTAATTGTAGTGGGGGACGGAGGTGCGGTTGGATGTACAGAAGCCATGTTTAGCCTGGGCTTAAGTCCTGGGACACACCCTCTGCAGTCTGCAAGGGTTGTAAACTCTTGGCTAGTGGTGCTGCCATTCAGAAAGTCATACAGCCCAGCTTCCCCCACTGTGAAGCTCTGCTTCGTTCAGCGCCTCCTGCCTGGGGCTGCTCTTTGTCCCATCCTTCCTTGGGGGGTTTAAGCAGCTTCCCATAGATCTAAGAGCGTCAAACTCATTTACTATATACTGCTGGTGCAGACACTGTACTGTCTGCTTTTGGTGCACCTCACTCAGAGTTATTATTCCCCGATTGCCTTTGGTGCGAGTTAGAATGGCAATGGCTGCCAAAGTAGGATTTAGTGTATTCCAAACTAGAATTGTAGAGGATTAATATAATTATTTTCTAGACGGATACCTGTCTGCCACTAATTATGTCTCAGTACAGTCCTCAGTTCATAGAGCAACCTTGACTGCCTTTAAGCCCAAGCGGGACTCATTCATATTCTACCACTACAGAAGCATCCTGGTGCCACGTCTCACTGAACCTATTCATTCTACTCACTCCAAAGCCTAGAAGACGTCAAAACACTTTGTTCATGCCTGGGCCTTCGACAAACTGCAAGCAAACTTTCTCACAGAATCTAGAGACCAGAATTCCGAAGCCCAATCCTAATGACACGCAGTCCTCACCAATACAGATCCCAAGTAGGCACTTTTTGAAGGAAGCAACAAACTGGCAGGCTCCCAACTAGTCTGACGCTGGTAGAGACTGGCATCCTCCACCTTTGAAACCTCCCAACAAAAGACAGTCACTACTCAGAACAGATGATGAGGGAGAGGGCCTGGTTACGCTGTAGAGTGCCTTATGGGAATGTTTTCTCCAGAGCATCTGGCTCTAGAGAGGATTCACCTTAGGGGTCTATGCATGAGTAATTGGGTCTTAGCAATTCAAAGGGAATTGAAGAATAATCTTTGTCAGGGTTCCCTAGTACAGCATGAGTGGAGAAGGTGGAAGCAACCCCAGAGGTAGACCTAAAAATGTCTACATTTATGGGCAACTTTTCTAAATATCCTAAAAAAGGATAAACAGGGCTTGGAAAGAAGGCCAGCACAAGCTTCCCCGACTTGGCTAGTCCCCTTCGAGGAATCTAGACTGATAGTAAAAAAAGGAGGGCCTGGAAATTAATCCGGCTGTCTTAGCAGAAGGGTCCCAAAGGGCCATCTGCCTCCTCGGACACGTAAACTGTGCACTTTTCGCTGAAAAGAAATGGTCAGTTCTCATTAGAATTGACACTAAGGAGGTCCCCTGGTAGACCGGTTTCTATTCAGAAACTCATTTGTAAAGGTGTTGGGTAAATATGTAAACACTTTCATTACGTTGGACAAATGAAATGAAAGGCATTTGTAAAGCGCGCACATACTCCAAAGAGTGTCTTGGCGCCAAGTTGAAGCGTTGCCTGCTGAACAGCGCTGATCGTCCTATCAATCTTGCTGAAAGAGCCAGGTTTTTTAATTTTTTCTTGTAGACAGATAGCTCAGAAAAGGAACTAAGTTCCAAAGGGAGATTGTTCCAGGTCATCAAGCCAAGGTAAGAGAAGGATCTGCCTCCGGTTCTAGCCCAGCGTATTTTAGGAATTCTGACTAGAAAGCCATGAGTTGACCGTAAATTCCTGGGAGGGGCAAAAGCACAAATCCTCCTCCTCAAGAACACTGCTCCTTTCTCATGAAGGGCTTTATGTGCCAGGACCAGTGTTTTTAAAAGAATCATTTTTGGGATGGGGAGCCAATGAAGCCCTTTCAAATGCGGGGTCATATGGTTTCTTGGAGCAAGGTTGAGAATCGTTCTAGCTGCCGCATTCTGCACCACCTGAAGTCTGATGGAGCAAGGATTCGATAAAATGAAACTTGCTCCTATTAATCCTCCATTAACCTTCACTAATCGTTAAAATTTGTAGGTGTGACGAAACTAATATACAACAGACACCGACACATGGGAGAAAAGCGTACGCATGCTTAAATTAATGAGAAATAAAATGCGATGCGACTAAAACCCGCTTTAATTTGCAAAAACGCTTTGCGCATGTGCAAACCTGAACTACGCAAGGATAACGTGACTAACTCACTTTGAGAGGGAAAAACCTCGCGCATGCGCAAGAGAAACTAACCTGCGGTCTTGAGGTACCGCTTGCTCGGCATATGCTTGCTTGAATTTAAAAGAAAGCTGCTGTTATTAATGCTTTTGCCCAAAGAAATAATAACACGATAGAGTTGAAGTGGGTGGTGAACAGTGAGAATTATGTGTTTAAGAAAATAACATCCGTTTATGATTCTTTTATTAATAGTGTGCATTCTGGCCTGCTAAACCATGACTAAAAAGAAAATGGCGAAAGTTGCGCATGCTCAATGAATTCATGATGTGACCCGGTGACCGGAGGAGCTGAATGACTGCCAAGATTCAAGGACAGAAGAGATGGGAAAAAGAGGACATGTAGCACTCATCTATGAAGCTTGTATTAAATAAATTATTCATCATCATCAATTAGTCTTTATTTCGATCATAATCATTAAAGACAATACAAAAAGTGACTAAAAAATTAATAATTTGTAAAAAACACATCATACTTAAAACAGTTAAAAATTAATAACAAGTGCAAATAAAATGCGTAGGCAGTAATAATACACAACAAACAATTATTTGATATGAATAATGACCACCCGTGCTAGGAGTGAAATTACAATACCATTCCACTGGGATTTAAATAATAGATTGGGTCTAACAAGTATTAATATACCCTCATCGTAGTAGCTCGGATGGCCCACATCCAGCACAAAAATTTAGCAACAGCAATCGCTATGGGCTCTTGAGTATTGGTCTTCAAGATTCTTAATGCATCGGTGCCAGACCTTGTACACAGATTCAAGCAAATTGGTTTCAACCATTTATTTCTTGGTAACTTGTAGGCTACAAATAAAATGTGTGATAGCGTTTCAATATGAGCAGGACATGTATGACATTTATCATCCATCACAGAATGCCATCTACTTGTAAATGATTTTATAGGGAGGGAACCCACCCTAAATTGATGGAACAACTTCCTGTCACTTGGTTTAGTAATAAAATCCCAGTAAGATTCGAACTCAGTGTCTTGTTTGAACTCCAAGAATACCCCGGATAAAGTGGGCCCCAAAGTAAATGAGAGCAGATTGGACTTAACCATATTCCAGTATGCTGCCCTGAAGTCCTTTTTTGACGGGAATGGGCCGCTTGCTGGATCTTCCCACAAGTTGCTCATCCCCATATTAGTCAATGCACTTTTTATCTTACTTAACCAAGCGATCTTACATGAACGGTCTGCCCCCCGAACATCAGATAGCGCCTTGGCATACATAGACAACTCAGGAGTTTTCCAAAGCCTTCTCAAAAATGCTAACGGTCTATAGCGTGCTATATCCACTATAGTGTGACAACCCAGATCTAGGTAAAGGGGCTTAAGCGGAGTTGATTGCGGGAGGCCTGTTATAGCTCTCACAAATTTATTTTGAGCTGTGGTCAGGGGTGATAGATCGTCAAAGCCCCAAAGTTCAGCACCGTAGAGTATAGAGGTACTGATCTTAGAATTATAGATCTTAAGGGCGGGGCCTATTGGCTTGGTCTGTGAAAGCCTCTGTTCTTTTATGAGTACACCGGCTAGCTGGGCATGTTTTAAAGCCAGAATATCAATCTGTGGCTTCCAGTGTAATTTCCTACCCAATGTTATCCCCAGATATGTAAAAACATCCGTCTGTTCTAGAAGTGTTATTCATGAAGACTCTCCCTCTAATAGCTTTGTGTTTATTGAGGACCATAAACTTTGTCTTCTCCACATTAACCACAAGCTCATGATCACAGCAGAACTCCTCAAATCTAATCAGGGCCGTCTGCAACCCCTTTTGGGTCTTTGAGATTATCAAGGTATCGTCTGCGAACATGAGCAGGGGTATCTTCATGCCAGCTAATGTGGGGGCGTCTGTTGAATGGGTGGAAAAATATTGAACAAACTTAATAAATAAAGAAAATAGGGTAGGTGCCAAAACGCACCCTTGGCGTACACCCTTAGAGATAGGAAACCTGTCCGTGACATTCCCGTGTGCCCCAGCGAACCTGTGCATAATTAGAATCGTGAAGTTTAACTAAGATTGCCAGTAATTCCAATGGCATCCCCATATTCTCAAAGGCACTCCACATTTTATTGCGAGGGACCAAGTCAAAAGCAGATTTAAGATCTATAAACGCCGCAAAAATAGTGCCCCCTCCAATGATAACTAGCCGCCAGTAGATTAACATAAACCTAAAAACCTGGTCTATGGTACCAGTGTTTGGGCGGAACCCTGCCCGGAGCGTGGTCAAGATGTCATTCTCTTCTATCCAGGACTGGATTCTGCACAACAGTAACCTGGCAACAATCTTTTGAATGGAGTCTATAAGGCTTATCGGCCTATAGTTGCCTGGTAGGGAACGGTCCCCCTTCTTATAAATCGGAAGGATTTCCGCACCTCTCCATGTATCAGGAATAGGGGTGCCACTGACTATTGCATTGGCAAGTATCTGAATGTAAGTTACCCAGTTTCCTTTGTCGTGCAAAAACAGGTCAGCCGGTATACAGTCAAGACCTGGGGCCCTACCTTTCGAGATCGATTTAAGTACGGATTCAACCTCTGAACTATCAAAATGCAATGTGGTATCAGGGATTGGGAGCTGGAATTGATCATTACTATTAGTAGTGGCGGCAAACTGGGCCTCATAATGTGAGACCCACAGCTCAGGGGCTACATAATTGACTGGTGTTTGAAAATTGATTAAACCCAGATCAGTTGACTGCGGGTGAGTGCTTGCAATGTTCAACACTCCGTCCATCATCCCCTTTGGTTTTGCATTGTTCGCCCTAAGTTGGCAGGGTATGCCCAGACGTGGGTCCCTTGCTCACTTTGCCACTGGATTCAAGATAGCCTGGCTGATGAGGGCTGTGAGCCCGAAACCGGTCCCAGGATGCTGGTTTCCGGTCCAAGGAAGACATGGCTTGGCAGTTCGGGCTGGACTGTTCCCATGAGGCACAGGGTCAGACTGATTTGCATATGGCCATGTCTGAACTGGGGTGGCGGAGTGAGCTAAAGAATGATGATGGATTAAACCCAGATCAGTTGACTGGGGGTGAGTGCTTGTAATGTCAACACTCCGTCCATCATCCCCTTTGGTTTTGTTTTGGGTTTGAATAGGATCACCACTTCCCCATTTAACAAGCTGCCAAAATGTTACCATACTTTTACCTTTGCTTGCTAAAAGTAAATCTTGCCAGCGTTTCTCGTCCCAATCCTTCTTTGCCTGTTGAGCTTTTTTATACCTAGCCCTTGCTTCTTTGATTTCACCCATTGCTTTTGATCTAATGGCTCTAGATAAGGACTTATAAGCCTCCCTACAGGATTTATTAAACCACGATACTGCCCTGGGACGAGATTTCTGATTCCGCTTTTGGGTTTTAATAAAAAAGTTTTTGAGTTCAGAAAACATATCATTGTGGACCTGCAAAATGATTGAATTGATGTCTTCCTGTGAATCACAGTTTTGAAGGGTCGCTAAGGTACTAACGACCACAGCCTTCATCTGTTCCACAACCCTATCGTTATCAATGATCATGGCCCATCTAACTCTCCTCATGTCATTAGTAAGCATGACATCTGCTGTTACCGTCGTGTAGACGCACAGCGATGGTTCTCCCCTGAACTTAAAACCCAGAAATTGGCAGTGCGCCAACTTGAGAGGCAGTGGCGATCGAATTACTCCCTCGATAAAAAACTCCTCTATATCACAGCTCGGAAGGAATTTAAGAGGAGCATTCTTACGGCCAAAGCCGCTCATTTCTCTGCGCGCATGTGAAGTCCAACAATAGCTCTAAAGAAATCTTCTCCATCATTAATGAATTAGCCAATCCTGAGAGAATTCTTTTGAAGGCTATACCCTCCCAAACACTATGCGATTCGTTAAATGACTACTTTATTGAAAAAATTATTACTATTAAAGCTAGTATTCCTAAGTACTCTCCCATCCAAAACCCTTCCGTCGTGCATAGTAACAACTATAGTATCAGCTGCTTTCCTGCTATCAGAGTGGAGACTTTCCAGGATCTCCTTATAAAAGTCAAATCAGGTGCACCTTCTGACTGTTGCCCGCCACATATATTAAAGGACTGCCTTGCAGTCTTTCCTGGCCCCGTACTGGCTCTTCTGAACGAGTCACTTTCATCTGGCCAAGTTCCCCGGGCTTTCAAGAAAGCTACAGTGGTACCCCTCCTAAAAAACCTGGAGCGGATCCCGTGCTTCTGTCTAATTACCGCCCGATTTCTCTGCTTCCTTTTTGGCGAAGATTTTGGAGGCCCATGTAGCTAAATGTCTCTCTAACTTTCTGGAGGAATCTAAATATTTGGACCCTTATCAGGCAGGTTTCCGGCCGGCCCATTCTACTGAAACGGTAATACTTGCTGTCCTGGATACTCTCCGGGACAACGCAGATAGATGTTCCCCTCAGGCACTGGTATTACTGGACCTTTCTGCCGCCTTTGACACGGTCGACCATACTATTCTGCTCGACCGTGTCAAACATGCTGGTATCCAAGGTACAGCGGCTCTCTGGCTCGCTTCCTTTTGGAAGATCGCTCTCAGGCCGTCCGCCAGGGTCACTTCTCAGCCTCCCCCGTAAAATTACCTGCGGTGTCCCACAGGGCTCGGCTCTCTCTCCTCATTTGTTTACTCTCTATATTGCCCCTCTGATTCAGTCCCTCAAAGATATGAAGGTAACTGTTTTTAATTACGCAGACGACCTCCAACTTCTTTTCAGAATCGACAACTCACACAAATCAGTCATAGACTTTCAGGCTACAATGCGGCACATTCAACAATGGATGGACCTCAATCATCTTAAACTGAACCCTGGTAAGACAGAGCTTGTTCTCACCGGGGACTGCCAAAAATATTGGGGTCCCCATTATTGGCCTCCAGAGCTAGGACCCCCACCCTCCCCGTCCCTTCGGCTAAAACACTTGGAGTCTCCCTTAACAATGACCTCTCTCTAAAAACTCAGGTCGGTGCGGTCATCTCCAAGTGTTTTTTCCAAATGCGTAAGATCAGGAAGATACACCGCCTCCTTACTCAGGAAGCCCTGATTCAGGTCGTAATAGCCACGGTCCTGTCACATCTTGATTACGCCAACTCGGTGTACCTGGGCATGCCTCTTTACCTGCTAAAACGGCTTCAGATGGTTCAAAACCATGCAGCCCGACTGATCCTTCGACAACCGAAATGGCAATCAGCGACTCCCTTACTGAAGGAACTGCACTGGCTCCCTGTTGCCCAGCGCTGTGCCTTTAAAACAGGCTGCCTTATTTTTAAATCTTTACAAGGCAATAATCCTGTATTTATCAACTGCCTGATTTCCAAGCATACCCCTACACGTAACTTACGCTCCGCTCACCTCTCACTTCTTACCACTCCGTCATTCAAGCGGGTGCGTCAAGGAGGCCGCAGATTCGCGGTTCTTGCCCCCAAACTATGGAATTCTTTTCCACTGGAGATCCGGTCTTGCACAAACCTTCTGCAGTTTAGGAAGTCCCTCAAAACATGGCTTTTTAGACAGGCCTATGACTGATGTCTATCGGATAGCAATTGAAGTCTCTCTATAGCGCCATGAAGCCACCTGGTGTACGTGCGCTTTATAAATTATTTTTAACATTAACATTTTTTAACATTAACATTACCTTCTCAACTATCTGATGTTTGTGGCTAGATAGTCCCGATACCTGCATTGATAATATCAGTGGGTTGTGATCACTTTCAATCCGCTCCTGTACTACCATATCTAAAAGGGAGGACCAAAATTCTATGTTAAGAAATATATAGTCAATACGACTACTTCTCAACCCATTGCTAAATGTATGGGAACCTAATATATCCGAGTAAGACCTCCCATTGACTGCCCTGACTCCCCGTTCCAAACACAGGCCTTTTAATTGTAGAGCAGCCTCAGTTCATTTTTTAATTGGACATAAATCTAGGGATGGAATATTCCACTGTGCATCCTCCTCTGCACTAAGATCACCATCATCTTGATCCAAGGGCTCGAAGGAGCAATTGAAATCCCCAGCAATTATCAAGTTACAGCATCCCCTGTTGTTTTCTAAGAAGCTATCAAGGAGGGTGACTGTGTTGGATCCTTTACCGCCAGGTAACCCTCTTGCATATACATTGATAATCATTATGTCCGGTACATTTGCCAGGTGAAGACGTATAGCCATGATATCCAGGCTATCAATGAATACTTCCTCCACCTTGTACCCTACTTATTGTCTAACCCAGATGGTAAGTCCACCTAGAGGTCTACTTCTCTGTCCTCCCAATGCTGCTTTTGAGAAGTTTAAAAACCCAGGATGGTAAATTTGGGCCAGTAACCAGGTCTCCTGAAAAACCCAAATATCATGGGCTTCAATAAATACTGACCATTCTGTTGATACTGTTTTTGAAAATAATCCCGCTATGTTCCAAGAAACAATTGACAAATTTAACTTTTGATGCCCTTGGGTCATAATACTAGAAATTACCGAAGTGTTATGTACGTGGGCTTTATCCAGATCTTCCGAACCCGGGATACAAATAGACTTAGGCAAATTAGCTGAAAAAGTGTTTATAGGGCCTTTCTCCCTCATCTCAATACCCAATTCCATCCCTCTTTGACCATAATCTCCTAGGGCCCTATTACTACAACCAAGTTCCTCCCCTTCCTTTTTTGCGTCCCTATTTTGGAAGGGTGAATGAAAATTCCTTAACCTTCAGTCGACCTTCTCTAAAGAGGACCCCTCATTACCACATACATCTAATTTGGTGGAACAATTGCGGATGTTAACTGTAGGGAGATTGTTTTTAATCCTAATGTTTGAAGTACTCATGTGGGAGGTTCTTAAATCAAATGCCACTAGGTTTTGTGCTAGATCTGCGGACCTGAGTATTAAACTAACACAGTCAGTGCTGTGTTCCAGGGACTCAATTCTTTTGGCGGATATAATATCTTCTCTAATTATTGAATGACAGTTCCTGACATGACGGAGCCAATGTATGCTTTTATTTATCAAAGACTGCTCATCTTCAATAAATGATCTGAATGGCACTATCGGGATGTTAATCAGGAAAACATGACGTTTTGAAGACCCATTAATAGGCTCTACCCGTCTTCTTGTAATCCCCTGCGGCAATAGGCTAGAGCTCCTGATATCAGAGGGATAAGACCTTGCATAATAAACAAAACCATTATACTGATTTTGGCACCCACTACTGATGGCCTGTTTAACCTGCAGAACCATGCCGTGTTGCTTGTTTTGGTTGTCGGCTAGCGTTAAGTGGCGGACGGAGGGTTGATTGTAAAGATTGTGAGGATGTTAAATCATTACCTAGTCTGCCTTTGTAAGCACTACAAGGGGCACTCTCATTTGTGTGTTTATTCTGAAATAAAGAGACTGAAGTAGCTGCGTTGTCAATATTAGCTAAAAGAGGGGTATCTTTACGTAAAATACTTTTCATAATTTCAGAAAGTTGTTCTATCAGCCCCTTCACAGTGCTCACTACCTCCATAAACCCTCCTATCAGAGCAGCTGAGTCTACTGACTGTTTGCTTAGTGACCCCCAAGCACTTACAAGTACATGTCACTTGGGTTGTCGGGTTGACCTGTTCACCTAATAACACAGGATTAATGTTTGAATTGGCAGACATATTATCCTCAGTTATACTCGTCAATGGAGTGAATCGATTGGTACATACTAAGGCAAACTCTGGCTGCGATTCAAAACTTACAATGGGTAGAGACGGAGCAGGAATGTCCAAACCAGCACCCACAACAACCCCTGCATCAGAACTTATAGATGTTCGTTGTATGGACTTTTTAAACATGTCTGGTATAGATTTTACAGTGCGCGTTGGTGAGGGATGATTATTGGCTGGTGCCCCGGATATGCTTGCATCAGAACCCATTGGAGCCATCAAAATCTCTTCAGACTCACTTATTACGTTATCTATACGACTCATGACACAATTGTTCGCTTTAGCTAAAACACTTTATCAGCTTTTTGCACTTCTTACCCTTTCCTGCCCCTCCCCTCCCCATGTCATCCACAGCCTTTCTTTTGCCCATGCTTTAAACAATAAAACTATAAAAAAGCAAAGCACTTATTTATCCAGTGTATACAAAAATACTTAATTAAAACACAGAGAACTCTAGTATAATAGTGTCAATCAAAAGTTGTTCCGGTAACGAATGTAAGGACCAATTTGTGCCAGGTTCGCAAGCTCTCAAGTGAGTAATAACCAGGTGGATAACAGTACCTCAGATGTGAAAAGGATAGTCCTGGAGCAATAGTTAGAGATGCGGCCCTGCCTCTTCCTGTGAATGACGGGCAAGGACGGGCCTGCCCTTGGCCCGGGCACGTCCCGCGCGCGTCCCGCGCCGCAGTGGTAACTTGCGCTTTTTAGCGCGTTCAGCAGCCAAGAGCACCTCCCTCCTGGAAGGGCACAGGAACCTGGGACAGGTAGTCCCCGCAAACCGCAACAGGTACAAACAAGGTGTAGCGCGTCCCGCGCCGCGGTGGTAACTCGTGCTTTTTAGCGCGTTCAGCAGCCAAGAGCACCTCCCTCCTGGAAGGGCACAGGAACCTGGGACAGGTAGTCCCCGCAAACCGCAACAGGTACAAACAAGGTGTAGCGCGTCCCGCGCCGCGGTGGTAACTCGCGCTTTTTAGCCCGTTCAGCAGCCAAGAGCACCTCCCTCCTGGAAGGGCACAGGAACCTGGGACAGGTAGTCCCCGCAAACCGCAACAGGTACAAACAAGGTGTAGCGCGTCCCGCACCGCGGTGGTAACTCGCGCTTTTTAGCGCGTTCAGCAGCCAAGAGCACCTCCCTCCTGGAAGGGCACAGGAACCTGGGACAGGTAGTCCCCGCAAGCCGCAACAGGTACAAACAAGGTGTAGCGGAGGAGCGGATTGACTGCCAAGATTCAAGGACAGAAGAGATGGGAAAAAGAGGACATGTAGCACTCATCTATGAAGCTTGTATTAAATAAATTATTACATTTGCAACAAAATATGCATGAGAAAATAAAAATATGAATGAGTCAAAGGGGAAGGGCAAGCAAACAATAAGTTTCACTAATAAAATGAATATGTCAGCCTGGTGTGACGAAGACTCCCCTAACACCGTCCAATCATATTCCGTATTTTAGTAAAATTTGCAACTCTTGAGGGTGGGACATGAAGAAATAAAGACTATAACTAGAGTGACTTGAGTAAAGAAAACATGAATTGCATGCATTGGAGCACGATAGAGCATAGAGCCTGCATGAAGAGAAACTGCTGCACATGAACGCTGAGAGACGAGAGCAGACTCGGAAGATTCAGATCCAAACGTCAGCCGGATTAGATTAGAAGATTGTGGCAGAATATCGAGGAGGGAGAGAGTGTAAGAGAGGAAATGGCCCTGGTGCGTCAGGTTTGTAGAGAAGTCTAGTAAGTATCAGTCCTGTCCTGATCCTGTCCTTTAGTCTTTGTCTCCTGATCCTAAGTCAGGAGACCCCCACCAGTCCTTTGGCCAGAGGGGTGGTTTTCCAGTCATCTTTATTAGGTAAATGTCATTCTGTCCTAAAATTTGCATATTTCTTTGCAAATGCGCTATTATGTGCCTTTTGTCTCTACATCTATCCACTCATGCATTTGATTTATGTTGAATGAGTTTGTGTAATTGAATGTATTTTGCTAAATGATTTTCTCTCTCATTTAAGAAAAATGGAATTTGCACTGTGAGTCTGTAATTGATGAGCGTTCAACTTTATGACTGAAATTTTAGATAAAACTTAGAATATTACTCAGAGTCTGTGGTCATTTCACTTAGAATTTTAGTTTAAAAGTTGTTAATATCACCATCAACTAACTCAATTAATGGTCCATCGACCAGAGGAAGAGTGTTGATTTGTGAAGATTAGTTAGGCATTTAAATGATACTGTAATCAATTTGTGGTTACAGGAAATAACTAATCAGAACTTAAGTGAATTATAAAACTTGACCCCCCAGCGGATTGGCCAGGGAGTGTGGATGAGCATTTCGGGATAAATGTATATGGGCCCATTGAAACATTTCACTTTGGTGTGTGAAAAATATTCAACCCTGGCCTTCGCGCTGGATCAGTTTTTCTGGTAGCAGAGTTATGGTTATTATTGATTCGTTTGGTGATTATTGATTATTGACTATTGATTATATGTTCTTAACATGAAAAGTTAGTGTCCTGTTCTATGTTGTCTGGAAGTACAGGTACAGAGATACCTGGGAATCCAGGGAATGGAATTTTGAAGAGTGTGGTAAGGAAATCACACTGCAGAAGGTTACTCGTCTGTTGTCATAATACCTAAAAGCTACAGAGGGCTGTAGGTGTTATATTAGGGACTATAGCGTATAAGAGCCGAGTGTGAATGATAGCAAAGGGCACACCTGTGAAACTTTGGCCTTACCCGAAGGAGGAGTATCCCTAGAGGAGTAATAGGTCCTCCCCGAGCTTAAGAGAAGGGTAAACAGTGGTTTTTACTCGCAGTGTAAGGAAGTACTTTCTCTTTGAAGCAAGTGAATAAACTATCTTTGGATTAGTGGAGCAGGCAGAGTAGCGCAGTTTTTACGTTGTTACTAACAAAGAAATTATAAAGAAAAATTAGAAAATACATTGTCGTATTACCTTGTGATGGGAGGGTCAGTAGCAGGAGTCATACGGACGTCACAGAGAGCCGCGCTGGTATTGGTTGAAACAGCGGGCGTGTGATAAGTGCCGATTGTAAAGGGAGGGTCAGTAGTAGGAGTAATACTGACATCAGAAAAAGCAGCGCTGACATTGGTCAGATAAGAGGGTGTGTTGAAAGCTTTGATTGGCCGGTAGACAAGAACCGCGCTGGTATTGGTTGCGGAAGATAATACGAAGTGAGCCTTGATTGGATTGTTGGTGTGAGTCGCGCTGGTATAGGACGAGTGTTGGCGAATAGGATACGTGAGAAATACGGAAGAGTTTTTAGATTTTGACTGCTGAAACAAATTGTCATAGGGATCGGAAGAATGAAGTTGATTAATAAAATCAAAAGTTTCTTTAAAAAGGATAAACGTGTAGTAACCAGAGAAGGAATTCTTATGCCACCTCCTGATACGCCTGCTTCTTTTATGATGGAACGAGGATACCATAATTGTGTCTGGTTGGAAAATTGGGTAGAGTATACGAAAGGTGATAGTGTTTTAGCTTTCCCTGAACATGGTACGTCTAATGTGAGGATTCTTCAGAATTTGTGAAATTGGATGAATTTATTAGAACCTAGTCCTAGGTTAACGCAGTATGATGCTTTGGAGGAGTGGGAAGTTGAGGCATTTGAGCGAGAGAAATACAGAGGAGGTAGAAGAATAAATAGAGGATTTCTTCCCAGATTACTCGAGGAGATCAGATGAAAAGATGGAGAAGAGCTGTAGTAACGGAAGGCTTGTATCCAGTGTTGATGGCTGAGGATCAAGTAGGGAGTAAGTGTAAAGAAAAATTGAAACACATAGGTATGACAGGAACAGGATGTGATGAATCTGATAAGTTATTAGAGGACATTTTTAGTAAAAAGACCTCCACCTTATCAAGAAAATGCTAGAGACACAACTCCAAGTGCACCAATGATGGGAACTCCATTAGTTCCACAGGTTTTATATGATCCAACAGTCACCCGAGCGTTACAGGAAAAAGAAAGGGATGCATTGAACAAGACAAAAGAAGAGATAATTCAGAAAATAAATCAGTTAGGTTTAAATGCTGAAGCCTTGACAGTACCAGTAACAATTGGTCCTGTTATTCCATTATATGGGGATAAACAAGACACCCCGAGATTACAAACAGTGATAGTGCCACAGCATAATGTTAGGAAAGAGGTAGTTATGTTAGAAGATCAAACCAGTGAAAGTGATTCGAATGTCTCATTACTAGATCTCCCTAATCTTGAAACAGTGATTGAAACCCCAAAGAGAGCTTCACCAGTAAATAAATGGAGAAAGGAACTAATTGTCACTCCAGTAGCAGGAAACTCTAAAGGATTTTCGCCGTCGAGATCCTTTTAACAAGGACTCGTACTCAGCACTTGACCCCTAGTCAGCTGACTAAGTATGAAAGAGTGATCCTGGGTGCTGAAAATGTAAGTGTGATAAGATGCACTACAGTGAATCCAGCAACCTTGTTGCCAGACCCCGACTGTGAAGAAATAAAAGAGGAGGTTGATCATGATTGTTTGGACCGGACAGAGATGTGTACAAAGCCCAGACCGGACATCTTTGATGTCCCATTGGGAGAATCAGATTATGTACTGTTTGCTGATGGGTCATGTTTGCGAAAACAAAATGGAGAACTGAGTTCTGCCTATGCTGTATGTTCTGTATCTGCTATTATAGAAGCATCCTGTCTAAGAGGAGTCGAGTCTGCACAAATAGCCGAATTGGTAGCTTTAACAAAAGCATGTAAAATTGGGAAGAAATTGAGAGTAACCATATTCACGGATAGTCAATATGGTTTTGGGGTTGTGCATGATTTTGGCCAAATATGGATGCAAAGGGGATTTCTGACTTCTTCAGATTCTCCTATCAGAAACAGTAAAAATGTCAAAGAACTATTGGAAGCACCACAATTGCCAAAAGAAATTCCAGTGGTCAAATGTGCCGCACATAAGTCAGGAAATGATTATGTG
Organism: Calotriton arnoldi; assembly: GCA_963921515.1. Classification (NCBI taxonomy): domain Eukaryota; kingdom Metazoa; phylum Chordata; class Amphibia; order Caudata; family Salamandridae; genus Calotriton; species Calotriton arnoldi. The sequence goes on from CAWUFW010000009.1 coordinate 491,254, forward strand.
ACACAAGACAACAAATATGCTGACCAAGTTGCACAATTTTGTGCTTGAAATACAATGTCTTTGAACAGAGGGTTGGAAAAAGAAGCTACCAATTGCCAACTAATGTTTTTCTCTGCTTTTGAAACATGGGATGAAGTTAGACAGTTACAGGATGAGGCAGAACCAAAAGAAAAGGAACTCTGGATTAAATCAGGAAGCACAAGAAGAGCAGATGATGAGGTATGGGTGTGTCCAGATGGTAGACCAATAATGCCAGATAGTTCATCACAAATGGCAAGAGTATATCATGGAGCTACACACATTGGGAGGGATGCCATGATTAGGCACTTCAGGCAGACATGGTACAATCCTAAGTTTAGACTCATTGCAGAGAGTCTCTGCCAGCGATGTTTGACATGCCAACAACAAAACCCAGGTAGAAAAACAGTTGTCAGTTGGGGAAAAATTGGAAAGGCAGAGGGGCCATTTACAAGACTGCAACTTGATTTCATAGAACTGCCGTCGTGCAATGGTTTGAAGTACGTCCTTGTTTGTCTGTTTTCTCGATGGGTGGAAGCCTATCCCACGAGAAGGAATGACAGCCTCACAGTTGCCAAACTACTGTTGAGGGAGCTCATCCCCAGATTCAGGTTTCCAGTCACTTTGGAATCAGATAGAGGACCTCATTTTAATAATGAGATAATTCAATTAATTTGTACAGCTCTCAAAGTCGAGCAGAAACTACATTGTGCCTATCGACCAGAGACTTCTGGAGTGGTTGAGCAGCTAAATGACATAATAAAATCCAGGTTAGGAAAGGTGTGTGCATCCACTTCACTGAAATGGCCTGATGCTTTGCCCCTTGTATTGATGAGTCTTAGAAGCATCCCTGACAGAAGAACAGGATTGAGTCCTCATGAAATTCTCATGGGAAGAGCAATGAGACAAGCATTTGTACCTGGAAACAAACTGATGAATATAACTGATGATCTAATATTGGACTATTGTAAAGGACTAGCTGATCTGGTACGTTCTGTGTCTCACCAGGTTGGAGAAGATGCAACCACAGCACAGCCGAATCAAGTTCATGATTTGTGTCCAGAAGACTGGGTTATGGTAAAGAAGCACACAAGAAAATCGTGTTTAGAACCCAGGTGGAAAGGACCACATCAAATTATATTGGTCACCACTACAGCAGTGAAGTGTTTTGGCTTGCCATACTGGATTCATGCCAGTCATACACAAAGAGTCCCAAGTCCACATGAACGACAAGAGCAGCAACTGGTAGAGCAAAAAGAAAAACCAGAAGCTGAAAGTTGTGAAGTCGAAGAAATCAGAGAAACAGACTCGGAAGAATGCATCGATGATGAACAACCAAGTACAAGTCAAGTAGAGTGGGCACCAGATACTGGGTCTCAAGAGACTGCTGTAGAAGCCGAGGAAGAGAAAGAGATTGAAAGACCAGAACAAATTGAAACAGAAAATCCAGATCAAGCTAAATCAGAAGAAGAAAATGAGACTGACAGGTTCAGAACAAATTCAGTCAACAGAAGAATCTGCTGCAGGAAATTCAGATCAGGCTCAATTAGAGTTAGAAAAAGAAGGACTGAAAGATCAAGAAGAAATTCAATCAACAGAAAGACAAAAAGTAGAAAGTCCACAACAAGCTCAGCTAAAAGAAAAAGAAAATAAAACACTAGAAATAGGCGAAGAAGGTGAAAAGGCAGTACAAACAAAGAGGGTCAGAAAAGGTGATCACTGGTCAAGTGGAGTAAAAGGACTAAGATATATTCTAAGAAGAAGAACAGAGAAAGAACAAGAACAAGTAAATGAAGTATTTAGTCAAACAGAGAGAACAACCAGGAAGAAAATCTTTACGAAGATCAAAAAGACAAAGTTCCGAACAAACAATATAAAGCTCCTGAATGAACATATATCATCCTAGAGGATTTTGAGAATCTTGATCTAAACGAAGAACAAGAAAGTGTCACTAATGAAAGAGGTGAGGAAAGCAAATTGAGACCACCTTAAAAGAAAAGACTGACATAAAAGGTGGAAATTGACAAACTAGTAAAGAAGAGAAGAAAAGAAACAGAAGAAGAAAAGAAAATAAAGACGAAAGGGGATCAAAGATGAAAAGCTGTTGAAGTGTGGGATCACACAAAGATTTATTTATTTTTTATTTATTTAGAATAAAATTTAGAAGAAATAATTTAGATATTGATCAAATTTTTAAGAATACTAAAATGGCAGAAACAAAAGTGACTGAACATCCGAAATCTAGTTTAAAAAGAAGATGTGTTAAATGTTGTTTGTGCAGTATTTTTATACTAATGCTAATGTGGTTATTGCTAACAATTGTGATACCTGTTTTAATGGTGACTAATAACAGAAATAACACTAATACAAGTAATGGAGTAAATGCAGTTACTAAAAGGACAACTACTACAAATTTGGAGCAAATGGATGAGAGCATGTATCATCATGACAAATCAAATAGTGATTCGTCATTAAATGTATTTACTAAACTTCTTTATGAATACGTAGATACCATGGATGTGAGTGATTGTTATGTCTGCATGAAGTTACCTTCGTCTGTTTCAGAGGGGGTGACATATCACCATCTTCCTTTAACATATGGTGTGTCATGTAGTGTTGTGTCCAGTTTGCTCTATGTAACAGGCAAATTGCAGTATTATTATTCAAATATGGATTTAGTATTTTCAGAGATTCCTATTCGAAGAAACCTGAACCCAGTGCTTAGTGCTAAAGATGCAGAATTTATGGGCGAGCTCTTCTTAACAACAAACCCAATAGACATAACATATGCTCATAAGAATAATTTAACCTGTATATTGCGTGATGAGGAAAAAGATTTTCTAAATTTAGTAGAGGAAAGAAGGCAGGATTTTCAAAAGAAGGTTGTTGAACCGAAGTCACATGTACCTCCATGGGCAAATAAGGAGGGGGACTATAAGAAAGGTGAGACTCATGCTGCAATGTCTCTAGACTTATCAAAGTTGGGAAAATTCTGTCTGCATAGACTAAAAACTGACTAACAACATTTTCATTGGTTCTAGTGAATGTGAACACACCTTCCTAATTATGGGGGGATGGGGACTAAAAGGTGGAACTGATCCTGTTTTTCTGGGAATATATTACGTGTGTGGTAAAAATGCCTATTATAGGTTGCCTACACGATGGTATGGTAGTTGTTATTTTGGAATAGTATTTCCAAAAGTGTACCACATTACTAAGAACAATGAAATGAATGTAATAAGTCAAGGACTAAAACGGAGTAAAAGAACAAGTTTTTCAGAACTAGTAGGGGATATATTAGGTGCACTGATACCAACAGTTGGAGTCATGTTGAATTCACATAAAATATGAAAATTGTCAACAATAGTTGATCGACTATCAACAGATACTGCTGGAGGATTTTTAATGATTAATACTGAAATGGTTGCAATTAGATCTATGGTCTTGCAAAATCGACTTGCACTTGATATATTATTGGCAAAAGAGGGTGGAGTCTGTGGCATGTTGAAAGTCCAACATTGCTGTACATATATCCCAGACAAAAGTAAAGGAATTGAGGGATATATTAAGAATATTACAAAGATTCATGACGATTTGACCCAACTGGAGGTTGACGGTGTCTGGGAAAGACTTAGTAAAAGTATTTCCGCTATAGGTAGTTGGTTTTCCACTTTAGGGAGTAGTCTATTAGGGAAGATCCTAATACCAGTAATTTCAATAACAATAATAGCTCTGATAATGATGATGACATATAGATGTTGCAAGAATAAAACAAGAGCAAGAATGGTAGCCGAAATAAAGAATAAGAGAATGGGAAGAAAGAGAAATAAGGAAGAAATCGAACTAGAGGAAATGAAAGGAAGTTTATATGATAAAATGAAAGAAGTAGGCATGAAAAGAAAAATTGAAGAATTAGTAGAAAGAGGAAGATACTAAAAATTAGATGAATAAAGTTGGCACTTGGTAATGATGGGTATTTTATGATGGCTCAAAAATGCCATCAGAGGGGGGATTGATGGAGCAAGGATTCGAGAAAATGAAACTTGCTCGTATTAATCCTCCATTAACCTTCACTAATCGTTAAAATTTGTAAGTGTGACGAAACTAAAATACAACAGACACTGACACATGGGGAGAAAAGCTTACGCATGCTTAAATTAATGAGAAATAAAATGCGACGCGACTAAAGCCCACTTTAATTTGCAAAAACGCTTTGCGCATGTGCAAACCTGAACTACGCAAGGATAACGTGACTAACTCGCTTTGAGAGGGAAAAACCTTGCGCATGCGCAAGAGAAACTAACCTGCGGTCTTGAGGTACCGCATGCCCGGCATATGCTTGCTTTAATTTAAAAGAAAGCTGCTGTTATTAATGCTTTTGCCTAAAGAAATAATAATAACAGGATAGAGTAGAAGTGGGTGGTGAACAGTGAGAATTTTATGTTTAGGAAAATAACATCTGTTTATGATTCTTTTATTAATAGTGTGCACTCGGGCCTGCTAAACTATGACTGAAAAAGAAAATGGCGAAAGTTGTGCATGCTCAATGAATTCATGATGTGACCCGGTGACCGGAGGACCTGATTGACTGCCAAGATTCAAGGACAGAAGAGATGGGAAAAAGAGGACATGTAGCACTCATCTATGAAGCTTGTATTAAATAAATTATTACATTTGCAACAAAATATGCATGAGAAAATAAAAATATGAATGAGTCAAAGGGGAAGGGCAAGCAAACAATAAGTTTCACTAATAAAATGAATATGTCAGCCTGGTGTGACGAAGACTCCCCTAACCCCGTCCAATCATATTCCGTATGTTAGTAAAATTTGCAACTCTTGAGGGTGGGACATGAAGAAATAAAGACTATAACTAGAGTGACTTGAGTAAAGAAAACATGAATTGCATGCATTGGAGCATGATAGAGCATAGAGCCTGCATGAAGAGAAACTGCTGCACATGAACGCTGAGAGACGAGAGCAGACTCAGAAGATTCAGATCCAAATGTCAGCCTGATTAGATTCGAAGATTGCGAAAGAATATCGAGGAGGGAGAGTGTGTAAGAGAGGGAATCACCCTGGTGCGTCGGGTTTGTAGAGAAGTCTAGTAAGTATCAGTCCTGTCCTGATCCTGTCCTTTAGTCTTTGTCTCCTGATCCTAAGTCAGGAGACCCCCACCAGTCCTTTGGCCAGAGGGGTGGTTTTCCAGTCATCTTTATTAGGTAAATGTCATGTCATTCTGTCCTAAAATTTGCATATTTCTTTGCAAATGTGTTATTATGTGCCTTTTGTCTCTACATCTATCCACTCTTATGCATTTGATTTATGTTGAATGAGTTTGTGTAATTGAATGTATTTTGCTAAATGATTTTCTCTCTCTCATTTAAGAAAAATGGAATTTGCACTGTGAGTCTGTAATTGATGAGCGTTCAACTTTATGACTGAAATTTTAGATAAAACTTATATTACTCAGAGTCTGTGGTTATTTTGCTAAGAATTTTAGTAAAAAAGTTGTTAATATCACCATCAACTAACTCAACTAATGGTCCATCGACCAGAGGAAGTGTTGATTCGTGAAGATTAGTTAGGCATTGAAATGATACTGTAATCAATGTGTGGTTACAGGAAATAACTAATCAGAACTTAAGTGAATTATAAAACTTGACCCCCCAGCGGATTGGCCAGGGAGTGTGGATGAGCATTTCGGGATAAACGTATACGGGCCCATTGAAACATTTCACTTTGGTGTGTGAAAAATATTCAACCCTGGCCTTCGCGCTGGATCAAGTCTACTAAGAAGATATTCAGAGAGACCCAAGTAAAGTGCAGTCTAGAAGTGATCAGAGCCTGGATTGCTGTTTTCTTGGATTCGACAGACAGGATATGTAAGAATTTTTTCAGGGAGTGTAGCAGCCCAAAACAGGAGCCAACCAGTGCCTGGATTTGAGGTTGGAAAGGCAGGGCACTGTCAATTTTGACTCCTAGGTTTTTTACTGTGTTCTTTTGTGGGACGGGGGAGGAGCACCCTAAGGCTAACAAGTCCTCCAAAAATCTGGTGAGGTGGCACCAAAAAACACAATTTCAGTTTTGTTGGGAATACATTTTAATTGGTTAATGGATAGCCAGTTGATCACATTGGAGAGGCAATTTTTAATAGCTCCTCCATCAAACTCTGTCCCTTTTTCACAAGTGAAAAGCAACTGTGTCTCATTGACGTATGATATTACCTTCGCCCCCAGTGTCTCTGCTAATACCGCCAAAGATATGAGATAGGCATTGAATAAGGTAGGGCTGAGTGCCGAACCTTGAAGCACTCCAATGGCCAACTCCCGGATTGGGGATGAAAACGGGGGAATCCGCACTTCTTGGGTTATGTTATTCAAAAAGGAAGTCAGCTACTTCAAGGCCAGGCCTCCAATCCCAATGGATTGTAGACGAGCCAGCAGTCTCACAAGGAGAACCATATCAAAGGCCGCCAATAAATCCAACATAATCAGGATGGCCTTACCCCCTTTATCTAGCATGCCTTCAATGTAGTCGACCACCTCTAGCAGGGCTGTTTCCGTGCTGCAATTGATTCTGAAACCCGAGTGACTATGATAAAGAAGATTGTTGCTTTCAAGGTAACCCAAGATTTGGGAGTTAAAAAAAATTCCAAAATGTCCCCGAAAGCAGGAAGAAGGAAGAAGATCAGCCTGCATTTGGCTTGAAGTTTGGGATCAGCCATGGGTTTTAAGTAAAGGCAGAATTTTAGAATGTTTCTATTTGGCCAGCACCATTCCGGAAGACAGAGATTAACTGGATTAACATGAGCTACTTTAGCAAGTAAGCTAGGCAGACAAGGATCAGATGGAGACTCCGATTTAAGACACTTGATAGCTGCCCAAGCTTCATCCATGGAAATGGGTGGGAAGTTACAGAGAGTGGGCGTCTTGGCAGTAGGCTTGCCAGAATATATCACCTCAGAAGACGTGTCAGCAGCAAGTGAAACATTCAACAGGCTTATTTGGATAGTAGTTATTTTGTCATGAAACTACAAGGCCAGCCGGTCACACCAGTCAGCTGTGGATTGTTGGCGTCTGGTAGCGGCATCAGTATTCATGAATGTTTTACCAATCTTAAAAATGTCTTTTGATTTTTTATCTGACTCCTCAATTCTAGGCTCAAAAAAAGATTTTTGGGCTGAACTGACCTGAGAGTAATAGCCTTTTAATGCTTACTTATAGGTATGTTTGTCCTCCAGATTATATTTTATCCGTCATTTCCTTTCGAGATGTTTACAATGTTTTTTACAAGCCCTAAGATTTTCATTGAAGCAAGGGGCCATTTGGTTCTGAGGGATAGGAGTCTGGAGACTGCGGCCAAGTCATTAATGGTAGTAGAAATCCAATCATCAATGCGCTTGGCGTCCAATTCAGGTTCTTCAGACAAAAAGGGGGGCTTCGAAAGAGCAGCACAGATCTAAAGAAAGAACTTTATGAAAGGCTCTAGACATGGTCCATGTTTCTTCAGAGGGGAGCTGACTGTGCTTGGATTTTGACCATTTAAGCCTAATTAGATGGTGATCAGACCATACTAATGGTAAGGGCTTGGACGGTACGATTTTTACATTAGAAAGGATTTGGTCTAGAATTTGTCCTGTCTGGTGAGTGGGTTTGAACACCTGTTGAATAAGACTAAGCGAGGACATAGTATCTGTAAAGGAGGCTACCTTGGAGTCTAACGGATTGTCCATATGGAGGTTAAAGTCGCCTAACGCTAAGAAATGTGCATATTTAAAGGGCCAGGATATTGCTCCATTATCTCAAAAAGAGGCCGGCATTACCAGGAGGTCTAGAGATCAGAGCCCCAGCAATGGACTGCTGACAGGATTGAGTGCAGCAAAAGCCAAAAAGTTCTGCTCCATCGAATTCCTCCCGGGGGATAGGAACAGATTCGTACTTGCTTTTATATATTATAGCCACCCCTCTGCCTCTGCCTCTGCCCTTAAGGCGGTCCTTCCTAAGGATTTTATATGCCAACTGAATGGCTGTGGCAAAGGTTGGATTTGAGAATTCTGTGAGCCATGTTCAAAACAGGACATCTGGCTTTTCTTCGTCTAATAGCTCAGAGATGTGCATTTCATGCTTTTGCAGAGAGCGGACATTCAAAAGCACAGCTACGAATTCTGCCGAGGCTGGAGGAATTTTTTGGGTATGAGTGGTAGACTTACTCTTAACAGACTTTAGGGGTTCAATGGCAGCGTGTACAAAAGAAATCAGTATTCAGTGTGCTAGGTAAAAAGTGGTAAGCACTAGAAAAAGATTAAAACACAATTTAAATAGATCAGCAGTTGGTGCAAGTATGCAGGGAGGACTAGTTCTCTATTAAAAAAGTTTGCAATCAGGACCTTTTTGGAAGGGCCAGTCGAAGGGGCGGCTACGCCCAACTGACTGCTTTCTTTTATACAAAGAAGACGCCTTTCCCGCTAATTTTGGAGAAAAAAAATGTTTTTTTTTGTTTTTTTTTTAAAGAGAAAAGGACTACTTAATGATGCCAAAATGTATGCCAGCCTCCTACTTGACGATCTTAGAGCCTGGGCGGAAGACCACCAGACTGTTCCCAAGAACCAATGCGGCTTTAGAGACAAATGCAGCACTTCCTCGAACCCGATCGCTCTGGCCCTTATGTGCGACAAAGCAATTAGAGGTAAAGGGACACTCTACTCCTGTTTTGTGGACTTTAAGGCCAGATTCCTAGAGGGCCACTACGGTGAAAGTTGCGCGACTGGGGCTTGCCAGACATCTTGTTAAGAGCCTTAATGCAGCTGTACACTAACACCTGTGTGCAGATTAAACTGGAGGATCCCCACAAACTCCAGGCTGAAGCAAGGCTGCATCCTGGCCCCTCTGCTTTTTAACCTATACATAGCAGACATGTCAAAACATTTTGAGGAGGCAAACTGCCACCCACCCAAACTAAGAGGCCAAAGAATGACTCATCTGTTATACGCAGATGACCTGGTGCTCCTCAGCCAGACAAAAATCGGTCTCCAACGGCTACTGACCGCTTTTCATGACTACACAGTAGAAAATATGCTCGAAATCAACCAAGCAAAAACCAAGGAGGCATAATTCAGCCTAAAACCAAATTTGGGTAACAGGTGGCATCTTAAAGGCACCGGGCTTCAGCACAGCAAAGTCTACAAGTACCTGGAAATCCTTCTAGACAGCAAATGGTCCTTCACCCCTCATGTACGCTCTATAAACCTCAAGGGCTTCAGACTAATGTTCACTCTCTCGTTCAGCGCCCTGAAGCTACAAGGCCCCAGTCTCGACACGCTCCTCCAGGTAATGAAAGTGAAAATCGGTCCAACATTAACCTACAGAGGCAAAATCACCCTGGAAAGGGAAGTTGGGTCAGTGGACAAATTGTACACCAGAAACTACCCAGCCACTCTGCGTCTAACAAAGAGTGTCACAGGCGCAAGTGAGACTAGAGTATAACATCACAAAACAGCACTGGGCCAGAGGCAGCTGTTTTCTCAACTTCTGCCACAGGCTCAGAATGGCACCACCAGACTGCATGCATGGCCTAATCTGGTGCGAACCCGAGCAATCCGGACAGAGATCCTCATAGAGACATCTTGATGACAAACTGAGGGAATTTGCACTAACCGAAGCCTGGAGTAAACACCTCTTCTACCAGGAAGGGGTGGGAGCACACTGCTGACCTCCCAGCACAGTTCGCCCCTTAGCATTCTGGTAAATGCAGTTTGTAGTGCATGCTTACTTGGTATTTTGCTGGAGTGTTCCACCAAAGTTGGTGCAGATTAGTGCCGTCATCTCTAGACACGTGTTTCTGGATTTTATCCGTCATCAGTAGAGATCAAAAACGATTTTCTTCTGGGGTTGCTGAGCAGGCTGCCACAATTCTTACAGGTCTCAGTACCTCTCACAGGCGCACAGGTGCATCTCCACTAGCTTGTCAGCTCAATGGCTCAAGGGAGCCTTTTTAAACAGGTCTACAAGAATTTTCATGGGCCAAAAAATGTCAAATTTGGAGGATCGGGCAGCTTTAAGCAAACGCGCTCATGCATGGTCAGTCATGAACTCATACTCCTCAGCTAAGCAACAGAAGTACATTACCTGCACCTATCCAATATGAATTAAAGCATGGCTTGTGGCTCTAAGGATGGGCGAGTGGAACTTTTTAGGTCATCTTCCATCTTGGCACCACTCTGCCACCCATGACACAAGCTGCCGCCTATGCGGACAAGGGAAAGAAACCTTAATCCATGTTTTATGAATCTGCCCTCAACTATTGCAGCAAAGGAAATCCCTTTTTCATCCCGGTTTCATCAGGCTAGGAGTGCGTACCTGCAGGCAGGCAGTAATTACCAGCCCAAATCCACAACTAAACATAAAAACTGTCAAATTCCTTTGGACGGCAGCGAGCAAATTAGGCTCAGTCAACAGCACTAGCGCTGCGGCACCACATCATTAAACTCAGCTCTCATTGATCTGTGTTCACAATCCTTATCTGATATGCCCCAATACGCCCTGCCTGGACTGCACTAGGCCAACCATTGAACAAGACGTCACATGCTCGCTATTCCACCCGACGGTCTTACATCGAGGTCCCTGCTCTGTGAAACCAGCTCACAGCTCACAATTCCTTGAGCAAAGTTAGTTTCCTCTCACGCCAACACCTCCTGCGCAGAGCCGCTTCAAAATGCACCGTCTGGTTTGTACTAGGCCAGCCTTAGTGCAAGTGAACCTCCGATTCCCATATCGACTGTTCAATACTTAGGCAGTGCCTTGTGAATTTGTACATTGTATGCAACTCCTTGGATTCAGCAAACAGCACTAGTGCACTGGAAACGTAATCTCAAAAGTGGCACTTATTGCCCCCTGCGATCATCACCTTCACCTGATCTGCTACACAATCCACCGTACGGACTGCATCAGGCCAGCTACTGAATATTAGAACTCGTTCTCCCTACTCCAGTTGACAGTTTACATCCAGACCTATGCTATGCGAAACTTGCATTCAGCGCATAAAACTTTTTGTGTATAGCTGGCTTCCTTTTTATTCATCATAAGCTGGTCCGCCCTGCGTAGATAAGCTCTAAAATGCTCCATCTGGAATGCATCCGGCCAGCCTCAAGCAAGAGAACTTTTGATTTCCATCTTGACTGTTCTAAATTCAGGCCCATGCCTTGCAAAAATTGCACATGGTTTGAAATCCCCTCGTGTATACCTGGTCCCACATTATGCGTTGTCCGCTGGTTTTACTTGATTTTATCAAGACCTGCTTTTCTTTCTGCTCACTTTTTTAGCATTGGGTCCGGCCCCTGTGCCTTGTGTCAAAGCCCCACTGTTTAACCTTACCTATAAAAGGTCTACCCCGCACATGCTTTATGTGTTTTACACCTTTTTGGGTCTCGCCTACGCAGCGCGTATGCGCTGCATAGGAGGGCCTTTAGCCGTCGCTCTTCACATTTTCAAGCAATGCACTCGTGCTTGTGGCGGCATCCACCTTGCGGGAGCGAGCAGCGGCGCACCACAAGCACGAGTGCAGTGCTTGAAAAGTGAAGTCTGCTCTCCTAAGAGCGCGCGCACGCGCGCCTCTCTCCTCGCCCACACGTCCCGGCCACTCACTCGCTCCGCCCTCTCTGTCTCCTTTTTTTGCTCGCGCTTCTTGTTCTTGTTCAGCGCTCAGTACGTTTACATAAAGTGTTTGAACTCTGCAAGAGGCTTCAGATGTGGCATCAAGACACCGTGCTCGCTTTCTGGCACAGCGAACAACTTTAAGGTCAACAACAGTCAGTCACTTGGTTCGGTGACTTATTACCGAACCAAGGCAGTCGATGGCTTGGTAGAACACGCCCCAGCTCACCTTGTTTGCAGTGAACGCATATCTAATGCTTTCCTGTGGAATCTGAGGATTGCTGCCGGAGTCCCGCGTTAAATGATCACCTCATTTGTGAGCAGATTAGCTGTGGGAGCTCTTTACCCAGTAAAACTGCTTCTCCGTTACCTTCTGCCCTACAGTTTGAACAAAGGACCAAATCGTGCTGTTTAGTACTTTTTATGTTCTTAAAATGCGATGGAGTTGAGCCATACTCTGAAAGCACATCCTCATTTTACTGCCGTGCACATACCTCGTGAAAGTCAACAGTCTTGTGATGCAGCCAGCACAAGCGTCATTCCTAACATATGGTCTTCTCAGGCGCCCGTGCTTTCCCACGTTTCCTTAAATGGACATCACGCTATGTCTTCTGGATGTCTACGAGAGGATGTAGCCATTTTACTCCCTCTACCCAACAGCTTTAAATGTTTTTTTAATGTTTTTCTGAAAGTTGTACGAGACAGCGTCTTGCTAATTTCCCACCAGAACGAACCAAACAGTTGGTTGGTGCCAGACTCGCATCATCCGTCTGAAAGTTCTGCCATTATCAGTTTCGTTTTGTCTTGATGATGAAGGGCGGAAGTAGCATCCTGTTAACCCTTTAGTACCTTTAAGGATGCTTTTGTACCATCTGATCTGCATGTGCCTCATTTATAAGTCTTGCCTACCTGACAGGTTTTATCTCTGTGTAGGCAAAAGTTTTGGGTGTGGCCATACCAAAAACTTACAGTGAGCTTAGAATCCGCCCAGTGCTTAGGTTGGTTGGGTTTATTGTCACTCTTTCGCTTGCTTCTTATTCCTTTGCATACCTTCCTCTTCTTGGTTGTCCCCCCCAAATCATACGCTCTACCATTCTTTCTTTCACCTGTTTTGTGCTGCTTCTACCATTAAATACCTGTAGGAAAGTAGGATCTTTCTGGCATACATTCCCCCTATTTTTGCCTGGTGTCCTTGTGTTTTGTCTGTAGTTCTCTGGGATCCTGCTAATCAGGACCCAAGTGGCAGCGCTTTCTCCTATACATTATCTAGTGAGTACTTTGTACACCCCAGAATTGGCATACTGGGGTACATTATGTCCCTAGTATATGGTACTGAGGTACCCAGGGCATTGGTACACCAGGGGTCTCCTATGGGCTGCATCATGTATTATGCCACCCATAGGAGCCCAGGCAAACTGTGTCTGCAGAGGTGCCATTACAGTCTGTGTGAAATAGGTCTCGCCTTTGGGACCTTATAAGTGTTTAGCCATGCAACAGTTGATGTTGTTGCACCAAGGATATTGTGCTGGATAACTAAACACTTATAAGGTCCCAAAGGCGAGACCTATTGGCTATGCCAATGCTTGTTTAGCATTGGGTCCGGCCCCTGTGCCTTGTGTAAAAGCCCCACTGTTTAACCTTACCTATAAAAGGTCTACCCCGCACATGCTTTATGTGTTTTACACCTTTTTTTAGCATTGGGTCCGGCACCTGTGCCTTGTGTCGAAGTTCCTCGGTTTAATTCCATATTAAAGGTCTACCCTGCTACATGTTTTACGTGTTTATACCTACTTGGGAAGCAAGACCAATCTGATCTTTCTTCGGCGGCCCTTGCAACGTTTTTCTCTTTTGGTTTCATTGAATTTTGTACCTCAACGCTTGTTACTGTTTGTAAAGGTTTTTATAAACCATACAATAATATAGACTTGACTACTTAAATCAGCCATATTGCAAAACTAGATTGTAAATACACACTATTTACTCATCACACTTATCAAAACCACAGGTCACAGCACATTTGCATATTATTGCTATAGTAACATGTTTCAAAAAAGTGTGAAATGGAAATGTGCCCCCTTCAAACCATGATATTGGGTGGTAAATGCTTAAACCAATGTGAGCAGATCTGGATAGGTCTCCTAATTTTAAACAGTGGTTAAAGAATACGTAAATAAAGCATGGTTCAGAACAATTTTTTTAAAAAGCGGTTCGAAAATTGGTTTAAAAAATAGTTCAAAGAAATCACCAGTCGACTGTTTAAAAAATTAAAAAATTAAAAAGTCTGCGTGGAAAAAGGTTTCGGGATACTGAATGTTCCACTTCTAAGGTTGTATGGCCAAGGTGTGGACATGAAGTAAGATAGGGCCATTGGATAAGATTTAGCCCTTAGAGAGATTCTCTGGAAAGCATTTAATTTTAAAACTTCTTGATCCTATAATAGTCGACAGGGTTTGATGTCTGACATTTAGAGGTCTTCTCAGGACATAGGCTGTGTGTCTGTCTTAGCCTTCTTGTGTGAAGGCCAAAAAAAAAAGATGCTTTTGGGTCGTGTTTTAAATTATATGGCTTCCAACATTCAAATGACAGATGAGTTTTCTTGTGGACTTGTCATTAGAAACAGAATTCATTTAATATCTGCATTCGTTAGGGTCTGCGGAAGGAATTCGCACAGCACCCATGTGTCACTGCTGACAAGTCGGGAAAGTCAGACACCCAGTGCAGATGGTCGAGCGTTTAGCAACAAACTTTCTTAACTGAGTTGAAGGCTCATAAAAAATGTAGTCGTGCCTGGCAAGATGTGTTTCAGTATACTGAAAGCAAAACTGCCATCAGAGATGAACATTTGCTAAACCAAGATAGTGGTAACACTAGCAACTGGGGCAACAGACGGGTCACCACCTTTTCTGATACAACTGATTCCGAGGGCGGGGGACCTTCAACCCGTGGTTATCTACCTAGACAGGACTTTGAGAGGCCCTCAACAAGCAATCGTTTTTTAGGCAACCGCCGGGGCAATTTTTGCCCCAGGTTCCGGAATCAACACCAGAGAGGTTTCTATCCGGAGCAGGAACAGCCACAGAAATATATTCAAACACGGAACCAACAATATTGGCGAAAATAAATTCCATCCCTATTTTTAATCTGTCTTCCTGCACCATTGATCCCGCCTCAGAGATTCTCCTTTCCAAAGGACTCTCCTTTGTTCCATCCACGACTCTCAATAAATTTGAGCTCATGAGAGACCTTCATGCCTTTTCCGAAGAATTAGACTGAAAAAGTTCTTCCAAGAGAGTCCTGATATTAACATCGACAACATGTCTGGCCTTAAACCTCCCTCGGGTTTTACCCCAGGATTGGACATGGTCGGAACTGAGGTGGAAGTGTTTGAAAAAGCAGTTACCACCAAAATCCAAAAAGCCCTGAGGTTTGTGCCCAAACCCCCTTACAATACCACTAGAGAGGAGACTACCGCCCTCCACGCATTGAAAAATAACAAAGATCTAACCATCAAGCCCTGTGATAAAGGGGGCGGCATTGTCCTATTCGACACCAGCACCTATGTTAGTAAGATGCATGACCTATTAAGTTCACCGAGCCATTACAGAAAAATCTTGTCCAATCCTGAACCCAATCTTAAACACCGAGTTTTGAGGATGGTAGAGACAGCAGCTGAAAGAGTCGATATCTGCCAGAAAGAAGCGGAGTTCCTTACTCCTTGCCATACCCGTATACCCATCATCTGTGGTGTACCAAAGACACATAAGGATGAGAAACCACCCCCCCCCCCCCCAGAGACCCATTGTCTCTACCATAGGGGCCGCCACCGGACCACTATCTAAATACGTGGACCGATTCCTGCAACCATTGGTAGCTAAATTACCCTCGTATGTGAAAGATACCGGCCATTTTATATCTAAAATTGAAGGCCTCCCATACGACCAGAACAGCGAATTGTTGGTAACCATGGACCTAGAGTCCTTATATACCAACATTCCTCAATCTGAAGCTCTCAGTGTCATTGAGGAGTACCTTGAAGCTGAAGATGGCTGTAACAATTCGCAGTTTATTCTCCAATGCATTGAAATTGTGGTGGTTGACTGGAATTTCAGGTTCCTTTTGGGCACACGCAACTGGATGTTGAAGAGCGAAACCTGAAGCTAGTGGATCATTGGGGCCTCTGTCAGATGGATCTGTTTGCCTAACAGTTCAACAGACAACAGGTCAGATTCTTCAATTTGAATGTGGAAGTGAAAGTGCCGGATGTCTTTCATCAGAAATGGCCAGGAGCATTTCAGTATGCTGTTCCCCCAATTATCATGCTACCCACGGTAACATCTCAGATTCACAGGCAAAGAGTTGATCCTGATAGTGCCACTATAGGCCTCGAGAAATGTACTCGCCCGCTCACTATGGCGAGTCAGATTTCATCAGCGAGAGCTATTTTTAGGGCCTTCTTGCCCGTTCTGGTGAGCTGAAAAATAACTGCTGTTCTGTTCATTCACAAAGTGAATGAGCAATAAAGACACCTTTAAATTTTGTTTCAGAGATAGAGTTAAAAAAACCTTGGTCTTTTTACATTTGCTTTTCTTTCTCGTACTGTTAAGTTAGAAGATTTTGTAATGTGAACTGTTTGACAATCGTGCTGTGCAAAGCGTGTGAAATGAAAGGCTGTAAGATGTCAGACTTTTTCTATCACAACAGTGAAATAGCTAATAAGTGAACTGTACAAACATTTCAAAATATATTTCAATAGTTATGAAGGCACATTTTTGTATTTCTGTGTTGTGAAAAATAGATTTATATAAGATGAAAACTAATCAGAACACTTTACTTGGTGATGTGCAAATGATAAATATTTTTGCTGAAACCCAATTTCCAAACATTGTTTTTACTCTAAATAGTTTTATCAGTAAAACTGCAGGTTAGTGGCAACGTTTGTGCCATTTCAATGGAAAATGTGCTGTCTGTACATGGTAGAGAACTACCACATCATTCTTTAGTAATATATTTATTAAAAGTGAGTTTTCAAACATGAACTGAGAAATATTCTTTGCCCGCCCTGTTGACAATGCTATTAGTGAACTAATAGGCAAGTCAGGGGTCATGTGTACCCTACATATGGGCTTCATTCTTATTATACATGGAGCAAATGTTTAGTCTATTAAAAAAAAATTTAAAAAGGTTTTTGTACAGCAGAAATGCTGAAATCGCATATTTGAAGGTGCTTTTATATGTGATTATGAAGAAAAAGTAGGCTCCATAAAATAAAATATTTGCCATGGATCACACAGTTTGAAAACAGTTTACAGGTCAAGTACATTACAGTTAGGTTGAGTAGATTATTCAAGTTACTAGACCTGCAGGTTGTAAAGATCCTTGGTGAGGCGATTTAAAAATCAAAAACAGTTTATTTGCAGTAGCACATTACAAGACAACCGCTAGATCCAGTCCTACAACATATCTGGATTTCTCTCATTCTACAATAGGACTATGGTAACAACAGAATATCTTACAATTAAAAGTAAACTATATACAATACAATGTAACATAGGTCTAGTAAATTTATGATTTTTCGAGGCCTGCACTGTGGAGATCACAGGTATGGTTTCTCATTGTGCTGGAACCATCATGTGAATGCCCAGTCCTATTTTTGTTCCAGATTTGCTTTCAGACACTCTACACTTATTTGTGTATCCATCTCATTGCAGGTTACAGTTATTCCCTACAACCCAGTGTTCCCTCTCCCACACACATCTTATTCCTCATCTCCCCTGTTTCGTCAAGAAATAATCCCTAGTTCATAGCATTGTGCAACTGCTGTGATTACTAGACTTTGTGGAGGCACTAGGATTATCTGCTCACCTCAACTTGTCATAGTTGGTTGAGACAGCCACTCAGAAAGATTACAACTTTCCCAGGGGAAATAAATTATTCACTGATCGATTAAAATGCATGAAGCTTGCAAACTCTAAAGACAGAAAGAGATCAAAGATAGACCACAAAGCAGTCATGATTGTGTGGTCTCCAAAGAGCCTTCTAAATGCCCAGTAAGGGTCTTTGGTGACAGATTGTAGAATAAGGAAATGAACATAACTATGGCCTACTTAGCACACAATAAACGTGTTAGAGTCTTAAGGAAAATATATCCAGATCTGTTGGCTGCATTAGCCCCTTTCCTCGGATTTATCCGCCCTGAGGAAGGTTAGACCCACAACGGGTCGAACACCGAAACGCGCGTCGGCGTTGTTACACTTTTATGGACCACATCAAGCTTGTGATTAATGCTTATTGTTGCCATTACAGCCTTAATTTAATTTGAAGGCGTTTGACACATTTGGTGACATTTTGAAAAAGGATTTATGTACCTACAAAATACTATCATCAATGTCATTGCTGTTTGGTCACTTTGGTCCATGTGTTCAAGTTCTGCCTTTGTTGCTCTGAGTATGGCTGGACTCCTGATTTTCAGGACGTATGAGTATGTGTGGGTATGAGTCTTTTGGTTTGAATGCATGAGTGAATGTGGTGTGGGATGTGATATGTATTTCCTTTTTATTGACTATTTAAAACTCTAATATATGAATTCATTATTAATAAATGTTGATATGCTTTGAATTTTTGATTGTGGCATGCCTCTGTCTATAGGCCAGCTTCTTGGGTGTTCATACACCAGCGACGTGTAGCGCATTTAATCAATTCTGGTAGAGAACTCCCGTCGGAGTAGTCTGCTTATTTCCCCTGTTTTTCTCTACCTTTATCCTACCTCAGGGGCCCCTTTTGTTTGAGTGGTTCTTATGTCACAGCCTTGAGCTGTGGGGGACTTTGTCCTATATAGATATCCTGTCGGGACCTGTGCACATTTTTTCCAAGTTTTTCTATCCTTAATAATAATTTTTCTTTCTTTTTTCTGTATCTCTGTTTGGATATATAGGTTCTTGTGGTGTTTAATCTTCCTCTTTCCCTTTCTTAGCACTTTATCTTTTCCTCCTAGATCTGTTCTACATCCCTTTTTAACCTTTATTGGTCTGCCTTATCTTGTTTGTTCTATACCAAACATTCCTTCAATTTCTTTTGGTCTTTGGATTGGATACATTATCTCTTAATTCACTTCCCATAGATGGAAAGTATCAAGACGTTCGGCTTCTCGGACGAAGATTTTGCCCGACTTCTAGGCCAAACCTTTAGGTAATGATAGACCATTCACCTTATCCAAGGGACTAAATGAGGAATTGACCAAACTATTTAACCTCAAAAAGAAATCGAAACGTACCAAATCACACGCAAATTTTATAATTGAATACCTAAAAGCCGGTACTATCCCGATTGGATTAAGAGTGAGAAACATCGTTGGTCTGTTCATAGAAATCAGACAGTTCCTGGAAAAATGGGCACTCATTTCCAATAGATGTTCCAGGGACTGGATGATGCTTATTATAGAAACAGCCAGGGAGGTGGTCACATTATTGAACAAAGAAATCCAGGAATTGGAAGAAAAATTGAAACAAACTAATAGCGTAGAGGAAGGCAAAAAGAAACTTGAAGAAATCTCTTTTGAAGTAGATTCTTTCAGTGAGTATCTCCTGAAAAGAAAAACAGAAAAACTTAGAAAGGATATACGCCTCTTTTCACAAGAGAGAACCTACCCCTATCTGACTGAAAACTTCTATACTACCAACAACGAAAACCAAGATAGTGGTAACACTAGCAACTGGGGCAACAGACGGGTCACCACCTTTTCTGATACAACTGATTCCGAGGGCGAGGGACCTTCAACCCGTGGTTATCTACCTAGACAGGACTTTGAGAGGCCCTCAACAAGCAATCGTTTTAGGCAACCGCCGGGGCAATTTTTGCCCCAGGTTCCGGAATCAACACCAGAGAGGTTTCTATCCGGAGCAGGAACAGCCACAGAAATATATTCAAACACGGAACCAACAATATTGGCGAAAATAAATTCCATCCCTATTTTTAATCTGTCTTCCTGCACCATTGATCCCGCCTCAGAGATTCTCCTTTCCAAAGAACTCTCCTTTGTTCCATCCACGACTCAATAAATTTGAGCTCATGAGAGACCTTCATGCCTTTTTCCGAAGAATTAGACTGAAAAAGTTCTTCCAAGAGAGTCCTGATATTAACATCGACAACAACATGTCTGGCCTTAAACCTCCCTCGGGTTTTACCCCAGGATTGGACATGGTCGGAACTGGAGGTGGAAGTGTTTGAAAAAGCAGTTACCACCAAAATCCAAAAAGCCCTGAGGTTTGTGCCCAAACCCCCTTACAATACCACTAGAGAGGAGAATACCGCCCTCCACGCATTGAAAAATAACAAAGATCTAACCATCAAACCCTGTGATAAAGGGGGCGGCATTGTCCTATTCGACACCAGCACCTATGTTAGTAAGATGCATGACCTATTAAGTTCACCAAGCCATTACAGAAAAATCTTGCCCAATCCTGAACCCAATCTTAAACACCGAGTTTTGAGGATGGTAGAGACAGCAGCTGAAAGAGGCGATATCTGCCAGAAAGAAGCGGAGTTCCTTACTCCTTGCCATACCCGTATACCCATCATCTATGGTGTACCAAAGACACATAAGGATGAGAAACCCCCCCCTGAGACCCATTGTCTCTACCATAGGGGCCGCCACCGGACCACTATCTAAATACGTGGACCGATTCCTGCAACCATTGGTAGCTAAATTGCCCTCGTATGTGAAAGATACCGGCCATTTTCTATCTAAAATTGAAGGCCTCCCATACGACCAGAACAGCGAATTGTTGGTAACCATGGACCTAAAGTCCTTATATACCAACATTCCTCAATCTGAAGCTCTCAGTGTCATTGAGGAGTACCTTGAAGCTGAAGATGGCTGCAACAATTCGCAGTTTATTCTCCAATGCATTGAAATTGTTCTCGGTGAGAACTTCTTCGAATTCGATGGCGGCTTCTACCAACAGGTAAAGGGAGTCAGCATGGGGGCAGCTTGCGCCCCTAGCGTGCCTGCCTCTATATGGGCCACTTTGAGAACATTAACATCTATAATGAACTGGCCTCTTTCAGTGACAATGTGTGTCACTGGTCACGCTTGTTAGACGATATATTCTTTCGTCTGGAAGGGGGACCAGGAAACCCTTGATGAATTCATCCTTTGGATCAACGCAGCAGATGCTAACCTTAAATTCACTGCCCATATAAGCAACAAGAAATTAGAATTCCTTGATGTTTGGATTGAACATTCTAGCTCACAACTATCGGTCTCGCTATTTACCAAGCCTACGGCGAGAAATACACTACTGCATTACGGCAGTTTCCATCCCAGGTGCCAAAAAGATGGCATTCCTTTCAGCCAGTTCCTGCTTTTATGCAGAAACTGTACCACTATCAAAAACTATCTGATACATGCTGAAACCCTGAAAAATAAGCTTTTGTTGAGGGGATACCCTACTAAGCTTATTAAAGACGCACTCAAAAGAGCCAAGTATTACGATCGCGAGACGATGTTTCAACCCAGCAACAAGAAACAGATTGACCGAGTTGAATGCGTTACCAAACATTCGAACTACGATCATAAGATACACCAAATAATCAACTCTCAATGGCATCTCTTAAATTTGCGCCAACAAACACCGATGATTCAGAAGCCCCTATTCGCCTTTAAAAGGAACAAGACCCTTAGAAACATTCTAGTGAGGGCCAAAAGACCTAATGAAAATGGTTTCATCCAGAAATCCATCACGGGGAACTCACCGGTCAAGGGCAACCACAAATGTGGGACTTGCCAAGCCTGCCCCAACGCTATAGTCAACGACCAGATTCTTATCAATGAGCGCATGGTATTCCTTAAAGATATGACCAACTGCCGATCATCCAACATTATTTATACGATTCTCTGCCCTTGCGATCTTGCATATGTTGGGGAAACCGGCAGGGCGTGCAGAAAACGCATTGGGGAACACAAGTCCAACATTAGGCTTCGGAAACAAGCCGCCCCCTTAGTCAACCATTGGATGGAGGCTCAACACATAGAAGGCGAACTCCGTTGGACCATACTGGAGAAAATTCATGTCCCCAATGGCACTGATGGCAATGCCATACGCAAAAAATGAGAGGTTTACTGGATTTATACCCTTAACACGAAAGACAAGGGACTGAACGAGAACCTTCCATGGGAGAACGCCATTATATGAGTTAGAAACCTTCTGGTGGTGTGGGGCTCACACACATGGGCACTGCCTTAATTACTAGGACTTTACCTTAAATGTGGGACCCAGTCCCTTTGCGCCCCTTCCTTACATTTTTCTTTACACTTTTCGTTGTGTGAACCCTTAATAGCATTTGCACTTTGTTTTCTCTTCTACCTGAGCCGGTAATTTTCATAGGAGCCCTTAGGCCCTCTTTTCGATTTTCCCGCGTTACGAGCCGGCCGCTATTCTAGTAGGCGTGGCTATGTCCTCACCCTGATTGGCTGAGCATTTAAAGACTGCCTCTCCACCACTTACGGCGTTATTGACCCGACGCTTTGACCGGCCCTCGCCTGAGCAGAATCCCTCTGCTTCAGGTGAGACACCTGATTCCATGGCTCCACTGTTTGTATGCCGCTCCCACTGTGTGCTGAGTCCCTTCACCGTTCATTTCCTTCTTCTTCAGTTTCCCTTAGCTGCCTCCTGTTCTGCATCTCCAGACGGAGGAGCTATGCTCGATCCTTCAACGAGCGTTCTGCTCTCTTAACACGCTTGTGGCGCTTCTGACCCGGCGTCCTGACTGCCCCCACCCGAGTGGCTTACTTCTCTTGACCCTTGGTTTTGTTTTACTTGTGATTATGCCGCCTTCATCCTGCACGGCGTCCCCTTGCGCCGCTTTTCTCCCTCCCCTCCTCCCCCCTCCCTCCCCCTTTTTTTCATTAAGCCTCCCCCGGTCTCCGTTCCCCGACGGAGGAGCGGTGCTGTTGTTTGTTTCATCCTCGAGCGCTTGGCCTTTCACCTATCTTGCCCTTGGCTGCTCCTTTGATCTGGCGCCCGACCTGTCTCTAGTTTTGGCCATATATTCTCATTTACGCTTAGGGTTCATGACTCTTGCCCATCATCTTTCGCTCATACTCTATTACTGTTTCATTTTTCAATCCCCCTATCCTTGATCAGATAGCCTACGGTGCTTGTAGTTGGCTACGGAAGAACTGTGTGTTTATTTCTTGTAACAGGCGGAGCTCTGTTTCCTTGAAACCATACGGAGGATTTCCGTTCCCACTTCATATCCAGTACTTCAGTTGCACTGCTCTGAAACCTATTGTGGTTTCTCACATTACTGACCTGAACATTGTCTTTTACCAGTGGTAAGATTTCTTGTACTGTACTTCATTTCACATCTTTTACTTTTCGTTGTTTGACCCTATGTTCTTTATGCTCATCACCCCAGTTTTCTATTTAGGTTGCCATTAGATCTCGACCTTGTCATCTCTTTATTTAACCGTGTGTGTTCAGCCTGGTCAGGAGTTCAGGTAGTCAATGCTCTTATCCACCTCTTTGGAAGTGTGTTTCCTTTCTGTCTTAATTGTTACACCTCAAACTATTTAGACCACTATGTGGTGTTGATTATCCGGTATTCTGGGCACATCTGATTCTATTCCTCCTTTATCCTGTTACACTTTCGGTATTTTCTTCTTTTTTCCAGTGTCCATGTTGGGATATCAGGTGCTGGCTTTACGACTATTTGGCACTTCCCCTGTGCCATTTTTCGAATTTTATGCTTCTTGCTTTTTCTCTGTGCACAAGAGTACCTTGCATTTTGTCTTTTAATCAACCCAACTCGAAGCTGAGCCTTTCGACCTTATGAGCATGCATAGAATTAATTCTATCATTTTTGTTGTTTATTATCATCTCAATCCCTAAATGTCCTGTATTTTGCTATCATTTGTTTATTACAGGCACATCCCACAGCCACTTCCTCAGATTTACCCGTCCTGAGGAAGGTTAGACCCACAACGGGTCGAACACCGAAACGCGCGTCGGCGTTGTTACACTTTTATGGACCACATCAATTTTGTGATTAATGCTTATTGTTGCCATTACAGCCTTAATTTAATTTGAAGACGTTTGACACATTTGGTGACATTTTGAAAAAGGATTTATGTACCTACAAAATACTATCATCAATGTCATTGCTGTTTGGTCACTTTGCTCCATGTGTTCAAGTTCTGCCTTTGTTGCTCTGAGTATGGCTGGACTCCTGATTTTCAGGACGTATGTGTGGGTATGAGTCTTTTGGTTTGAATGCGTGAGTGTGGTGTGGGATGTGATATGCATATCCTTTTTATTGACTATTTAAAACTCTAATATATGAATTCATTATTAATAAATTTTGATATGCTTTGAATTTTTGATTGTGGCATGCCTCTGTCTATAGGCCAGCTTCTTGGGTGTTCATACACCAGCGACGTGTAGCGCATTTAATCAATTCTGGTAGAGAACTCCCATCTGAGTAGTCTGCATTAGCCCCTTTGACAACGCGAAGAAGAAATCATGGAACAGCACAAAGTTTAAGGGGCAAACAAACAAGTAAGCCCTTTGAAACCCAAAAGTGAGGGTTTAGTCCCTAATGTAAGCAGAGCTCCAGAAACACATAAGGAGAGGTGCACTACAGAAGAGGCCCGATTAGCTAGGGCAGCCTATAAAGGTGTGCTAAATAAAAATAATGGAACATTCAAAGAACAATTCGGTCTACAATCTTTAGAAGCAGCAGCAAAGGCCAGGGGGGATTCTGGACCCAGTGGCAAAAATGATTGATTATTAGCAAAATAACAAAGCAATATATTGAAACCACAAGGTATTAAATACTTTGGAAAAACCTTTGAAGACCAAAGGACCCTGTGAAATTATAGCAACAACTTTCAAATTCATAGTAACCTTTGCGAGAAGCAGGAAGTTTGCATCTGGATTAAAAGCTAAAAGAAGTGTGGTACCCAATAAAGGCCCTGGTTCAAATGTGTTACTACTGGATTGGCTTCACATATTTCACAGCCAATAGGTGCTAATATTGAATAGGGGCTGAGAGGCCTTTGTGAAATGTTTTAGGGTCAAGAAAAACAGCAAGGTGGTCGTCATCTACAAAACAGAAGGAAAACACAGACCAAAGGCCTACTGTGTCAAACTCTGGACACTGCTCTGAAGATCTTCATAAAATGCATCTTGAATGCTCTCCCTCCTGGCTAGAAGAAAGACATCTTACCAGTGCACAAGTGCTTCAGATGAAGTCTTTCAGTCAGAAACTGGATCTTCGTATGCCAGTACATTTTCAAAATATTTTCTAAACTAGTAAAAATGCCATCTACATCACCATAGTGGAGTAAAGCCAAGTATTCAACAGGGTCCAAATCAGAAAGAGGGGGGAGAATAACAGAGTCTCAGAAATTTTTCTCGAAGACCCTCAACCATACATTCACATTCTGTGATGTATAAAATCTCCGCTTAGTGTGGTTTGGTGGATACCGTCATCATAGGGTCTGCCAAGAGTGACCCGTTCTACAAGTGACAACGAAAGGAGGGAGACTGTCTGGATGTCAACAGTGTTAAATGGACAAGGGTGCAAAAAATTGGCAACCAATAGAGGAGTTAAGTGGAGGTACCAATCGGTCCCCTCCTTTTTAATCAGTACATGAAAACTGTCTATGCGATGAAGAATGTGCTGCAGATAGAGAGTAAAATGATTCTTGTAAGACTCAGATTTGCTGGCCAGAATTCCAGTGGCGGGGCAAGAATAAAGAAGCTCTGTAAAAACATTTAGATCAACAAGAACAAAACAAATATCATAGTTCCATTAAAAGGCACTGCAAACTTGAGGTGGGGGGGCAAGTTCCACCTTAATATTAAAGCCGTGAAGGTGGCTCTACCTTATCTCTAGTTAGAATTGCTCATCAATTACAGAGAAAAATAGTCAGCCCAACCATTCAAAGCACTACGAAGGGTAGTACATATCATGGCCAGGACAATGAAAAATATACATTAACTTGGACTGACACCTGAGCAAATCAACATATGTCAAGGAAGAAAGGATCATTACATACAAGGAAGAACTGTAGATCTCAGATAAGGCAACCCACCAGTTCAGCAAATAATAGACAGGCTTAGTGTAGGAAATGACCCCTGCGGCCTAAAGATCTAGCGCTAACCCTAGATGAAGACCTAGCCTGTTCAAGTATCATGCAGAGGGTTAATGAGCACAATTTACTTTACCATAAAAAGATACACCTCCACCAATACCAATCTCGGAGGCAGATAATATAGATGTTGGGTACAACACATGAAACCATTGAAGACATCTGGAAAAATAATCTGCAAGGAATCCCCTCAAGCGTGGATCTGGCAGCAGTTCCTTAACAAAGGCAGCCTGTGCCAAACAGCAAAAGCAAATTGACAATTCCCTGTAAGGACATTTTCTCCTGAAGGAACGACTTCCAACTATACATCCAACATCAACTGAAAATGTGAGACTCTTCATAGCTGCAAGGTACAACAATCTGTCAATAAAATAATTACAAAGATAGTGGGACTGCTTACCTGATGCAACATGCTTTTACCCTTAAGAAGCTAAGGAACCGCAAGACCGGGACCTCCCCAAAACATGAGAAAATGAAGAAATGACATCAAACAAAACAAAATTAGACTGTTGATCAGAAGGGCTGAAGAAATGTTGTTATTCTGGCCAATAGATCAAACCTAGAAATGACACAAAGCCGTAGTCTCCAATCAAGAAACTGTAAAGAAAGAAATAAATAAAAACAAGAGTTCGACATAAGTGAGCATGGTGCAGCTCTGACTGAGGCTTCTCATACACTGAACGTGCTACAGTACCAAACCTACATCGGATACTTCACCATGCCATGGGTACTACACTGAATAGTGGAAGTGTTCATTAATGACGGCAACGCCCGACGTCCATGCTTGTTTTTTTATTTTACCATTTCCTTGTGCAGTCAATTGGACTGAAAGGTCAGGCTATGAACTGGCTGGCATCCTTCTTGAGTGGCAGACAACAGGAGGTGTGGATCCCTCCATTTTCTTCAGGGTCCTTGAAGTTAATAGTGGGGGTTCCTCAGGGCTCTGCTCTGAGCCCCACTCTGTTTAACATTTATCTCCCGCCACTAGCACAGTGGGCGGAAGCTTGTGGGGCAAATATAATGGCATATGCGGACGACACAGAGCTGTTCTTCTCCTGTAAGAAGGGAAAAGAGATCGTAGGGTCAATGAAGTCCTGCTTATTAGATGTATTGGATGACCCCCAATCAATTGAAATGTAATGCAGATAAAACCAAAATCTTGTTCTTTGGTCAAATTTCCCTGGCAACTTGGCAGACCTTTCGGCTAGATGGAGCCCCCACCCCTCCCCCCCCTCCCCCCCGCATTGTCAAAAATCTTGGTGTCAGATTTACTAATCTTCTATCCTCCCAACCACAAATCCACTCTATGGTGGGTTCCTGCTTTGGCCTTTTGCGCATATTGAAAAAATGTCTGCATTTTCTCTCGGTTATTCAGGCACCTATCACATCTAGGTTGGACTATACGAATGCCTGTATTTCGGTCTGCAGGACTACCTGGTTAACAGACTTCAGGTGGTGTAGAACACTGCAGCCCGTTTACTCCTTAACCTGCCATTGGGAACGCATGTGTCCCCTTACCATCACTCTCTTCACTGGCTCCCGATTAGGAAGCGGATTCAATATAAAGCTCTGGTTCTTACTCACAAGGTGCTTCATCATACTGGGCCGGGCTACTTGGTCTCCAGAATCAGATTCTATCATCCCACTACGAATCTGAGACCCTCTAACAGGCTACTGGCAAGGGTTCTCAAGATATGCCGCGCCAGAGCAGGAGAACGCGCTCTCTCCTATTTGGGCCGTTAGCTTGGAATAAGCTCCATCAAGATCTATGTGCAGTTGAGTCAATCTCCATTTTTAAAAAAAAAGGTTGAAAACACAGTTTTTTGTTCAATATTAGTGGTCTTTTCTATGAGTTGAACGCTGCGACACTCCCAGGAGTAGCTGTGCGCTGTACAAATCCTGTTTCATCATCTTCATCATCATGTGATAATCCAATAAATCCTTTAGTTTTCACTAGAGAATGAAGCGCAAAAAGCAGGGAAACCTGCGGTGGACTTAAAAATCACTGGGCAGAAACAGCTTTTTTAATAACACTCTCTGAAATGCAAAGATTTTCAACCATCCGCCTAAATATACAGTTTGATAATGTTTGCTTAACAGTTACTTATTTTGATAACCTGCAGCTTATGCAAAAAACACATGTAGCACCAACTGCCCTATTGAGGTCCTGGAAAACCACATGTTGAAAATAAATATTAGAAAGCAGAAAGAGCCCTCTTTAGGTTCCAATACACTGAGGCACATCCGAAAGGCCATGATCTTGTAGGCATGCACTTTCAAGAGAACCCATAATAAAACGACGGAGATAAAACCAGGAACACTTAATGAAGCAAGTGGAGGATTTACAAAGCAGGACACTTCCTAACTAGATTATATTTTCTGCTGCTTGATGTGTTTGCGTGCACCTAATGGAGTCCATCTTACCTCCTTAGCCGCAATTAATCTGGTGGTGGAGGAGCTCTCCAGGGACTGGACGTAGCCCTTCATGAGCTCTGCTGCTCGCTGCCACTGGTTTTCAAAAAGGGCCTCCTGAATGTGCTCCAAGCAAACCTCTGCAGTCTCGTTAAATCCCTTCCTTTTTCCGCTGATGACCTCTGCAAGCAATAACACTTTGTTGAAGGTTTTAAGACAGATGCTACGGCAACTTCAGCAGAGAAACACTCATGGAACTAGACAAAAAACTACAGAAATGCTAAATACACACAGTTCGGAAATCTTCATTGGGCTATGTAGCCATAATAGCACGTAAGAACGTCACAGAGTATAAAATGCATAAAATCCGTAAGATACTGATACGATAAAAATATTTAAACCTATATAATTCATTTGATGCAATACAATATACCGATCCCATGCAATAATCCACAGGGGTACGTAGTGCCCTGCTCCATCAATAGCAAACCCACAAACCATACCCATTGAAGACCGGTCTAAAGATCAGCACTGTCTCAAGAGAAGAGGCAGACCGCAGGCACAACCCTTCAACAGGCGATCCTTTTTTGCCGAAGCTTCCACATATACAACAGGAAGCGTGAAACAGAAATACAATTGGTTGTCTGACATCGCTTCTCAGGATCCTAATCGCTGTTCTGAAGTCCTGTTAGGTTTGAAATTCCCCTCTCCCGTAATACACTTGTTATGCTATATTAGGTTAGCAATATGTGGCTAAATAGACGCCATTTGTATTCACATTATGCAACCCACTGAGTTATCCTCGCAACATGTAAGCTTTAGTTAGCTCGTGTGACTCCGTTTTGTATTTCGCAATCACTAGAAGACTGCTTGGGCTGTGCTCGTACTAGGCCTTATTTTTCAAATTCGCTTGCCTCAGCAGTACACTGTATTTCGTTATTATTTTCCCTCCTGTTCAAGGCTGTAACCCGACTTGCTAATGAACTGATGTTCTTTCTTTGCATTCCAATCTCAATGTGTAGCCCTGCTCCCACGTTAGGAGACGCTGAGACTCGGCACAGTGGCCTTGGGCTACTGATAGTGCACCCATCTGGCAGGTGTTAGCTCATCTCTCTGTACCTCCTTTGTTCATGCCCGGCTCAAGTCGGTAACTTTCCATTAGAGGCGTGGCCGAAGTCTCCAGAAGGGTTTATTATGTATTAGCGTACCCTGGGGCGTCAGTCCCCTCGGCAGACATCTTAGGGTGAAGGCCTGACTGGGCTCCTCTGCAGAGTATATACTGAATAAATGTGAGTTTGTATTCTCTACTGTCTGATCGACTCTTCATTTTGGGGAAGGCATAGCAGGTGGTTGTAAAAGACCCGCGTGGCCCTAGAGGGCCCCGTCCTTTTGTCCCGAATTCCCAGGTTACGACAAACCGGAAGAATCCACTTCCTTCTCTATCAATGATATGTCGGACAGAAGATTACAATATGTTCTAAAGTTTAATCGCCTGTGAACAAAAGGGACAGTACCCATCAGATTCTTTGGGAGCACACAGCCATTTTGTCGTAACAGAACAAAGTGGCAGGGTCACTATCCGAAATTTCAAATAAAGCGACTTAGCGATGCTCAATGTCGTCCAAGAAGCCTTCCAAGCTATATTCATCTTTGAATTCAAGAAAGGAGGCTGAAGGATACCTACCCTAGAGTGCCCTAAAGATGCATCATCAATGTAGCACCAGTATAGACCCTTTAACATTGCTTTCGAAACCCCAGTGGCTACTGTGGGGGGGGACCATAGGTCCCCGCACACAATGTGTAACAGGCAAAGCTTTACAAACCTGAGCCAAGGGATCCTGATGCCCCAAGCAACCCCAAAACATCCTCCAGACCCCGTCGGCTTTGCAGGAGCTCAAGGGATGGCCAAAGCCTACGCCAATATAGTATAGGTCTCAGTCCCGCTTTATCAACAAGAAATAGAAGGCCAAAATCAAGATGTGAAGAAATAAGTCGGGTACTAACAGGAACATCGATAAAAAGTCGCAGAAAACGAATTTCAAATTTCTCCAGGTATCTAACGTCATTATGACCCCATAGTTGCCCGCCATACAGAGTCGCCCAAAGAGCTTATAGATTGTACATTTGAAGGGTTGGAGATATTGGACAAAATAAGGAACCTCGTTGCGACCTCCTAATTCCCCCTGAATATGGTTCGAAATTTGAGCTTACTCTTCTGTATATGTGGTAACCAATCAAACTGCTCAGTGAGCCTTACCTCTAAATAGTCAAATACGCCAGCTCTCCAGCGGTACCCCATAATGGGTCAGATTGGGTTGGGTCAAAGAGCAGCGATCAAAGACTATGTACTTGGCTTTGCCAGTGTTAATCTCTAGACTCCTCTGTTTGCAGAAGAACCCAAATCGATTCAGGAGCTTCTGTAACCCCATAGGTGTTTTTGAGACCAGAAGTGTATGGTTTGCAAACAGAAGGGCAGAACCTTTCCCTTGGCTAGTCTCAGGACATCAATCTCACAATTCTCTAGCTGGATCAACAGATTATGTATAAAAGAAAAAGGGTTGGGGCTAGCACACACCCCTGCCTCACCCCCCTGGACCAGGGGCGGTCAACTCATCCTGGGACCTGCATCTAACCTTGTCAAATTGTTAGTGTGGAGTCTAGTGACAACATCCAGGAGGTACTTTGGGACCCCAATTTCCACCAATGCCTTCCATGAAGACTCCCTGGGTATAAGGTCAAAGGCGGACCGAAGGTCCACGAAGATCACATATGCAGAAGCACCACCCACAGTAACGTATTTCCAATAAACTGCCGTCAGCATTTGTGGTTGGGCGTCAATCAATGCCATCCAAATCTGCCAAGGGGAGGAGTCTGTTTGAGGTGGAAACAGAGAATCTGTCTAACACGTCAGCCTTTGATAGCAAGTGCCCACGTCCATCCCCCTGCCTGGGTGGCACTCGTTTCTGAAAGAAGTCTAAAGGGACAATATTAATGTCATCTCCTGAGAAGTGGCCCCTGGCACCACAATGGATTATGCGCCAGGCCAGGGTTTTTGCAATTAATAACACAGTCCCCGCTCAGATGCTTAGTCGAGGGACCAAACCACCCAACCCTCCTTACAAACAAAATATCATTGTTTTCAGAAATATTGAAATCAGTATGGCGAGTCAGCCAATGAGAGGGTTTGTTTTTAAGCTGTAGAGTTGATCCCTCCCCAGGGGAATTTATAGGCGGCATTCCAGTCAAAATGCCCACATAAGGGCAACAGTCAGGGGGAAGATTCAAGCAGGACTGATTGGGGAAAGGTCAGGCCTGTGAGTGGGATTCTTGTTTACGAAATCCGTTCGTGACTCCAGGTCGCCCCCATGGGTCTCCTCCTCCTCCCTCCACAGAACTCAAGGCACCCACAGCTTGCGAAAACAGGAGCTGGCCAGTGTCGGCAGACATCATTCCATGGGAAGGTAAATGGCTGATGGTAGGGACAGTGCTTTTGGCCAAGGGCCTTTCATAGCTAGGAGTAGGTGGTTGACAAGGAACCTGATAGACTGACAATTTGTAAGTTGTTAGCTGAGAAATAGTATCTTCAAGGCTACGAATCCTCTCCACCAAAGGAGT
Organism: Calotriton arnoldi; assembly: GCA_963921515.1. NCBI lineage: Eukaryota > Metazoa > Chordata > Amphibia > Caudata > Salamandridae > Calotriton > Calotriton arnoldi. The sequence continues at coordinate 523,101 of CAWUFW010000009.1, forward strand.
GCCGCATGCAACCACCAATGATTTAAACTGCTCAAGTACGCAATCCCAGTCAATATTTGGGGCCTCGAAGTTCACCCCATTAGAGCAGAAGGTACCAAACCCGGCTGCAATGGAGTAGGCTCAACAGCTCAGCGGTCTCAGTGGCTCTATCAATGGTCCTCTGGCCTCTGTATGCGCCAGGTCTCACCCCTTGTTTAGTTTTGCGTTTCCTTTTAGCCGATGGCACGCTATCACCAGTGTTCATAGGGTCAAAATTACTGGGCAACCTAGAGGTAGATGATGAATGGGCTTGCTCAGGAGCCACAATGGTTGGCCATAAAATGCAGAAGGGTCCTCACTAGACGCTCCAGAGTGAGGCCCTAACAATCTTGATGAGGGACTACTATGGCCCTCTCCCAAGTCCAAGGATCAGTGTCTCTCTGCTAAATCAATTTCTTTGGCAATTGCACCAACTGCGTGGGCCTGAAAAGCGTGGAGTGCCTACAAGCGGCTTGGCAGTGGCATTATCTCTGTCGAAAGGCAACTTAAATTTTTCCCATTGTCCCTGAATACTTCTAACAATGGTTGTGAAAGAAGGCCATATCAAGGGAAGCCTCACCGAGCACTATCCGGTCCAGCAGCCAAGAGGGGTGGCCCAGTCCAGCCTCTTCAAGGCGATGACGCGGACAGGAAGGGCCAGCCCTTGGCCCGGGCTTTACCCTGGCACATCCCAGGCTGGGGGAATCAAAGCACACTTGTTGGGGACATGGCTTCAGGCCCCGGTGTCCCCGTAGCTGTCTGGGGCATGTAGTACGGCAGTCTCTGATCCCCCACGTTGCAGGAAGGGAAGCGGGCTTCTCAGTGCAATATTTTGGGTGTGGCTTCAAGCCTCGTTGGTCCTGTAGCCATCTGGGGCATGTAGCGCGCCAGTCTCCGATTCACCCATACATATCAAAGTAGCACTGTATAAGACAAATGAGGCCATACACCATGAATATGGGACACTGTAATACAAAACTATATAGCCACCTAGGAGTCCTAGAAGAATGCAGCGTAACACAAGTAAAGAACAGCATGTTTTACAATAACACATACTGCAAGGCACAGAGGGGACGCACATACCAGATGTGGTTTGACGAATCCGCACTCCCCCATTCAATCAACCATAGCTCAGAAAGACTCTCAGAACGTGAAGCCGCTTCTAAAGGTGGAAAATGCTTGCATTGAGCTGATGTGCACTGAATAGGAGTCTGATGGCAGGACCCAGTGGATGTCGTCTAGGACATATGGCTATGTTTGTTTCATGTGGCTCTGGGTGACATTAAAGATCATATACACATTTTAATGGGGTAACGGCAGACTAAAAGGTCTATTGATCAGCGGGCTGCAAATCAACAGCTAAACAACTTAAAATAAAATTATATCATGCCGTTTTTCTTGCTTCTGCCCCCCCCCCCGCCTCCTCTGCGTTGCTTCAGCTGCAACTTGCCCCATGTTTCTTCTGCACCTTCCCTCGAGCTTTCCAAAAACAGATAAACACTTTCATGTAGTTTTTATTTCCTTTGTAGACATGCACATGCATGATGCGCACACCTACACAATGACACAATAGGCTTTGTTTCCCATGTTGCACAGCATCAGGGATGCTACACAGCATGGCTAAAATGTATTGGCAAATGCAATAGGTCCCAAAGGTGAGACGTACTGGTTTTACCAGTGAACAGGTTAGAGTGATCCGCAAAATGGCTGCCGTTCAAAAACATTGGTGGCAGTCAAGTGAAGCATGGGAGGCGCAAGGCCTGGAGGGGACTATATTAAGAGTGACTTGGGCTTGCGTCAGTGACGCTGGATGGCAGTTGGAGACATTGAAAACTCCTTCCACCAAAGAATTTAATGCCATTGACATTTACAAGACTTACTCATAAAATTAGGTAACAGAACAAGTTCTATGTTTTGTGCCACTGGCCAGACTGAGTCCGTCTCCCAAACTCTTTATTGTTGCAATAAGTAGTCTCAACAATTGGCAGTGTGTAGTAATATGGAAGTGCACTGTCGATTGGAGGGAGTTATATAGATTGCTTTTCCACCAATATTTAACATTTTAATTTTGAGCCACGATTGATTCATGCTTATTTGGTTTACGTTTTTGTTGCTTATTATATTTTAATCAACTTTTTTTTAACCCTGTTGGGGAGTCATTCCGGAAGCAGTGGAAGTGAATGCTTGCCTTCTAGATTTATCATGCCTGGTAGCAGAAGCCAAAATGCAGAGGCCCAAGAAATAAAACCACAAATGCATCTGACCCCTGCAGTACCCAGTGGAATTCCTGTTTTTGCTGATGATTAGAACAATGCAAGCAATTCAATGCCTATGCTGGCTAATTCAATGCCTCTGCTGGGAAATTCAACGCCTAAGCTGGTTTTTTTAATAGGAGATGTAACTGAGGGATTCTCTCCCCAATTTCCTAGAATAGCTTCAGAGAATTCTGAGCAGCGACACCAAGAACTGAATTAATGTTCAATCGGGCATTGTGGTGGACACAGGTCACAGCATTTAAAATTGGACTGATCTATCCAGAGTCAGACACAAGTGACAATAAAGGTGTATAGCTATCAGGAGGACCTGCATTTAAACTTTCCAAACAATTCCATCCTCACTCTGAAGTCACTGTAACCATCCCTTGACACTACTGCAGGGACGAAATGGAGTCCCACTAAGACACAACACAGCACAGCTTAACGAAGCATATGAAAGACCCTTAAAAAGGTGGACAAGTACATGGGTGATGCCCAAACATGCACCAGATTCTTAAACCAGTGTGCCCGTTCAATCCTGCACAACTCAGTGTCCTCTCACAGGACATGAATACATATTTGTCCAGACTGGGTTCAAGTGATGATCCTGAACAGCAGCTTCACCTCAACTTTTTTAATGTATGCCCAGAAGCAGTGCAGGCAGCAAAATTTGAGAATCAATGACATGGACCTTCTTTGGCGGGAGATGGCTGACCACGTCAGTTAGGGTGACCAACCGTCCGTAAAGTTCACGGACCGTCCGTAATTTGGACCTCAAGTCCGTTGTCCGTGAGGATCCCTTTTACGGACGCCTTTTGTCCGTACTTTTGGGCCTTGCAGGGAGCAGAGCTGTTCCCCTGGAGAGGCCTCAGCTCCCTGATGGGGCACCCTCAAACTCATCCTCGGAGCAAAAGAGCAGCCCCACCCCGCCCATTGTCATTCTGTCTGCGGCGGATTGTCACATACAGAATTACAATGGGCCAGTTTGAGCTGTTACAGCATGTGGTGGCCTCCTCCTGCCACGGTCTAGGGCAGGGCATTCTGTTAGGGTTAAATGGAAGAAATTTCCAAAAACGCCCATGCTGCTATGTGCCAGTTCATGAAAAGAAGCTGGCGAAATAAGTACAAAAAAAGAGGTTATAGGTCTTACACAGTCTCATCATTTCAGAGCTGAAGCATTTTTAATATTATATACAATGAAGCCATAGTTGCTGCTTTTTTATTTATTTTATGCAACTAACATTCATTGACAAAGCCAATAGTCATGACTTGTTGTAGGTCTAATGTTACTGGATGCAATGATAGAAACAGCAAAATACCAGTCGGGCAGCACATTATGCTCAGCACATATTTTTAGCTTAGGTGTTTTAAGCCACGCCCTTAATTACATCAGACACACCCCTTGGAGAGACCCCCAGTTTTTTCATCCCACTTAAAGCCCTGGAAACAACACCTTTCACAGTCACCTCACATCCTGGCACTGTGCATCATGCATGACTTCCAAGTTTTCAGATTGCTTATGTGCAGGGGCATAGTGATCCTTCCCCCACCCCACCCCTTGCTTTAGGAACTACAGCGAGGGTGAAGTTCTTTATGGGCCACTTCTATCTGCAACTCAGTAGACAAAGGCTCAGCTCATAATTAATGTGAAAAGGTGGGTGAGTGAATAAGTGAAGGAATGGGTGATGGATTAGTGAAAGGATGAATGGATGAGTGAAAGGGTGAATGGATGAGTGAAAGGGTGAATGGATGAGTAATGAGAGAAAGGATGTGTGAGTGGAAGGATAGATGAGGATAAATAGATGGATGGGTGGAAGGGTAGATGGATGGGAAAAAAGGGTGGATGGATCAGAAAAAGGGTGGATGGATCAGTAAAAGGGTGGATGGATCAGTAAAAGGGTGGATGAGTGAATGGGTGGATGATGGGCGAGAAAATGGGTTTTTGGATGAGAGAAATGATGGATGGATTGATGAATTGATAAGTGAAAGGGTGAATGGATGGATGAGTGAAAGGGTGGATGTAAGGATGGACGAGTGAAAGGGAGGGTAGATGGACAAAAGGATGGATAGATGAGTGAAAGGGTGGACGGATGAGAGAAAGGATGGATGGATGAGAGAAAGGATGGATGAGAGAAAGGATGGATGAGTGATAGGGTCAATGGATGGATTCATGAGTGGATGAGTAAATGGATGAGTGGGTGGATGGGTGAAGGGTGGATGGAAGGCTAAGTGAAAGGGGAATGGAAAGAGAAAGGGAGGATGGATGGATGAGTGAAAGCATGGATGAATGATTGGCAGAATGGATGGGCGAATGGGTGCCTGGAAGAGTGAAAAGAAGAATGTAAAGATGGATGAGTGAAAGAATGCATACATGAGTGAAAGGGAGGGTGGAGAGCTGGAAGAAAGGATGGGGGATGGATGAGTGAAAAGTTGAATGGGTGGACAGATGAGTGACTGATTGAATTGTGGATATCAGGGGTTTGATGGAAGGTTAAATGGCTAGATCCTTGGACAAGAGAGCTCTTCTGGGGGGGGTTGCTTCTTGGTCCCATAAGAGCTTTAGTTCAAAGTGGGAGGTATATGAATTTTCTGGCTACTCCCTTGCCTATGTGTTACTATTCTGTATTTTCTGTGTGCTTATGTGTGGGATCTATACATCGTGCATATGACATTTTGAGTGACACCTAACTGCTACTTGAATGTTACACTAGAAATTGTTAATGTTTGCATGTTTTGTTTTAGGTGTAAGGTTTTAGGAAGAGCCTCATAGTGGCATGAGCTGTGCTTGAGATGTATATTGTGTTTATAGCAATAGGCAAGGCCTAAAAAATAAACTATGTAATAGTGTATTGACAGTGCCTTCTTTAAGAAAGCTGCAGGGAAAAGCAGCTTTGTGACTTCAGTCACCTAGTGCAACTCTCTGCGAAGCCCCCATCAGCAAAGTCAGATTCCATATTTTAAGTTTCACTTGCTGAAACACCCATAATGCGTTCCCTATAGTGGGTTCATCACAGCAATCCTCCATTTAGTTCACCTATGCGTGCCGCTTTACATCTCACAATGGCACTCAGATATGAGATGCTAGTTACAAAGTCTATCCGAGCAGATCTTCCTGACCACTTCTCTCACCAAACATGCTTGCTCAGGACCATGAGTTTTAAACAAATTATCAGACTGGACAACCCAGTGCAGTAACCAAATAAATAGATTATTATAATATGAAATCCCACAAAAAGACCTGCACAGCTGCTCAAAGCTGCGCGCATACCGAAAACCCGTGAAGTGCACGATTGTCTCAACTTAATATAAACTTATTTTGACTTGTACTAAATTGGTTGTCTATTTACTTACTTTTATACTATTACGCAACTTCCTCTGACGTGTCTGGAAAACGTACCTTTTGTCCCGAAGATTTGTCCTGAATTTTGACCTTCTGTCCCGAATTTTTGTCCTGAATTTTTACACTTACCGTCCTTAATTTGCACCCATGCCAGTTGGTCACCCTAACATCAGTTACTTCATAGGTAGCAGTGCACAAGACTATGCACTGAATTCTGCAGGTACTGAAAGGAGCAATAGATTCTATAAAAAAGATGTCAGCCAGGCATCGGCCCTTCACTGAGTTATCCCTCTGTCCACTGGTAGCTTTTAAATATTTAAATGTAGAATTCAAAGCTGCAAAAATAAGCCAACGAATCGCGGTGTCCGGTTGCAAATGTTGCGCTTTGTTATTCATTGATTTGACGTCAAATCTCAAAATCATCTATGTATTCTTGTTTTCCACCACAAGATGGCGCCATACCTCCACTATTTAACCAGAGGAATCCGAGTAAACTAACTACTGAATCTGCTGGTAGAAAGCGCCTTTGTCCTCTTCCAAGAGGCCTATATTAGGCTGGAACATGTCGAGTCGATTGTGTTCTAGTTCAGAGTGCACCAGGTCTGGCAATTTGGTCTGCACTTTTCCTACTGCAGTATGATCCAGGCTGATTTGCAAATGCAGAAGAGGTATTCACCTATACCATCCATCACATTTATTGTATTTTCGGCTTCCACTACTATGTATTCCATTTGCGGCCATGTTGACAGATTCTGACGAGGTCAGTGCCTAACAAGACAACAAAGGGAATGGGCACTTGGACAAAATTACTCATTTTCCATACTATATGCAAATAGAGTTCTTGTTTCGGCCACAAGATGACGCTGTTTGTGCGACGGCATCAGACATTCTTCCAATCACACTTACTGAATACGAAGCATGCTAGTATTGACACGGTTATGAATGTTTGAACGGTACATTTAGAATGAGAGGAGTATACAAATTTAGAGTCTTTGAAATATTCTTCTCTTTGTCAATCGCACTGAGACGCTCAGTGACCCTGTACATCTAAAATGGGGAAATGCTATTCACCAATATGCAGAAGACTTTAAGCAACACATCGTTTAGGAATGACTTCACCAGCTACGAGTGGCAAAATCTCGAAGACTCATACTTGACAAACATCAACTCTCCCAGACTTTACCTCCAAATGAAAGCTAGCAGGTCAACTGCACTCCCCACAGCACAGATAATAACAACCATTGTGGCCGATTGTTATGTTGTATAATTTAATGTTGTAATTATACTGCTCCGCTTTGCCTTTTGTCTTGCTCTGGCCTCGCGCTGCTTCCCCTGCCGCATGCCCATGCCCAAGTGTTCTATGACGTCCTACTGTTCCATGGTAGAACCTTGGGCATGGGTGGCGGTTGGGGTGACAGTTGCCGAGACTTGAGACTCCTGTGAAGACGTGCCCTCTGGTGTCAGTGGCATTACTTAAATAAAGACTTTGAACTTACCTCCTGCGTCCGATCAGTCTTTACAAATTTGGCGACGAGTGGCCCTGACACCATACCGAACCTGCGAGCGGATTCCTGCTGTTTTCCTCGTATTCACTCTTCCGAGGGCCGTCCTCTGATCTCCTGTGGTCTACTTTTGAGGGGGTTCCCTTCATGCTGCCTTCTTCAAGTCCAGCTCGAGCGGAGTCTACTGGTGTTTCGACTTCGGCATCTGTGTCCTGCATCTTTCCGGATCCTGTGCTTCTACTAGAACAGCCACGCCAACGAGCCCAGCTGCATGCAAATTACACCGTTTAAAGAAGATTACGGTGAGATCTGCGCTTTTGCGGCTGCTTCCTCGCGTATTGGCGTTGGACTCCGGTTCTTTGGGGAGGAGCGGCGTTATCGCAGGAAATTGACCTGCGGATTGACTAAATTCCTGTTAGAGTGCCTCATATTTCGGCGTGACGTCATTGGAACGCACGCGTTGGCAGCCATTTTTAATTAGGGCATCTGTCAAGGAAAAAGTACGGTGTTAGTGTGTCATTAGCTTATCGGCGACACACACACCTTCTATACTTCATCGTGAAATTGCGTGGGTTTGGATTCTGTGTAACACATCTACGTGCGTTCTCCAGATTGGTGACACGCACACCTCATATTATTATTAAAATACTAGACAAGTTACAACACGCATTGTCGACGTGTGTCTGATACGCAGACACTATTTCTTCATCTTGAAACACTGTGTGGTTCACTTCTGCGCAACACCCTGCCAATGTGCGTTCTCCGTACCGGTGACACGCACACCTTTATTCACTATTGCCTAGCAAGTTACTACGTGAATTACCAACGTGCGTTTCCTGTATCGGTGACACGCACACCTCTAATCTTCAGTTTGCTGTGCAACATTTTAATTTAAGGGAAATAACAGTGTACCTTCTACGTTTAGTTTATGGTGACATTTCTCTTACTTCATTTCTCACGGCATTTGTCTTCCTCATTATGGCGTAAGGTAACATATGGAACCTTTCTCCTCCACAGCCTTTCATTCCGTCTACAGGGGATGACTCTCTCAAATGGGAGGAATGGCGAGAATATTTTGAAAACTATATCTCAACATTCGAGGATGAAAAGGAACTTACTCCTGAGAGTAAGAAAAAGATTCTTCTCCACTGTTTAGGCGCAAAAGCGATGAAAATCTACAATCGCATCAACAAAAAGCCTAGTGAGGGCGATATCTACATGATTGCACTGGAAGTTTATCCCTGTACGTCAAACCCACTATTTCAGTTTCTGTAAACAGATACAAGTTTTTCAAACGTAAGCAGAGTCCTGAAGAGTCGGTGGAAGACTTTGTGGCTGCTTTAAAGATTTTAGCACTCACTTGCCGGTTTGGCGCATTGCACGACGAATTTATTCGCGACCAAATCGTCATGCGAGCTGCCAGTAAGAACATCCAGGAGAAAATGTGGGCTAAGGGGGAGTTGCCACTTGAGGAAGTCATTGAAATTGTCAAATGCACAGAGTTAACAGGCAGATGCGCAAAAGCAGTTTTGTCCGAAGAAAAGGCAATTACCGAGGACAAATCTACCATTGCTAAGGTCGCAAGTTCGAAAAATCCTCATAATAAACAGCGTTCGACCTCCTGGCTGGGGAAAGACACCAACACGAAGTCAAAATTGACTGATGATAGGAAGTGTTTTAGATGTGGCAGTAGATACCATTTGGCAAATGATAAATTGTGTCCTGCACTAAAGCAGAAATGTTCAAGATGTGGGTTGGTTGGTCATTTGCTGGCAATGTGTCAGAGAAAACAAAGGGGTGGTAGAAAGGTAAAACTAGTTGTACCTGAGGAACAAGAGTATGAATATTCGTCTGATGATGAATTTATTTGTGTTACAAGTTGAAGATAATGTTGTGCAAAGGTAGGAAACCCATGTGTCATTTAAACATAGGAGGGGTGGAGATTTCCATTGTTGCAGATTCGGGATCTCCTTATACGATTGTGAATAAGAATGTGTGGTTAGAAAAATGTGTTCCTGTTATTGGTAACCATTTACTCAACCCGGACATTTCTCCTAAAACATTCACTGGGGAACCCATTGAGATCTTAGGTTTCAGGGAACTGCAGTTCCAATTTAAAACACGACAAATGCTGGGAAAGCTATACGTCTCTGCGGTCGGTCCTTCTGTTTTGGGATGGATCGATCAAGGAGAATTGGGGATAATTCTTGACCATAACAGCCCTGATCCCGTACTTTCACTACAAACAGAAGAGGATTACAAGGACATGATAGTCAAAAGGTATCCTCATGTATTCACCGAGGACATTGGAAAACTTAAAGGGTTCGTCCACGAGATTAAACTCAAAGATAATGCTATCCCTTGTATACATAAATCTAGGAACATCCCTTTTTCCATCATAGGCGAAGTGGAAACTGAACTTATTAGGCTGCAGAAGTCTGGTATCATTGAACCAGTGGAGTCGGCTGAGTGGGTTTCGCCATTGGTCGTCGCAAAGAAGTCCAATGGTAAGCTCCGTTTATGTGTGGATCTACGCGATCTTAACAAAAACATCCTAATCGACCAATTTCCTTTGCCAAAAATCAGTGAGATGCTGGCCTACACTAATGGAGCCAAATGGTTTTCCACAATTGATCTGAGTTCGGCCTACCACCAAGTAGCCTTACACCCCAAATGTAGAAGCCTCACCACTTTTGTTACGCCTATGGGATGTTTTAGATTTAGAAGAGTACCCTTTGGATTGGCCTCTGCTGCGGCCATGTTCCAAAGATTGATGCGTACGCTCTTCAAGAACGAAAAAGATGTCCTCATTTTTCAGGACGACATTATGGTAATGGGCACCAACAGGAAGGAACATGATGACAGATTAAACAGGGTATTAAGTAACCTAGACCATCATGGTCTTACTGCTGATGTCCGCAAATGCAAATTTGCCGCTAGTGAGGTCACATACCTGGGGCACGAGATTATGGGCAGTGGAATAAAACCAAAAAAAGAACTACTCTCTGCCATTAGAGAAGCCCCCGCTCCTAAAAACAGGGAGGAAGTAAGAGCCTTCCTAGGCCTCTCTGAATTCTATGCTAAATTTGTTAAAAACTTCTCCTCCAAAACATTTGCCTTGAGAGAACTCGTAAAAATTAGAAACAAATTCGAATGGAACAGTACTTGTGAGGAGGCTTTCAATAGAATTAAAGATGACATTTGCAAGGCTCCATCCCTTCAGGGATTTAATCCCTCTCTTCACAGCGTGGTCACCACGGACGCTAGTGGTAGAGGTCTAGGAGCAGTACTCAACCAAATTACTGAAGCGGGTAATGAAGTAACTGTGGCGTTTGCCTCACGCTCGATCACACAGACTGAAGAAAGGTACTCTGTGATTGAGCGCGAAGCCCTAGCATGCGCATGGGGTTTAGAGCACTTTAGGCAGTACATATGGGGATATTTGGTCACCCTTAGAAGTGACCATAAACCACTTGTTAAGGTGCTCTCTACTAAAGGCCTACAAAATGCCTCTCCCAGTCTCGCACGCATTTCCGTCAGGATGATGGATTTTAATTACAACGTGGAGTACGTTCCTGGTACAAAGAATCGTGTGGCAGACTGTTTAAGTCGGTTGCCTTTGCCAGACACTGGGAGTCAGACATTGGATATTGAAACATTCTGTGTTGCTAACATCCTTGAGGAGGTGCCCTGCATATCACATTCAGAATGGTCATCAGGCATGGAGGGAGATACTACACTTCTTGAAGTAAAACAGTATTTAAAGGATGGCTGGCCTGCAAAAAAGTCTATTCCCAAACAGTTGCACACCTTCTGGGAACTCAGAAACGAATTGTCTAGCGAAGGAGATTTGATACTTAGGAATGGTAAAGTCATACCTCCGACCAGTTTACGTGCAAAACTCCTAGATATTTGTCATGAAGGACACCTTGGCATAGGAAAGACTAAAAGCAGGGTGAGAAACTCGTATTGGTGGCCGGGTTTTGATCTTGAAATCGAGAGAAAAGTTAGAAACTGCACAGCCTGTGAGAATTCAGACAAATCTCAACGTATGTTTAGGCCACCCCTCCAACCCCTTGCCAGTCCCTGCATGCCTTGGGTTAGACTAGGCATTGATATTTGCGGTCCCATTTGGGAACATGGCGAACAGTTGTTCCTCATTGTGCTTGTGGATCATTTTTCGAAATGGCCTGAGGTTGAAGTGGTAAAGAATGCCGATGCGAGAACCATTGTAAGTTTCTTGCGGAGGTTATTCCTTAGAGAAGGTTTACCTAAATGTATTGTGTCAGACAATGGTCCACAATTTATCTCTGCCATTTTCAAAACATTTGTAAGGGAGAATGGTATCAATCATAAAACTACTTCATTGTACCACCCAGCAGGTAATGGAGCAGTCAAAAGGTTTAATCGTGTAATAAAAGGCATAGTGCAGCTAGCCAACCAGAACGACCTTTCATGGAGGAAAGAACTCATCCACAATCTATGGGCTTTCCGTGCAACTCCCTGTGAGTCTACAGGTACCAGTCCCTGTGTACTGCTGAGAGACAGGACCCCCGTTACCAAAGACAATGTGGGTTGGCTCACACCCAAGAGAGTTTGTTGGTCTTCTGGTAAGGTGAAAGAGAAGTTGTTACACTCACAAATGACCAGCAAAAAATATTATGACTCAAAGCATGCATGCAAAAAAGTGAACTTACAGGTGGGTGATAAAGTCAGGGTAAGGAGAACTGAGTTCGTAAGAAAGGGGCAAAGTCACTTCTCACAACCCATGGAGGTTAAGAAAGTTTTCTGTAACTCTGCCCTCTTAAGTGATGGTAAAACCTGGCATTTTTCTTCATTGTCTTTGTGTAGGGGTGGCGGGAACGCTTCCCCCTCTCATGGGATTTATGACAACCAAGGTCTTCCCTCTTCCCCAGACTATGATTGGATTCTTGATGGGGGTGCCAGTAGGTATTCTTACCCACAGAGGACGGATATGGCGTGTTCCAACGGTGTGAGGGTTCCTGATGGTATTCCCAGTCGGGAGAACGGTTGTAGTACTTTCAGTGGGGAATTATCGGAAGACGCCCAACCTATTCCTGATGTGTGCAGTGAAACTCTTGAACATAATAGTCATGATATAGACGATGTTTTCCCTTCTAGCAGCACTGTTAGGAAGGAACCTATGGTGAGCAGATACGGAAGGGTTGTCAAACCACCAGCTAAGTTACACGACTGTGTGTGACTGACGCCATTGGTTCCACATTTCTCTTTGTCTGTTCCACACTAGTTCCTCCCTTTTTACTTTCCTCTTGTTTCATCTATGAGAAGGAGATGTGTTATGTTGTATAATTTAATGTTGTAATTATACTGCTCCGCTTTGCCTTTTGTCTTGCTCTGGCCTCGTGCTGCTTCCCCTGCCGCGTGCCCATGCCCAAGTGTTCTATGACGTCCTACTGTTCCATGGTAGAACCTTGGGCATGGGTGGCGGTTGGGGTGACAGTTGCCGAGACTTGAGACTCCTGTGAAGACGTGCCCTCTGGTGTCAGCGGCATTACTTAAATAAAGACTTTGAACTTACCTCCTGCGTCCTATCAGTCTTTACACCGATCTTCGCTGGCAGCCACTGGAAGCGAGATTCAGTGTGTACAAAGCGCTGCACCGCTTTCAATCAATTTTTCCTGCAAGCCCCCGGCACACGCAGCAGGCTACAGGAGAAGCTTAGATGCAATTGCTCACTCATTAGTAAAGCTGTAACAAACTCATACATTGTTAACTTCTAATGCTTTTACAGTTCAGTTTGTGGATTGTTTTATTCGCAACTCTGCACAGTGCTACTTCTATTTCTCAATATCCAGTTTTCAATGCAAGGAGCTGCCTCTTGGTGTTCAGGGGCGGCTTTTGGCTGCTGGTGTCCAGAACCCTTGGGCAATGCTATGTTTCTGGATACTCAGAGCCCCACAGGATCGAATCCGAAAGGAAGGTAACTGGAGTGCTGCCTTAGACGGTAATCAGACAGATTATCGAGGGTTAATAAATTCGACCTACCAGAATATCAAGTTCAAAATATCGTGGAATGGAAATATCGAGTGCAAGAATATGGTTGTCAAGAATATCAATTTGTAAGTATTATCCATTTTAAAAATACAGAAGTTATTAATATCGTTTACAAAAATATAGTTGTTTAAAATATCGATTTTTTAATTAGTGTTCTGTATTTTAGAATATATTTTAAATGTATGTGATGTATTTTTTGTATATGTATTATTTATGTTTTTTTAATATATCTGTCAAATTGTTAGCAGTTATTAGTTTTATTTGAATTAACTTTTGTGTTTTTTAGTTCCGTAGCAGGTTGCGGGTTTATAGGGGAATAGGGTGGGAAGTAATTTAATTATAATAAATTAATGAATATTTTTAATTTATTTCTATTTAATTGAGATTTTATAAAAAAAGAAAAAATAAATAAATACATTTTTAAGTACAACACTTGAAAACCAGAGTTTATCGAATGCATCTTTAATCTACTTATACTTACTTCCTTTATGCATCTATATACCTTCCATGTACTTGGATCTATATATTTATTACATTCCTCCCCAAAAAAACAAAAATAAGCACATTCAATGCACTACCCTATTTCTCACCCTATACCTCTATCAATCTCTTTAATCTACATATACTTCCTTTATGCATCTATAAACTTTCCATGTACTTATCGATCTATATATTTATTACTTTCTTCTAAATCAGCATATCCAATGCACTACTCTATTTCTCACCCTATACCTCTCTCAATATATCTTCTACCTCAACTCTGACTCATCTCAAACTTCTTTCTACTACTCTTTCCAATGCACTACCCTATTTCTCACCCTATACCTCTACCAATATATCCTCCACATCCACTGTCTCATTCATCTCAAACCCCATACCACTACTATGACCCTCAAAATAGCCCTTTCTAGATTCTCCCCTACTCTACCTCTCCTTGCACCATCTGACACCTCGTTTACTATACTGATCCCCCAAAACAAGCCTTTCTAAACTCTTCCCTCTGACTCTTCCCCTCCACATCCCTTTTTACTCATCCCAAGCCTCCCACTACTGCTATAAGCTCCAAAAAAAAAAAAAAAAGTCTAAATCCTTCACTCCTCTATCCCTCCAGTATCCTTTTCAATCAAAATAACAGACTAACATGTCCACTTCTCAAATTTCACTATACTAATTCACCACTAATCCTTTATGGGTTCCAGACTAGCGTGCAACTCGCCAAAATAGTGCTTCAACACCGCATTAGGGGTAGCAAGCATTATATAAATGCAAACCTTTTTTCCCTCTTCTATCCCTCCACTATACTTCTCAATCCAAATAACTGACTAATATCCACCAACAAATTACTTTCATATTTCACTATACTAATTTCAGCACTAATCCTTTATGGGTTCCAGAGTAGCATGCTACTCGCCGAAAAAGCCATCAGGGGTAACAAGATAGATAGATAGATATATATATATATATATTCACTGAAAAAACCATAGGTTTCAGACACGTTATAGTTAGAAATTTGCATTTAAAAAACCTTACAAATTCAATGAAAAAACCATAGGTTTTAGGGACAGTTATAGTTAGTTGGACATTGCACTCGTACAAAACCCGTGAAATTCCCCCGTTATAGTTAGTTCAGGTAACTATAACTCGCGCCCCGCAATGCACTGCTGATGACGTCACATATTACATCACTCATGACATGGTCAGTGACATCACTGATGACATCTCAAATGACATCACTGATGACATCATCCAGTGACTGTGTTTCTGTAAAGTTTAAATATGTTTAATATATATAGGGAAAGGCGTATTGAAGAATGAGTGGGTGTATAAGTGTCTGAATGGATGATTTAGTAGGTGCGTGACTAACTCTATAAGTGAGTGATTAAACGTATCTTACTGAATGCATGGGTTAGTGACTAAACTGGGTGAATGTCTGTATCCGTCTGTCTATTGCTGTGTAAGTGGCCGCATGGGTTTGTGAATAGCTACATGAGTGTCTATATGAGTTATTGATTGGTTGTCTGAGTATCTGTATGGGTGCCTGAGTGTTTGTGTGGGTGGGGTGTGTGCGACTGTGCATAGATGTGTGAGTGGGTGATTCACTGGGTGGATGGTTTCAAGAGTGCATCTGTGATAGACTGTATGGGTGGGTAAGTGTGTGTAAGAGTGTGTTAGTGAGTGAATGTATGTCCCAGTGGTACATGTGTGAGTAACTACATATGTGAAAGGCAGTATATATGTGTGTTGGAGTATATAAATAGCTATAAGCGAGAGTGTGTGATTGTGAGAGTGACTGTATGGATGAGTGTGTGCTTGTATCAGAGATTGTATAAGAGCGTAAGAATGTGCTAGTATTTGTATGAGTAAGTGAGCTGGTGTGTGTATAACTGTATAGGTGAGTAAATGGGTGTGTGCTTAATTTTTTGCATGACTGACTAGGTGTGTGAGTACCTCTATGGATGAGTGGCGGTGTGTGAGTGTTTATATAGGTGTATGAGTGCATATAATAGTCCTGTACTGAGTGACTATAAGTATGAGTGACTGTACGGGTGAGTGAGTAGATGTGTGTGTGTAGACCTAAGAATCAGTGAGTGTGTATATAGTAATTGGTGTTGGAGTGTCTATGGTTTTGACAATGGCAGTCTGTAATTTACAGTGGGTGTATCAAAAGTTATATTAGGGTGTGAGAAGATGCATCAAATTATCACATGGATGATGTCATCAGTGATGTCATTTGAGATGTCATCAGTGATGTCATCAGTGATGTCACTGACCATGTCATGAGTGATGTAATATGTGACGTCATCAGCAGTGCATTGCGGGGCGCGAGTTATAGTTACCTGAACTAACTATAACGGGGAATTTCACGGGTTTTGTACGAGTGCAATGTCCAACTAACTATAACTGTCCCTAAAACCTATGGTTTTTTCAGTGAATTTGTAAGGTTTTTTAAATGCTAATTTCTAACTATAACGTGTCTGAAACCTATGGTTTTTTCAGTGAATTTCAAAGGTTTTTAAATGCTAATTCCTAACTATAACATGTCTGAAACCTATGGTTTTTTTCAGTGAATTTCAAAGGTTTTGTAAATGACAATTTTTAAATGTATTAATTGTTATATTTATTTTTTTGATACTGATTTACTACATTTTTTTAAACTATTTATTTTTAGATATTTTATTTTTTAAATTACATTATAATTACATTATACATTACAAAATATACTTTTTCAGAATGAATTACTTTAGTTTAAATACTTTGCAAATAGGCAATAGACTTTTAAGTACAGTAGTTACAGTTGTTGCAATGGGCAACACAATTTCAAACACAATGCAACATTGAGCTCAATGTGAATTTCTAGTTAAATGCAATTAGTTACTTTATGGATTACTTTTCTAACCACAGGACTGGATCCTAGATTCAGTCCTGGGACATCTCCTGTAAACAGTTGAGTAAAAGCGTTTTGGTTACAGTAGTGATTTTTAAGGAATATTATTGTATTTTAAAAGTTGACACTTAGAAACATTTTCACATAGAATCACCAATGTTATCCTATGGGAGGAAATTCACTTAGCAGGTAAGTAGTGTTATCGTTACTTTTTCTTACTCAGTGGTGGATCCTGGATCCAGCACTGGTGCATCTCCTGTAAACAGTTGAAATAATGCGTTTAAGTCATACAGGCGATTTTTAAGGAATATTTGTAGTTTGTGAAAATTGACACTTTGAAACTTTTCTGCTGAAAACCAGACAATGGATTCCTATGGAAGGAAATACAAGTTACTGGTAAATACGGTTAGAATTACTTTTCAGGGTCAGTGCTGGGCTAAAAGATGCAGCACTGGGTTCTCTCCTGATAACAGGTGAGTAAATCGGAATTCGTAGTTCGGCTGATTTTAGAGGAATATTATAAAGTTCCAAAACTCCACACTTAGAAGAATTTCCAAGTGAAACCAGTCAATGTTAGCCTATGGAAGGAAATTCAAGTTACTGGTAAGTACGGTTAGAATTACTTTTCAGGATCAGTACTGGGCTCAAAGATGCAGCACTGAGGTCTCTCCTGATAACAGGTGAGTAAATCGGAATTCGTAGTTCTGCTGATTTTAGAGGAATATTTGTATGTTTCAAAAATCGACACTTAGAAACTTTTTCAGCAAAAAGCAGGCAATGATATCCTATGGAAGGAAATTCAAGTTACTGGTAAGTACGGTTAAAATTACTTTTCAGGATCAGTACTGGGCTCAAAGATGCAGCACTGAGGTCTCTCCTGATAACAGGTGAGTAAATCGGAATTCGTAGTTCGGCTGATTTTAGAGGAATATTTGCACAGTGGTGAAGGGAGGGGGCGGGGCTTCAGGTGACATGTCTGCAAACAGGCCCCGTGGCGCATTTTAAGATGGGGAATTAAATCCTTCTCAATCCCGAGGGTCCCCAAGTAGCCCACCAGATACCTCCAGTATGCGCCAGAGAGCTGCGTTGCAGAGAGGTGTTCAGAGGCCACGCCCCTTTTTGCACCTCTCTGCAACGCAGCTCTGTGGCGCTTTCTGGACGTACCTGGTGGGCTAGTTGGCCCCCAGGGACCCTCAGGATTGAAAGGGATTTAATTCCCCATCTTAAAACGCGCAACGGGGCCTGTTTGCACACATGTCACCTGAAGCCCCGCCCCCTCCCTTCACCACTGTGCAAACGCGCCCCGTGGTGCGTTTTAAGTTGGGGAATTAAGTCCCCTTGAATCCTGAGGGTCCCTGGAGTCCAACTAGCCCACCATGTACCTCCAAAAAGCGCCACAGAGCTGCGTTGCAGAGAGGTGTAAAATGGGGCGTGGCCTCTGTACACCTCTCTGCAACGCAGCCCCCTGGCGCATACTGGAGGTTCCTGGTGGGCTAGTTGGCCCCCAGGGACCCCCAGTATTTAAGGGGAATTCGTTCCCCCTCTGCAAACGCGCCAGGGGGCGCGTTTTGCAGAGTGGTAAAGGAAGGGGGCGGGGCCTGCGGCACAATCGTTTTTTTTTTTTTTTGTTTTTTTTTAAATGCTTTTTTCTGCCCAGGGGGTCCTTGTGGGACCCCCTGAGCAGACCTAGGAGGTCAGGGTGTTTCTACCCTGCCCCCTTTGTGCGTTTTGCGCACTTGTTTCTGTGCCTCGGTTGTACCGAGGCATAAAATGGCTGCCAACACTTCCTGATTTGGAGTGTTGACAGCCAATTAGCATGCAGCTCGTGATCGGGACGGTGCGCGCAGGGTGCGCGAATCCGACGCGGCCATAGATATATATGTGATTTTCCTTTTGATTTTCTCAGGAACTACTGAACGGATTTCCACCATTTAACAAAAAGGGTTCTTTCTGAACCAAGAACTACCTCTTTGCCAAATTTGGTGTAATTCCGTTCAGCAGTTCGGGCTGTAGCCGTGGCTAAAGTTTCCTATGGGAAAATGAATGGGGAAAACACGTTTTGAGACCCCCCTTTTTTCTCGGCCACCGCTTGACGAATCACCCCGAGACTTTCAGGATAGGAGCGGACTGGAGCAGGCCACAAAGTTTGAAAATTTCGCGAAGATTCGTCAACCGACGCAAGAGTTATTTCAAATAGAATGTTGCGGATTTCCTATGGAAAATAGGTCCTAACTATAACTATCTACTGGCGACCGCCAGTAGATTATATATATATATTTATATATATATGCAAACCTTTGTCCCTCTTCTATCTCCCTGCTAAGGGTGGGAAGTAATTTATTTTTAATTAATTCATAATTAGTTGTTAATTAACATTATTTAATTGAGAATTAATTATGATTATTGTGTCATTTATTTTAGGTGTGGGTTGAGGGGTTTATAGGGGTAAAGGGTGGTAAGTAATTTATTTTTAATTAATTAGTTGATTAATCTTAATTAATTGATATTTAATTAGGGTAATTGTTTATTTTGTGTGTGTGGGTTTTACACTTTTTTAGGGGTAAAGGGTGGGAAGTAAATTCATTTTACTTACTTTATAATTAGATGTTAAATACTATTCGTTTCTTAATTGAAAATAAGTTTTAATTGTGTATTACATTTTTTTACAGTTTAATTTTAGCTGTGGGTTGTGGGGATTATAGAGCAAAGTGTGGGAAGTTAAAATTAAGTTTTGTTTTTTAATTAATATTTCTTTAATTGGTAATTAATTATGTTAATTATGGAAGTATTTTTTTTAAATGTAGATGTGAGTTGTGAATTTTGTGGTGTTATAGGGTAGAAAATAAAAAAACTAAATTTATGTAATAATTAATGTTTTCTAAGTAAGAATATTTATTTGTTTGAAAATTATTTTTTAGTTTATTTAATATAATATTTGTAGGTATTTGTCATATGTATTTAACATTATAATATGTTTTTATTTTTTTAATATTAAATATATATGTATTTATATTTTTAACATTTATATATTTTTTATTTATTTTGTTTTTTTTAAATATTTTTTTGCTGTTAATATTTTGTTTGTTTCTAATTTTGAACTGACTGGAGTGGGAATATCAATTGTTACCGCTCCACAATTCAACACTTTCCCTACTGTTACACTCACTGGAGTGGGAATAGTAATTTTTACCCCTCTGCTATCCAACACTTTCCCTACATTTGCACTGAATGGAGTGGGAATAGTAATTTTTTTCCCTCCGCTACCCAACACTTGCCCTACTGTTGCACTCACTGGAGTGGGAATAGTAATTTTTACCCCTCCGCTATCCAACACCTTCCCTACTGTTGCACTCATTGGAGTAAGAATAGTCATTTTTACCCCTCCGCTACCCAACACTTCCCTACTGTTGCACTGACTGTAGTGGGAAATTTAAGTTTAAAGACTTTTAAATAGTTTAATGTTTTAATTTATAATAGGATTTTTTCATTAGATTTTATGTTATTGGTATATATATATATATATATATATATATATATATATATATATATATATATATATATAATTTTATAATTTTATAATTATATAAAATTTACAACTCTATATATATATATATCAGCAGAAGGTCCCGTAGCAGTTTGCAGGCAGCAAAAGAACACACGGGCACAGACCACGTCAGCAGGTACAATGGTGAGTTTATTCACATCATAAAGTGGTCCACATAACGCGTTTCGGCCGCCGACCTGCGGCCTTGATCACATAAACACGCTACGTGCAAGTAGCAGCTTTTAAAGGCAGGTAAGTGTATTGCATTACGTTAGGCAGTCACGAATGCTGGTGCTTTACGGTAACTGTAAAAGTTAACCATGACAGTGCAAATTGTGTTTTACTGTAGTTTTACTGTAGTTAAAAAAAATGCATGGAAAAGACATGAACAATGGTCACGTTGTAGCCCCAAGTCATGGAAAGGAAGCTCATGACGTAAATAGAAATGGTGCCAAGTTCGGTGAAAGAAAGGAAAAGAATAGTAAACAGACTGAAAACAACAGCGCGGTGCGTGAAAGAAAATGACAAAAGAGACGCGCTGCTAACTACCGAGTGTGGGAACTAAAGGCGAAAGCCAGGTAAGAAGCAAGTGCTATCTCAGGCTTAGTATGGCAGTTGGCCATATACCAGCACAGTTCTCAAAAGTGCTTAAAAAATAAATATATACGCCACTGTAACTCGCACAGGAATTCCACACACACCTGAAGGTGAAAGACTAGCGCGCGCATAGACCACACCGCGCTATCCTAGAGATTTCGGCACGATAAAACGGGCACCTGGAATAGAAGTGGGAGCAGGCTGACGACTGGCAGCTCTACGTGAGCAATAGAAAACTTCGGATATAACAGTAAAACTTAAAGGACCAAATTCAAGAAAAAAGGAGTGCAGTTGGACAGTGGCCCTGAGTGGGAATCCAAACTCAGATGCCGTGCGAATATCGACAGTCCATTTGACAAAGCACTGTGTAAATAGGGAACCGTGTGGTGAAGTGGGGCTAACAGTGGTGAATGGTGCAACAGTATAATACGTGACAATGTGCACTACTGCGACGCAAAGTGAAATAATGGCAAAAGATATTAGATTAAACTATGACCCAGAGAGACAAAGTTCATAATAGGAACTATGCTCATGACCCAGCCGGGTCAGAGAGAATCAATAATAGTCAGAAAATAGTCGCTTAAATGCATGGTACTTCATTCCAGAGTCGGAGAAAGACAACAAACAGGAGATAACTGCGTGAATGCGCGAATGTGAACTCCATATAGGGAGAAGCAGGGGAAAGGTATCCCTTAGAGCAGAGGGTAAAAGTGTAGAAAATACAGATTAAAGCTATAAAAGAACATTAAAAGTCAGATGGCCAGTTACAGAGAGAGTAATATACATAAACAACTGGGCCTCAGTGTATATACACCCTGCTGAGACAGTGATAAGGGGAGAGAAAAAAACTGAACGCTAACAGTTTCAAAGAAACACATAAGCACATACATGCACATTGAGAGGTTTCATGAAGTGGTTGCTGCTGTGAATCAAAGGATAATATGATCTCAGAGATAGTTATACAAATCCTCACTACTATTAAGCCCATAAGGAGCCTTGGTGTCTAGCTCAATGATGTAACGGGTTTCGAGTTGTCTCAACTTTTTCTCTCGGTTGCCCCCTCGCCTGAGTGTAGGCACACTGTCAATTACAAAGTATTGGAGGTGCTCGAGGTTGTTGCTGTGTACCTCTTTGAAATGCCTGGCTACAGGGTAATTGGGATCATTATTGACAATTGCTCTCAAGTGCTGGAGGATCCGCACATGTACCTGAAGCTTGGTACTACCCACATACTTAAGCTTGCAGCTGCACTGAAGGATGTAGACTGCATATTCAGTTCTGCAGGTATACTTGTGTTGTAGTATAATGGGCTTGTTGCAGAATTTGGCAGTAACTTGGGTGGTGTTAACGCCAAATCTGCAAGCTCTACATGTGTTGCACTTATGGAAGCCCTTAATGTCAGACAACCAGTTAGTTTTGGTGATGACCTCGGGGCTGCTGGTGACAAGGGCGTCCCTCATTGAAAAGGCCCGCCGGTAAGTAATGGTAGGTCTGCTCTCAACCATGGGTCCCAGAACTGGATCAGATTGGACAATGCGCCAATGTTTGTTAATGATAGACTTGATTGCTCGTTCCTCCCTGCTGTAAGTAATGATGAGGCGGGTGTCAACTGTGCCCTGTGTAGAAACTTCGGGGTACTAGTGTTGTCAGTGGTCTCAGCGAGTAGTTTAGGAGCTAAAAGGGTGTCCCTAGGTATGGAATTAGCTCTGATTCTAGCTTTGTGTAGAGAGGTGGTACTGTAACCCCTGGCTAGAAAACGCTCATGGGCTTCTTCCTGGCAGACTCTCAGATCTGATTCAGAGCTACAGATTCTCCTCAGACGGAGCATTTCCCCATACGGTATACTGGCTTTCAAGTGTTTAGGGTCGAAACTCGTGGCGTGGAGAGTAGAGTTCCCAGCTGTGGTTTTACGATGGAGTTTAGAGTGTAGTGATCCTGCCTCAATGTAAACAGTGACATCCAGGAATTCGATTTCTCCACTACTGATCTGAGCATTGAACTCCAAATTCAGGGCATTCCTATTAATGGAAGAAACAAACTCTTGGGCACTTTTAGGGGAACCATTCCATACAACAAAGACGTCATCTATATACCTGAGCCAAGTGACAATGTTGTTGTTCCATGCCATACTGTGGTTTACCCAGAGTACCCGTTCCTCCCACCATCCAACATGCAGGCATGCATAGCTGGGAGAGAAACAGGCACCCATGGCAACACCACGCATTTGTTGATATATGGTTTTGTCAAACATAAAATAGTTATGATTCAGGCACCACTTAATCATAAACAAGAGCAGTTCGTTGTGGCGATGATAAGTGATGGGGCGTTCCTGTAGGTAATGTTCGACAGCCAGTAGTCCATCTTTGTGTTTGATGCTGGTGTAAAGGGAGGTTATGTCCATTGACATCAGGATGTAGTTGTCGGACCATTGTAATCCCATGATTTTATTGAGAAAATCACCAGTATCTCGTAAGTATGAAGGCAAGGAAACAACAAAGTCTTGCAGAAAAAAGTCCACGTACTTGGATATATTCTCGCAGAGGCTATTGCATGCGGAGATGATAGGGGCGGCCCGGGATGGGAGAGACGCCTTTGTGGACCTTCGGGAGAAAGTAAAGTACTGGCAATACAGGTGTCTCGTGATGCAGAAATGCAAATTCCTCTTTGCTAATGAGGCCTTCCATTCTGAAGCCATTGAGTTTCTTTTTCAGCGAAATTCTGCTTTTGTTGACCTCCTGGATGTTAATTGCCTTGTAGCATGTGGCGTCGCCGAGATGTCTCTGTGCTCCCTCCAAGTATAAATGTCTCGGCCAGAGAACAATGTTGCCCCCTTTGTCGGATTTATTTATGACAATCTGGTTGTTGCTACGTAGTTTTTTGATCAGAGCATGAAGATGTCTGTTGTGGTTACGAGACTGTCTGTGTCTGCTGGTCTGATGTAACTCCTTGAGGTCCTCAATCACTATATCATTAAAAGTGTCAATCGCGTCTCTAGGCATCGTAGGTGTGAAGGTTGACGGGGGTTTGAAAGGGCTGGGGACCCTGGCAGAGGTGCCCAATCCTTCAGTAAGAAGTAGTTGAGTATTCGTCTCGGGTAAGGGGTCAGATTGTAGTTCCTTCATGGTCCTGATGGTAGAGCTATCCGAGACCGTAAGGTTGCTGTCACAGATATAAGGTGCATGTGAAATCGGGGGCAAGGGGAGGTTGGAGTGCTTGATTTTGAAGAACTTAATAAGCTTTAATTTACGGATGAATTTGTAGATATCCACACGGGTTCTACTGTAGTTAAAGCTGCTTTCGGCACAGAAAGTGAGACCAAGGGAGAGAAGCTGAGTCTCAGCTTTGCTTAAAACACAGTCAGTGAGGTTGATGACAGTGTTGGTGTTCTCCTTCATTTCCGACGCCTGTTGTTCTGTCTTTTGTTGCTGTTTTGCCTTGAATTGCTGGCGTTTCCTCCTCTTGCGTCTTCTTTGGTTTCGCCGATGTCTTGTTTCTTTGGAAGTCGTGGGCGCAATGTCTGGCGCCGATCTAACCTTAAAAATCAAGCTCTTCCGCTAGAGTAAAGTTATTAGTTGTAGATTCACCTCGTGAAGGTCTGTCGCACCCATCCTCAGAGTCGGTACCACTTTCAAGTGCGGAGCTCAAATCCGAGATAGAGGTGGAGTCAGACACCGGGTTGCCACCTTGGGCTATGTGTAGGGCCGGAGTGGGTTTGTTCATCCGTTGGCGTTTAACATTATCAAACTTTCTTGCAAATGTAAATATTTGCCCGGTCTCGTAATCTGTTCTGTCCCTTGCGAATTTAAACGCTTTCCTCGTTTTTATAGTTTCCTCCTGTTTCTTGAGTCTGGCAGTCATTTCATCACGACCTTTAGAGATGAGGTCTTGTTGGTTGGATTTGTCGAGTTCGCCATTAATTCTCTCGATTTGTTTCATAGTAGCCAGTCGATCGATCTCAGCGTATTTGATAAGAATATTAATGAGTCTCATTGATGCTTCCAGATTGCTCTCGGCCCACTCTTTGAGCATGAGTGGGTTCGGGTTCTCAAAGCTGGGGGCTAGCATGATTCTCAGCCCCGAGGCACTCGTCCAACATCACGGTACTTCTGTAAGGATCTGCATTCCCACCACTTGGTGAGTTCAGTTCTCATATGCTTCTCCAATTGTTTGAGTAATGTTTTGTGGTCATTGTTGCTAGTCTCATGACTAGAACCGGGTGTAGCGGCTGGGTTACGAATGTCAGGTAAATTGTCAAACAGAGCATCAGCAGCTGCCTCGCGCTCACGTAGCGCATCAGTGGACATTATGATGAAGATATGGAAGAGAATAGGACTCGGTGGAATCCACAGCAGAAGACAGTGCTAGCTGACAGATTCAACACCCTGCAACCTCCAGAAACCTGCCCCAGACAACATTAACCTTCCCACTTACCGGCAGGCTGAGAAAATGCCACGCGTGTCTTCCGACTCGCGTTGAATCTCCGCCACATCCGATGAGGGTTGGTCAGAGTGCTGCGGGGTCCAGGGGGCAATGACCTTAAGGATTCCATCCACGAAGAAAACTCCAGCACGGCTGTGCGTAGGTCACGAAATGCCAGTTGATAAAAGAAGGAGGGGGTCTGTGTCACGGAGACAGCCGTACTCCGTAAAATATCAGCAGAAGGTCCCGTAGCAGTTTGCAGGCAGCAAAAGAACACACGGGCACAGACCACGTCAGCAGGTACAATGGTGAGTTTATTCACATCATAAAGTGGTCCACATAACTCGTTTCGGCCGCCGACCTGCGGCCTTGATCACATAAACATGCTACGTGCAAGTAGCAGCTTTTAAAGGCAGGTAAGTGTATTGCATTACGTTAGGCAGTCACGAATGCTGGTGCTTTACGGTAACTGTAAAAGTTAACCATGACAGTGCAAATTGTGTTTTACTGTAGTTAAAAAAAATGCATGGTAAAGACATGAACAATGGTCACGTTGTAGCCCCAAGTCATGGAAAGGAAGCTCATGACGTAAATAGAAATGGTGCCAAGTTCGGTGAAAGAAAGGAAAAGAATAGTAAACAGACTGAAAACAACAGCGCGGTGCGTGAAAGAAAATGACAAAAGAGACGCGCTGCTAACTACCGAGTGTGGGAACTAAAGGCGAAAGCCAGGTAAGAAGCAAGTGCTATCTCAGGCTTAGTATGGCAGTGTGTGTGTGTATATGTGTGTATATATATATATATGTGTGTGTGTGTGTGTGTGTGTGTGTGTGTGTGTGTGTGTGTGTGTGTGTGTGTGTGTGTGTGTGTGTGTGTGTGTGTGTGTGTGTGTGTGTGTGTGTGTGTGTGTGTGTATATATATATATATATATATAGTTGTACATTTTATATAATTTTAAAATTATAAAATAAATTAAAATTAATAGTTTAATTGTTTTAAAGTAAATATTTATAAATTATTATGCATGTGTTTAACTTTTCTAAATTTAGTTTAGTTGCTAAAATGTATATTAAATCTAATTTATTTATTTAAAATTAATTCCATTAAATATATTTATTTATTATATATATATATATATATATATATATATATATATATATATATATATATATATATATATATGTATATACACATATAAATCGATTTTTTTGTACAACTAAATTTTTTACATCTATATATTTTTTCGATATTTTTGTACTGATCTGTTTAAGTATAGGGAGTCGATATTTTTGCATTCTATATTTTTACCTCGATATTTTTTTTCATCTATATTTTTAAGGTCGATATTCTCTCAGTGAACCGCCTTAGACTTGACAGCTAATGGCTGGGACTCGGGGACACCTGCCGCCTTTTGGCCAACAGATCAGCCCATGAAATGACAAGAACGATCTAGAAAAACAAGACGATAGCTAGACCACTGAAGAGAATAGGAGACGCTGCTAGCGCAAGTTGCCAGAGATGAGAGGCGAAGGTTGCCCATACAAAGGCAAGGCCAGTGGCTTCTTATATTTATGATCTGCATTTCATTCTGGACAACAGCCTACTTATTTATTTATTTAGAGTTTTATAGAGCGCGAACGTGACTCGATCAGCGTTTCAGAGCGCTTCTCAGAGAAGTAGAAACTTTCAGTGGAAAAGAGCAAGCAATCATAACTAACATCGGAGAGAGAAACAGAGAAAAGGTGACTGCCTCACATCTGCCCTCTAAGGTTACACTGAAGTACACATTTTGCAGCATCCTAGACAACACACAAGAGAGTATAAGTTACAAATAACAAATTGAGTACATCCAGGCCGATCAGTGGTCAGCCTCTCAGGGAGAGGGTACATAGACCATTAAGTTGAGTACACAAGGGTTTGAGAGGTTGTGCCCCGACAAGAGTTAATGAGTAAGCTAAGCCGTAGTTCAGAGAATGCCCTGGGAGAGTGTTATGGCAGGAATTTGCCCATTAGAAAAGTCTCGTCTTCCTTCTTAAATCTTGACGAGTTTGGGATTTTTCTAATGTTTGGCGGCAGCAAGTTCCAGACTCTAGGTGCGGCCCCGGAGGGTTTTCCTCTTTCGGAAGAGAGGTGGTTTCAGCACCAGGTCCCTAGCGCTACGGGAGAGCCTGCCTCCTCCGGATAACACTATTTTCTGAGCTACGTACGAAGGAGACTTAGCATGTAGTGTTTTGTGTGTGATACAGGCCAGTTTGAGTTGGATTCTGGCTTCGTAGGGAAGCCAATTCAGTGCCTTCAGGTGCGGAGTGATGTGGTTGAATTTATTTGAACCTGTTAGGAGTCTTGCGACTGCGTTGAGACAGGCTTTGAGGGGAGCGGTTGAGATTTTGGCCAGTCCTGAGAGAGTTGTACATCCGTATTCTATCCTGGAGATGACTAACGCCTGCACAGCCATTTTAAGGTCTGACGTATCTAGGAATGGTTTGAGTTTTCTGAGGTAGCTCAGGTGAAACCTGGTATTTTTGGCGAGTGTGGATGTTGGACCGCATGGTCAGGTTCTTGTCCAGCGCGACTCCTAGTGATTTGGCAGAGTCCACTATGATCGGGGTGTAGTTCAGCGCGGTAATTGACTTGGTCCATTCTAAAATGTCAGTGGAACTTTTAGGAGGGGATATTAGTAGGAATTTGTTTTTTTGCGCATTAAGTTTGAGTTGATTACTGGCTAACCATTGCATTGCATAGTCAGTTTTAGCGCCTCATTCATTATCTTGATCTCCTCAAGGGATGAGATTTTGATGTAGGTCTGCGTACATATGGAAGGAGATGTTGGCACTACGCAGAATCACCGATAGAGTTTCCATATATAGGTTGGAAAGGGTAGGGGAGAGAGTTGAGCCTTGCGGAACTCCGATCGTAATCGGGGAGGGAGGAGATAGATTTCTGTTAACTAATACTCTTTGAGAGCGGTTCTGCAGAAAGGATTTAACCCATTCGAGAACAGTTCCTCCTAACCCCATCCTGTTTTCGAGTCAGTCTAGTAATTTCTCATGGTTAAGTGTGTTGAGCGCCAACGATAGGTCTAGAAGAATTAAGAGACACGTTTTGTCTTGGTCTAGTGCTTGTAGGGCGTCATCCACAATATGGAGGATTGTGGTTTCAGTACTGAAGCCCGACTGACATTTATCAAGCAGCTTAAATTTCGTGATGAATTGGCTGAGTTGTTGTTGCACGCATTTTTCTAGCACTTTCGCTAGAAGTGGAATATTGGATAGAGGCCTGAAATTGTCCGGCACAGCAGGGTTCTGGGTCGGTTTTTTTAGAATGGGGATGACTTGGCCCGATTTTAGGGAGTCAGGTATGGAACCTTGTGTTAAGGACGCTTTGATTATTGTGGTCCAGATGAGAATGTTAACTTGGCTGGCTGAGGACAGACAGTTAGAGGGGAGGGGGTCATTAAAGTGATTGTTTGGTTTTATGGACGCCAGGATTTTGGAGATGTTGTGGTCATCATATAGATTGAAGGTAGACCAGAGCGCCTCATTTTTGGGTATTTTCAGATGGGGGTGTGTATCGGCATTGACATGTAGCGCCGGTGGAGACAGAACGACAGCGGCAGATCTCAGATCCATTTTCAATGCATT
Organism: Calotriton arnoldi; assembly: GCA_963921515.1. Classification (NCBI taxonomy): domain Eukaryota; kingdom Metazoa; phylum Chordata; class Amphibia; order Caudata; family Salamandridae; genus Calotriton; species Calotriton arnoldi. The sequence goes on from CAWUFW010000009.1 coordinate 551,838, forward strand.
GATTTTGGCTGAAGGATGAGAACTCATCACAGTTTATTAGGGGTGTTGTTGTTTCTTTAGAGGATGTGGCCAATTTGTTCGATTGTTGTTTAACCATTTCAAAGAGCTTACGAGGTCTATTTTTAGCGTTCTCCAGCTCAAGTCTAAAGAATTCATTTTTTGAGTTGAGAATGTTTTTGTTGTACGCCTTTCTGGTCTTTCTAAGAAGTATTATCTGGGAGAATGAGGGGTGTTGTCTCCATTTCTGTTCGGTTAATCTCAGATTTCTCCTTTCCAAGTTTAGGGACCCATTAAACCAAAGATTATTGTCTTTCACCTGCATTCTTTTCAATTTTAATGGGGCTAGAGAGTCAATTACATCTGACACTGTTGAGTTGCAGTGTATCGTAAGTTCGCTAACATTTGAAAGCTTAGCGGGCGGTGGAAGTTCCATCTTGCATCGTGCTGCCAATTTCTCATGGTCTAAGCTTTTTGTATCCCTGGCCCAGTGTTTTGGTTTCACTGATTGCGCTGGGCATATCTTGATTGTGCCCTGTATACGGAAGGTAATAACGTGGTGGTCTGACCGTTCACAGGGAGCAATCGAAGATAACTTTACGTCCTTTTCCCTTGAGATAATCCAATCCAACGTAGAGCCTTTCGTGTGGGTTGGCAAAATTCAGGCTTGAGTAAGAGATTGGTCTGCAAGGAAATCTTTGAGGATGTTGACCTGACTATCGTTAAGGTCGTTCCAGTGTAGATTGAAATCCCCTAGGAAAATATCATATGGGGGGGGGATTTCCACGAGGTGGTCGATGAAAGGGTCATTTTTACCGGTGGGGGGTAAAAGGTGTGCAGTTGATTAGATTCATTCCTAATGGAAAGTATGAGGTATTCGCAGGAATCAAGAGGTTCTGAGTGAAGTTGAGTAACAGCGAGGTCGGAGCAGTGAATGCAGGCGATACCTCCCCCTTTTTTCACTTGTCTGTCTAGTCTCACGATGTTGTAGTTTGGAGGGACCAGTAGATCCATGCAGGGCGATGAAGCTTCGTTGAGCCACGATTCCGTTAAGATCGCTACATCAACTTCTTGGCTAAGGATGAGGTCGGCTATGACGGAGGCGTGCTTCACTGCTGAACGGCAGTTGAGTACAAGTCCTGATAGCGACGTCGCAGAGTTCCCCGGGATTGTGTTGTGGCATGTGGTGGTTCCTACACATTTTATCAGCTTCAGAAACTTTTTTGAAGGATCTCTCAAAAACTGACATTACATCTATCTTTCCAAAGAACTATGTTCCCCTCATTATCTGTGATCTAGGAGGGATTAAGGTGGTACGGCTGTAGAGTCATGAACAAGTGCAGACCTCACCCGCTGAGTTAGCATAAAATTGCAAGCTCATGACAGTGGACTCTTAAAAGTCAATATGACCCGATTTCCCATCCCCTACAGCACATTAACATTTGTATGTCTCTATAGACCACCGGTGGTCGAGACAGCATTCAAGGAAGGAGTCATATACCTAATCAATATATCTTGGCATGCTATAATTTGTCTTCCTTGATTGCCAGTGATTTAACACTGGGGTAAATGAAAGAGAAATCACAAGTTGTGGCTTTCTGTTTTGCAACAGCTGGATGTGCAGGGGATGGCACAATGGCTGAGAGTGCCACATTACACTGGATCTTAACAAGTAATCTCATTCCTAAAATAATAAAATATAGTTCGACTACGTCTCGGTCTCTAGTGCATTGGAAAGTCAGAGGGAACAGGCAACACTGCACAACTAGAAAGAAATTGCTAAACGATATTTAAAGGAGTTAAAGAGACAAGATGGATAATCTCGTTCAAGGATCTTAGAAAAGGTCACCTACCCACTTTTAGTTCCAGCTGTACAACTGTTTGCTACAATCTAGACCTACTAAAATACATTGTAGTATGTGAAAAAGCAAGGCCCTTGCAAAAAACGTTTACTAAGTAGCTGCAGCAGATCAAAACACAATTTCTTCAGCAAAGTGCAAACGAAGAAACTGGCAAAATGGCAAAAGACTGATGGAAGCCAGTGGACAAGATGAAATTCAGTTTGCGGCATACTTCGAGACATGCCACTGAACTAGCCAAGAAACTGTCATGGGACCGGGTGGCTGAAGCAGGTAACTGCAAAAGAGAATTATTTACATTTCAAGGAGGTCAACCAAGATAAGTCTGCCTTCTTCTGCGATTTCTAGCTGGCAAGACAATGTTGTTAATATTTCGTCCCAATTGCTTGTTAGGTCACACACTAGAGAACTCGTTTATCAACGTATCCTCTCAATTGAAAATATTGGATTTTATTTTGACAGAACATATTCGGTGGAGGGACAGGATAACCAGCTAATTTTGTGAAATAATTACTTTTTGAATCCTAACTATGTTGTATGAAACAGTCTACCGGAATGCCTTTGCTCAAATAGTGACAGAATTAATTACTTTCCCCTGGGTGGACTCTCAATTCATCTGCTAAAAGTCTGTGGTGGTGCCTTTTTATAAATACAGGATGTTGGAAAGTGGTTTAATAGTAGTGATAAGTAGGGAGCTACCACTAGTAATAAGGCCACAAACACAATAAAAGGTTCAGTCAAGGTCTCAATAAATTAATCTCTTGCTCAACCCTTGGTAGCTGGCTGCTACCAGGCAGGTTTAACTTAGGAAACAAGTGTGTAAAGCATTTAAAAACAACAATGCATTAAATAAGTACAACACAACACAACACACAATAAAAATCCCACACCAATTTATAAAAACAGGTTAGATTTTTATGAACACCAAAACGACAAAAATCCAATATAGGGAACGGCAGATATGAATTTTTAGGGTTGAAATCTATTTTATTGATTTTATAGTAACATGACACACAACAAGTAGCCTACATCCATTGGCCGGTGGTGTCTCTGCCTATGAAAGCTGGTGTGTATCCTTTGGTAACAAAACAAGAAAACAATTAGACAGGAAAAGGACAGGTAAAGGGGCGGGCCAGGGCTGGGGGTACGGTAAGCGGAGGGGTGCTGTTGACAATTAAGTCTCTCAGGTCGCGTCCAGTGTCTAATGGTCTAGGTTTGGTGCCTGTGCTGTTAGTCGCAATATCCCCAGGTAATGGGGACAGGACAGTTATCGGAACTCCTCCGACAGGTATTGTATGCAGGGTTGCCACATTTTGTCAAAACGCAATAATTGCTATGTAGCTATCGCGGTTAGCTTCTCCATGCCTACTATGTCCCACACCTTATGCAGCCAGTCCCGGTGTGACTATCTAGCAAGTTGTTTGTTTCGCTGCTCCCAACAATAAAGTGATCGCTTTGCCCTTATACGACTGCAGCAGGTAGGTGAGGGGGTTGGGAAGACCGAAGAGTAAGTAACTTGGAGAGGTCTGTCTGATACATGGCGTTGATTGCTTCTAGGACTTTGGACCAGAAAAGGTCCAGTTTCGGACACTGCCATAGGATGTGTGTAAGTGTACCCTGTTGCCCACAGCGACGCCAACACTGCCCATCCCCAGAAGCATTCCACGCAGCTATCCAGGCTGGAGTATGATAACAATAATGTGCGATCTTTAGGAGCTGGTCGCGTTAAGTGCAGAGGTACGTGTCCAGTGGAGAATGTCACTCAACTCCTTGTCCGTGAATGGCCGTTCACATTCTTTCTCCCACCTTGCACGAGCCGGTGAAGCAGGGGAGCGAGTCGGCATTATCAGAAATGAGTAGATGTCTAAGAGTAGCTTTTTATTGTTCGTACGCATGAGGATCCACTTCTCAAAAGCCGTCAACACTCTACTAGCATGCAGGCGGACCCAAGGCTGTGTGACCCATTGAACCACCATCAAATATTGGCAGAGTGCCATGTCCGGAAGGCCATAGCAGGCTTGCAGTGTGCGGAAGTCCATCAGCCCATTGGCATCGAACAGGTCCCCGACACGTTTGCAGTTGGCCTCCTGCCATTCACCAAACGCTGCTCCTGCCGCTGCAGGTGGGAAGTCCGGGTTCCCTATCAAAGGGGTCTGTGGGGAGATGGGGGCGGAGAGACCATGTCGCAACTGTACCCTATCCCACACTCCCATCGTGGCTCGTATTACCGGGGAAACAAACTCCCTGTGGCCTATATGGTTTTGGTAGCCAGGGTATCTTACAATTGTGCGTAGCCGCAATGGCTTGATCGATGAAACACTAGTGCTTTTCGGAGAACGGGCGGGACCATTCTACCATGCATCGGAGCTGTGCTGCCTGGTAATAGCCACGCAGGCTCGGGACACCCAAGCCCCCTGCTGATAGTGGCCTTCCACTTGGTGAGGTCTTTCCTGGTCAAAGTTAAGAGATTTCCATAGTTATGCATGGCAGTGGCTGTAAGTGAGGGATGTATTTGAAGCCCAAGATATGGGATACCACCCTCTGCCCAGCGGTACGGGAATCGACCACCAAGTCAGGTACGCTCAATCTCTGAAACGGTCAAGCCGAGGATGAGAGATTTCTGGGGATTCATTTTAAATCCAGACGCATCCCAAAATACAGCCAACTCAGTCGAGATGGTTTCCAGGGATATATACGGGTCTGTGAGAGTCTAAAGTATATCATCTGCATAAAGCATTATTATTATTTTGTGCTCCCTCTTTATGCCAGGGATTTGCCGGTTAGTCCTTATCCGTTCCGCAAATGGCTCCAGAAATAACGCAAAGAGCAAGGGGGGCAGGGGGCAAACCTGCCTAGTCCCCCGCTCAATAGAAAACGTGGATGATCTTATCCCATTTACCCATATGTTAGCTTTAGGCGCGGCGTAGCAAGACTGAATCCAGCCTCGTAGCCGTGGCCCAAGGCCCACCCCCTCCAGCACCCAGCACAAGTACGGCCAGTGCACACGTATGAATGCTTTCTCAGCGTCGACAGTGAGCAGGAGTGTTGGGATACGTGTCCTGTGTGTCTTATCCAATAGATGGCACAGTCTTTTTGTGTTGTCACTACACCCCCTTTCTCAGATGAAACTTGCTTGGTCGGAGCCGACTTGCCCTTAGGTGGCAAGCCTGTGCACTAGAATACTGGTAAAGATTTTCATATCTACGTTAAGGAGGGAGATTGGACGGTAAAACGCACACTCACTTGGGTCTTTGCCCATTTTCGGAATTACTGTGATGGTTGCTTAGAGCATCGAGTCTGGCACTCAGACTTCACCGCTCAGGGTGCTAAATAATTTCACTAAGATCGGGGGGATCTGGGGGCCGAACAATTAATATAACTCAGCCCCATATCCGTCTGGGCCCGGCGTTTTGTTAGGCTGCAATCTATGAATTGCTAAGAGAACCTCCTGGACGGTGATGTTGTTTTCCAACGCTGCAAAAGTAATCTCTTCCGGCACGGGGGAGTGCAGGGGGGGAGGGGGGGTTAGGGGGCACTGAAGCTAGGTAAGTTTCGCCATCTGCATCTTGAAGCTGTTCCGCCTTGTAGAGATTCTTATAAAAATCTCTAAACTCATTTACTATGTCTGCGTCAGAGGAGCACTTTGTGCCATCTGCCTTCCATATCTCGGAGACCCTGTGGTCCGCTGCTTGCGCACGAAGACAATGCACTAGCATTCGTCCTGCTTTATTTCCCCACCACGTAATACTTTTGGCGTTTTCTAAGAAGAGCATACTCCGCTCTTCCCAGGTCTATGGCGCTCAACTGCTTCTTTCGTTTATAAAGAGTTCCTAGGCAACCATAAGGTCATAGGCTAGAACAGACCATCAACCTACAAAGATAGCACTACACTCAACGTACCGTGAATTTATAAAAAATCAATTTTATTAATACAAAACTTTGATTAAAATTGCTGCGAAGTTCATAAATTTATGAAGTTCAATATCAATCAACAATGAACATGTATGAAGTGACAGGACAATATAACAGTGTCTGGCAAAAAATGTAAAGGAACTATATCACAATGAAATTGAACTGGCCATGAGTGCCTTAATACACATGAGAAAACTTATTTTTCCAAATAATCACATAAAATGATGTAACATCACAATATATACAGATACATCACAGAACACATGAAAACAATACAATAGGTGGAAGGAAGGGACACAATGTTCGATAAAAACGATGCAATGTTGGTTTGTTCTATGTATCAATGCGTGTTTCTGTGAACTTTTCGTCTTCATCAGGAAAACCACATTGAAAATTAAATGCCAGGGCCATACCAGGACGGTCTAATTAAGTAGTACTTCCAGGCCAATCACTGGAAGGCATCCACACATGCCAGAAGAGCAAATGTCTTATGGATTAGATGATATACCCAACAAAGTAAGGTATTCAAGGAAATCTGATCAGCTGGGATAGCAGCGAACAATAGGGCGAGATCTTTAAAATGCATCTTTGTGTGACGCTGAGGTTGAAACATCAGGATGGAGCATTCTCATCTAATTGATATCTGGTCAAATCTTTTTTATATGTACGATACAAAGCAAATAGTCTTCAAATTGGCGTCAGTGTTTGAAACTACCCGTAGGCGGAGTGCCTCAACGGGTGCAGGAGTCCTCGAACGATATTTCGGGAGACTTCAGCTCAACTGCTTCTTTGCTACAGTCTGTTAGCGGCGAAGTGCTACAGAACCCGACCTAGCATGAGCTGACTTTAGTTCTTTAATCTGCGATTCCAGCTGGCGGTGTTTCTCCCTCCGCTCCTTATTGTATCCCGCTGCTACGTTTAAAAAATGTCCCCTCAGAACCACCTTCAGCGTTTACCACAATGTGTGGAAGGCAGTCCCTGTTGTGTCGTTATATTCTAGATATGTCTGAATGGGTTTCTGTTCTTATGTTGTCGTAAGTCAGAAGTTTGGTGTTCAGCCGCCAGTGAGAGAGGGTCGGTGATCGTTCTCTATCAAGGAACCGTAGGAGAAGGGGGAGTGATCCAAGAGACGCTGCCCCGATTTCTACTGAAAGTGTTTTGCGGGTGACCCCTGGCGTTGTGAGGAAATAATCTATGCGGGCATACGTCTGGTGAGACGCTGAGTAGAATGTGTAATCTACTGCGGAGGGTTGCGTGTGTCTCCAAACATCTGCGAATCCCGCTTCACTCAACCATTGCCTAGTGCCCTTTGTTAGGCCCCCATCCTGTCCTGATCTCACGGCTGATCTAACCCTACTAGGGTCCATTGCTATGTTGAAATCTCCTCCTACAACTATTTCCCTATCTGGGGAGGTGAGCACCCACCAGACCACCCCCGCACAAGCCCGAAATAAGAGGGAACATTTAGCGTGTAGGAGAAGGGGACAAGGAATGAAAGAGTAAGACAAAGAGCAACAATAGTACAACCATGAACTTCCCGCACCTGGAGGAACTCAGAAAACAGTAAAGAACGGGGTCCATGTCGCTGGCCAGTACAATCATCATCACACAGTCCTGGGGTGGAGCCCCGCCAGGGTCCCTCAATGTGCACGGTGGAAGCGACGAGCTGCCCAGCTATCGTTGGTTGAGGCGGGTCGAGCAGATATGGGGAGGCAAATGTCCAAGAAAGGAGTAGGGCACCGCCACCATTCGTCAGTGTTAGTCTGTGTTGTCCATCCAGCCTTCCTGCTGCTGCAGTTGGTGGAGTAGCCGAGAGCGCTTCTCACGGCTAGCAGCGTCCGTGGGTTTGACAGGAGTTTCTGCCTTCGTCGAGAGGGGCGGCGGGTTTCACCGGTTCCCGTCCTCCGTCTTCCGGTTCGGCGACTCCAAACGCCCCTCCAGGCAAAATTCGGGGATATATGGTAATTTTCGTGCTTCTTCCAGCATCCGAAGCATCCGGACCTCTTCCTTCCATACAAATTGGAGGCAGAATGGATGACCCCACTTCTATCGTATCTTCTGGAGTTGCAAAAAATCCGAGAGGCTTAACGTCCCTACGGTGCTGGAGAGTTATCGGAGAGAGATCTTGGTAAAGCATTACCCTGCGACCTTCAAAATCTATGTCTTTCAGGTCTCGTGCTGCCGCCATAATCGTATCCTTCTGGGGGTAATAATGTAGGCAGATAAAAATGTCCTGTGGTTGCCCAGGCCTGGCCGCTGGCTTGCCCGCGCGGTGTGTCCAGTCTAGGACGATCTCCTGATCTCTGTGTTGGTGCCATATGCTTGAAAAGGCGGATGACGAAGTCCTCCAGATTGCCGGTAACTGCCTGCGAAGGTACGCCCTTAATTCAGATATTAGAGCGCCTAGACCTGTTTTCCAAGTCCTCTATCTGGTACCGTAGTTCCAGGTTGCGTTCGCGCAGTAACAACAGTTCTTAGCTATGCCCTTCCAGTTCCTCCTCCCTGGTGTCCTGGTTCTGCTCCATGGAGGTCAGTCTTTGGTCGAGTCCCTCAACCTCCTGCCAGATCCCTTTAATATCAGAGGCTATATCGCGTTTAAGGGATTCATCTCACCCGGTCTCTCCACTTCGCGCCGATTCCCCCGTTCGCTCCGGGTCTCCCCTCTCAAGCCTTATCTAGCTTTTTTGTGGCGGACTTGGCAAGCATGTCTTTCACGGACACATCTTTTTTCGCTGATTGGTGGAAGGACATAGTCACCGACTGACGTGTGGTGTCGCTTTAGGTAGGGCTACTCTGCCGGTATGACAGCGTGGCCCACCCCTGGGGTTCTATTGGGACGCCAGTACGCAGCTTCCCACTTTTGCCAAGTCTTGTGACACCACTCACAGCGTGCCAGTCAAGGGTCCAGTTCATGTGCTTTCCTTGCGTCTCGCCCCGGGCCCCAGTGGCCGTACGCAGGGGCCCAGCGTGTACCGCATAGTATGTCTGCCGTCGAAGGACAAGTATGCAAAGTATCTAGGGACGGGCCGGTCTCAGTCCTCAGACCGCAGAAGGCCGTCCCCATGTGAACCGTGTTACATACGTAGTGTGGCCGGGACCCCTGTCGCTGGGGTCTTCGAGCCCACAAAACGCTCGATCAGGACCCTCTCGGTCTACTACCCTAAGGCCCCTATCCACGTGGGAGCTCGGGGTAAATAATCGGGCCTACACCCAGTCTCGAGGGCAGAGAAGTCTCAGGGTCGGTTCGGCCCCTGCTGTAGAATTGGGTGGGGGGGGGGAAGATCCCTGCCCTTCTGCCTCGTGTCAAAGCTCCCACGGAGTCAAGGCTGTTCACGGGCCCGCGGCCCCGGGACACACTCGTCAATGGGGCCCCCCCGAGTACCGCCCGCCTCCTCCGCTTCTCGCGGGCCCGATACTGTTCTGTGGAGCCCGCTCCCCGCCTCCCTCCTGCTCTCCCGGCACTGGCAACAGACACAGTTAGTAGGAAGCGGGTGGGGGTAAATCCGCCCTCCGGAGGCAGTCGGATCTGCCGGCCGGGGAGTACGCCCGTACCTGGACTCAATCGCCCGCTCCTCTCTCACACCGGGGCACACTCCGTCCCCTCAGGCATCGCCAGCTTCAGCGCCCACCAAGTGGGTGCCCAGTCGTTTCAGGGAGGCACCCCGATGTTCTCGGTGCCGCCGGGTCTTCTCCTCCGTTGCGGCGTCGCTACAAGGTCCAGTCGTCCGGCCTCGGTGAAAATGTTACCTTCGCACTTAGAAACTTTTTCTGAGCCTTTTCTCTCAATGTCGAGGAAGGCACTTCGTCAGGCCAGATTCACGTCGATGTAGTCGGCTTGGTCGAGCACGAGACCCTGTCAACTCCTGGAAGTCTTGAGCTCCGGGGCCTTCAGCAGGACGAACTTAAAATCTAGCCAGGGTCGTGGTTCGACGTAGGCGACTTGACTCTCAACGACAGGTCGGTCACCTTATGGAGCTTTTTACCAAGGTGCTCCAAACTTCTGCAACTTTTTACTGAAGTTCCTCTTGTGGGTTCAAAGTTTACAAAACACCAATCCAAGGGACTAGAAGCTCTGAGATGGTCCTTGGGATGTTGGGACTACGTTTCCCACAATGCACCTGGCAAAAATCCTTAAAAGTCCACTGGATGCACTCCATATGGGTCCTTTTTGTGGAGATGATGCAGGTGGAACTTTGTTAACCTGTTGCTTTCAGGGAGTCCACTCCTTAGTACTTGTGAAGCCAGGCAAAGTTCTTAGGGCTGCAGTTCCAGATTGTGCAGCAGGTGCAGTCCTTCAAAGTGTAATCCTTGGGGTGCAGACCAGGGTTCCAGCAGGGAAGTCCTTCTCGTTTTAAGCAAGGATCTAAGTTCCGGGGCAACGCGCCCATATTTATTCACAGTTCCTGGGTGACAAGCAGGGGGGTGCCCCAGACCAATTGGGTGCAGGGTGCCACCCTCAGGTATGACCACTTCCTTTGAAATGTGGCATATTCTTGACCCAGAAAGCACTATTCTTCCAAAGTCCAAAACGGAGAAACTTCTCTTGGAGGTTACGATCTGGCTAAGCCATCCCACTGGCATGGCTAAGTTCCCCTAACACTCCCCTTCCAGCCCCTCTGTTAATCTAATTACAGGGGCTCCTGTCTGGCTGGAGGGGGCAGGATGTGGAGGTGAGTCTGTGCTGCCGTAAACGGTCATTACCTCTTAGAAGACCAGTTTGGCTACTCCACCCCCATCCTGCCTTTTTTTCTCTGCAGCTGCAGTTATCCTACCACAGGATGTCGTATGTCTCTAGTCAGGCCACTTCACACCTCATTAAGACAGCCTGGCAGAGGCTGGCCAATCAGAGAAGGGCTGCTGGAAGGCTGGATTTTGACTCATCAGAAAAGTAAGTTCTATAACTTCTTTTCTGTGATAGTTATAACACATCTAACTGTGGCAAGTTGTTGGATTTATTCTAACTATCATTTTGATACTTTGAAGTATATTTTTAGCTCACTTCTATCAATAGTTATAGTTTATTAAAGTATTACCATGTTAGCCAATGGAGCCATTGAGCTACAATGGGGAAAAATTAAATCGGCCGTGATTTGCTCACCAGGGCTTATAAAACATCTTTTATAATACCCCCACTTTTAGTTACAAGGTACCCTACCTCTGGGGCACCTAGAGTAGACCTTAGGGGTGGCATATGTAAAAACAAGGTAGTTTGAGACTTTGGAAGTACTTTTAATTCCAAAGTTGAATCTGGATAGAATTTACATTTAAAAACAAACTACAAAGCACGGCTGCCTTTAGAATGACAGCAGGCAGCACAGCAGTGCACACTTAAGTGCATTAAATCTGTTGGGCCTCTAAACCTACATGCCATATACATACTAGAACTTACAGGTAGGTTGTCAGTACCAATTGTAATTATACCCAATTACCATATACTTTTTACACAGAGCACAGGCCCTGGGCCTGGTTAGCAGAGCCCAGGGCACTATCAGAGTCAGAAAACCAGCATGTAGTAGTTGAGATGGGGGCAAAAAGTGGGGGGACACTGCAAACAGGTCCTGGTTTCTCACACAGGAATAGTGGTAAACTCCAGAAGGTGACTGTTCTAAGGCTGTGGAATGTATGTCCTAAATAGGTCAGAATGAGTAAGTCAGCAGTTTGGGAATGCAGATACCACCAATTATGAAGAACCCACAAAAAGTACTGGATCGGAGGAGGTAACAAACCATGCAATCGACCAAGACAAGCTAAGCCACCCCTCCCATTAGAATAATTTCACATGTAGTTGTACTAATCAACCTTCGTTATTTGATGGGAGAGATCAGTCCTCCGACATTTCTACCCAGATATTTCTTATTGACTTATCAGCCGACACTGCACCTGAATGTTCTGCTACTCCCCCATTTAATGGCCTACATAGCCCTGCCCAATTTTTCACAAAAGACTTGCCCTCGCAGAGCACAACTGGTAGGGGCATCTCTGGTATTTTAGCTCCTAACTTGAGTATTCTTTACTGGAATATTGCTGGTCTAGACAACAAACTAAGTGATAGTGACTGAATAACTAATATCCAACCAACAGATCTTTTTACAGGAAACCTGGTCAAGGACAAACACACATTTAAATGGCTTTCACTCAGTGTTTTCCCCTGCACTATGTCATCATCAGGGCACCACAGTGGCGGCCTTTTGCCTTAATAAGTATTACAATGGCAGCCAAGATAGTGAAGACTTACGTGGATTCCGCTTTCTTTCCATATAATCTGTTTGTCTCTGACTACGATTCCCTTGTGGTACTCAATTTCTATCACAATAAATTTGCCAGAAATAGTGTCTAAATCATCGATTCTTTAACAACTGCCTTAGATGCGATGTTAACAGGTCTGAAAGAGGATTATGCAATAGTATGGGGAGGAGATTTTAATCTTAGAATGTGCTCTGTTGGGGATGTTAATGCTGGTGGTGTAGAGGATGTTGACTTTTGTAACCTCTCCCATTTCGAACACAACCCATACAGTGACAAATTGAATAGGCTTCTAAGACTCATAACCTTATACTTAGCTAAGTCTTAGCTGCAAAAGAAGTTTTTAACCAGTGGTCCCCAATTGATTTTACGCACTGTCCAAGACTTAGGCTAGAAGGCTTTGCAAATTTTGGATTTTAGAGAGTGCTATGAGAACCATAACCCGCTGGCTTGAAGTCTTAATTTAGGATTGCCCCGGGTGGCTCCGAATAAGATGGTATGCCAAATTGAATACATGAGAAATGGGGGAGTATGTTGTAAATGGCAGGATGTTGATCCACAGGTCTTTTTAGCTCAGCTCATGGAGAATCAGAGGTAGCATTTTAATGTCTGTCTCAGCGATGAACCAGACCGGGAAAGGTATTAGTGGCCTTTTCTGAAATTTGCTAAAAGGTAACTGTTAGAAATGGGATCTCTGGTTGGCTAAGGCTTGCGCCAAAGCCAGGCAGAGACCACCACTCTAGTCAGGGCGAGGGAGTTACACGCCAAAGATAACCCCTGCTCACCCCCTTGGTAGCTTGGCACGAGCAGTCAGGCTTATCCCGGAGGCCATGAGTAAAGCGTTTGCGCACGCACACAGCAACAACATACCAGGCACACCACAAAAGGAACTCCACACAAGGTTATATCAAAAATAGCCTTTGTATTCTCATAACACATTAGAACAGTACTCACATCATATACATTGTGCCACCTGGCACTAGGTAATATCTACAAGGGATTATGTACACCTGACAGGGCCCACTGGACCACTGTCAGAACCATCACAAAGTGAGCTTAGTAAAAGGAAGACATATCCTAAACGTACAACCAGTAATCACTGGTAACCACTGTACTCAGCATCATCCTGTAACATAAACCACATTATGCACAGTATCACATTAGGCGCCAAACACATTGTACGCCAACCTCATCAGTCTAACATATTAGACCCTAACCTCCTAAGTATCACTCACATTAGGGGTATACTCACAGTAGGAAATAATCTCACTGGCATAAACACATTACGCACATAATCTGATCCCTAAACGCATTTAGAGGCATGAATCATAGTAGATTATCACATTTCCTAATATTACATAAATCACTGACCCCCTGGCCAACTGGCCTTCTCAAAGGGGCTCAAACGTCCTGCGTCCAGAATGTCAGGGCCGCTGCCAATGCAGCATAGTTCGCACATGCGCAATTGCGCTGGGGCAGAGGAGTGCATCTCACTCCTCTCTCTCAAAACCTGGCCCCCAAGAACTGTGGCCTAAACGTGGCAGCTGGCACTAAGTGCTGCGCAGCTGTAATATACACAAGGCCTGGCACCACTGTGCCTCTTCTGTCCCCCTCAGGGACTTCTGCTATCATGAGCCCTGGCACCTCTGTGCCCTCGGGCCCCCACTGGAGCGCGTCAGACAAATGTGCCCCAACGTTGGAGCCACACGGGCTCTGGATACAAAACAGGCCCAACAACGTGGGAGTGGCCCGCCCTCTGGCGGGGCCGCTCAGGCACCAACTCGGTGCCTTGGGGAAACAACAATGGGGCAGGCACCGATAGCGTGCCTCGATATACACCCCCTCCCCTCCAGCTCCACTCACCGGACACCTCTTCTCCCAGGGATCTCGGCGGCGTGCACCAGGAGAGCCCCCACCGCTCGGGGCTCTCTCCTTACTTGTGGCCTTGCTTTTCTCGGGCGGCGCGGGGCTTCCGTCATCTCACGGGAGCCCACGCCGATCGGCCGCTACACTTCTCATCTGCGGCGCGGGGCTCTCCCAGCTCACGGGAGCCCCGCCTGGCTGCAGACATCTATTCGGCCGCCTCGCTATACTTCGCCCGGGCCAGCAAAACTCACCGAACTTGCTGGAGGACTCTCATCTCGCTGCGGCACCGGCGCTCTGCTCTCCTTCCTCGCTGGGGGACCGGCGCTCGGCTCGCCGCATTCCTCACTTCCCCCGGGCCCCCTCCTGGGACCTGGGACTTCTCTGGCATACGCGCGGCTTCCCTTAGCTCATGGGAGCCCCGCACGACCGCAGGCTTCTTTCTCTCGACGCGGGGCCGGGCTTCCCTTGCATATGCGGAAGTCCCGCCCCACGTCAGCCGCCACGTTTGCCTGACTTCCTGCTCGGGCCGGCGGCGGTGATCTCTCTCTTGGCAAACGCGGGGTGGGCACCCGCAAGGAACATAGAAACAAGCGGGGTGGGCACCCGCGAGTCAGACCTGAAAATAAGCGGGGTGGGCACCCGCCAACAAAATCTCCCGCTATTTTAAATAATCAAGAAGCGGGGGAATTCCCTCGCCGGGATTCTCTCGAACAGCAGCTCCGCGCTGCGAAGCCCACACACTCCCTCTCCTTTGGGGAAAATGCAAAATCTAGCGCTCACAGGGCGCAAGGGTAACAAAAAGTCCTGAAGGTCCTGGAAGATGCTAATAAAAGAAAAGCAAAAAGGGCCCCAACAGTCCTTTAGGCATCATGGGGGCAATGCAGGGCCAAGGGAGGCAAGCCCTCATGGCAGCCCTCCCCTGGGCCCCAGCGGCAGCACGCCCTGCAGGATTCAGGAACAAACACAGAGCTGAACATTTTCATGGGGTCACAGCCCCTACTTTTATACACCAATTTCCTTTGTCTTAGGTGCAGGGTTTGGGGGAACCAGATACAACTGGTTCAGGAGCACTTTGTTTTCCAACCTCCTCTTCCCCTTTGTCAGGTGGGGGCTAGGTACTCCGACACACCACAGGGGGCGGAGCCAGCATTGTACAGGGCAGGCACACTCCTATTCAGGGTCAGGGGATTACTCCTCCCACTACCCTTAGCCCAAGTGTCCTATTCAGCCCAGCGCTGACTCACCCTGCCCCTCCTGGAGCCACACACACCTCCCAGCCCCTGTCACTCACAAAGCCAGACATGCAATTCACATCAGGCAGGGAGACACATAGCACACAGAAATGCCAATTTCTAAAAGTGGCATTTCTAAAATAACCACAATAAATCTGCGCACACCATTGCGCAGCATTTATTCACACAATTTCATACATACCAGACTTGACCACACTGCTCCTCTCATCACAGGAATTACCACTGACACACACTGATCAGGGAATCCCCCATGCATTCCTATGGGAGGGCAGGCCACGCTCACCAATGTAACACAGAGAGCGCACGCACTTTCCACTGGACCACAGTGCGAAAGTGCCCAGAGGCCTAAAATCACCAACACCAGGTTCCAGACAAGGCAAAAAGTTTAGGGGTGAACCTGCCAAAAAAAGGCCAAGTCCAACAGTAACCGAGCAACTAATGGTAAATAAGCTTTATCATACCCTGAGGCACAATAAATGGTTTGACCAGTCATGTTCACAAGCTCATAGAAATCTTATACAAGCTCTTAAAAGATCACCAAGGGCCTTGCCAGAAATTAGAAATCACAGGAAGATATACAAAGCAGCCATTAAGCTAAGGAAAGAGAAGTTCAGAAGGGAGGCCTGGGAGCAATTGACTGTTGCCTGTGCTAAGAACGATGCGACCCAATTTTGGGAGGTAGTCAATGCACCTTTCTTTACAAGCAGCTCCACTACTAGCGTTGATGTGACCATCCCAGAGCATGTGTGGGCCAAGTAACTCACAAATTTATATGACTCCAGTGAACCGACATCAGTTGAGCCCAATTACTCTTGGGGACGTCATCTCGGCTCTGAATAGATCTCCAAGCAACAAAGCACCAGGAGAAGATGGGGTCCCTGTTGATCTTTTTAAGGAAAATTCAGTAATGTGGGCCCACATACTAGTAAACGTGCTCGGGGTGCGTGTTGTGCTGACCCACACAAATCCTGGTCGAGGGTAAATATTGTCCCAATCTTCAAAACAGTGGACAGTAGTGACCCCCACTGCTACCAGCCAATATCATTAATTGACTCCACAGCCAAGGTACTGGGTAGAGTCTTGTTGGGGCAACTTGAGTGACTGAGCAATTGGGAAGTGTATCCTAACACCCTCACAGTACGGCTTCAGCTAGGGACTGTAGACCAGTGCCTAAATTTACATCTAGTAATGAGCAAATACGTGACTGCCAAAGAGGCATGTCTCTTTTTGGCATTTATGGACCTCAGCACAGCTTTGGATAATGTATCGAGGGGGAATCTGTGGAATATGCTAATAAATGAAGGCGCCAATCCCAAAATCATTTGTCTGCTATTCGAGCTGCATGCGGATGTAGAAGCCAGCATTAGGTTGGGGCCAAACGGGGAATGCACATCACTTATAAAAAATAAAAAAAGGGATCAGGCAAGGCTGTGTGCTGGCCCTCTTACTTTTTAGCTTATACATCAATGACTTAGATGATTTTCTGACTGATGCCGCAGCTGACCCTCCCACCCCCCCCCCACCAAGATGGGGACCCGACAGTTACCTGTAGTCATGTACACTGATGACTGCATGCTCATGGCTAGAACGGGGAGGGGACTCCGGAAGCTATTAGACAGCTTTGTGGTTTTTATGTCTGATCTAGGCCTCTCCATAAACAAAGCTAAATCTTCTACCCCGGAGTAGGCTAACCCCTTTTCACATCTCTAGTACCACTCTCTAGTGCGTATCTTCGTTTACCTACCTGGGGGTACCATTTGACAGTATGAGCACTTGGAAGCACTTGAGGAATGTGAGGGTAACGCCTCTTTATTCAAATTTGCTGACAAACCAAGTTCTATATCCTTAGACACTGCCATTACCAAATATAAAGCTAGGCCTATACCGATTGCCACTTACAGGGCTGGGGTTTTGGGGGGATACACCGACCACTCATTGCAAATTAGCTAAAATAGGCTTCTGCAAAGACTTCTGTCACTTCCCTGCAGTGTCCCTTCTAGAATTGCTGATGAGGAAATAGGACTACAGTACCTGGGAGATGTAATAAGGCTGGCTCCTACCATGCTGTGGATTTCAGTCTGGTCCAGGCATGAAGCCGCGCTCACACAAACGATGATCACAGATTGTTTAAGTCTATCTGGGTCCCACTAAATAAATGGCTCACATATGTAAAAGAGGATCTACGAGCAATTAATAGGCTGGAATGGTTTGAAAACCCATCCTGAATTGATCAACTGACCAATTCATTATTTAAAAGTGAACTACTTGGGTCTATTGTGGGAAAGAGACTGCAGGATGAATTGAGGAAAAGGTTGGAGGAGTTATATCTGCCCCTGTGCACAACACCCAGTATTGAGCCATTCCGGATTACGGTCCCTCGCAAGCCTGGCCCATTTTCTGGTGTACTATTCCTCCAATGTGTACATCGCGAAAGACCTGATAATGTGCCCCTGTAATTCAGTAAAGCCTCAGTCTCAATTGCATATGTTCTTCTTTTGCGAGTTGTATAAAGAATGGAGAATACGAATATCGAGACCTCTCGTGAGGCATTTAAACATCAGGAAATGAAATGTTGCTTTGGAGCATCTGCAGTTGCTCCAAACTGACGTGGAATGCCAAACTGTTTATAGATTCATTGCCTCCATGGTTAAACACAGGAGACTAGTGGGGAAATAGCAGAGTTCCAATGAGGCAGCCCAAACTGTAACTGTGTTCTTTGATTTTAACCCTGCCGAGTATTTAGCTATTTTATTAACATGATTGTATGCCAATTCATCTGAATTTTTGGTAAGATATTATTTTAAAATGATCTATAGTGTTTGATTGTACCCCTTTCTAGCACCAAGCCACTTTATTTATTAATTATACGGCATCCCACATGAGTGATGTCTTTTTTTAAAGAAGTTCCCTTTTGTATTCTCTGTTTTAACTATTGTAACTGTTTTGTATTTGATATGTGTGCAATTATGGTTTGCCATAAACAGAATAAATTATTTTGAACTGAACTGAGTGAATCAGCCATTTTATGAAAAGAATGAATGTTGATTGTTCACCATTGATAATTGCTGCACATTTGGATAGAAGCAGGTTATGGTTTTTGTTGTGTTATACATCTGGTGAACTTGAAATTCAGATGTGCACTAAGAACGAGTGAGAAAGACTACACTCCCGACATTCAGATGGGTCAGATATAAGAAATGTATCCAGTGCATTTTCCAAAGCAGTCACTGCTCAGAACAAACATAAGATCTAAGGACCAGAAGTTCAAGAATACAGGGCTACACATAGGTTAAACAAGCAAGTATGGATAAGCATCATCATCCTTGAGAGGCACAAAACAGAATAGCGCTCATCATGGATGCAGGTTTAGATGTTTCGGGATATAGTTGTGCCCCAAGCCACGCAGAGCTTTATCAGTCAGAAGGGCCCCTTTGAACTGGATCGAAGAATTTGCAGAAGACAGGAGGTACATATGGAACCAGACTAAGGGACCTACACAGTTGAGTAGCCATCTTTATTTTATGTTGTAAAGACAACCAACTGAACAAGTAGCATATATTATAGAATATTTCTGTAACATACAAGAGTCTAGACAAACACAGTGGTTAATGAATCCGGGTTAGGGGTACAAACTAATGGATAAAATGGGAAACATCTCCGGGGTACTTGGAATTAAAGAACTCTGACTTCATAGCAGCTCAACTCTGCACTGCAGTGCTCAGCAAGGGGGGTGAAATAGAATAAGCTTTCAAATTGAATCAGGAGAGTGGGGGCTATTCTCAGACACTGGGGCTGTGTTTCTTTGGCATTACTACGGCTCCACTTATTACTCATTTCAGAGAGAATGGAATTTCGAGCCCTAACCAACTTGTACAAAAGTCTGCCAGAAGGGCTTTGTCCAACAGAGTCATAGTATTGAAGACTGTACCCTTGGGGGGGACATCAAGTTCATTTGCTAAAGGTTTTTTTGGTGGGGGCCCTTTTTTTCTAAATACATGTTTAGTAATAAACGGCAGCGGCTCCCCCGCTAAGAAGGCGGAGGAGCGTCGCCCACTGCTCTGCAAGCAGTTTAAAAAGGAAAACAAAAAATTATAATAACCAATCTTATTATCATTTTAGTTTTCCGTTCCTACTTAGTGGCGAGCGGGCTGGGCTGACCAGAGCAGGGGCCAAGGGAAGGAGTGGTGAGCATACTCTAAAGTGCGCATGAAGGTTTGGCCAGCCGTCTTGGGCCGCCCAAACAGTAATGCGCACATTTCATGTTCACCACCGGCTGTAATGCACAGCCTGGGTGGAGAACATGCACAGCCTCCCAGTCCCTCTCTGAGCGCCAAATCACAAAGCTGCTGTAAGGCAGCGTCATGATTGGCTAGGGGAGTCTGGGAGCCTGTGTGCTTCCTGGTTCCTGCTGTCGACCGAGGAGCGAGAGGCGGCGGAGCCCGGCCGGCCTGCAGGTAAGTGTTTTTTGTTTTTTTAAAAATTTCATTTACCCTCACCCCCACATCTCCCCGTTAAGTAGCGGCTGCCACCGGTGACAAAGTCCATAAGCTGGCTGACTCAGGGCTATGAAACAAC
Organism: Calotriton arnoldi; assembly: GCA_963921515.1. Classification (NCBI taxonomy): domain Eukaryota; kingdom Metazoa; phylum Chordata; class Amphibia; order Caudata; family Salamandridae; genus Calotriton; species Calotriton arnoldi. The sequence continues at coordinate 571,543 of CAWUFW010000009.1, forward strand.
CTTCCCACATAGGTCTGAATGAATATCGAGGCAGCTGTTTATCAAAAGAATAAAGAATGATTACTTTGATCACCTCTGGGTACTGCTGCACATTTGACTGGTAACCGGGTATGGATTTTGGGTTCATTATAAATCTGTTTAACTTGAAATATAGGTCTGCGCTAAATAAAAATAAAATGAATGTGAACTGGAAAGATTAGACAGTCCTTTCTCAACCGCTGCTTCACACTACACTCCCTACCCATATGCCACCATCAGACTCTCTCACACATTGCAGAGGGTGCACAAATATATATTCCATACCCACACGGCCAGCCCATGATTGCCAAGATTTTTGATAAGATTGTGGCAGGTCAATTAGAATCCAATCTAGATAGCAATTGGCTTTCACCCTCAGCAAGGTAGAAATGTTGACCTAATCGGATTCGGGGCGAAAGCCCTTGGGTTTCTGAACGGAAGGGATAGCTGCCACTAAAGCCTCTGTGGATCTGTTTGGAATTACCGGTACGGACGAACACATCATTTTACTGGATAGACTATCCTCTGTGGTGCAGATGGATAAACTCACTCAACTGTTTCAACTCCTTTCTCATGCACTACAACATGTTGTACTGGGGCCCTTTTCTTGCCAAGAGAGTTCAACTCACTGCAGGTCACTGTAAAAGGGGCCATGTCTCTCATGTCAGGAGACCACTGCACAAGCATCCAGTGCGTGACTACATTGCTTTCAAGATGAGGTTTTCAATGTGTAAATGAGCATATAGCTTAGTTCCTCTCTAACTCAACGTTAACACATTTGTTCTATAAATCAACACAAATATGCAGCTTGTCTAAAAACCTGTTTTAATACCCCTGGTTATGCTTAAATCTTAAGAGGAGCAGGGATTTCTCTGCAGTGGGACCAACACACTGGTACTTCCTGCTTGACCACCTCAAGCACTCCTGCATCACCCCTGCTTTTTAGCAGCACTTGGAAAGACCATTGTCAGGCTACTCCCAAGTGCACAGTGCAACACAATGCCATGAAAGGACCAGTAGAAAACTATATAGCTTGAAGTATTGGAAATTTCTACAATAAGCCATCTTTGTAAAGAATACAAAGTAAAAATTATTATTGAGTGAAATTAAGGTTAGGGCAGGTCTGGCCCTTAGAAAGTCAGACATTGCGGACGAACGCGGCTGTAAGACGAAGCATTTCTAGTGATCTTGAAGGAGAAAGGCATGAACTTCCTTTAAAGAAATAACAAATCCGCCCAAATCCACAAAGACAGAAAATTACTTCCCATGGAGGTGTCTGGGCCATCGCTACATAGCATTATATTCTCATCCAAGCGCAAGTAAAACATCAAATAAATATCAAAATTACTTTTTAGGGGAATTGAACTGTTGCCCTTGATGCGGTTAGAGCAACCTAAAGAGTATGTGATGCCAAAAAAGGGCATAGAAAATAGAACAGAACTTCAAAACCCCACCAGATGCCAAGAAAAAGACATCCATGTTTGATGTTAGGCCTCATATCTATGTCAACCTCAAAAGTTATTTTCGGGCATCTATCATTTTCATAAACAGTCCTGTCTCATCCCCCTACACGGTCACATTTTTTTTCTTTCCTCAAGTGGGTCTGCATCCATTACAAAAGTAATGTTTCCGTCTCATCTTGACTGCAGCAACTGCTCTATTTGGGACTGCATAAATATATTGGTCAGCTTCAGACTGTTCAAAATCGTCTGTCCAGCTTCTCTACAGGGCCTACAAGTTTGTTTGCACGGGTCCACTGTTGGAATGGAGCATTTGCACTGGCTGCCAATGGCAGTGGGGTGCACGGAGATATATCATTCATTCTCTCTCTCTCTCTCCCTCTCTCTCTCCCTGAAGCCATCTACATTATGATTTTTGTATTCCTGGTGTGCTCGAGTTCAAACTATTGTTCACAGGATTCAAGGCCAATATGTGATTAACTCTTGGCAGTTCATCTCCATATTAGGGCTCAACAATAATGATTTCGTTTTTTCTTATCAATGTCCACCTTCTGACACCAATGAAGGGTGACACTGCCTCTTGTATTGGGTTTTCTAAAATGTACCTATATTGAGGCAGGTCACTGGGCAGGGGGGTAAACTTGATTCTTTACTTGGAGAATTTCCTAAATCCCATGCCCCATTAGGAGAGGGCTGGAGTACAAAACTTTCCAGAATAAAGGTCCAAAGTAATCTTAACTCTGAGGAAGGTAAGGCCTTTGTCGCTCTCACTCTGGAACGCTCTTCTGCTCCCTCTTTGTCTGGTCTACAGCAGTGCCTTACGTTTGCCACCCAAATCTTAAATAGCTGGCTTTTTAATCCGCTTCGGCTACGCCAACAAAGCAGGAGGTGCACACGAGTTTTAAAAACAACAAACATCATCATCAAACATTGAAGAGACCTCGGGTGACCGTTCTGGAGTTTATAAATTGAGAAATAAAGAATTTGTGGAGGAGGACTCTTTGGAAGAGTTAGACGCTAACTCCAGAGATTAAGTTAAGGATACTTTGATGTACATATTTCAACTCAAGGAACAGACGCGTCCAAATTATCTGAACTACAACATATTTGTGGGACAAAGAAAAAAAAAAAAAAGACCAGGGTGCGATACTTTGTGGTATTAATTTTAAAGTGATTTTCTGGAGCACAACTGTAGTATTATAGATTTGTTCACCTAAGTGTACATATTTGGAAGAAAATAAAGTATCAGTTCAATCTACTAGAGACGATCGCTTGCATTTTTTCTATCAGAGGACATACAGGATTGCGTTACTTCATTTCTAAAGAGCACTTTTTCAGATAAAAAATAAAATACCCATCCAAACTAGAATCACATGTCTCTAAACTCTTCACCAGAGGTCATCTTTTGCTCATCAACAGTTCATCTGCAGACCTTGCTTAGCAAGGAGGACATCACAGACTAAAGAAAGTTGATGTTCAATCCAGGATTCAAGTAAACAGTAGGCCCTGCTCACTAACCACCATGCCAGCTGATCATCACTCAAACAGCACACAAAACGTACAGTTGCATGTGAATGCTCAGGTGGGACATAATCCGGGCAAATTGGTGAAATGAGGAAGTTAAAATCCCTCAAGTCTATCGAAATTGATTATTAAAGCATTTAGGAGACTAATTACAGGAAGAAAAAAAGAAGGTATATATATATATATATATATATATGTATATATATATATATATATATATATATATATGCACAAACACATATATATATATATATATATATATAAACACACACACACACACACACACACACACATACACATATATACACACATGCGTATATACTCACACACTTATTTAAAAAAGAGGACTATATTGAGAACGTTTACTTTTGTATGGATGATGCCTGTGGGTGTAGGGTAGTCGGATATTAGGGATCGACGTCTGTGGCATCTCTTCACCAGACTCATCCATGGACTCTTCCATATCTAAAAAGAAGCAGATTTCACATTACTGAATAAATATGATATATTTCAAAGGCTTCAAGGTGTCTGCTCGATAACTGGGTGTCATTCTCTAACAGTATTGATGAACTCGGTCTATGAAAATAAACAAAGTAACACATACCCCCTATTTGGAATTACATCTGCATATTGTGCAATCTACCTTATACAGAGAACCTATGATGGTGGAACGGAATCATTTTTTTTTAGCATCATATTAGCCCTCATTTTCATTGTCATTAGAACAAGACTTTACTTCCATTGCCAATCTACTACAGATTTCCTCATCAATTATCATCCACCGACACAAATTCCTTAATGGCTTTTTTGTGACATCTTGATCCTTATTTTAATAACCAAAGGCCGAATGTTCAAATTCATTTTGGGGTTGCAAGTCCTGTGATTCACACAATCATAGGTTTCTAAATGCAAAATGATTTTTTACTAAATGCTAAACCTATTTTGTAAGTCGGAAAAGCATTTCCAAATCGCAAAATGGGTTCTGCACTCACCCCGTATCATAATTAAGAGGGGTATGAAAGGGGCCTCTCCTCCAATTGTGATTTAGAATGGTGTATATATATCAATAGTTGGGGACCACAATTGCAGACGCAAACCATTGATAAGTTAGCAACTCCTGAGGGGAAGGGGTAACCCCTTCACAAATGGTAAGCTGTCCCCATTGAACAGTTTTTCCTATAATAATTGCGTGAGGCAGCCTTCGGAGGAGCAGACAGTGGTGAAATGTGCTCCTAAATGGGATGTTTTTTAAAGAAGCCACAGGCAAAGCCAGTAAATCTGCTGTTGGCTATAAGAGTTTTGGCTTTGTCAATGCTCGATTTTTTTAACAATTTTTGCAAATTTTATTGATATGGGAAGCGGATGGGCCCTCATCTATCAATCAATCAAAAAAAAAAACACCCTGCCTAATCAGCAAAAAGATTTGTTGACTCTAAAAGCACAGGTTGCCATAGCTGTACCATGTCAGTGAAGGGAATTACTTTTTATAGATGTGCTCTTTGTGAAAGTGCAGAATGCTGTCTCTCACAGTGAAATTACCCAATAGCTGAAGTGGGCTGACCATTGCCCCATGCTATATGCTGTAGGAAGAAGAAAAACGTGAATAACAGCAACAGACCAAAGGGTGACAATTTTGGCTAAAAGCACCCCTAAGTATGAATATTATACAGATAATCTTAATAAAAACAAAAAGGTCCTGGCTACCATCAGACCTGCAAAAAACACAAATTTCCCATTTCCCACTCTGGGAGATGCCCTACTCTGCCTACTTCCCAATCTTAGATCCAATTTCAGAAACACCATTGTGGACTTCATTGCACCACTGGTGCTCGACTCCAGCTCTTTCTGCCTCCTCAGCAAACCACAACTTCCACCTGTAAGTCCACACAGACCTAAACACTAGCAATCTCCTAGGAGGTTTGAAGACACTCCAAATCACCCCATAAGTAAATGAGCCCACCCATGTCGCCCGATAGCTCCTCAACACTGGGTTTACTAACTTTTCTGACATCATCATGGACAAGCTGACCCCCCCCCACCGCCAAACCTGGACCCCATCCACAGGGTACCACATCTACCAAAACCATGTAGCACTACTGGAACCTAGCCCACCATTGCACGAAGACAACCTCTCGGCATCTATCATCAACTTCGACTCCTGGTACACCTCATGCGCGGACACCCTGGCTTCGCTGAAACCTTCACCAGTTCATGGGACAAACCACAAGCAAGCTGTTACACAGATGAGGTACAACTCACCAAAAGCCACTGCAAACAGCTGGAACACTTTTTGCAACATATCCATGATGACAACAGGAATGCCTACTGACCAGTCCTCCACTACTACCACCAGAGACTCGGATCCACCAAATGCTCAACCTTGACCGAAACAATCAAAAACTGATCCAACTCTAAAATAATCTACATATTGAAGGAATTAACCTCTCATGCGATAAGCTCCATGACAGTGACCCCCTCACAGGAATCTGCTCCCAGCTCACACACTACTTCTGCAACAAAATCAGCACAATATACAACAACTTCGCATTCCAACCAGAACTCTCTACCGTCACAGCCCTCCAATCCGACAAGTAGAACTCACTGGAAACCTCCCTCGCCTGCTGGCCAATCACCCCTCCGGTAACCACTGCCACCATGTGCTTTATTCACTTAGGAGCCCCTTCTGACCTTTGCCCACACTTCATGTTCAGCAATAGACTTGGCCACATCTGCACAGTGCTCACTACAATACTCAACAATTCTCTCACTGCTGCTACCTTCCCAGCCCTTCAGCGGATTCAAAAACACTGGCAAACTGTAGGCCAATCTCCCTACTACCCTACCTGGCAAGGTCCTGGAAAAACTAGTCAACAAGCAACTGACTGACCACCTCAACCACCACTACTCCTGGACCCTTAATAATCCAGATTCAGGCCAAATCCCACTACCCTGGCTGCCCCCATTGCCACCACCGATGACATCCGTCTCATCATGGACAAGTGTGGCACCGCAGTGCTCATGTTTCTAGACATGTATGCAGCTTTCATCACCGTCTCCCACCCCATCCTCATCGAATGCCTCCATGAAACTGGAATACAAGGACCTGCACTCTGCTGGATCAGTTCCTTCCTCGCATGTCACACGCAGTCAGTCAGCCTGGCCCTGTACACCTCCACCACCTCCAGCCTCATCTGTGGCATCCCCCAAAACTCCGCTCCTCGCTCAGCCCCACACTTTTGAATGTCTCTATGGTCTCAACATCATCTTGTATGCCAACAACACCCTGCTCATCCTCTCCGAAGACACTTACAGCACCAAAGCTAAATTCCTCAAACTGTATGCCCGAAGTGGCAAACTGGATGAAGACCAACTGCCTGAAGCTCACCTCGGACTAGACAGAGGGGGCTCTCTTTGGAAAAGACAACTAGCTCTGGTCCTCAGATTAGTGGCCCTCAGAATTAGGACCTACGCCCACAATGCCGAACCAAGTAAGAAACCTAGGGATCATAAATCAACAGTTTGGGTTGTACTGGAATTTTCATAAATAAAGAGGTTTAAAAAGAAGTGTGAATCAACATTTGTCAGTTTGTTCCATGATGTTTATGCATAAAGGGTATTCTTTACAGAATTATTTCATTTTTCAATCATTTCTTGTAATGTTCCAATTTTTGTTGATTGTGTGTTTAACGCATTGAGAATGTCTACCATAGGGAAGTATCCATTTTAATCTGTCTTCAATAGCTGATGATTTTGGCAGAAGACAAAAAAAAAAAAAAAGACTGAGTGGAGATGTTCTGCCTCTATCCCTAAGAGAGCACACCCTCTCTGTGACAAGTAACACATGAAGAAAATGCTACCCTGGGTTAAAGAAGGGTTAGGAGAGAGAGACAGGCGAGGTACTGATGATAAAGCAGCTCAGCAAGTTTCTGGAATTCAGAAGGACTCGCTAGACCTTCAGGCTTCAAGGTATAGTAGGAAAAGCTCTGCAACTAGCCCACTAGTTACCAGGATGCCGCCAGAGAACAAAAGGATAGGAGCATCAGTCTAGAGACTTGGTCTTGGAGCTTTCAGTAAGCTAGAAAGAAGTAATGGAGGAACACCAACTGATGAGTGGCACGAACTGCAGGGAATCAGAGGAGAAGAAGGAAAATGGGAGAGCACTGCCTGAGAGGAAGCTAACTACCAAGGCAATCTAAGAAAGGCAAAATGCCAAAAACGTATGCAAACGCCAAACTGGACTGGAGCTAACCAAGCCCAACCGCTGTTCCCAAGCATAGTACTCCATGCTTGCTGTCCTTTTAACTGGCAGCGCCTCTTATCTGAAGTTAAACCAATAGATGACGCTTCTTGTCTCAGCTTCTCAGCCCCAGCAGTAAAGGGCATTCCCAGTTTCCATCTACCAATTCCCCAGAGCTTCCAAGTGTGAGTATTTTTGTACCACTGCTGTAACTGTTAAGAACCCTTGGGAAGAAATGTCCTAACTTGTGGGGTATGTTTTTCTGTAAATATGACCCTGGATAACCCAGAGTCTGAGACTTATTCCAAACAGATTTCTACTGAAGATCTCAGTATGACTTTCTTCCACCCTTTCCCAAATTCTTTTTCAATATAGTTTCTAGGTTTCCCCTTTATCTTCTGACGAAATATACACAGAATCCTGAAAAACTGACTGAACGAGGCGTTTTCTTTCAATTTAGCTGGATGTAAGCTGGAATAACATAGCAGGCTATTTTGATCAGATTTTTGATGAACAAATCAGTAATGAAACTATCACCTCTTGGTAGAATCATAGTTTTTGACCCCCGTACAGCGATCCACTGCCTTTTGATTAGGTCTGCAATACAGACATGCCATATATACATACAATGCCAGGAAATTTTACTTTAGGTGAACAACTTGTTAAAACAATTTGATAAATTCATGACATTCCACAATGTATTTCTGAAATTTCAACTGATCCTCCACGCTTCCCTGCCAAATTCCACGGACTCTCTGCGAATTTGCATCAAAATGTACATTAAAAACAAAATCAGGGATTTTAATAAAATATCTACTTGCCCATGGGGCACGTTGCTTCATAAATCTGCTTGTCCAGTAGCAAAATCCACTTGTCCCTTTTGTGCCATGTAATGAGTCGACAAATTATGGCAGCAATCTCTTAATATAAGAGCTCTGAAACCGACTCTCTGATTAGGCCAGGGCTCCTTCCATAGTAGGGTTTGAATACTAGCAATTCCCTTATGTTGCCACGTTGCCGCAGCTCTACATGCTGGGGCTGAAGGTAATGGTAAGCAACAGTTCGAGGGTTGGAATGCCCTTTTGAGTCTGTGCAAACCTAATAACTTGCATGTTTTAAGGGTTTTCACCAACTCTTCTCTAATATTTTCCCATACCGAGAAAGGTTGGAAATTTACTCCCGACGATGGCAAACATGAAACTTCTTCCAGGGTTGAGGAAAAAAGTGGTTGGAGGGAAAGTAAACTTGCAAACACTCAGATTTTCGCATGAGCAAATCTACACCTGCATATTTGCTCATGCTTAAATGCAGTTCACAAATATTTTCTAGGAGTACTATGTCTGGGCCTACTTCTGTAAAGTCATGTGAATTCACCAAAGTCGTATATCAGCACTTAATGCAAGGACATGGGTGCACTTTTGAGACTTTATTTAATAATTGGGCCCCTAATTAGGTCTGGTGTTAACCATGACCTTTTGTGTTTATTAAAATTCTGTCTCTCTCTCTGTCTATCGGCTAGCTTCACTGTGAGTGACAGCATTCTGTTCTTTCACAAGGAGCATATCGACACACAGTCGTTTTGTTCAGTGCGAGGAACTACAGTGGCAATGGGTGCTTTTTGAGACCAAAACAATTTTTGCTTTTGCCAATGTTTGTTATAATGGTGAGGGCCCGGCAGCTCCCACACCAATAAGGTTTTACAAAAACCATGCCACAAGTCACGCATTGACAAAACCAAAAGGCAGACCAATAATTTCAGACCCACTGGCTTTACCAACGCTGGTTTATTTTTATGTTTCCCATAATCTTATTAAAACTGGTTACACTGATTTTACATTATGAATATTTTTGGGAAATACTAGCAAACAACACATTTTACTATATGATGGTGCAAAGAAATGATACCTAAAATTTTACAGTTTAGCGAAATGTTTTTGCATTTTTTTGTGAACATTTTATTTTGAAAGCAAAGAATCCTCAATCATGCTTTCAAGCTTCTGCAAATATTTGCATCTAATCAAAGAGCATTCTGGGAGCATAATACATAGCCTCATATTGCTAAGCATTGAAAGCGTGTGTACACATTTTTATACTGAAGCTACTGTCAGTAGTGCAGTCTGAGCTTACAACATTTACTTGGAGCGCTCACCCTAATAATAAAGGTTTTGCATTAATGAACCATAAATACAAGTTTGAACAGCATTAACACATGGACACAAATAGTACCTTAACTGCAGGTAATGCCTTTCCCTGATCCATAATGTGGGCCTGTAAACTGGCAGCCAAAGGGCTTGTGCTGTAGGGGGTTCGACCTACTTGTCCCAAGGACAAAATACGCATGAAAACTTGTTGCCCTTGACCCCAAACAATATGTCCCAGGCGTCGGGCTATAGGAATTCCACATCCCTGAAAATAAACAAAAAAACAAGTTTTTGGCCACAGGCTGCCCTGTTCCTGTATGTCTTGTTTTACGTTTTTTTTTTTTGGACTCGGGAGGGTCCTGAATCCTAAAATGGCTGCCACCTCTTCCTGGATAAGGTGGTGGCAGTCAATCAGATCTCAGCTTGAGCTCCGTCATCTCAGCGGATACTCTACAACACAATATAGAATATATTTTGAACCATAATTGCTCCAAAACTGCAGAACGGATTTACACCAAAACACTAAAATCACTTTTTTAGAACAAGATCCAACTTGCAGCCAAATTTGGTGTAAAGCCGTTCAGCGGTTTGGGCTGTAGCTTGGTCTAAAGTTCCTATGGAAAAATTTAATGGGGACCCCCCCCCCTTTTTTTTTTTGCTCAGCCCCTGCATGATGGATCACCCCGAAACTTTCCATGTGCAAACTACAAAAAGTAGCACTTTTTTTGGAAAGTTTCATGGAGATTTTTCAAATGGGTCCATAGTTATTACCAACGCAAAAGAAGTCTTTCCTGTGTTACACAATCCAAACTTTAACTATACAGTGCCAACTGCCACTAGGGATGGATGGATATTATATATATATATATATATATATATATATCCCAAAGGTGACCTTCCCTTTGCGGTCACAGATCGAGGCGCACACTGGAGAAATGAATAATAAATTTTATTTAGCCACACGAATTCTCTCGGACAGACGCGTTTCGGCTGCACGCCTTCCTCAATGTCACTCGATTTTAGAAAACAGCGCCATATTTAAAATGAAATCAACAATCAACATAAAAAGAGGACAGCACAGTTCATTACATTCATCAAAATAGAATGGAAAACGGTAGGCAATGCATTTGGCCTATGCCAATTCGGCGGCCATTTTAGAAGGTTCAATTTAATTCATTCTCCTTCTATTACTACTATTTGACGCCACTGTTATTGCAAATTCATCTAACAGTTACGTATTTTAAATCAGTGCAATACAATCCTATTAACCATATGATACTTGTCATTTGCATCTCTTATTTCTGCAATTCTTCAATTATGCCCTGAATGGGCTTACGACAAGGACATTATTCTGCCAAGAATGGGCATTCCCTCTAAGTATTTAATTAATCTATTCATTATTCCCCCAAATTTTTACTGATTATGTCAAATATTTATATGCCTACCTATATCTCTCAAGCTCATTCCTTTAGCACGAACCAAAAGCAAACTAGGACTTTTTCTCATCTGGGGAAGATCACCTCCCAATTAATTTACTTCCAGTGTTCCTTAACTTTATTTAATCAATGTGAACCCAAAGCTCCTCTTCATTATTCAGGCCACGTGGGGTCTTAGTCTGCAGCTCAACAATATAGCGAGATTCCAACTTCCTCAGCTTTCTAGTTCTATCTCCTCCCCTCTCTCCCTTGGGGACCTGATCCAGGCAGAAAAACTTCAACAGATTGACATTAGAGTTGTGTTTTTCTTCAAAATGGCGCGCTACCGGGTACGTCGCATCATGGTTCCTTATTGCGCGCATGTGCTCTAAAATCCTTTTCTTAGTTGGGTGGATCGTGCTTCCAACGTAATTCTTATCACACGGACATATTAAACAATACACCGTGTAATCAGAATTACAATTCATAAGTTTTCCAATCTTACGCTTTGTTATTCTTCCCGGTACTCTGAATTCTTTTACTTTTTGACTATTTTTGCATGCTTTGCATTTCATGCAGGGATAGAATCCTGTTACCTGGTCCTTCTTTTTAGGTCCCTTAGTGAAGTGACTTCTAACTAGCTGATCTTTTAGTGCCGGGCCCCTTCTATATGTAATCAGGGGACTGTGTGGAATTATAGGTCCAATAATGTTGTCAGCTTTTAAAATCCTCCAATTTTTTCTAAAAATCTGAAATATTTCAGTGGAACCGGTCGTATATTCTGTTATCATTCTGACCGGTCCTTTAGATTCTGATGTAGAGCCTTGCCCCCCCAGTTTCAAGTAGGAGATCTTTTCTTTCTACTTTTTTTATTTTCCTTGTAGCATTCACCAGGGTCTCCTTTTTATATCCTCGATTTTCAAACCTGTATAGTGCATATTTGCTTTCTTTTAGAAAATCCTCATCTAATGAGCAATTACGTTTTAACCTCACTAGTTCTCCATAGGGAACCCCACTTATAACACTTTTTGGATGGAAACTATCTGCGTGCAATGTGCTGTTCCCAGCTGTGGGTTTTCTATAAAGAGTAGTTTCAATCTTATTGTCCTTTATATACACCATTAGGTCCAAATATGGCACATTTGTTCTGCTCATACATTCTGTGAATTTCAGATTAAAATTGTTGTTATTTAATGCTGTCACATATTCCATTGCCTCTTCTAGTGATCCTCTCCATATAATGAAGAGGTCATCTATATAACGTGACCATAGAACGACTTTATCAAGACATGCTTCATTGTCTCCGGCCCAGGCCACGTGCTTCTCCCACCAGCCTACGAATAAATTCGCATAGCTGGGGGCGAAGCACGTGCCCATCGCCGTCCCCTGCTGTTGGTGGAACAATTCTCCTGCAAATATAAAGATGTTATTCCGCAAACAGTATGTTATTAGTTCCATCAACATCACATTATGTTCACAATATTTTAAATTTCTCTTTTTCAGAAAGAATTGTATTGCTTCCAGTCCCCTATGATGTTCGATACTAGTATAGAGGCTAGTTATATCCAATGTTACCAACAGCATGTCTGGTTCCCATTCTATGTTGGCAATGATGCGTAAAAAATCCTTTGTATCCTTCACGTATGAGCTTAAATCCTTTACCAACGGTTTCAAAAAGCAATCAATGTAAATAGAGGCATTTTCTAACAGGCTATTTTTGGAGGATACTATAGGTCTCCCAGGGGGTTAGTTATGCTCTTGTGAACTTTTGGAAGATGGTAAAATGTTGGCAATTCCGGTGTATCACAATATACAAATTTATAGTCCGCTTCTCCCAGTGTCCCTTTCGTCCTCCATTTATTCACCAATTCATGGAAGTCCCGTATACTTTTTTCATATTCAAATCTCGTTGTCAATCTGTAACAGTCTTTATCCGAGAGTTGTCTCCTGGCTTCCTTGAGATAAGTTATCTTGTCCATTACCACGACATTTCCTCCTTTATCCGATGCCTTAATTATTATGTTGTCATCATCACTCAAATTCTTTATTGCTTCCCGCAGTGCTGATGTTAAGTTCTCTTTCTTCAGGTTGGGACCCCTTGCCTGTAATTTCCTCAGATCCTCTATTACCAAGTCTTGGAAGGTATCTATTGCATCATGTGGTGTCTGTGGGATGTAACGTGATTTCTTTCTGAGTGTACTCATAGCTCCAACTTGCGTGATTCCCATTTCCTCTAGAAATTCTACAGTGCCCATTATATCATCCTGGCCACTTTCATTCTCCATCTCTAATTCCCTCAGAATTCGTAGAGTGTCATACTCATTCCCTGTTAAAGTATTTTCTTGATCAGAAAAACTAGCACTGACTCCACTTTGTTGCTTGGGGTGTAGCATATGTATTTTCATTAATTTAAGTTTTCGTATATATCTATATAGATCTATACGTGTACTGGCATAATCAAATTGCGTCGTTGGACAGAAGGTGAGGCCCAATTCTAATACTCTTATTTCATCAGTCAATAGTTGTCTACTCGATAGGTTAACAACTGTCTTTTTTTGTTCTAGTGTTCGTTTTACTTCCACTTCCCCTCGTTTGCTCCTCGTAACCCGTCCTACTGGTGAGGTAGCCTTTCCTTTTCCTTCCCCGTCTGGTTTTTCGTTTCTTTTCGGGGGATGGGTTCTCGCTGCAGGGCGCTGTCTTGCTTCCCTTAATAGCTGATATTCTTGAAAAAAAGTGGTCGTCGGTCTTGCAACTCTATCTTTCTTCTTGGCCAATTGTTCCCCTTCAGATGCCTCGACTTCCGATTCAGATGTCTCTCTTGAAGATGCTTCGCTTGTCCTTTGTATAATCAGTTGTTTTCTGGGAATATCGTATTTTCTCGCAAATGTCAAAATTCTCCCAGACTCATAATCTTCCTCGTCTCGGAGAAATTTAGTTTGTTTGCGATGTTTAATCACGCTCTCATAATCTGTCAGTCTCTTTTTCATTCGCTGCTGAAGCTCCTCTTTTAATTTTACATCCTTATCTAATGCAATGATATCTTCAATTTCCTTTATTTCTTCTAACAACTTCTGTCTATCACTCCAGGCGTATTTGATCAAAATTTTCACCATGCCTTTGGCGGATTCCGTGGTATATTCCGCCCACTCCTGTAGCAATAGCGGATCCGGATGTTCATATGAGGGTGTCGTATAGATCCGCAGACCTCTAGGTATGCGATCACAATCTAAATATCTCTGTAGGGAGGTAGCCTCCCACCACTTCCGTGTCTCTTTCTCATATGTCTTCTCCAATTTATTGTATAAGGATTTCAGGTTGCTGCTTGCTGCTTGACCCCCAGTTGCTCCTTTTGGGTCTGGGTTCGATTTCCGTTTGCTTTTGGTGAAAATGCCCTCTGCTGCTTCCTCCCTTTCACGGTCAGTAAACATTACTGTTTCCACCAAACGTGTGGCTGTTGCTTACAAAATTGGCAATTCTCCTACGTGTCTGCCGTTATTGCGTAAATGGGGGAAGTTATGCGGGCTGTACTCACCGGCGGGATTCTGCCGACTGCCTTGCGTCCTCCGACCCGTAGCCTCCAGCGTCCTCCTACCGCCAGTACACCGTCTCCGCTTCCCTTGTCATCTACATCCCAATGGACTCCACGCTTTGCACAGGAAACGCACGGCGGGGCTGACAGTAATATCCAATTCCTGTTCGTTCACCCACTGCCGCTCCCCTCGACACGGGTGCAATCCTCCGCGTTGGTGAAACGCGATTATTATCCCAAAGGTGACCTTCCCTTTGCGGTCACAGATCGAGGCGCACACTGGAGAAATGAATAATAAATTTTATTTAGCCACACGAATTCTCTCGGACAGACGCGTTTCGGCTGCACGCCTTCCTCAATGTCACTCGATTTTAGAAAACAGCGCCATATTTAAAATGAAATCAACAATCAACATAAAAAGAGGACAGCACAGTTCATTACATTCATCAAAATAGAATGGAAAAACGGTAGGCAATACATTTGGCCTATGCCAATTCGGCGGCCATTTTAGAAGGTTCAATTTAATTCATTCTCCTTCTATTACTACTATTTGACGCCACTGTTATTGCAAATTCATCTAACAGTTACGTATTTTAAATCAGTGCAATACAATCCTATTAACCATATGATACTTGTCATTTGCATCTCTTATTTCTGCAATTCTTCAATTATGCCCTGAAAAAAAAAAATATATATATATATATATATATATATATATATATATATATATATATATATATATATATATATATATTCTCCACAATGTGATCCTAACGGTTCAGAGCGCACAGCCAGCGGGTGCTTCAGCGTATGGGCCGGATCCTGGCCCAAATTCAATTTCAAAACAACAAATGACGCGGCACTCCAAAGCAGGATACTTGTGAAATTGGTTTATTCACAACACCACTCAACCAACGCGTTTCAGCCTTCACACGGCTTTCTTCACGGTTAGTGAGTCCTTCTTTCATTACGCCTTAAATACCCATATCTGCCATAATGATGCATCATGGGATTCGTAGTGCGTGTATTTCAAAAAGAAAAAAACTTTATACATATATACAAAAAGGACAATTGTGCATGTGTCAGATTCTTTACAGATTATGGTGACTTTGACATTACTACGTAAGCGCTTTACTTTCGCAGAATATTGGATATAGTATCCTTGCCTTTATCGCAAGCAATAGATTTATATATAACACGACATTTTTTGTGCATTAAGATAAATTTATCGGTATAGTACCCTTAGCTGGTGATATATTCTATTATGTGATTTTTAAAATGTGTTCATTTAATACAACTATCTAAATCTGTTATTACCAACGCAAAAGAAGTCTTTCCTGTGGTACACAATCCAAACTTTAACTATACAGTGCCAACTGCCACTAGGGATGGATGGATATTATATATATATATATATATATCTATATATATATCTATCTCGTGGCAGTTGGCATATATTCATTCATTCTTATGCATTTTTTATATATATATATATATAAATGCATGAATCAATCAATCAATCACGTGTTTGTTAAGCGCTACAACTCACCCGTGAGGGTCTCAAGGCGCTGGGGGAGGGGGGGTTTCGCAGGTTCCAGTCCATCAAGGAGGGGGTCTGTCGAAGAGCCAGGTTTTGAGGTTTCTTGTGAAGATGGGGAGAGATGTGGTCTGTCTGAGGTGGAGAGGAAGGGCGTTCCAGGCTCTGGCCGCGAGGAAGGAGAAGGAGCGGCCACCTGATCTGGTCTTTCTGGTGCGGGGGACCACGGCGTAGGAGAGCTGGGTTGATCGTAGGGCCCTTTGGGGTGCGTGGAATTTGAGTCTGCTGTTCAGGTATGCTGGTCCGGTGTCGTGGAGGGCCTTGTGAGCGTGGTTGAGCATCTTGAAGGTGACTCTAGCTTCGATGGGGAGCCAGTGGAGTGTGCGCAGGTGCTGGGAGATGTGGCAGTGTCTTGGCAGGTTGAGGACCAGTCTTGCGGCGGCGTTCTGGATGTTCTGTAGCTTGCGTGTGAGGTTTGTTTATTCCGGCGTAGAGTGCGCAGGGCGTGAGTGATGGTCTTTCTGTGTTCAAGGGGGATCCATTTGAAGGTCTTGCATAGGAGGCAGAGGGTGTGGAAGCAGGAGGACGAGACGGCGTTGATCTGGCGGTCCATTTTGAGTTCGGAGTCCAGGATGATTCCCAGGTTGCGTGCGTGGTCCGTGGGGGTGGGTGGGCTTCCGAGGGCGGGGGGCCACCAGGTGACGTTCCAGGCATCGGGGTGTGGGCCCATGATGAGTACTTCTGTTTTGTTGGTGTTTAGTTGAAGGCAGCTGTTTTTCATCCATTTGGCGACGGCTTCCATGCCTTCTCGAAAATTGTGTCTGGCGGTGTTGGGTTCGTTGGATAGGGAGAGGATGAGTTGGGTGTCGTCTGCGTATGATACAATGTTGAGTCCGTAGGTTCGGACGATGGGGGCGAGCAGAGCCATGTAGACGTTGAAGAGCGTAGGGCTGAGGGATGACCTCTGGGGGACTCCGCAGGTGGTTGGTGTAGGGTCCGAGAGGAAAGGGGGGGGGGGGGGAGTCTGACCCTCTGCGTTCTGCCGGAGAGGAAGGAGCGGATCCAGTCGAGGGCCTTGTCTTGAATCCCTGCGTCGTGGAGTCTGCGTATTAGGGTGGGGTGAGAGACTGTGTCGAACGCCGCTGAGAGGTCGAGGAGGATGAGGGCTGCCGTTTCTCCTTTGTCCAGTAGGGTGCGGATGTCGTCTGTTGCGGCGAGGAGGGCGGTTTCCGTGCTGTGGTTTTTTCTGAAGCCGGATTGGGAGGAGTCTAGGATGTTGTGCTCTAAGATGAATGTGGCGAGTTGGGTGTTGATGGCTTTCTCGATGACTTTAGCTGGGAACGGGAGCAGGGAGCTGGGTCTGTCATTTTTGCGGTCGGTGCGGTCCGCCGAGGGTGTTTTGAGGAGGGGGTTGATATCGGCGTGTTTCCAGTTGTCGGGGAACGATGCGGTTGCCAGGGAGCGGTTGATGGTGTGGCGGAGCATGGGTGCGATGGTGTCGGCGGCTCTGTTGAAAATATGGTGGGGGCAGGGGTCCGTGGGGGCCCCGGAGTGGATCGAGTTAATCGTCTTCAGTGTGTCTTCGGTGGTGAGGGCTGTCCAGTTGTCGATCGTTGGCTTCATGGTGTCGGGGTGGTTGGTGAGGGTTCAGTGTGTTGGTTGTCTTCGTCGAAGTTGTCGTAGATGCTCTTGATTTTGTGGTGGAAAAAGGTGCTGAGTTTGTCGCAGAGGTCTTGTGTGGGTGGGATGTCGGTGGACTCGCTGGTAGGTTGGGCAAACTCCTTGATGATGTTGAAGAGTTCTTTGCTGTTGTGTGCGTGGGTGGAGATTCTGTCTTCGATTGCTTTTTTCCTCGTTTTTCTGATGAGTTGGTGGTGGACTTTGGTGGCGGCTCTGAAGTTGTTGTGGGCTTCTGTGGATTTGGTGTTCCTCCAGTCCTTTTCGAGGCGGCGGCAATTGTGTCTGGACTCTCGAAGTTCGGTGGTAAACCATCTAGCTTTCTTGGCGTGGGTGTTGTTTTTCTTAAGGGGGGCTAAGGTGTTGGCGCTGTCGGTGATCCATCTGTGCAGGGTTCGGGCTGCGGCGTTGGGGTCGTCATTTTCCACGACGGTAGGGGTGGAGTTTCTGAGTGATGAGGTTAGCTGGTCGTCGGTGATTCTGGTCCAATTTCTTCGTGGGAGCAGGTGCTGGTGTCCGTGGATGGTGGGTGTTCTGAAGGTGAAGTGGACGCATTGATGGTCGGTCCATATGAGTTCGGTGGTGTGGCTGAAGGTGATGGAGTTTCCCGTTGTGAAGAGGGGGTCGAGGGTGTGTCCTGCTGAGTGCGTGGGTTCGGTCACGATCTGGCGGAGTCCAATGTTGTGGAGGTTGTCCAGGAGGGATGTGGTGCTGGGGTCCAGCTGGTTGTCGAGGTGGAAGTTGAGGTCTCCCAGCAGGGTGTAGTTGGTGGATGCGATGGCCTGCGGGGAGATGATGTCCGTGATGGATTCCGCGCAGCGCCGCCATTAAGTAGGGGTCGGGGAGGGCTGGACAGCTGGGAGGCGGGAGCGGGGAGCAGGATTGGTCGCGCTGGTCGTGCTGGGGGGAGAGGGGCCACGGGGGCAGCAGCGGCGGGGAAAAACAGGCGGGAAAGAAGAAATAAGGGGAGAAAAAAAAGGAGAAAAAGAGTGAAATAAGGCAGAAAGCAGGAAAAAGCACAGAAAGCAGAAAAGTGCAGAAACGATCTGAAAAATGGTGAAAAACGAGTGAAAAACGGAGCGGACTGCGGAGCGAGGCAAAGGAGAACAGAGGTCCACTGGACCACCAGGGAGGCTAAGGGAAATAAGGAAAAAGTGGAAAAATGAGAAAAGGTAGGAAAAGTGAAGAAACAGAAAAAGACAGAGGGAGAAAAAAAACGAGTGAAAAAACGGAGAGGAGAGCGGAGCGAGGCAGAGGAGAACAGGGGTCCACTGGACCACCAGGGAGGCTAAGGGAAATAAGGAAAAAGTGGAAAAATGAGAAAATGTAGGAAAAGTGAAGAAACAGAAAAAGACAGAGGGAGAAAAAAAACGAGTGAAAAAACAGAGAGGAGAGCGAGGCAGAGGAGAACAGGGGTCCACTGGACCACCAGGGATGAGGCGCAGGTGATCCTGCGGGTGGAGGAGGGCCTCGAACACCAGCACACTAGAGTGCAAGTGCAGGGGCAGGCCTCACTTAATGGTGGAGCTGCGAGGGAGGGGGAGCAATTTCACTGACAATGAGTCAGTGGTCTGAATATAAGAAACACACACATACACACACGTTGGAGCAACATTGTTTCAGGTTGTTACTCTCCTCATTTACAGATAAAACCTGTCAACAAATTCACAATAATTAGGAAAGAAAACCCATATTTAATAATCTGTCATGAGTCATTCAATTTCTTCTTGTGTTACAGCAAGGGGTTTTGCGTTAGAGGGCTATAACCTCCTTTATTCTAAATACTGAACATTCCCTTGTTAAACCATGTTTTATCCATGATAGTTATGCCTCAGCACTTGTCATTCTATTTCACCACCAGAGATTTGCCTTTTTATAAATCATGCATCCCTTTTATTTCACATATTTTAAGATTTCGTCCCTTCATTTTTCTTTTGAATGACATTTTCTTTAAACTTTATTTTTAGCTGTTTCAAAAGCTTCTATGGTTTAATCTTTAATACTAGCTTCAGCGGTACTCTGTATGAAATTGTGAGTGTATTTATTACAATGCATTCATTTCACTTCATTGTTAAGCAGAAAAGGACTTCCATTGGCATTTTCTATTAACTTTGTATAGTTTATTTGTGTCTCAAATACGTTTGCAATATATGTTGTAAATGACGAGCTTTTCTGTAACATTAATTTTCGGATATTTGGTAACGGTTTTCATGAAATATTGAAAACTAGATTTTCACTTTCGTAAATTTTTTGCTTGAGAACTAGATTTCCCTTTTACATTTTTTTTCTCCAGAGTCAATATGTTAGACCATGTTCTAAAAAAAACACTTGTGAAGTATTGCTCATGGATGGTTAATCAGATGGCAAATTTTATCATCATCAGTATTTATAGTGTTTTTTAGAGACTGACTCTGTTGAAGAAGAAGAATATGTAGTCTCATTCTGTATTACCTGCTATAGAATCTGGAAAGGGTGAAAAACTTCACATGAGAAAAAACACTCCGGGCTGGATTACGAATGGCCCTGCTGGATGCAATAATTATTGCACCTGATAAAAATCTAATACCATGGTGTTCAAATTGATCAGATCTCCTATTCCGCCTTTTTAAGGACTAACATGCGAATGTTGGTGGTTACTGAACCAAAATATGCATGTCTCGAGAATAAAATGTGAATACGATCAGAACAGCACGATTGTCGATTTGCAAGGGATTTTTATTTTACGTCAGTGAATATGTTTACACCTCGTTTCCTTTTTCCAGAACAATTATTTACATTTCTCCCTAATGAAGGGAATGAATCCTGAAAAGTTTAGAGGACAATTTGAAAAATAAATGATGATGATTAAGGGATGTTCAAACGGGTTGAAAGGTATTGTATGAAATGAATATGAATAATGAATCAAAGCAAAATAAACAAGGAATGTACTAAACAAATTGACTGCTTCACTTATTCGACTCAGCAAGCTAACAACTATTTACTTACTGACACAATTTTGTACCACAAATAAGAATGCCATAATTCGGTCTTGGATTTTAAAATCTACTGCCATTCTTCTCCGAGTTTCCTTTAACTAGGCAACTCTCTCAACATATTTAATGACGTCCTTCATACAGCAGTCTATCTCCATTTCATTTACCACTAATCCTATTTTAAATGTTCAAACATTATAGTCTTCTTCTAGTTTCAAATAAGCCATTTCACACTTGCACCCTGTTCCCCCTTTATTTCTACTTATTCATCTATCTTTAGCCTAAACAATTGATCTTCCACAAGAAATGGTCTATCATATCCTGAGAAGCCTGCCATTTGTCTGCCAACTACACAAATCTGGCAGTAAGCTCGATTTGTCCTTGTGGAAACCAGGATGTTTGTTATTGGTGTTGATTCGATATACAAGCTTAAAGAGCTCTAGTACAGAAGTGTGCCTTTCTACTTCCAAATGGTCTCAAACCAAATGAATCCAACCACTCCTTCGTACCATGTTTTTGCATCAAGATGGCACCATTCCAAAATTACTTAATTACTAATGCAATTCACTCTCAGACCACCAATGATTTTTTCTTAATAAAATAAAACAGATTCCTTGTGCTTCCCCAATAAAGATTTAGCATATTTAATAACATTTAAAAGGCTTACTTTTTCAATATATAATTATTCACAACTTTAGCATAGAATTCCTTTAGTCCCACGAATGATATAAGTTGTTCCTTTGCGGGCAAGAGAGGAGCTTTCAAACTTGCCTGAAAAAGTTTTATTTTTGTCTGATGCATTCTGTGTCCTAGGCACTCTATTTCTGATTGAATAAAATGTACTTTTACTTTCTTTTAGTGTCAACTTATAATTTTCTAGGACATTAGGCACGGTCTTCAAATTTTAATTTTCAACTTGATTTCTCCCCAAAAAAAACATCTCGAACAATCCCTCCAAGATGTTTTCCGTAATGAGCTAGTTCATAAACATTGAAGATACACGGCGAGAAAGGTACCTTCCAACGGCAAAATGTTCCTTCAAGAGCCACAAATAATTTAGCGTCTGGATCGCGTATCCACCTCGACTAGATGGTACACTTTAGCAAGAACCATTTTTGTCAAAATAGTAGCACCCGATGAGGAAACAATGTCATGCAAGTTGGAAAAAGTTGGCTACCTACCAAACAGATTAATTATGACTGAACATCAACGTATAATCTTATTTGGCCAATCCAAAGAATTAGTTGGTACTTTGAAGACCATTTTGCACAGATCTTCTAAAATGTCTTTTTACGTTCCCCTGATGGCTCCAATGGGACCGCAAATATGTTCTGACTGACATCTGTGCTGTGCAAAGTGCCTTCTGTTAGTACCCATTTATGAGAAGTGTTGCATACAGCACAAGCATCACACAACATAATTTTGCTCTACTGCTACAGGTTTATCTTGAATATATGACACAATGCTGTGTGCTTATCTTTTATGCTGTTTCCTCCATTTTTTACCAGATGCTATGCATCACGCACTGAATAAGGGGCACTTTTTAGTGTTCTTAAGATTTCAAGATCACTGTACCAGCTTAGATATCGGATTCTGACTTCAATATGGGATTCATTAGTTAACTTGGATGACAAACCCTCTGAATAAATAGCAGTGAGATTATACTTCACCAGCAGATCCAATTAATAAATCAGAGGGCTACTTATAAATCTTCTAATTGAGCACAAGCCTGTCAATACTGTGCAGCATTAGTAGCCTGAGTGGGAATGTTTAAGTCTTAGAAACTATAACAAGGCAGATATGCCAGCCAGGTATCTTGCCTCAACTCTACCAAGCTCTAGTCTGAACTGCCTTCCTTAAACTGAAAAGCAGCCGCATATCATTACATGACTCTCAATCAGGTTTTAGAGCTGGATACAGCACAGAAACAGCCTTACTGGAGGTTGCAGAAACTGTGCGGGCGGCAGTAGACCAGGGAAAGTGTGCCGTGCTTGTGTTGTTGGATCTTTCCGCAGCCTTTGATACGGTGTCTCACCGTATCCTATTAAAAAGGCTTGAGGAGTTGGGAATATCTGGAACCGTACTTACTTGGTTTAAATCCTTTCTGGAAGGCCGGACCCAACAAGTGTTCCTCCATCCTTTCACCTCATCAGAAAAACCCCGACGTGTGGAGTCCCGCAGGGTTCGGCTTTGAGCCCGACCCTTTTAATGTGTACCTTGCCCCTCTGGCCTGCCTAGTCGAACAATGGGGTGTAAAGGTTGTCGCTTATGCTGACGACACCCAGCTGGTGTTCTCCTTTGAGGACAACACGGAGGCAGCCTTTTTCAATTTCAGGCAATGTCTACTCAATATATCATCTTGGATGACAGACAGTTGCTTGAAATTGAACACAGAAAAAACTGAGGTGCTGTTTTTTAATTAAGCACACCCCCCAAAGGCAGAACTCTGGTGGCTGGCTGAGCTTAATCCCCCCCCCCCAGTACCGGTGCAATCAGCAACAAATTTAGGTTTTAAATTTGACTACACCTTATCTGGCAAAGCTCAGATCAACCATGTCTCCTCCCAGTGTTTCTGGAAATTAAAAACGCTACGAATACCCCTCAACTACCTCCCTATGGACTGCAGGAAAGTGGTGGTGCATGCACTCATAACCTCACGATTAGACTATGCAAATAGTCTGTATTTAGGTCTTCCGGCATATCAGATTAAGAGGCTGCAAACTATCCAAGATTCGGCAGCTAGATTGATCAGGAATGTGCCAATGCGACACCACATCACTCCCCACCTTCGGAGCCTACACTGGCTGCCGATAGGGAGAAGAATTGAATTTAAAGCACTGACACTTGTATATAGGGCCTTGGGGGAGAAAGGCCCTAAATGCCTCAAAAAGAGAATACAAAAATATTCCCAGACCAGGGTCCTTAGGTCTAATCAACATGAACTGCTGGTCATCCCCCGTTTTAAAAAATCCAGAACTGGAGGCTGTTCCTTTTCAGTGAAAACAGCTGTCCTATGGAACACAATGCCTATACATATTAGGAAGGCTAAGACAGAAAGACTGTTTAGGAAAGCACTCAAGATGTGGCTATTTAACCGCCCTTAATTCTCCCACTTACATCATGGTCTAAACTCCTTAACTGTTGCCTCTCTAGCGCCGGGACACCTCCGTTGGAGGTAGCCGTGCGCTCTATAAATGCAAATAATAATAATAATAATAATTTATCCAAATCAAGGTTTTTTTGAAGCCATCCAACTGTGTTCTGATGCCAAATATACTAGTAGCATTAGTGTGAATTTACTAGACATCCCTTAAAGAAACAGATTGGCTGAAAATACATTGAAGCTATGGTTAAGGCTCACTGAAACTCTTAACTACAGAGAGAGGGGAAAGATGGCAGCTGTGTAATCACGGTCATTCTGGGCTCCTCGCTTTCTGGGCTCCTATCGGAGGGCCTACCCATTACCTGCACATTGACAGAGCTGAAGGGTGAAGGGAGGCTGGCCGCTGTGCTTCTCATGGGCTGTAAGGCAGCAAGCAGTGAAGGATGGGACGCCGGCGGAACACGCTGCCTGGCTGTTGGTTCTTGCAGCCGTTCGCTGGGCATCTGAAGACTGTACGCCGCTCTGTGTGGAAACCACTGAAATGCCTCCCAAGACCGCGAGGGGACTGGCAGTGCTGGTCGGGAGCCGGGAGCAGAAGCAAGACTTCGACTATCAGGGCAAACCACAGTGAAGAAGGGTGGAGATGACCATATCTCGGAGATTCCTGCAACAACAGGGGACATAAAAAAGGCTCCAATTGTAAACTCGATGGCGAAGTTTTTAAAGAAATCTCTCCCCACTGGAGAAGTTATAGTGACATCTCCTATTGGAACCCCTGAAGTGGCACAAAACAATGGAGTATTGGAGCCTTAAACAGGAAATACACAGGACATGAGTACTAAACATCAGCTAAAGGATGAGGGAGAAATAAGGAGGTGTGCTGAGGAGGAGACTGATATGCCTGCCACAGTAGGATCACCCATGATACTGCATGCCCATCAGATGACTATGTTGGGAGAGTAGATTACTAAGAAAGCCGATGATGACCTGGGGGGCGGGCCCCAGAAACTGAAAGTACTAATGGTACTCTCCGGAGTATAATGAGCAGAATCAGCATTACTGAGAAACAAATTAAAGATGAGGCAAAACATCAGGCAGAAGTGGACTCAGCAAATCATTTTTTCCTCACTCTCTGACCACTCGAGCTTCTCTGGGGAAGAAGATTCAGACGCATTAGGTCAGCGTACCAGGGAGAATTTACTAGGCGGCATATTGAGCGATGTGAGTGGCCCGGAAGAGAGAGAAACCCCTCAAATAGATTCAAAAGGCTTGGTTACTGCAAGCACTATTAAGAGGAGAAAAAAAGATGGAAGTGCAACAGGATGAAGCCAGTTCAGGGCCAAAGGTGCTACTTGGGGATTACTCCGGAACTCCTAGTTTGGAGGAAACTTCATTGGATGGGAAGGAGATCTCTCATGAAACCCCAGAAATAATCTCGCTAGAAACAAGCTATCAAAAGTATAATGATACATCAGGAGGAGACAAGAGCAGAGAATTGGAAAAAGCAATCTGCTCGTCGAAAAATGAGGATGCAATTCGGAGAGTCGCAAAATCATGTACAGAAATTGTGGAGAGAATTGGAGAGGCAGAGAACAGAATCTCAACAATAGAAAGTGACCTAGTGGCACAGAAGGAAGTAACTGGAATGCTGGAAACTCAATTTAATGACGTGCAATGGAAGCTCGAGGACTGTGAAAACAGATTGCGGCGGAATAACTGGAGAGTTTTGGACATCCCCGAAGGGGTGGAGGGTGGGGATACCGGTAGGTTTATTATGGAGCTTTTTAAAGAAGCCTTTCCAGAGTTCTCCAATTGGAACTGAGACGCCGAAGTGCAGAGGGCATACAGGTTCCCATTTAAGTAAAATTCCTGAGGTGAGCATGGAGCTCTGAAACCAAGGGCAGTACTGATCTGCCTGGGCAATTTCTCGTTCCATCAGGCTCTTTATGATCTGGCTCATCTAGATCGGAAACGGTCTGCTAAGAGCCATGAGTTTTTTGTCAGGCCAGATTATTGCCATGTCACGTGGAAAGGAGATGGCGATTTCAACAGCTGATACCATTGTTCCAGTCCAAAGGGGCTCAAGCCTTTTTTATTGAATCCGGCTAAACTGAAAGCGATTGTAAAGGATAAGACTTGCTTCTTTACATCGGAAGTCAAGGCAAAGGAATTTCTGGAGACTTTGAGCCTGGGATGAACTATTAACACGCCATAATGAGATATGATTATTTGGTCACTGTGGTATGCAATTGATTTGGATTTAGTTTTAGGGAATGTGGAGGTTTTTGGGAGGGGGGAGAATAAGTTGAACAAAGTTAGGGGGCCTGGGGTGGGGGGAGCGCACACTATTGTGAATGGACCTACCTGGTCCTTTAGCCTCTAGGGGTAGGAAGGGGCAGAGGCAGAGCTGCAGAGCAGGGGGGGTTGGGGATCCTGTGGGGGGGCATGGAAGGAGGGGCACTGGGGGTGGATTGGTAAGGCAGGACAATGAAGGATATAAGCAAGACAGCAGAGATGCTTATAAAAGCATGAATTTGAAAAAGCTCAAAATAATTAATCATAATGTAGATACCAATGGCAACAGATATGTGTGGGTTATTTTGATTTAAGAACTCTTAGAAGATGATTCAAGGTGGTTTATGAGTAAGGGGTGCAGTGGTAATGCAGTGGGTGGGGAAAAAGAAAAGATAAGATGATGTTGGGAGCAAAAATATGTCATAGAACACAAACAAATGGGGCATAATCTACAAATGTATACGATTAATATCTGTGGCCTAAATGATAGAAACAAAAGAAATAGAGTGGCTCTTGGTTTGAGAGCGATGCGACTAGATGTAGTACGAGTGCAGGAAACTCATATTCCCTGGGGAAAGCGGGAACATTTAAAAGATTTAGACTGGACCTTGATAGCCTGTACACAGCAGGGTGTAACATCATGTGGGATTGTGGTTTTGGCACAAAACGTCCGTTCTGCTGGTCGTAGACTAGTAGATAAGTTCGGTCATTGGATAATTTTTGAATGTAGCACAGGCTGGGCCCGGATCACGTTGTGTACAATTTATGGGTCAAAGATTGATGAAGCAAGCATCTTTGATGTATTGAATATGGAATTGGTCTCATAGCCTCTCCCTTTAGTTCTTTGCAGGGATTTAAATATCCATCTAGAGGTGAAAAACAAATTTGGAAGCAGAACTACGTAGGTAGGAAACCAATTGTTTTTCGGGCCCTTTGAGTGTTTAGTGACGGATCATGGCCTCATCGATGTGTGGAACAAAATAAAGGCCTCAGACCCGGGCTTTAATTATTATTATTATTCTCCACATAAACTGGTGCGCCTCGATTGCTTTTTTGTCTCTGCGGCTCTGGTTTCGGAGGCTAAAATAGAGAATCTCCCTAGAATGCGATCAGATCATAGTCCATTGATCCTTGAGATTCCTGTAGCGAGCTTTTTTAGACCCAGTGGGGTTTTTACATATGCAGGGCTAAAAAAATCCACTCGCCCGCTCGCATTTGTGAGCCAGATTCAATTAGAGCGAGCTATTTTTAGGTCCTACTCGCCCTTTCTGCCGAGTAGGAAGACAAACTGACTTTTGACCTCTGTCTCTGAAAGCAGAGGAAATGTGACAAGATAGCAAGATTTAAAGGCATCTTTATTGCTCACAAAGTGAATGAGCAATAAAAATGCCTTTAAATCTTATTAACTTGTCACATTTGCTCCGCTTCCAGAAACTGAGGTCAAGTGCATTTCAGTTAGGTCGAGTACATTTTTTAGGTTACTATACCTGCAGGTCTAGTAAAAATTAAATGATTTTTCGAGCCCTGATATGATAGGAAACCTTTATTGGAATCGTTCTATTTAGATCATTTGAAACTCTGGATAGAAAAGTTCTTGGAAACTAACAGGGAACTTCTGAGATTTGGATGGTTTGGGATGCCCTAAAGGCAGGAGTTAGAGGGGAGACCCTCATCTTTGGACTATATCTACAGAAATCAAAGCAGATGGAGATTCAGTGCTTGTTTAAGCAGCTGTCATTTGCAGAAGGAAAAACAAGACTGAAATTAAGTGGGGGACATGATATACAAGAAGCACAACAGGAGATATCCATTGGAAGGCCAAAATTAACCAATATTTTTGTAAAGAGGTGGCAGCAAAATATTGCACGTACAGGACGAAATGATATGAGTAAGGAGAGGCTACTGGTAGACTGCTAGCTAAGAGGATCAGACAGAAGGAGGCTAGATGGGGAATAATGGCTATAAATGGTCCAGGGGGAAGAATTGTCGAAACCCCATCAGAAATTAAGATTTTTAAAGAGTTTTATGAAGCTTTGTATCTTGAGGATCTAGAACCTCCGGATGAGGGATAAGGTGCTTTCTTTCAGGGTTTAGAAAGATCTAGGGTAAATAAAGAGGATCAAGCAGCCCTCGACTCTCCGATATCCATGGAGGATATTTCAGAAGCTATAACCTCTCTGGCAATAGGGAAAGCTGCTGGCCCAGATACCCTTCAGTTGGAATTTTTAAAAACATACTTTCAAGAACTACAGCAGTATATGTTAACATTCTGAAATGCACAACGAGGGCCGATTCCTCCTTCCTGGGACCAGCGAATATTGTGATTTTTAAGAAGAAAGATAGGCCACCCCTACTTCCCAGGTCATTCAGACCAGCTTCACTGCTAAAATGCAATGGAAAGATCTATGCTAAGGTGTTGCCAAACAGACTGTGCAGGGTCATTTCGCCTTTAATCTCAAATAGGCAACACGGGTTTATCCAGAGTAGAGGTACAGTGGACCATATTAGACGAGTGATTATGCTATTTGATCTGGCTGAAGCTCATAAGACCCCCTTAGGGTTTATTTTATAAGATGGCGAGAAGGCATTTTACTGTGTCTCGCGGGGATTTTTATAGTCAGTTTTGGAGTGGAAAGGGTTTGGGAGAAGATTTAAAAGGGCCATTAAGTCTTTATATAAGACCCCGACTGCCAGAATATGAGCAATAAGTTTAGAATCTGAAACTATACATATTTCAAGAGGAACAAGGCAGGGTTGTCCGTGTTCCCCTCTATTATTTGCACTGTATATCGACCAGTTTTTAGCTAAATTGGAGAGGAACTTAAGTATTAAATTTGTTATCCAGAATCAAGTAGAATATAGTGTTTGAAAATGCTGACGATGTGGCAGTGGTAACTGTAGATCCCAGTACTGTGCTGGTTGAGCTTGAAAGACTGGGACAGCAATTTGGGACATTTTTAGGGTATAAGCTGAACGAGGCCAAGACACAGATAGTATGTACTGAGGGAACAGATTTGAGGGATAAACGCAGGGTCTTTGTGGCAACCTACCTGGGAAACAGAGTGACAGATAAGTTGGTGGAGAGAAATATGGCCCAAATGTTAGATAAAGTTAAAAGGGATCTGGATAGAATCGATCACTTAGACCGCTCACTAGTTGGAAGGTGTAATGTATTAAAAATGAATGTTTTACCAAATGTTTCATATCTTTTTCGGGCCATTCCGGTGGAGATTAGCAAATGCTGGCTGTTAAAATTAGAATCGCTTTGTGTCAACTTTCTTTGGGGATACCAAAAGCCAAGAAAAGCAGTGAAATATAGGACTATCAAGACTCCAGGGTGGCTGGTCGGTCCCCAATTTTACCCTGTATTACAGGTCGTGTATTATACAACACATGGGTATATTGTCAACAGGGGAGACAGGTGGAGTTGGTGTTGCAGAATCTCTGACAATATATGAAATGGAGCTTGGTACTGAAGCAAAAGGCTGTTTAATGAGAATACTAGAGCCAAGCTACTATAAGAAAACCAGATTTAAGGTAGTGAAATCAGCATACAAAGTATGGATACAAATTAAGCGGTGCTAGGGGATTTCTAAGTTACATTTTTATACATCAACTTCTGCTTCGCTTCTACTACCTTCTATCTTCCAAGGAGCAGTGATGGGAAGGTGGAGGCAGAAGGGTATCATGCCAATAAGGGATTTTGATACTGATGCTCAGCTTTGTTCTTTTATGGAGTTGCAGTAATCTTTTGGTGTAGCGAAGGGGGAATTTTTTTAATTCCTACAGATTTGTGACTTTCTTTTCAAAAGGAAAAAGGAATTAAAATAGATTAAGATCCCTTTTATTGAGACAGTTAGAAAAAGGTATAGAATAGGTTTTATATATGAACTACCGATTCAAAATCAAAAAGACGATTTGGAGGTCCAGAACTCTAAGTGGGGTACTAGGTTATCAAGGGAGGGGGTATGTCTCCAGGAGTCTCTGGAACTTTTTGATAAGGTTCTATTAACTACGAGTCTGAGGAACCAGTATTTTAAGACAGTTTCTAACCTATATTATACTGCGGCTAAAATTTCCAAGTGGGGGGGTGGTTCCGATGGCAAGTGCAAACTGTGTGGCTCAGATCAGGCAGAAATTGTACATATGTTTTTCTCATGTCCTAAGCTAGAATTCCTGCTAGAATCCCTGCTACATAGGATAGAGGAATTTCTAATCCATGTCACCAAAAGGCATATTTGTCTTACTTCTTCAATGATGCTATTGGGGTTGGTAGATGGACCAGAAGATAATGTGATAGTAAAGAAAGAATCTTATTTGATTTTTATTGCCACAGATGAATCAAGACTTTGCATTGTGTCGGATTGGCTGAAACCAGAGCCTGCTGTATTTGCAATGTGGAGATCTCGTTTTATGGCTATCCATAATATGAAAATTAATTGATGTAAGGGTCGTACGAAGAGACACTGGGGGGATAGGATCGGGTCCTCAGTTACTAAGTGGGTGGAGGATTTGAGAGTTTACAAAGAGTCTGAAATGTAAGTGGGTTCTTAGCTAGCTTATTTTGAGCTGCATGAGGCATTAGATATTCACATTTTTACACTAAATGTATGAAGTTTATAAAGTATATCTTTTTTGCTTCCCTATCCTGGGTATAACAACCTTCTTTTTTTCCTTCTCCCATGCACTTGCACTTTTATATGGCACTTTAACAAACGCAAGAAAAATTGTTCTCTTGGCATAAATCTATATTGCTGATCTTTTATGATATGAGGTTTTTAGATATTATGCATATGTATTTGCATTTAGCACTTTATCCGCTGTATGGAGCTATTTCTCTAAATGTTTCAAGATTAGCTGGTAGCTCAGCCTGGTCTGAATGAGGGCTCAGGAGAAGAGTTAATATGCTTGATAAAATATGTAATATTCAGTATGATGATTTTTACTCAGTATATTTATACTTGATCAATTAGGATAGGTATGTATGTGCCTGCTGGTCTTGCCTATTAATGTTAACGCTTTGTATAGTCACGAGGGTTGAAAATCAGTAAATACATTTTTTTAAAAGAAGAAGAAGCTATGGTTAAACAATTTTCAGACCATGCTGGCCGACTGCAACATTGTTTTCGATGCAGTTAGCTAGAAGCCTCATATTACCGATGACAACAACCACCAAGTAGTTGTACTCTTTAGTGAGTCAAGTGGCATGCCTTTAAATCAACCAACAATAAATAGTCCACCACCATCTAATTCTAAAAGTGTAATATTCCTTTTGTTCATAGGGAGGTAATTTGTTGAATTGCACTCCCCTCAGATTGGTTAAAAGTCATTCCATGTCAACTGAAGTCCACAAGAAGTAAATCATCTGCATACATTACTAGATAAAGGTGAAGGTCACCAAATGTCTAGTAGTTTATTTGCTTTAAAGTTGATGGCAAATATGCCATGCTCATATTAAGACAAACTAGTACACAGCCTTGTTTTAGGCCGTTGAACATAAAAACTTTGCATCACAGTCACCTTCTTTAGTCTACTCTTGGCTGTGGCTTTTCTTCTTTCAATGAGGACACTTCGCACTCATGTTACTTCCATGTTTGGACACTGACTATTACATAATATCTTGGCTAAAAGTCTATCCTTGAAAAATGCAAAGTATGTTGGCCGTATGATTTACTAACTGAGATGGCATTCGTGCATAGAAAATTTCTGCTGAATATTGAAAATATATACAAATTATACCAATGAGAACCACTATTCATACTAAATTTCACCTTTAGTATGTCAGGCCTTTACCCCCGAGTTAATGTGGAATTTTTAAATAAAAATAAAGATCCAAATGGGGATACCCATTGTTGGACTTGGCCCTTTTTGGCAGGTTCACCCCCAAACTTTTTGCCTTAAGTTCTGACATGGTGTTGGTGGTTTTAGGCCTCTGGGCACTTTAGCACTGTGGTCCAGTGTAAAGTGCGTGCACTCTGTGTACATTTGGTGAAGTTGGCCTGCCCTCCCATAGGAATGCATTGGGGATAAGTGTGTCCGTGGTAATTCCTGGTATGAGAGGAGCAGCAGGGTCGAGTTTGGTATGTATGAAATCGTGAGAATAAATGCTGCGCAATGGTGTGCACAGATTTATGATGACTGGTGGAGAAATGCCACTGTTAAAAGTTGGCATTTCTGTGTGCTATGTGTCTGCCTGCCTGATGTGAATTGCATGTCTGGCTTGTGAGTGACAGGGGCTGGGAGGTGTGGGTGGCTCCAGGAGGGCCAGGGTGAGTCAGCGCTGGGCTGAATAGGACACCTGGGCTGGGAGTAGTGGGAGGAGTAATCCCCTGACTCTGAATAGGAGTGTGCCTGCCCTGTACAATGCTGGCTCCGCCCCCTGTGGTGTGTCTGATCACATAGCCCCCACCTGACAAAGGGGAAGAGGAGCTTGCAAAACAAAGTGCTCCAAATCCCCCCTGAACCAGTTGCATCTGGTTCCCCCATGCCCTGCACTACAAACAAAGGGAATCTGTGATATAAATATAGGGGCTGTGACCCCATGAAAATGTTCAGTTCTGTACTTTGGTCCTGATCCTGCTGGGGCGTGCTGCTGCTGGGGCCCAGGAGGAACTGCCATGAGGGCTTGCCTCCCTGGGCCCTGCATTGCCCCCTGGACCTGGAAGACCTTTTTTACTTGGACCCCCCGTACTTTGCTTCCTCTCCCAGGACTGTGGCTGCCTTCTGCGCCCTGTGAGCGCTTTGCTTTTACTTTTAAGAGCACCTGGCTCTTTGCTGCTGAGAGAGAGCGTGGGCTTCGCAGCGCGGCGCTGCAGACCCTTGAGGGGGGAATCCCCGGTGTAGGGATTCCCCTGTGATGCCGATCTAGGCGGGAGCCTACCCCGCTTTATGGTGCCTTTGTTGGCGGGTGCCCACCCCGCTTGTTTGCCTTTTGAGCGGGTGCCCACCCCGCTTTATGTTTCATTAATTAAGCGGGTGCCCACCCCGCATTGCGGCCAAAAGAAGAGAGCCGCCGGCCGCCGCGATCGTGCGGCGAACCGGAAGTCAGGCAAAGCTGCCTGACGTGGGGCGGGACTTCCGCTTCCCCGAGGAAAGCCCCGCGCTCACGGAATTGCCAGAAGGAGCACGGGAGCCCACCCTGCCTCCGCGAGAATGTGCCAGGAGCCTCGCAGGCTCCACATGAAGTCCCGGTCCCAGAAGGGGGACCGGGCGAAGAGGAGACCGTGAAGAGGAGACAGAATCCCCAGCCGCCTGGAGAGCCCGGTGAGTAGGGGCTTCTCCGTTGTGTGTGCCGGTCGAGGCACAGAGTCGGTGCCACTGTTCTGAGCGGCCCCCGCCTAATATGGGGCCGTTCCAACGCTTGGGGGCATTTTCGTTTAGTGAGTCCCGGAGAGGGGCTCCATCAGGAGGCACGCAGGTAGTGCCCATTACCCTGAGCGGGCCCGCCGTCGCGGGCCGCTCCAACGAGGGGCATCTTTGTTTCTAGGGCCCCGGGGGGGTCCCCAGGGCCCGTGGTGCCCATACCTCCCTTTGGCCACTTGGCTACAGCTGCCCCGCTTGCGAGAGGGCAGCTGCAACGTTAGGGGCATTTTGGTTGTGGAGCCCCAGTGAAGGCCCCGAGGGCACAGTTGTGCGCGGGCAGCTGCAACGCATTGCATATTTGTTCAAAGGGCACAGTGAGTGCCAGGCCTTCATGTGTGATTCACAGCTGCGCAGCACTTAGTGCCAGCTGCTACGTTTAGGCCACAGTTCTTGGGGGGCATCTTTGAGAGAGGTAGGAGTGAGAGACACTCCTCTGCCCCAGCGCAATGGCGCACAATGGATTCTGCTGCGTTGGCAGCCGCCCAGACACTTTGGACATAGGGCATTTGAGCCCCTTTGAGAAGGGCAGTTGGCCCAGGGGACTGTTAGGTTTATAGGGCGCCAGGCCCTAATGTGATTTATGTGGTGCTAGGAAATGTGATTCATGTACTATGATTTACGCACCCTGTGTTATGCCTCTAACTGTGGTTTAGGTCTGAGGTTATTTGCATACTGTGGTTTATGCTAGTGAGATTATTCTCTACTGTGAGTTATGCCCCTAATGTGAGTTATGCTTAGGAGGTTAGGGTCTAATGCGTTTAGACTTATGAGATGATTGCATAATGTGTTTATGCTGGTGAGGTTGGCGCAGAATGTATGTCACGCCTAAATGTGATACTGTGCATAATAGGGTTTATGTTACAGGATGATGCTGAGGTTGCCAGTGTTTACTGGCTGTGTTCTATGTTTATGATATGTCCTACATTTACTAAGTTCACTTTGTGATGTTTCTGACAGTGGTCCAGTTGGCCCCGTCAGGTGTACATAATCCCCTGTAGATATTACCTGTTGCCAGTGGGCACAATGTATATTATGTGATTACTTTTCTAATGTGTTATGAGAATACAAAGGCTATTTTTGATATAACCTTGTGTGGAGTTCCTTTTGTGGTGTGCCTAGTATGTTGTTGCTGTGTGCGTGTTGCGCAAACGCTTTACACATTGCCTCCGGGATAGGCCTGACTGCTCGTGCTAAGCTACCAAGGGGGTGAGCAGGGGTTATCTTCAACGTGTAACTCCCTCGCCCTGACTAGAGTGGTGGTCTCTGCCTGGCTTTGGCGCAAGCCTTAGCCAACCAGAGATCCCATTTCTAACATTGGTTGTCAGCGGTGAGGATAGGACTTTAGTTTGCGCAGTACCACAGCGACAACTGGCTGCACTACAAAACTCTGCATTTTAGATAGTCACATGGATGGGGATTATTGTGTCTGAGTTTGTTTTAAGTATCATTACTTTTGAAATGTGTTTCTTGTTGCACTATGAGTTGGGGGTCCTGCCAAGGACAGAAACCAGAGAATCTAGAGGAGTGACTGCCCTTGTGCAGACTGCTATTTCTTGGGTTGGCCTGACGCTGAAGGAGTGACTGCCCCTGTGCTGTCTGCTGGTTCTAGGGTTGGCCTACAGTGGTAACTTAATTGGCATGGAGTAACTGGCTCGGGAGGGTAGGTTATCCCCTAAGTGCAGAATGAGTTTTCTGGCAGCAAGATTAAGTCCAGTGCAGGAAGTCCCATTCCCAGTTCCCAGAGGATGGTACCTGGTTCCCGGTTAAGAGGGGGACAGGTTGAGATTCAGGGGCAGTGAGGAGCTGTTTCACCAGTCTGGGGGGGGCATATGTGGATGAGTGGTGTGTTGCACTGGACGATTGGGTGTGAGTTTTTTTGGTTATAAGGAGCTTGCATTGGGGAGTGACCCTAGAGGAATGGGGCAGGTACCTCCCAACCCGCGTGGTTGAGATGGTTCAGAGTAACCCAGCTAGGTACCCTTATAGTGAGAAGGTTGCAAGGCCTTACATCCTGTCCCGTAGGGGAAGGTGTAAGACTGGGCCATGATCCGTGCCTCAACCTCAGTCTCCAATACTGGATGGTTCCTAGAGGGAACACCAGGTAGGGAGCCTAGTCTGTCCTGTTGGACTGTTCTTGGTGGGGGATCTCCCCGTGTTAGGTGAGCTGGGAGTGATCTTACAAGGCGTGGCTGAGGTATCTTCCGGCCCTGCGTGGTGGAAGAGGTTCAGAGTAGCCCAGCTAGGTCCCGGTGTAGTGGGAGGGGTGTAGGGACTCACGTCCTGTCTCGGAGGAGTGAGTGTGGGGCTGCGTGCCCCAAGGTGCCCGAAACCCAGTCTCAGGGCCTGGATGGTTCCTGAGGGAAACACCAGGTTGGGATCCTAGGCTGTACTAATAGGCCATTTGTGGGGGATCTCCCAGTGTCTAGAGAACATGGAGCCTCTGTAAGCAGAGCTCCAGTGGTTCTGGTGTCTGGCGGTGCCACTGCTAAGTGTAGTGTAGCTCCTATTTCCCTAATAGGCTCTGCGCATTGGAATAATATATCCTATAGGTTTGACATAGGACTAAGGTCAGTATGTCCCTATCGAGTATATTAAACTTAATTACTTGTGCCAGCTAGCTCAGAGGCCACTAGAAACTCCTTGACGACAAGAAGGGAGTAGTTTCTGGCAGCCGCAAAACATGACCACTTTGTTTCTCTTTAGAATCAGAACGTGTCCCAGAGTCGTAGAAACAATAGATAACTATTTCACTCAGCTCAGTCGTGCATGCTTAGTTTTCCTCAAAGTTACACAGAGAGAACAGACGGGCGTTTCAATAAAAGATTTATTGAACAGTCTTGTTTCTGGTGTAAGTAAAATGTGCTGTTACGATCACAAGACAGTATGCGAGATAAATAATGTACAGTGTGAGCAGTAAAAATAAATAATACTGCGAGAGCATTATCTTTTTAGCATATATGCATTTACATAAAATGACAGCCTAAAAATGCGAGTACTCATACGATGCGTTTCTAACCTAGTTCTACCCCAATGTACCTAACCTGTCCTAGGTGTAGGGAGAGGTATGAAGTAGGTGAAGTATTCCTTACTATGGTATACTAAGAGTATGTTAAGCCTAGTATGCCTAGTATGTCAAGTATGCCAAGAGTCCCTCTAGGTTCTAGTCAGCTCCATACCTGAAGAATGAGAGAGGTAGGAATCTCTTGCCAGACTCGAACTCCAACACCCCGCAAGGGAAGTCAGATCACTGGAAGCTGGACTCTCTGCGTGCAGGGATGACAGCGTCTTCTCAGTGCGTCAGGCCGGGAAACGGGCTCCTCTGAAGTCGAGGTCTCCTCTGATTTACACGGGCTAGGGAAGGTATATTTATACCTGAGAAGTACCTAAGAATGTTAGCATTGACGTGAGTCGGACAGCGGAAGACGTCATGAATGAACCACTAAGGAATAATGGTTCATGCATAATATACGAGTCCTTGAAGAAATCAATAGTCCTGGGCTAGGGAAACTCCCGCAGCCTAAGGGTCTGTTCTTCACGAACTCGTTGTGACGTTAGGGTGGACGGGTGTCGGAGACCATGCCTGTATTTGGAGTGCACGGTTTAATGCCTAAATAAGGACTGGGATTTTATGCCTATATAAGGGCAGGGCGAATTGTGCCTATATAATGACATGATTCTGGAAAGCCCGTTTATGGACACCCTAAGAGGAATACAACAGGAGGGTGCAGAAGTCCAGATGGAGGGGTGAGAGGGGGAAAGAGTCCCCAGTGGAAGAACCAGTGGGTCAGGGGCCAGCCAGAAGGGCTGAGTCGCCAATGATTGGCCATGGTGATGCCACTTCTGTCCTGGGGGATCTTCACGCAGATGGACAGGAGGTCGTGAGATCGGCGCCAGGCAGACTGTCACACGACACATTAGTTATGTGTCACCCTCAAGGGGGGGGCATGCGTGCTCCCCGTGAAGTCCTGGTTCGCCGGGCATCTGACCAAAGGGTACCGTCCCTGGGTTGGGGAGCCAGGAGCAGGTGTTTCCTGACCTGGACGGCAGGGCGACTGTAATCAGTGTCCTGACCGGTTTGCCTTCTAGGAGTACCACCCTGAACACAGGTGGGGCCCATCTTAAGTGAAGGGACCCTGTGTTTCCCAGAAGGGGTGGTGCAGGCCTAGCCGGGATCTTTAGGGTCCCTGGCTGAGTGTGGTAGTAATACCCTGAAGGCAGGTGGGGCCCATCTTAAGTGAAGGGACCCTGCTCTTCAGAAGGGAGGGTGCAGAACTCTGGAAGGGGGTGCAAAGGGAGGGAGTCCTCGCCTCTGACCCCGGTGCAGCCGGTGAATGTGGATCCCAGGTGGTAGACCAGTTGATGGAGAGAGGTCCTGAACTGGTGGGAGAGTGTGTTCTGGTGGGTGCTTCTCCTGGGAGAGTGCGGAACCCCAGAAGTAGAGGTAGGGTGAGGAGACGCTTCGCCCGTGACCTCTGGTCAGCCTGAGGGTGCGGACCCTAGGTTGGAGGATCAGTGGTAGTTTGGAACTACACTCAGAAGGAGAGTGGAGAATGGCTATTATGTGCCTGGGGTTACTGCCCCCCACTCGGTGGATTGGCAAGGACCAGTGACGTCTGGGTGGCCTAAGGCCTGGTCCTGGCCGTGGACAACTAGGGAGTACCAGTGGGGTAGCCTAGTTGGGCCTGAGAGTTCTTTTTCAGAGGGAACCACGTGGGTTCAGAGTGGCGTAGAACCGGAGGGTGTCCCTGCAGTGAGTGCCCGCGTCCGTGTTCTATCGCCCGAAGCAGGGAAGCCCATCAAGGTAGTGATTGGTCTACCCTGCGTTTTGGCTGGAAGGGGGTTGTGTTGGACTTGGCCCTTTTTGGCAGGTTCACCCCCAAACTTTTTGCCTTAAGTTCTGACATGGTGTTGGTGGTTTTAGGCCTCTGGGCACTTTAGCACTGTGGTCCAGTGTAAAGTGCGTGCACTCTCTGTGTACATTTGGTGAAGTTGGCCTGCCCTCCCATAGGAATGCATTGGGGATAAGTGTGTCCGTGGTAATTCCTGGTATGAGAGGAGCAGCAGGGTCGAGTTTGGTATGTATGAAATTGTGAGAATAAATGCTGTGCAATGGTGTGCGCAGATTTATGATGACTGGTGGAGAAATGCCACTGTTAAAAGTTGGCATTTGTGTGTGCTATGTGTATGCCTGCCTGATGTGAATTACATGTCTGGCTTGCGAGTCACAGGGGCTGGGAGGTGTGGGTGGCTCCAGGAGGGGCAGGGTGAGTAAGCGCTGGGCTGAATAGGACACCTGGGCTGGGAGTAGTGGGAGGAGTAATCCCCTGACTCTGAATAGGAGTGTGCCTGCCCTGTACAATGCTGGCTCCGGCCCCTGTGGTGCGTCTGATCACCTAGCCCCCACCTGACAAAGGGGAAGAGGAGCTTGGAAAACAAAGTGCTCCAAATCCCCCCTGAACCAGTTGCATCTGGTTCCCCCATGCCCTGCACTACAAACAAAGGGAATCTGTGATATAAATATAGGGGCTGAGACCCCATGAAAATGTTCAGTTCTGTACTTTGGTGCTGATCCTGCTGGGGCGCGCTGCTGCTGGGGCCCAGGAGGAACTGCCATGAGGGCTTGCCTCCCTGGGCCCTGCATTGCCCCCTGGACCTGGAAGACCTTTTTACTTGGACCCCCCGTACTTTGCTTCCTCTCCCAGGACTGTGGCTGCCTTCTGCGCCCTGTGAGCACTTTGCTTTTACTTTTAAGAGCACCTGGCTCTTTGCTGCTGAGAGAGAGCGTGGGCTTCGCAGTGCGGCGCTGCAGACCCTTGAGGGGGGAATCCCCGGTGTAGGGATTCCCCTGTGATGCCGATCTAGGTGGGAGCCTACCCCGCTTTATGGCGCCTTTGTTGGCGGGTGCCCACCCCGCTTGTTTGCCTTTTGAGCGGGTGCCCACCCCGCTTTATGTTTCATTAATTAAGCGGGTGCCCCCCCCGCATTGCGGCCAAAAGAAGAGAGCCGCCAGCTGCCGCGATCGTGCGGCGAACCGGAAGTCAGGCGAAGCTGCCTGACGTGGGGCGGGACTTCCGCTTCCCCGAGGGAAGCCCCGCACCCACGGAATTGCCGAAAGGAGGACGGGAGCCCACCCCACCACCGCGAGACAGTGCCAGGAGCCTCGCAGGCTCCACATGAAGTCCAGGTCCCAGAAGGGGGACCGGGCGAAGAGGAGACCGTGAAGAGGAGACAGAGTCCCCAGCCACCTGGAGAGCCCGGTGAGTAGGGGCTTCTCCGTTGTGTGTGCCGGTCGAGGCACAGAGTCGGTGCCACTGTTCTGAGCGGCCCCCGCCTGATATGGTGCCACTCCAACGCTTGGGGGCATTTTCGTTTAGTGAGTCCCGGAGAGGGGCTCCATCAGGAGGCACGCAGGTAGTGCCCATTTCCCTGAGCGGGCCCGCCGTCGCGGGCCGCTCCAACGAGGGGCATCTTTGTTTCTAGGGCCCCGAGGGGGTCCCCATGGCCCGTGGTGCCCGTACACCTCCCTTTGGCCACTTGTCTACAGCTGCCCCGCTTGCGAGAGGGCAGCTGCAACGTTAGGGGCATTTTGGTTGTGGAGCCCCAGTGAAGGCCCCGAGGGCACAGTTGTGCCAGGGCTAATTATTGATTCTCAGCTGCGCCGCACCAGCGCAGGCAGCTGCAACGCATTGCATATTTGTTCAAAGGGCACAGTGAGTGCCAGGCCTTCATGTGTGATTCACAGCTGCGCAGCACTTAGTGCTAGCTGCTACGTTTAGGCCACAGTTCTTGGGGGGGCATCTTTGAGAGAGGTAGGAGTGAGAGACACTCCTCTGCCCCAGCGCAATGGATTCTGCTGCGTTGGCAGCCGCCCTGACACTTTGGACATAGGGCATTTGAGCCCCTTTGAGAAGGCCAGTTGGCCCAGGGCACTGTTAGGTTTATAGGGCGCCAGGCCCTAATGTGATTTATGTGGTGCTAGGAAATGTGATTCATGTACTATGATTTACGCACCCTGTGTTATGCCTCCAACTGTGGTTTAGGTCTGAGGTTATTTGCATACTGTGGTTTATGCTCGTGAGATTATTCTCGACTGTGAGTTATGCCCCTAATGTGAGTTATGCTTAGGAGGTTAGGGTCTAATGCGTTTAGACTTATGAGATGATTGCATAATGTGTTTATGCTGGTGAGGTTGGCGCAAAATGTATTTCACGCCTAAATGTGATACTGTGCATAATAGGGTTTATGTTACAGGATGATGCTGAGGTTGCCAGTGTTTAATGGCTGTGTTCTACGTTTATGATATGTCCTACATTTACTAAGTTTACTTTGTGATGGTTCTGACAGTGGTCCAGTTGGCCCTGTCAGGTGTACATAATCCTCTGTAGATATTACCTGTTGCCAGTGGGCACAATGTATATTATGGGATTACTTTTCTAATGTATTATGAGAATACAAAGGCTATTTTTGATATAACCTTGTGTGGAGTTCCTTTTGTGGTGTGCCTAGTATGTTGTTGCTGTGTGCGTGTTGCGCAAACGCTTTACACATTGCCTCCGGGATAGGCCTGACTGCTCGTGCCAAGCCTACCAAGGGGGTGAGCAGGGGTTATCTTCGGCATGTAACTCCCTCGCCCCGACTAGAGTGGTGGTCTCTGCCTGGCTTTGGCGCAAGCCTTAGCCAACCAGAGATCCCATTTCTAACACCAATAAATCTTAGTTTTAGCCAAAGGATATCTCGGATAAAGCGGTCAACCACACAAACAAATTAACCAAACTCAGTATTAGATTTTACTCGCAGGCCATAATGTTGCCACAGTATTAAGAACCCCTCTAAAACTACATTGTTTAATATTAAACAAGTAGTTTAGTTTCAATCCACACCGTTACATGATGCAGCAATAGTGTGGCATACAGGTTCCACTGAATCTAAAAACGCAATCAAATGAACGTTTGCATGACATTCATGGATTCCTTCTTATGAACTTTCACAATATTAATACTATGGGTGTGCAAAATTGCATTATTTTTTCTCCTAAAATTGCAGAAATGGTTCACAACCTTATGATTTTGTAGGAAGAGATAGTTTGCCAGTATCTCGTCACTTTGTTTAACCCTATTGGGCACTTTGAGTAAAACAAACTGTGCAAGATATCAGCAGGGGGTTAGTTCAATTAAACTCTTAATGAGACACCGGTAAACAAATCTCCCACTGGTAACTTGCAGGACTTTTTTATGCCATACGTGGAGGTAAAAAGCAAAATTACTCAAAATCAAATGAATGCATTCTTTAAAGAAAGAACAAACTTTGATTTAATACAAAATCTGGAAATTTTGAAACTAGCAAATTTTAATGTATAAAGCTATAAATAAATCTATAAAGAAAAAAAGCAAATTGTTTCTTATGTTGCGTAAAAAACTGATTTCTAGTGCAACTGTTTGTTACACACTTGGATCGTCACTATGCACACGCTTAAACAGCTGATGACTGAGTTTGATAATTACCCACTTTAGTTCCGATACAGACTGACAACTGTCCTTCTGCTAACAATGACCAGAACTCTCAATGGTGTTTTGTTCAAATTCAATTTACCACCAATTCTCATTTTTTTGCACTAATGGTCACCCTTAGAACCTTAAGGCAAAGTCTGACCTCAAATCATGAAAATATACTTGGAATTTTCATTTTTCCAGGGTTGACATCTCAGCATACAGTGTACGTTTCTTCAGACAACCATATTGATTGCTGAACCAGGACTGCAGTTTGCTGGACACCAGAATACATATTAATCATTCTAGTATTCTCCAGTTAGGCCCATAAGCAATTGAAGGTGGATTGGGAATTCAAAAGATAATGGCCGTCCACAGCTGTTGAAACTTTAAAACTAGCGGCCTTGTCAGCCCACTAGTTGTTAACAATTAATTATTTTTTTAAACCTTTTATCTCTTACGTTACCCATCACCTTATATTTAAGTAATCAGCTTGAGAGCCGGAACAGTGACAACATTGCAAATGAGAGTTACCCTCCACTCGTGTCAATTAAATAAGCCTTCACTTTAAAAAACAATGAATGTAATTACTAACAGTGTAGTCAAATATAATTTTAACTCCAAACTGTAGGTAGCCTGTTTATCAAGTAATATTCTGCCCTTTTAGCATCCTTACATTAATTTATGCAAGGTCCTTGCAACAAAATCGCTACACTTGAAATTCCTTTGAGGCGGAAATTTTACTTGATCAATACCCCTGTAGCCATCTAATTGTTGATAAAAAATATTACTGATTCAGTCACCTGTGACTTAATGCAGGTCACTATTACACAGATCCATCAAGAACTGAATATCAATTGTACTATACCGCAACATTTAAGTGCCTACTACCCCTATGTGGGGCGCTAAAACTCTTTCCTGCAAAGGTAGCATGCTGCACCTTCTAGGGTGTTTCTGTTTTTAAATCTAGGTGTAAAGTGTTTGCATGTCTTGCGTGATGGCCACCATGGGATGTAGCAAGGTAAAGAGCAGGCAATGGAATTTAAAAAAAAAAACTCTTTCAAATTGTTTTACCAATTCAATTGTATAAACACTTACTGATGGTGGAAAATAAAGTAAAAGATCATATTGTTCTAACAAGTGTCCCAAGGAGAGACAATGTGAGAAGATATATAAGTGACAATGTGGAAAAAAAAAAAAAAAAAGATAACGGGTGTATATAATTATATGGTTGAAAACCAATCCATTTAAAAGGTCATACGAAACAAAGGGGTACATAACAAACAATTTCCAAAAATATATCAGCGCTGTATCATCACAGTCCAGTGCAGTTGAGAATAGCAAAGGAACATGTGTCGATGCATGAAATGTCCACTCTCAAAATTGTATAAGATCGATCTTCACTGAAGAGCAAATAGTCCATGGGTGAAGAAAAAAAGATTGTAAAGGAGAGGTGGTTGTACTGTACCGCAACATTTCAGTGCCTACTACCCCTACGTGGGGCGCTAAATCTCTTGTCTGCAAGAGCAGCATGCTGGGTTTTGTAGGGTGTGTAGTTGGAATGCTGCTTTCCGTTTTTAAACCTAGGTGGAAAGTGTCTGCATGTCATGCATGATGACCACTATGGGATGCAGCACTTTATTTAAAGAGTTTTATATAGTGCAAACTTGACTAGAACGTATCAGAGCGCTTTACATAGTTGGCAGAATAGAAGTTACATGAGTTACATATGGGGAAGAACAATTACATGTGGCACACACAGATTCATAGCAATTGTGTACACAGGAAAAACAGTATCAGTTGCATGAGTTACATATGGGGTGTGTACAATTACATAAATGTAAACAGATACATTGCAATAATATATACCAGAGAAATACAATAGATAGTATGTGGTAGTGTATGCTTGAATAAGGTCAGACCTACTACAGCTTACTGGAGGTAGGTACACATTACATAATAAGAGGAAACCTTTCACATTGTCATTAGTGGTCCAACCAAACCTCACTGCCAACAAAAAGTCCTTGGACACTACTATGCTGTGTTCCAGTAGCCCATGTTTAGTGAACACCGTCATTATGCCACCTTTTACACTTCCTTTAGCTTTGAAAGCTCAAATTCTTTCAG
The DNA here is from genome assembly GCA_963921515.1 of Calotriton arnoldi. Taxonomy (NCBI): domain Eukaryota; kingdom Metazoa; phylum Chordata; class Amphibia; order Caudata; family Salamandridae; genus Calotriton; species Calotriton arnoldi. The sequence goes on from CAWUFW010000009.1 coordinate 615,426, forward strand.
TTGTAAAGGTTTCCTGCAAACAGATTAAATAAAATTTCAAAAGATAAGAAGTGAGACATCTACCACCTTTGCTTCTGCTTCCCAGCAAAGTTCCACAATTCGCAATTTCTACTACAGTCAAACCACAGTAGTTTTAGGTCGGTAAACCGCAGTACAAGTACAAGTGCTGATCCTGGAACCTTGCTCTTAGGGTAGTCTTTTCAATGTTCAGTTTGTCAATAAAATACAGTGCAGATCATTTTTCTGCCAAACATTGCGCCATTGGTTTTACGGTCATCTTAAACTACTGCCGAGCACAGGCTACAGGGGTACAGCAGAGTAGAAAGAATTGCTCAAACGTGGGACTTCAGTTAATGTAATGATCCAGAAAAATACAATGAACTTGTTAAAGCTGCAGAATGTCTTAAGTGTTCAACACAAAGGCCTCATCCCAGGCCCAATCGGAATGCGGCTGTCCACGGCCCCCACAGGGGGCTATTCCAACGGGCGGCCCTTTAGTGCCATTTGGGCACAAACGCCACCCACTGGCCAAGGGTTGGACTCAGGAAGGAGTCCTTCGCCTTGGCGCGCTAGGCGCATCACTTCCGGCGGACAGAGGTCGGGGGAGGGTACTTATACCTCCCCCCACCTCTCTGGCGTCCTCTTTGCGCCAGACACGCCGTCTGGACACGATGTCCAGGCACGCCGGGGGTCGTGCCGTCTTTGTCTGTCGTGGTTGTTGAGGTGAGTCAGGGTTGAGTGTGTCGTCCCTGCCTCTTGCTCGGTGTGTCTCCAGCTGTTGTGGCTTTGGGCTGTGCCATGTGTTGGTCGTTGGTGGCGTGGCACAAGGGGACCCGGTGGTGACCCCTGGGTTGTGGTGTGTCAGGGAGCAGTTCTGGCGTAGCGGAGGCAGCGTCGGTGTTTCGACAGAGTAGGAGGTGAGCGGGTGGGTAGTTTGTTTCTGGTCCGCATCACCTGGGGACAGTTCAGTCCGGACTGGCGCGAGTCCAGCCTCTGCTCGTGTCCTGCTGCGGTTTGTGTGGTTTGATGTTTAGAGGGCCGTGTATTGTTGCGCTGTCCCCGAGTTTCCGCACCGCACTCTGGTGGGGAAGGCAGCGTCGGCGCGTTGCGAGAGAATGCTGGCTGTTTGCGCGCTGTTTGTCATGCCCGGGAGCTTGTGGTGGGTTGTGTTGCCCCCCCCTGTCGCCAGCCGGTCATTGCTTAGTCCTTCGGGCGGTTGGGGGCCTGACCAACCGGGGGTTTGCCCTGCTACGCTCCGCCCCAAAAAGGGCATGAGTAATAAGAGACCAACGTGCCACGTGATCCGGAAGAGGATCACCAAAGGTGTAGCACTGTCTGGGTGTAGCACTGTCTGGGTGTCGCACAGTGCTGGCTCATCAGGCGGGCGGGGGCAGCATAGGTTGGTACAGCTGCCTGCCCTTGGATCGCCCGTAAGATAACCCACCATATTGCATAGTTTGTATGGAATAAACCTGCAGCAATATTTTCCCAGAACAAAAGTTGTCTTGTGTAGTTATTTATTCATGCATGCTCAGACTGTGGGTGGGGGTAAGTTGCCGATAATGGCACCAAGGCAGACACTGCTAACAAGGACTGGCAAAGTCAATGGTCTGCCTTGTTTTAATTTATATGTATCCAAAAACAACGGTTCTAGCGGGAATACAATAAATCTATACTTGTAATTAAAAATGCACAATCGCGATCAATTAGGGTTAAGGATGTCAGAAAAAGAGAGCCTCGCAGACTTGGTGTTCATAATAATTTTTTTTATCCAAATTTTTATAATTCAAAAACAATACATACACCGACCGAGAAGAACCACAATAGTGATTATATGTCCCAAGCAAATGAAACCATCTAATACATTGTGAACAGACATGTGATATATACAGAACTTGGTTTCCACAATTATTGAAAAAGACAGCGACCACAACATGAATTGATAATAATGATAGCCTCTGTGTACAATAGTCAGAGCTATTTAAAATGGTTCGCTATCAATCGAGTCGACGACGTTTCGACCCTCTTGCAATGTGGGGTCTCCTCAGGACCAAGGGGTAAGGGACAATCTGATGGTAGTATTACAGCCGCGTGAGAGGCACATAAAGTGTGAGACACCCGTGAAATGAGAAAGAAGAAATTAATACTCACACGGGGACTCGGTCGAGCACCCCGTGTGAGAGACGAAGGGCTGTGAACTGGTATTAATCAATTGTGGCTCAGTCACAATAGTGGGCAGGATCAACACCACTCAATGTAGTAGTACCTGAGCAGGATCCTCCGCTGGATAGATAAATCGCGGGACCGGTAGTGCCACGGCAGGAGAATAAGGCTTTTGAAATATGCCACATAGGATGAGAACTGCTCTGGTCGTCTGCCTGGTAACAATGATTTTGTTTTAATTTAAGCATATGTTTTAGTTATGTGATACGTCTAGATACAACAACAGCTCAAAGGGGCATTCAAATACAGCGCAAGTGGCACATGTTTGATGCACAGGATTTTAGTGAACAGATTTTAAGCTATGCCCTAAATTACATAGCCCATAGTTCTGTAGAAGTTAAGCTTACTTGGCTACGCCCCTGTTAGAGACCCTCCTCCCATGTCATCCCACTTAAAACACTGTGGCCAATGATTCTGCTAACAGTGCGCTGTCTATGGTTGAGATTCTTAAAAAGCCTTCTACATGTGCTATCCCTCACCTGCAGAAGAGACACAACCCGAGAGCTTACAGCCTGATGAAACGTTTCCCTGAAAATCTCCACCCGCAGACTTAAGGCGCAGTAGCTAGAGTCACCATCTGTACAGATGTTTCCTGGACAGTCCACGATTTGGTACCTAAATCAGTTGGCCGGAATTACTTCTTTAAACAGGCACCTTCTGGCTATTAAAATGCTACAGCTGGGTATGGGGAAGGTCGCCAATCCGGTACAAGAAAACATATTTTCGTTAGAATTGGAAAAGCCTAATGACTCTAGATTGGTGGACGGGCTTCCTGTCCTGTGATTGGCTGGGAGTAGCGACCTTAAGCGGTCCGGTAAAGCTCGCAAATATTACTACAAAACTGTTATGATTTCCGCCATTCAGCAGCTTCCAATAACGCCATCCACTGCCGAGAGCCATCCAGCTTCTACTTTCATCACTTAGTACCGCCTACGCCGCTTCTCTAGAGCAACCGGTCCGGAGCAAAGCGCCCTAGTGAGCGCTGAGAGCTCGTTTTGTTGCTCGTCTTTTCCTGCAGTCTCATTAAACGTGGTCTTTTCCGGAACGCCTAAAATTGTGGCTTCACTACTTCATAATAACGCGTTAAATGATCTTTGCTTGTTGGTACCGAGTTAAATGGAGGCGATTTATTTTGGGGATTTTGCGAAAAAAAGACATTCAGGCCGTGCCCCCTACTTGCAATACTAACGTTCCTCAACTTCGTCAAGGGTACATAAGCAGTGCTGAGTGGCGGAAGTAGTGCCTCAAGGATTGAGAGTACGTGCGTCTTAGAGTGCTGCCCCTTTCCCTGTGAGGAGCCCCTGCACTCCTGGGAGGAGGAGTCCTCATGAGTTTCTTTGTTAAATGTTAGACAATTTCACGAGTAGGTCACGGGATTCATTGTAGTGCTGTACATATGTGTATGGAATGAAGCCGTACAATAGATCACAGTTAGACGGCGCTGAAGATCATTCTTTACTATAGTTAGGTTTGAAGTAGTCTTTTTATGTGCGACATTTCCATGTTTCTAGCGAGTTGAATAGTGACATTTCAATGCATTGTGTGTGATACTTTTCCAATCTGTGAGTGAAATAAAGCGCGATGAAATGAATGAAATGAAATGAATGAAATGGACATTTATAAAGCGCATGGCTACCCAGAGGCCTCCCAGCGCTGTGCATAATCAGTAATCAGAGATAGATGTTATTAAGGAAACAGAAGTGTTTTCAGTTGTTTTCGGAAGACAAGATGGCTGGACTCCATGTGGAGGTGAAGAGGTAGTGCATTCCAGAGTCTAGATGCATTGAGGGAAAAGAGACTACCACCGCTTCTGGACCTCTTGATTCTGGGAACTTCGACTAAGTGAAGTTCGTCCGAGCGGAGTTTCCTACTCGCTTTGTAGGGGCGAATCATGGTCGAGATTAGGGGAGGCCCATTCCCCTGCAGGGACTTGTGGACGACACAGAGGGCTTTAAAGCTAACTCTCTCTTTCACTGGCAGCCAGTGAAGGGAGCGGAGGGCAGGTTTGGCTGAGACGCGCTTCGAAGTTCCCATCAGTATTCTGGCCGCACTGTTCTGGACCGTTTGCAGTTTAGTAATTACTGCAGTCGGGGCCCCCAAGTAAAGTGCATTTCCATAGTCTATCCTAGAAAGTATCAACGCTTGGACTAGGACTTTCTTAGCTTGGGGAGGAAGGAGGGGGAGCACTTTTCTGGCCATTCTCAGCAAGCCAAAGCAGGTGGCCACCGTCTTCCTTGCTTGCACCTTGAATGTCAGGTTCTGGTCCAGCCAGATGCCCAGACTCTTTATTTCGGGTTTGGGGGTCGGGGTGGGCCCATGCAAGCTGGCCACATGGTCCCTAGTGTCACATTCAAGGGGTTGCCCAGGATCATGATCTCGGTCTTTTCACCGTTGAGCTTCAGGTGGGACGCCCCCATCCACTTGGAGACCTCCATTAGGCATGCTTGAAGGACATTCATCTGTTGTGTGGCTTGGTTGAGCGCTACGACCAGTTGGGTGTCGTCGTCGTAGGTCACCATATGAATTCCGAAGGGGGCCACGATTGCCGCCAAAGGGGTCATATAAATATTTTTTTAAAAAGAGTTGGGCTAAGCGATGAGCCCTGAGGAACACCACATGGCAAAGGCTTAGAACTCGTAACTCCTTCAAAATCTGGAAGGAGCGTCCCTCCAGAAAGGAGCGCAGCCACTCCAATGCAGTGGCAGTTATTCCTATATTTCTGAGACGGTGAATCAGAATGCAATGGTTCACCGTGTCGAATGCTGCGCTCAGGTCAAGGAGGATGATGGCAGCTGACCCTCCTGAGTCCAGGATCTTTCTGCTTTCCTCTACCACTGCTAGCAAAGCAGTTTCGGTACCCTGGCGAGGACGGAATCCAGTTTGAGAGGGATGAAGCAAGTTAAAGGATTCCACAAAGTTAGATAGGGTGTGGTTGACATGTTTTTCGGCGATTTTGGCAATCCCAGGGAGGAGGGAAATGGGGCGGTAGCTGCCTAAATCCGCCGGGTCCAGATTAGGTTTCTTCAAGAGCGCCTTAACCATTGCTCTTTTCCAGTTCAGGGGAACTACTCCTGTGGTAAGTGAGGCATTGATCACGTCCACAATGGTAGGGGCGATTATGGGTGCTACCTTTTTCAGTACATTCATAGGTGCAGGATCCCTCGGAGAGCCACTTTTCACCGAGGAAATCAGAGTCAGAAGAGTTTCCTGGGAGAGCGGAGGGATGAGCGCCAACCGATGTCTGGCTATAGGAGGCCCCTGACCTACGTGCTCATTTGCATGGCTGTGTTCGTCATCAACTTGGGGCAATAGTTTAAGAATGTTTTGAATTTTGGTGTTGAAAAACTCTGCCTGTTTATTACAACGTTGGCCTGAGGTATCGGGGGCAACAGGAGGAGCCGGGCTTTTTAGGAGTTTTTTTATAATGAGGAAAGTCTCCCTGGGAGAGTTGGAGGCCAGCAGAATTTTTTCCTCATAGAAGGCGGCCTGTGTCTTTTTAATTTCTGCTCTATACTTGCCAACGGCTCTTATGTGCGATGCCGATGTAAGTGGATACAGTTTTTGAAATGACTCATTTTTGTGCAATTTAGTGATCGACTTTAGGCTTTTAAAACGTTGCAACTCTCCTGAAGTCATTTATGTAACGGTACAAATCTATTTGCCTTTTATAACATGACCACCATGTAAACATTATTGTAAGGACAGATGAGAGTGAGAATACAAAATTTCCAGCTATCGCGACAAGAATTTTAGATTCTATTAAGGACACGGAGGCGAGGATTATGCTTTCTCAATTTCTTTACTGACTCACAGCAGCCAATGAGAACAAAGTAACACAGTAAAAAACTTCATTACCCATGAGGCTTTGAACCACGCCTCCTTAACACAACCAATAGTAATGCTTTATATATAATAAAACACTGAGGCACCATCTTGGCTTCCTCTTTCTGTGCAAACCAGTCCATAAGTGTCCAACATAAGGAACAATCTTGACTCTCAACGGAGAATGAATCCTAGGGGCACTTCTCAACGGAGAATACGAACAACAGATCCAGGAAGCTCCATCAGCGTCCGACCACCCAGTGGTCCGGTTCCTGGCGCAGCAGAGCCTTAACTCTGTTTGGAATCATTTCCTGCAAACAGAAACAGTCATGAAAATAAAGAACCCAAAAAGGCTCAACATATCAGGGCGGGAAAAACATCAACAAAATATCCATTACAACATGACAGTTGACATCAATCTGTCCCTCCGGGTGGGATAATCCTCGCCTCCGTGTCCTTAAAAGAATCTAAAATTCTTGTTGCGATAGCTGGAAAATTTTGTATTCTATAGCAGGACCGGAGGCTTCTGATTATGCTGGTTCAAAGCTCATCAATCACCAGCTAAGAAACATGTGAAATAGGTTTGTAATAAAACTCCTTAAACATGGAATCCGAAGACCAATCTGCAGCTCTAAGAATGTCTTCTAGTCTAGACCCCAATGTATAAGCTTTAGAGGCCATAGCTCCCCTGGCCGAATGCGCACCATAAACAGAAACATCAATTCCAGATTCTGACATAACCCAGCGAACCCATCGGGCCAAAGTGGCCGCAGAAACAGGCCGGAAGGGCTTCTGAATAGCAATCAATAGTTGTCCCAAGAGGTCTGTCCTATGCGCCAAAGTGCGCTCTTCATACATTGTTAAACATTGCAAAATGCACAATTTAGGATTAAGCGGAAAAGCAGGATACTCAACCGAACGAGACATGGTCTTGGTGCGCTTAGATATGATGAAAGAAACACCCTGTGGAGAAAAAATTCTTCCTGCCAGGTCTAAGGCACGCACGTCCGACACCCTGCGACAGGAGATTAAACACAATAACATAGTAAGCTTGGCTGACAATTGTTTTAGCGATAACTGGTCGTTGTCCGGCCAAGATGTTAACAGATTCAAAACCTTGGATACGTCCCACAACGTAGAGTACCTGGGACGAGGTGGTCTAGCCACCCTAATGCCCTTGAGCAATTTACATACTAAGGGATGCATCCCCACCGGCTTTCCCTCAATGTGATTATGCCCGGCTGAAAGCGCGGATCTAAAATTATTGACAGACCTATAGGACAAACCTGACTCTGCGCACACTGACAAAAAATTTAAAATCTCTGTAACATCTGATCCCACGGGATCCAATTGCCGTTGAAGGCACCAACCCATCCATCGCTTCCATGAAGCCGAATATCGCTTACGGGTGGAAGGAGCCAAGCCTGTTGCATAAACTCGGCAGCCACAGTCGAAAGGCCCTCAATCTGCTCATGTCTCCTGAGAGCATCCACACCATGAGGGAGAGTTGGTTCTGCAGGACCAGCGGATGAGGAGCTCCTACTGGGTCCTGGAGAAGCAACGGAAAACTCGGAAGAATGAACGGTAAGTCCACCGATAACTCCAATAGTGTTGGAAACCATGACTGAGTCTTCCACAAAGGAGTGACCAACACTACTGACGCCATCTGCCGACGAACCTGAGCCGCCACCCTCTGGATCAGGGCAAACGGTGGAAAGGCATAATGTCTCTGAGGCCCCCAATGCTGCAGGAACGCATCCGTTCCCAACGCCATCGGATCCGGCCTCCAACTGAAAAATAGGGGAAGGTGAGTATTGAGCCAGGAGGCAAAGAGATCTATCTGGCAAGGCCCTCGCATATGCATGATTTCTGTAAATAAAGATTGGTGAAGCCTCCAGTCGCTGAAATCCCGGAGGAACCTGGAGTTCCAATCCGCCACCTGATTCAATTTGCCTGGCAGGTACTCCGCTATCACATTGATCCTGCGGTCTAGGCAAAAATGCCAGAAGTCTTCCGCAATGTTGGCTAACATCTTCGATCTCGTCCCCCCCAGGCGGTTGATGTAGCGAACCGCCGAGACGTTGTCCATCCTGAGAAGGATGCAACAATTCCCCTTGAGAGGAGAGATCGATTTGATGGCGAAGGAGCCCGTTAGCAGCTTCAGGCAGTTGATGTGCAACCTCAGCTCGTCGGCGGACCAACGTCCGCCGGTGGCAAAGTCTCCACATCGAGCGCCCCAGCCCCACCTGCTGGCATCGGACTCTATTACTACGTCTGGCGAGGCGCCAAAAATAGCTCGTCCGTTCCAAGCCCCCATATGTTCCAACCACCACTGAAGCTCTTCTCGAGCGTCTGGTGACAGAGGGATCAGATGGTCGTAAGGGAACCCTTTTTGAAGATAATAAATCTTCAGGCGCTGTAGCGCCCTGCAGTGAAGCGGTCCGGGGAAAATGGCCAGAATGGAAGAGGCCAAGAGGCCCACAATTCTCGCTAGCACCCTCAAAGAGATCCTCTGCTTGGACAGGGTGGACGTGATCTCTCGCTTGATGGACCGGATTTTGGACATGGGCAGGAGTAGTTGCGCAGATACTGAGTTGATCTGAAACCCTAGAAACTATCTGTTGACTTGGGGTAATCATTGACTTCTTGAGATTTATCACAAACCCCAACTCCTGCAAAAGGGACATTGTCCATTGTAAGTGCAGCAGAAGCGTGGGCGCGTCCTGCGCCAGGAGCAGCATATCGTCTAGGTAGATGATCAACCATACCCCCATCTCCCTCAACCGAGTGGTCACTGGCTTTAGTAGCTTGGTAAATACCCAGGGCGCTGAAGACAGGCCGAAGGGGAGAGTGCGATATCGGAACCATTGCCCTTTCCATTGGAACTGCAGGAATTTCTGATGGGAGGGGCAAACTGGGACCGTAAGGTATGCGTCCTTGAGATCCAGGCGCACCATCCAGTCGTGTTCCAGAAGGAGGTCTCTTAAAAGATGGATTCCCTCCATCTTGAAGTGCCTGTACATTACAAATGGGTTGATCTCTCTGAGATTGAGTACCAGTCTCTGGCCACCTCCTTTCTTTTGGACCAAGAAGACGTTGCTGCAAAACCCTTCGGGAATGAAGGGCCCTACGGCAATAGCGTGCTTGGCCAAAAGCTCTTGAAGCTCGGAGTCTATAAAAGCTTCTTCTTGTAGGGAAAAACGGAGAGGCTGAGGGGGGTGTGTCTGATTCGGGGTCTGCATCAACTCTTTATCTGATACCCCAGGACCGTGTGCAGGATCCAAGCATCCGAAGTCAGCTGAGTCCAGCTCGCTACAAAGTGAGACAATCTGCCCCCGAGGGGAACCATAGGTAGTAGTTGAGAACTTACCAGAGGACTGGGTGTCAAAATTCTTGTATCCTCTATTGACACCCCTGTTGAATCTGCCACGGAATCCGCGAGATCTGGTGGGGTAGAACCCCGCTTGCTCCGGTTCCTGCGTGTATCCCCTGCGTCGAGGGGCGAAACCTCGGTGAGGACTGGGGTTAAAGTAGCGGCCGGTCGCGCGGCCGGCCCTACCAGAGACCTGATGGAACACTCGCTTGAGTGAGGATTGAGATTTGTCCAATGAAGCAAAGGTGCTGACGAACTTCGCTATGTCTTTAACAAACTTGTCTCCGAATAGTTGCCCTTCAGCAAGAGGGCCCGGCTCAGCAGTTGCTAGATCCACCAACTGCGGATAAATTCTCAGGAAGACGGACTTGCGGCGCTCGGAGGAGAGAGCGCAATTAGCGTTACCCAGTAGGCAGATGGCTGTCTGGGTCCATCCCGCTAGGACCTCAGGATGAATGGCCGCCCCTGTTTCCTGCGCCTGCAAAGCAAGTTCAAGGATCTTAGCTAGGGGACCCGCTACGTCCAGGACCTTGTCCTGACACGCCCGTAGGGCGCGATCTATACCCATCTTGGGGTCTTTCTTATACTTCTTAAGAAAGGTGGTCATGGAAGAATCTATCTCGGGCGTGAGGGCCACCTTATGCGCCAGGTCTGGGCGGGGGCATTCAGATTTTAAGCGGGCCCTAACCTCTTTATCAAAGCTCTTTCTGAGGTGCGCCTGCATGTAGTCTGCTACTGCTGAGGGCGAAGCACAATCGGCGGATCGGGGATGAACAATGTCCGACGGGTCAAAAAGGAAGGGGGTGGCGGGGGCAGGGGGGAAGCAGGTTGTTCGCGCGCTTGCGCGGTCTGGACTCTTGCGAGGAATCAGTATCGGTACCCGCATCCGTGGTAGTAATCAAGACTGGGGTAGGGGGCGGAGGAGGGAGATCAGGGACATCAACTACCGCCTGTTCTTTAGATTTATAGAGCGAGGAGTAAACAGAAGCATGTGGCCATGTATGATCAGCTGGAATGGCGGGGGAAGGGGCCGAGTCAGGGATGAGGGAAGGGGCTGGTTTCCCTGTAGCTAGTTGCTCTAAGCGCTGGGCAATAGGCAAGAGGGCAGAGGAGAGTACTTTATCTAATTTAGCATCTAATTTCTTATCAATGATATCCTCCATGGATTCTTCATAATAATAATCCTCTCCCTGGAGGTCCTCACACGCAGCCACCTCCTCCTCCTCGTAGACGTCACAGTCAGACATATTGGCCACAGAACGTGGAACACCTCACAAGCCCAAAGGGCAGCTTATTTATCCAGCCCAAAGTCCTCCAGAAAACCAGGGCGTCGGTTGGGAGCAAAGCTGGGGCAGAGGGGGCCAACAAGGTACCAAATATCCCTGTCCAACAGGTCTTATAAATGGTATAAACCCTAAAGCCTACTGCTAGCAGAGATTCCAAAAATTATATAAAGTCCCCTGCAGCCACTGCTGGGCTGTCAAGGGTTAATAGTCCTAGGACTTGCCAAGTGTGCGTGCGCAATGTCAGCAATTATATTGTAAGGCCCGGTACCGGCTCCAACCTCTCGCCTGCTGCGTTGAGAAAAACCTCCCGTTTCAGCCCGGGAGAGGCGTCAGAACCAGCTGTATGCAACGGGGCCGCACGCGTGCACAGACGCGTGCAGGCTCCAGAGACGCACGTCGGCTTCCCGGCTGGGATTCCGACCTGCGTCTCGCTCCCGTGGGGGGCCAGATCCCCGCAGCGCACGGAAAAACTTACTGAAAGGCACCACACCGCAAGCGGAATCGGGGCAAGTCCAAATTAGAAGATTAAAGCAGCGCAACACGCGCTGAAATATGCTAATTAAAAAATATGTACAATCAAACTACGCGCGCGTGCGTCCCTGAAATACAAGGCAACAACGAGCAGTGCTAAAAAGACAGTCGATAGACCCAGTAATATGAAAAACATCACGCAAATATGGAAAACACTGTTAAATAAGACACAATTGTTCAATAAAGCAATGAGGCACTTATCTTGACTGCGGAGCAGCAAAGAAAGAGGAAGCCAAGATGGTGCCTCAGTGTTTTATTATATGTAAAGCATTACTATTGGTTGTGTTAAGGAGGCGTGGTTCAAAGCCTCATGGGTAATGACGTTTTTTACTGTGTTACTTTGTTCTCATTGGCTGCTGTGAGTCAGTAAAGAAATTGAGAAAGCATAATCAGAAGCCTCCGGTCCTGCTATAGAATCTCAACTGCCCCTTAATTCTGCATTGGTTTAAGACCTGCCCTTCCAATGTTAGATGACCGACCTTTGGTCCTATCTCTGCAGCACACCTGGTGACGCAGAGCTGTAAGAGGCAAGTGGAGTAAGCGTGGCCTATTGGTTACATTACGGACACCCATCGTGGACACTTCTACCATGACACCCCAAAAACCCTCTCAGAGGCAAAACAGATGCTATATGACAACGAGTAGGCCGCATTGCTGCTACGGGGGCATTTGTCGTGTAACATTCTGATCCAGTCGGCACATATTGCCAATTGCTTTAGAACTTTTCTCCAATTGATATAATGAGAACAATCTAAGTACAAGAAACAAAATTCACTCTTTGCTAGAAAGCCAGTACTTGCCAAACGAATTCCCTCTGCACCTGCGGACCTATGCAAATGGAGGACACAGGACTGTGACAAACAGTGAATGACTGTCACGACCTGGCCAAAATAAACATATCATATAGTGCCAGCTTACGTATAGAAAGCCCTTTAGGTGGCTCGTGGCTTGGCTCAATAGCTCTGCTGGATGGTGTAAGGTAGGATCCGCCCCAGAGTCTGGGCACATAGAAGTGCAGCTCCACAGGAGAGCTAGGAGTAAAGGTTGCAGGGCCTAAGGAAATCCATTATTGGCCACACCTGTGCAGACACCATACAACTCCAAGTAAACTCAGAAATCCTCACACTACATATTTACTAAAGAAACCTAGCATTACCCCATGTTGCTGCAATTTCTAATTTTAAAGTGACTAACCTGCTACTCCAGAGAGCAGCACGTAGCCAATGGGTATAAATTTTCCGCTGCAGGAATAGAAATGGTTGTAGAATAGCGAAGAAGATGTAGTGACTCCCACACAGCTGATGTTTCACATGTACCTTGTGTAGAGTAGAGAAGAACAAAGCAGTAGTCTTATCTATTGTACCATCTGAGAGAGCTCCATGGATTGGCTATTGGTACTCACAGCGCACACAGACCCATGCAAATTGGCATCTTATTCACAGCACATGCGTGCAAACACACATCTGCATATTATCCACAGTACACAGACATACACAAATCTGCATTACATTCACATAAGCTATCAGAAGAATTGAAAATTAGTCTAGTTCTGCTTTCACAAAACAAAATACATGCAGGTGTATACAGACTAATAAGGACTTTCAGCCCGAATTATATATTGGCGATAAGCATACTCCTTCGCAACAGAAATGGAGTATGCATGCTGCAAATATAATGGTCCGCCCGCTGAATTTATATGCAGGCGTGCCATGGGTTTGACAATGGCGGAGACTAAACTTCTCCGATGGCCTGACGGAGTAAGGGCCATTGGAGAATTGGCTATATGTTCTCCCACCCAATTTAGATGGGCGGAAAAATAGCTGTTTTTTACTGCCTGGCACTTCCAGGCAAAACCTGGCAGTAAAAAGCTAAAATTGCCCCCTCACCATGGGAGATAACTCACATGGTGAGGGGGGCATTTTTTTGTTTTCATTTTGGGATTTCCTTTTAAAAATAAAAAAATAAGTTTTACAGATGGCACTGTCATGTTGACGGAGCCATACGTCAAACTTTACAAAGCATTGATAGGAACTGCTGTGACTGCGGTTCCTGGCAATGCTTAAGAAATGACAGCTTGGATGACTCCCATTTAGAACTCAAAATAACCCATTTTTCAGTCTCTGGGCTCAGTCTCTAAAACATTCTAGCAATGTTTCAATAAGGTGGTTCAGGTTCTACAGGCTCAATGCGAGGGCGCTCCGAGATCTTAAATGCCAAACTGCTTCTTACTTTGGGACGAGTGGCTTAACAATATTACAGTGCTGGTCCAGAGACTCTCCCCATCCAGCTTACTCAACATGAGATTCTGACACACGCACTCCCACAGTATGTGCAACGCATGCATTGTCAGAGGGTCCACCACTCTGCACTCATATTAAGCACTAAATTAGCTAAAATAATCCAAAGCCCATGAACAAGAATATCTCCTTGGATTGAGAAGGTCTTGCCAAAGTGTGACACCTTGGCATGGCTGCCATATCGGCGCCTGAGAATTGACTGTGCCACATAACTAACCCTGCAAATGAGCAACTGCTAGCATCAATAACTACGAGGCCAGGAACAGAAAAGACGTTGTATCTGCATAAGACTGGACCCAAGGTCTATTTTTTTATTTATTTAAAGTGAGTGAAATGCGGCAGATCCACATAGCACACAGGAGGTCACACTTAATTTCAATGTAAAAAAAAAATAACAACTAAGCCAGCTGGGCCCAGGACATCACCTAGCTACAAGTCATCCTTTCCTTGACCCGGGCCCAGCAGCCTACTGTTCACATTGCCTAAGAAAGCAGAGCACATCAACCACACTGCCTGCTTTTATGACCACAGAGCTGCCTGAAGTGCCTTGTTGCACTGACAGGAGCTATTAACGCATGATGCCTCTAGCAGACATCATCACCCGCACCCACGGACTCAACATCATCTCATACGCTGACAACACGCATATCATCCTCTCCATCACAGACACCACCAGAGCCAACTTCCAGAGCATCATGTCCAACTTGGCCAACTGGATGAGGGCTAACTGCCTAAAACTCAACTCGGAAAAGACGCAGGTGCTCATCTTCGGAAACAACCACCCCCCTGGAACGACTCATGGTGGCCCACCACTCTAGGCCCTGCACCTGCTCCCTCCAACCACGCACGCAACCTAGGAACCGTCCTGGACAGCCAACTAACCATGAAGAACCAAGTCAATGCCATCTCTTCCTTCTGCTTTCACACCCTCTACATGATCCGCAAGATTTCCTGATGGATCCCCACCTTCACCAGCAAAATAGTCACCCAAGCACTCATCCCCAGCCGCCTTGACTACAGCAATGCACTCTACGCAGGAACCACCAAGCAACTTCTCATACCACCTCCAGACCACACGGAACACCACAGCAAGGCCCCTCCTCAACCTCCCCAGGAGAACCAGCACTACCCCCCACCTCAGAGTCACTGGCTCCCCATTCAGAAAAGATGCCTGTTCAAGCTCCTTACTCACACCTACAAGGCCTTAAACAACCTCAGCCCCTTCTACATAAACCACCGCCTGGCGTTCCATCGTCTCATCAGGGAGCTCTGCTCCTCCTCCCTCACCCTGGCCCACATCCGCCGGAGCCTCTGCGGAGGCCGTTACTTCTCCTAGCTCATAGCCAAGTCCTAGAACAACTTCCCCCTTCACCTGCGCACCTGCCCATCACTTCTGGAAGCTCAAGACATGGCTCTTCGATTAAGGACGCCAGGACCTAGCACGTGGAGACCCACCGGAGTGACAAGAGCCCTTTGATTGATTGATTGATTGACTAATGCATTTTAGTGTGGTGATACAGCCACCAACACTAAAATGCATTAGTCTAACCGCTGATGTGCGATGCTTCGCAAGACTGCTTTACTGGTCCTGAACATATTGGTTTCTATTTAGGAATGTGGCTGTGAGTTTCTATGTGGTATTTGTTTAGCGCGAACGTAGCCAAAAAGCAGCACAGTGTTGTATAAGGTCAAACGCTGTCATACAATAAGAGAAATGAGCCTAAGGGTGGTCGCATAGCTCAGAGAAGAGATGAATTACCCCCAATGTCCCTCATCCCAGTCATTACAGATGAGATTATGTCACCCCACAACAATCAATGGGGATCCACAAAATTCCTAACACCTAGTTTTCCCACTCTCCTCCCGACAAAAACAACACTTCACTTGTGTGGTTGGGCATAGTGGGAAACATCCATTACAACGCAGTCATTACATCGCACTGCTTTTACAACGCAGCTGTTACAACGCAACTGCCTTTACATTGCATGCCATTACAACGCATGCCATTACAACGCATGCCATTACAACGCATGCCATTACAACGCATTATAAGGTAAGTAATAGAGATTTCTTAGTTTTAGGGTGGGTATGGGTTTTGGGGTAGATGGGAATAGTAATTTTTACACCTACACTATCCAGCACTTTCCCTACTGTTGCATTCACTTGAGTGGGAATAGTAATTTTTACCCCTACACTATCCAACACTTACCCTACTGTTGCCCTAAAAGTATTATGCGTTGTAATGGTATGCATTGTAATGGTATGCGTTGTAATGGAATGCGTTGTAATGGAATGCGTTGTAATGGAATGCGTTGTAATAGAATGCGTTGTAATGGAATGCGTTGTAATGGAATGCGTTGTAATGGAATGCGTTGTAATGGTAGTTTTAAAAAATGCGTTGTAATGGCATGCACTGTAAAATCATGTGATGTAATGGTAGTTGCAATGTAAAAACTACGTTGTAAAAGCATGCGTTGTAATTGTTTGCGTTGTAACGTCATATATTTGGCATAGTGCCTGCAGCACAAAAGGCCACAAAGCGCAACAGGGAGGCATCTAATTTTCCCCATTAAAATTGACTCATTGTGGTGATGTGCATAGCTAAGCTATTTGGGCCTGGACTTGCCGCGACCCATGGAAGCATATTAAATTCAGATATTTCTGAAAACTATCCTCCAAGGAGAATCTAGGACAGTGTGACTTAGATGGACTTTGCTCCGCTTCATAGCGAAAATGCCCTACAAACCTCAAACTTCAGCTAAAATCACACATTTTATCTCATATTTCTGTGGGAGAAGCATCCAGAATTTGCAGGGATCTTCAGAATTCCTACCACTCACACTTCTTCCCATAAAAACGGTACCCCACTGTAGGAAGCTGGCTCTGTATATACTATGCCAAAATGAGGTATAGTGTGTACAAAGTCCAGTGAAACCCCAAAGGTAGGCAGAGCTAAAAGTAGATAGCACCTTACTCTCCATTTGTGGTAGTGTGGGCGAGCAGTAAGGCTTTATCAGAGGGTAGCGTTAAGCATTTGTTGTACACACTCAATCAGCAAATGATGTCACACACTCAAAGACTGAACTCAGATCTATTTTGTTGATATAAAAATATTGTTTAGTTATTTTATTTCTGGAACCAAACCAAGCCTGGCACAGGTAAGTTAAATAAATGCTTTGCAAAAGATTATGCAGTGTTTACAAGTGAATGCAAGTTCAAATGCAGTTGTTTGTAATACAAGTAAGTCAAGGTATTGAAATTACTGCACAGATTATTTTTTTGTTACTTTGTAGATTACTTTTCAAGTTACTTTCTCCCTTCCTCACTTGGTTTCCCGCCGGTTCTCCGGCCCAATGTGGGGGTCAGAACCGGTGGGGACCAGTTGCTGGAAGCAGCAAAAGGCCTGGGGAAGCTCACAAAGGCGGCAAGCCTTTGAAGCTTCCCCTTCGTGGACCCTGCCCATCCTGGAGGAGGAGGCTTGGCACCTCGTCCCAGGATGTGCATTGTTTCAGGCCCCCGAGAGCAGCAGGCTCTCGACCCAGGGGTCCAGAAACATGTCTGGTGGTGGCAGCTGGGGAGCAGCCACTCAGCCTGGACACTAGTGTTAGGTCATTTTTCAGGGGGCATCTCTAAGTTGCCCTCTGTGTGCATTTTTCATTAAATCGCACACTGGCATCAGTGTGGGTTTAATGTGCTGAGAAGTTTGATACCAAACTTCTCAGTTTTCAGTAAAAGCCATTATGGTACTGTGGAGTTCGTAATGACAAACTCCCAGCACCATATACTCTTAATGGCATTACTGCACTTACAATGTCTAAGAATTGGCTTAGACACTGTAGGGGTACAGGGCTCATGCACCTGTACCCTCACCACTGGTATAGTGCACCCAGCTAGAGGGGTGGCTGATCTATGCTAAGGCAGTGGGTTGTAGGCATGGCAACAGGGATGTGTGCCATGTCGACTCTTCACTTTGTTCTGCATCAAAACACGCAGCCTGCGATGGGTGTGAGTGTAATCGTACAGGGCCTCTAAAGGTGGCACAATAAGTGCTGCAGCCCTTAGAGGCCTTCCCTTGTCACAGTGCCCTTGGTACCTGTGGTACTATTTGCCAGGGGCTGACCTGTGGTCAGAGAGTGATAATTGGGTCTGGTCTTCAATGCATTGTTAGGGAAAGAACATAGGCCCTGAGTACCTGATTGGCAGAAGCCCAGGGCACACTCAGTCAAAGTACATCAGCAGTTCAGCAAAAAGTGGAGGCAACCATGCAGAAAGAGGGCACTTTCTCACACACCACTGGATGGCTTGCTATAGAGTCCCTGACACAATAGGCCCCAAAATGCAAAGTGGAAATATCTCCTATTCACTCATAAAATTGACTTCTTGTTGGCTGAGTGAGTAGCTATGGGATGTAGGCTCAGGCTTTGCAGCCACCTAGAGAGAGAAACTTACTAAATCCAGACATTTCCTAAAAGTAGACAGCCAAGGGAGACAAGAGTGATGTGATTTGCATGGACCATGATCATTTTTCTTACCCAGAATGCAATGCAAACCTCAAACGTTTACTAAAATCACACATCTTACTCATATTTCCTTTAGGGAAAGTTCTGGAATTTGAGGGGATCCACATAATACCAACCTCCCAGCCTTCCCACACTTCTCCCAATAAAAGCAATGTCCCACTTGTGTGGCTGAGTCTATTACTGGCGACAAGAAGGAACCAAGCCATTGACAATGCGAAGACCACATTGATAGCACATTAACTTCGCCAAGGTCACAGTTTTCATCTGGCCCTATCACAGCCAATTGGCTCCGCCACACATGTGGGGTATCATTTTTAATGGGAGAAGTATGGGAACGCTAAGTGGTAGGAAATTTGTGGATCCCTACAGCTTCCAAAACACAGAAATGTGAGGCAAATGCCTTGATTCTAGCAAAAGTGTGAGGTTTGTCTGACATTCTGAGTAAGAAAACTTAGTGGGATCCATCAAGTAACACAACCCTGGACTCCCCTTGGTCTTTAGTTTTCAAAAATGTTGGGAGTTGTTTTCTGGGATCTGGTGGACACATAGCTAAAATACTGTAATCGTCACAGAGGGAAATTGGTTTGGAAATTTGTAAGCATCTAGTAGATGAGGAATTTTCATTATCCTGGAGTCATCTTTCAGTCCAGCTGTTGAGAATACCTGCAGCACAATGTACACAGTGAGACTGCAATCAATGTGGGAACCTAATTTAGGATCGTCTCTTTAATGCCTTCCTCACTATTGAACTTTCCTGTCCTAGAAGATGATGTACACACTGGCAGTGAAGGTCAGAAAACAAAACTAAACACCAGGGACAATTCCCGTCCTGATTTTCATAATGGGATGGGTTGGCAGCTGTGCCTCTTCCTGCACCATTTCAATGTATGAAACAGCTGAAGAAGTTGTTACGTAACTTTAAAATCTTGTATATGGCGTTTTGAATTCACAATAGGCGAAATGATTTCACAGACTTATTGGAAAGACATTTGAATTTATATGAAGCAATTCAAATTAACATTGTACACGCATACACTCCTCAAGAGCATACTCAAACTGGTTCGATTAGCAAAATCAGTGTTACAAGGTTTAAAGAGTAAATGTTATTAACAAATGATTTCACTTAAATCAAAATTCAAAAATGACTGTGTAGGAATACAGGCTTTTGCAGGTTTCGCCCCACTTTTTGCCTTCATTTGGACTACTAGCTGCTGATTTAGGACTCTGAAAATGCACTGGAGCCTGTTAAACAGGCTCCAGTGCTCTCTGCCTAAAATATGATGTAGCAAATTGGTACTCCCAATTAGCATGGACTTTAACCCCCTTATAAGTCCTTAATAAAGTGGTACCAAGGGTACCCAGGGCATGGGTGTTAAAGGGGTCACTAGGGCCTGAGGCACTATTTGTGCCACTGTGAGTGACCCAAGTAAGTAGATAACAGCAGGCTTGTCATTGCAGACTGCAGGAACAGTGCAAACTGCTCCAACTCGACTTTGCCCTCACCATGTGTGTCAAAGTCACAGCACTATCTTTAATATAGATCAATCACCCCTAAGGTAGGCCTCCTAAAGCCCAGGAGGCGGGGCGCAGTATATTACAGTTATGGACATATAAATGCAAGTTTATATGTCCCTATAGTAGTCCTTTCCATTAAGGAGTACTAGAAGTGTCAGCAGTCTATAGGATAACATGGGCACACTCGAGGTTGCCAACTCCATTATGGTACAGCCGAATATGGTCAAAGCATTCACCGCCTATGATATGCATGCAGGCTGACTCCCAAAGGAGGAAGCCACCCTCCGCCACATTTGCTCCTGGCAAGCGGGAAAATTAGATAGTCAGAGGGCGTACACCCTCAGTAGGCTAGCCACACCCTTAGGGTGGGCTACCCGGTCTGTACGCCCAAGAAAGGTTTCTGCCATTTTTAGAAGTGGCAGAATAGAGGGTTGTGGGTAGTTCGGTGCAAACCCCCACCCCCTCAGAGTGTTGTCACCTCAGGGGAGGATTAGCCGTTGGGGCAAGTAGCCAATTGGCCACTTGCACCCACACCCCTAATGCCCCTAAACCTAGGATTTAAGGGACACTCCTGACACCAGAACCTCAGATCTGTGAAAAGTGCAACAAGAGGACAAAGAAGCGATCGAGTCTGCGACAACAGGAGCTGCACAAACCAAAGGTGGGATACTCTGCACTAGTGACGACGCTCCTGGAACTGAATGACTGCGACTCGTCCTCGAACAAAGACCGGCTTCCCGAGACAGAGGAACCACTTTGTAAGCCAAAGGCAACTCCAGACTCCCTTGGACTAGTGGCACTGGTCCCCTGCACACGGCAGGTAAAAGCGATGACCCAGAATCAAAGGATCGCTGGCCATTGACCCCTCCGAGGGAGCGCCCAAAAGTAGATGGTCCAGTGCATTGTGGGAAACATAGTCCTAACCTCCAGCAAGTCTCATGTGGCTACTGTGTTACCCTGGACCCATGGACTTCGAAATACCAATTTGCTAGCCTTACCGCTACCAAGGCTTGTTGGTGACTAGTCAGATTACCACCCCCTTTGCTCGACGCTGCATCAAGAGGGTACCCCGCAACACCTTCAACCGACCATGGTTGTGACCCCGTTGTCAAGATTTTGCATTAGTTTCCCCCCCAGCACTGTCTAAACAGTAAAATTATCTGCTTGCCGCTTCTGTTGCAGCACCAAGGACAGACAGGACAACTGTACTCCTGGGCCTCATGTGTCAGGTAAAATCGAACTGACTGTTGTGACTTGGTCCTGGGACGCACATCACCTTACCCCTCGGTGGGTTCCATGTAACTCGATCTGCAAGTGACCAATTGTCACTAGTACCTTTTTATCATTGACCGTAATGGTAAAGTGTCATCTTTGAAGTGCATTATTTTAGGATTTGTTCTAAAATTCATTACTCCTTTCATATGTATCCATGCTCGTTCATTTTTGTGTCTAAATGTACGTAAAAATCTGCTATTTTTATAAATTGGTATCGGATTTCCTTTGAGTCGTGTCAATTACTTAACGTCCATGTTGGTACTTTGGAATGCTTAACACGTGTTCCTCTAGTAAAGCTTAAATGCTCTTTGCCACACAATCAGGACTGAGCTAAAGGTTTATTAGTGTGAATCCAAGGACCATCTTTGGGGTATCGTGATAGTATTGCATGGTGAGGCCTAACCAACATCACCACTTAATAGTCCACCTTCCAACAGACTGTTGATAAGATAATTTGCATATATGACTTCTGAACTCATAATTTACTGCTTAAGAGCAATAAAGCCACGTTAAGGCACCAACCATTTTACTATGCATGCACACGCCTTTCTGTCAACAGTAAGTCTTACCTTTCTCGCTTGACTCTTCTTCGAGATAAGTAGAGAAGGACAATCCTTCCCGACATCAACTTATAGCCGCTAAATACTACAAGTCAACAAGATGATGCGAGGCAAGGTGCCAAAAAGAGGAAGGACATTCTTCAAAGATGACACTGATGAAATATTAAGAGAGGAAAAAAGCATCAATTAAAAAAAAAAAAACATTACAATAGCACAAGGGCAGAGTAACTATACATAGACACAAGAACAAACAAGGGAATGGCATGAAATGGGTGTGGAACACAACAGAAACAGAATCCCAGCGCGTTGCGATGCAAGGAAACTACAAACAATACTTCACTTGAAGAGTGTTCCTTACAAGCCATTCCTTCCATGACCCGAATGTGCTCTTACAGTATCTCATATTGAAAGTATCTGGCTAAGCTTCATAATAACTTTGGGAAGGTGCAATACTACATTTAATCTGCAGGTGTCACTAGAGGCCAAAAACTAAATAGGAAAGATGACAAAGCTTTCTTTAATTTCTTTTGTAGTTTCAAGTAGGCGTTTAAGCCATGCCTAACCAGTCGCGCCTGCTGGTGGGAGTGCTGCGGGGTGGTGGGGTGGGGGTTAGTAAACTCCGGCATACGGCCGAACGGAGGTAAGTACAGAAAGAAATAAAACGAATTACATTGCGCGCGCCGCATTGCCATTTGGCGTTGCAGCGCGCGCATTGGAATTAGTTTTATTTATGTATTTCTTTACTTACCTCCGTTCGGCCGTATGCCGGTGTTTACTACCCCCCACCCTGACCCTCCCCTGCCCCACCGCCCCGCAGCACTCCCACCAGGAGGCGCGACTGTGCCTAACCACGACAAGGGTTAATTTACCCAAGAGACCACCAACAGGTAAGTCTGTACTTGTATCAAAACTGCCCGCAGAAGGGACACACTGCAATCCTTGTAAAGTGGTCAGAGAAAACTGTGCGAGCTGAAGAGGTGCACGTTTGCTCGTACTTCATGCCCTGAGGCGATTGGGGATGGTGGACAGCATTCTTCCCTTCACGCTGCTCCTTTTGTCCTATAACACTTTTATGTGCCACTCACAAAACCGCTCACAACAGCAGCCGTGGGTCCCACACAACACTCACATGAACAATGGCCCATCACATCCATACGCCCACAGGACTGAAAGGCCAATCACACCACCAATCATCAGCCAACTTACACACAAACACACTTCCAGCAAACCACTACACACATGCCGCCAGCCAACATACCGCCTGCCACACAGATCGGCACTATCAATCAATCAATCAAGTCACTTATAAAGCGCACTACATACCCGCGAGGGTCTCAAGGCGCTGGGGGAAGAGGGGGGTGGTGCTGCTACTGATCGAAGAGCCAGGTCTTGAGGAGTCTTCTGAAGGCCAGTAGGTCTTGGGTCTGTCGGAGGTTGGTGGGGAGGGTGTTCCAGGTCTTGGCGGCGAGGTGGGAGAAGGATCTGCCGCCGGCGGTCGTTTTCCGGATGCGGGGGACTGTGGCGAGGGCGAGGCTGGTCGAGCGGAGCTGGCGGGTGGGGGTGTAGAAGCTGAGTCGTCTGTTGAGGTAGGCTGGTCCGGAGTTGTGGAGTGCTTTGTGTGCGTGGGTGAGGAGCTTGAAGGTTATCCTCTTGTTGACAGGGAGCCAGTGCAGGTCTCTCAGGTGGGGTGACTAGACAAATACCACCAGCCAATCTCCACATAACCCCCGCTATACAAATACCGCCAGCTTTCACGAGTAGTAGTGGGTGCAGTGATCTGTGTGTCACTTCTATCTGATAATCTGCTTTCAGCTAACACAAGAGCCCTATGAAAATAAGCCGGGGGGGCGTGGTCTGGCCACGGAACAAGATGGCCGCTTAATTTCGGAGCTCCGCGTTGCGTGGAGCCCTGGTTGGCGACGAGCGGCTTCCTGATGCACAGATACCATCCTAGTCCTGATTAAATGGCGTCGGAAAATCTGGGGATGCTAATGTAGCGGCCAAATTTGTATAATGGTTCCATTGTATAAAAAACAGGCGTGCAAGATGTTGCGGCGCCAGTGAGGCGATTCTGTGATGCACTTGCCGTACCTGGTTTACATTGCGGAGTGGTGACAGGCAGTTCCGTGGACTTTGGACTCCTACAAACCTGCTTGGTTGGCTTGACAACTTGAGACGCCTTGTCTCGTATTTCTCCTCAGGCGGAGTTGAATGGACACAAGCCACCTTCAGGTGAACAGGGCGTGTTTTTTGTCCGACAGGAACGTCTGAGGCGGTTTTGGGCTCTTCGCTGAACTGTGGCTGCTGTTCCATACTTCAGGTCAGGCGACAACAGACATTTTCGAGGTGGCACCCGCCCTTTTGAATATTTCCCTGTAGGGCAGTTCGCCTTGATATC
Source organism: Calotriton arnoldi (assembly GCA_963921515.1). Classification (NCBI taxonomy): domain Eukaryota; kingdom Metazoa; phylum Chordata; class Amphibia; order Caudata; family Salamandridae; genus Calotriton; species Calotriton arnoldi. Next base: position 639,226 of record CAWUFW010000009.1, read on the forward strand.
AGGTGAGGGGAGTGTGCTGATTTAACGGTGAGGAAACCTGATGTATTTTGACGCCTCCATCGGTGTTTCTCCTTAAGCAACGCTGGTTGAGCCTGTGACACTTTTGACGCGGCGATATTGCGTTGGTAGGTCGTCTGAGTCAGTTTTGAGTCTCTGGATTTGGACTCCTCTGTTCTGTCTACTACGGAGCAGCATTTACCTGTTCTTTCTTGCGAGTGACTCTTGTTCGAATTCTCCTCCATGCCAGATAATAAAGGTGTGCTTCTACATTTATATTAAGAAAATAACTCGCACTGTCCCCGATATATCTTCTTCTTCAAACAGAATAAACCAGACCAGATGCCATAAAGTGCTGCAGACCTTTGACAGTTTTAGACGACCTATCCATCATTGGAATAAATATTTGACAGAGAAAGGCAGCTCAACTGAAGTTACCGAAATTTTTTTTTCTCAAAGAGCACAAAGATATAGCAGAGTATACTTTTGCTGCCTTTCAGTTGTCCCTTTGTCATACGTTTCAACTTTACCTTTTAGTCTAGTTAAGGCTGAATTCCATCGTACATACTCCTGAGGAAAACACGAATATCCACATTTTTTGTCTACTGTACCTCAAGCCCCACATAAAAGAATCTCTTATCTGATTTAAAAACAGGAACGGTTGGGGATGCCTTCTGGCAAAACGACTAGTAAACCAGCGAAACAGCCCCTCTATTCTGAAGCTCTAATCCAGAACCGTTCCGCCGCTGTGGCTCTGAATAACATTCTCCCGATTCAAAACTCATCTAACCCTGCGATGACAAATGCATCAGATTCTACTATGGAGCGGATACTACAGGAAATCTCTGCTGTAGGCCGACGTCTAGAGGGAATGGAGACGTCCATATCTGCTCTTATGACTGAGACTAAATCAATTTGCACTGATATAGCCAGATTCCAGAACCGGTTTTACTGAACGAGTTGTTGCAGTCGAGAACCGCCTTAATTGTATACCGGACCGGGATCAAGAACTTCTTTTCCTTAGAAGCAAGGTGATAGATTTGAAAGACAGAAGTCATCGAGACAATGTACGCATCTTTGGTTTTCCTGAAAAAAATAGAAGGATCTGACACCAAATCCTTTCTCAAAACAACTCTTCCAAAAATCACAGGTCTTATTTTTAACCCACCATTAGAGATACAGAGAGCACATTGCATTTGTCCTTCCAAAGGAGGGAAAAATGTACGACCACGCACACTCATTGTTTGCTTCTTGCGACATAAGCAGGCCCGCCAATTAATCATTACGGCTCGTTCTCATGGTCTGTACACATTTGAGGATCACGAGATACGAATGACAGCAGACTTTTCAACAGAAACAAATGAGCGCCGCAAAGCTTTTCTCTCCTTTCGACCTCGTCTGCGCCAACTAGACATCAAGTATGGCCTCTTTGAACCTGCACATTTTAGGGTCACTAAAGACGGAATTACCACAGAATTCTTTAACCCAGAGGATCTTCGACAATTCTTAGACAATCTTAGGACCAGATGTACAACGGTTTTTAGCGTGCGCAAACGGGTTAAAAACCTTGGGCCCATGTACAAAACCTATTTTGCGAGTCGCTAATCAATTAGCGACTCGCAAAATAGGTTTTATGACTCGCTATTAGGAAGGGGTGTTCCCTTCCTAACAGCGACTCAAGAGCCATGTATGAATGTTTTGCGACCGGAATTGTGGTCGCAAAACACTCGCAAATTACCACCTACTTCAAGTAGGTGGTAATGCAATCGCAAATGGGAAGGGGTCCCTCAGGGACCCCTTCCCCTTTGCAAATGCATGCAAAAATATTTTTTAAGGGCAGGCAGTGGTCCCATGGACCACTGCATGCCCGTAAAAAATGAAACGAAAGAGTTTCATTTTTATTTTTTTAAATGCATTGTGAGAAGTTGGCCTGGTATATGCTCTCCACTAATTAAAGTGGGCACCTTGCACCAGTCCAAACGACCCTTATTGATGATTAAGTCAAAGATAACTTTTATGAAAGATATCCTAGTGGTAGCTATGGAGAGCAACCTTCAGGCTTAATCTTGAAGGAATGTAAAGCAGCTTGTTTTACCAGAACAGAACCTCCTAAGTGACCAAATGAAAGGAGAACCACACAAGTGTTATATAAAAAAATATGTATTTATTACTGAACACTCTCTACTAATCTCTATGTGAGATTAGAACATAAAGCACACAATACTTAATCAATAGAACGACAGTAAATAGCACAATACACAGAGGGCTCCAGGGGGAGACCGAACCATATACTAAAAAAATGGTATAACAACCACGACTTCAATAGACACAGTGCCTAGAGCACGTAGAATCGCTGGGACCCCAAGGAACCACCCAAAGGAGTGACACAGGGAGCCCACGGAGGACGGGTGCAGTGTGGGAACACAGACGCGAGCTCCGTACAACTCTATGGGAAAGTCGCGGTTGGAAAATTACAGTTTAAGGACACTTCGGAGAGGACTTCAAGCAAACCCTTTGGAACATAGAAGGTTCTAAGGCCAGCACCCTTGTGAGTACCGAGGTACCCGTGTTACCTATCCCAGAGGAGCCGGGTGCATAGGGGTCAAGTGGTGTCGGAAACCCTCGTCGTTTTCAATGGCGTGATGCGAAGAAGTACTGCTGCCAGGAAGATGAAAAGTGTCCGGTGGAATCCAAGCCTGGATCCGAGGTGAGAAGAACCTGAAAGCAGAGGGGACAGAGTCTGGGTCACTGCTGGGTGACCAGGGGCTCGGTAGACGAATGCCCACCGATGTCGGGTGCTTCAGGTGTGAAGATAGGATGCTTGTCTCTGCAGCCACGGGGACCAGGAGAAGTCGACGACAACCAAAGTCCGGAGGTGAGCTGTCCCACAAAGGATGTCGAGTGCTGAGGGGTCAGTGTCCGGATTGAACACCAACAAGCCTTGGCAAAGGCAACCCACGCGGGCAGAGGAAACAAGTTACAGTGTGGACCAGCAAGGTCCAGGAGACTCTCCAAGCTATGGGGAGTCAGGGCACGTCTGGAGCAACCAGGGAAGCCAAAGGAAAATCAAAGTGACCCTCGCCAGGACCCACAGGCCAACGGACCAGGGATCGCGAAGGGACCTCAAGCTGAATCACAAAGCACCAGCCCACAGAGCACTCGTGGAGTGGAGGCCGGAGGTCTTTTTTGGAAATGCTGCTCGGGGTCGGGACTACACGTAGTCCAAAGTATAGACTCAGGGGTCGCCAAAAAGCATATGATGCTGCAAATGTACACAGTGCACAGGGGTTCGGGTTGCACGGTCCCCACGAGGGATACTGGTCTCAGGATTGCTGAGAGAGTAGATCGACCTCAGGGACACTCGGGAACCCACCTCCTGTGTTGCAGAAATCTTCGGAGTCCTCAGGAGCTCGGGAGATGCAAACCAGTCAGATGCATTTAGGTGCCTGCTGCTGCAGGGGAGTAACTCCTTTACTCCAAGGGAGATTCTTCTGTCGTCCAGCGAAGTGTAGACCGTCAAAGTACTTGGTTTCTGTAGCAGAGTTTAGTCCCGGCAAAATCCAAAGTCCTGTAGTCAGGTTTCCTACTTTATACCCAAGGAAGGGGTTGGACTAACTCTGGGGACCCACCTAGGGGAGGGTCAGGACAGAGGGGTGGCTACACCCATGTCCTTTGTCCAGTTTCGCACCAGAGCAGGAGCAAATGGCTCCTGCAACCGGTTTGAGCTGGACTATGCAAATGTGCCCCCAGTGCAGACTTTCTGGCACTCTAAGAGTGCACCCACCCAGCCTCAATACACTAAAGCCTGTCTGGGAGGTGGTCACACCTCCCTGTGACAGGAAACCTATTGTCAGGCCTTCCTCTGCTCGAGCTTGGCTCAGCAGCAGGAGGGCAGACTCGTGTCTGTGGCTGGCAGCATCCATTTTGTGCTGCCCAGGTCGAGAAAGCTGGTACCGGGTAGATCAGTGACCCAGAGTAGTGGTTCTACAAGGGAGGAATCATACCTCCCACACTAGTTACTGGTGTGGAGGTATGATTCCAAGGTGTTTGACACCAAACACGACATGTTTCTAAGCAGCCGTTTTAAAGTTAGCATTTACGGCGAGGTTATATTGCACTTAAGTATATATGGTTGGCTGCATCACAGACAACCCTGGAGAATAGATTCCGAAGGCTGCAGAGGGGCTCTGCTCATGCAGGGGCACCCTCTCACACAAAACCCAGCACCCTGCCTTCAGGATTGATAAGGCCTGCTATAGGGGTGACTGATAGGTTTATATGTGTAGTGATTTAGAATAGATATAGGTAACCTATATCTAAGTAAGGGGTGCATGCACCTCCTTCTTACACAGGTTGCAGTAGCAGACCTGTGGTGTCATTTTGAATGGCCTCTCAGGGGTGGCATAATACATGCTTCAGCCCCTGGGAGGCCTCTGGGGTACCTAGGCCCTGGGTACATGGTGTACCATATACTAGGGACTGATAAGGGTACCCCAGAATCCAATCTGGAGTGTACCTAAAGTACATGCAATCAATTTATAGGAGAAAGCAGATAGACTGACTGGGATCCTGCTATTCAGGACCCCAGTCTAAGTCAAAAACAGTGATACATCAGCAAAAAGTGGGGGTAACCATAAGAGGCAGATCCTACTCTCCTACATGCATCCTGTTTTCCTTTAAGGAAAATGGGCTCATTTAAAATAAAAAATAAAAAGCTGCTTTATTTAAAAGCAGTCCCAGACATGGTGGTCTGCTGAACCCAGCAGACCACCATCCCTGGGAGGACCAGCCATTCCCAATGGGGTCACAAAATGCGAGTGCCTCATTAATATTAATGAGCCTCGCATTTTGCGACCCCATTGGGAATCGCAATCAGTGTCTCTGACACTGTTGTACATAGTAAATTGCGACTCGCAATTTGCGACTCGCAATCGAGTGCAAATTGAGAGTCTCAATTTACTATGGTCGTACATCTAGCCCTTACTCTCCAAAATATGGACTGTGCTGTGTCTACACCTGAGTTTGAATCTCAACTCCCATCACTGAATTCTAAAACGCCTTCTGGTGGAATACGACGTAACCCAGGCCAATCCCAAAGTAGGGGAAGAGACCCAGATCGACATGTACGTTCCCTGGGAGATCGAGCACAGGTTCTTCAGGCAGTAGCTGCTCTCACACAGGAACGTTATCCTCTAAAGTCCCCTTCATCACTTGAAGAGGGTGTGTCCTGAACTTTGACCCACTATCTGGCTGTCTTTCATTGAAGAGCTGACGGAAGAAAAACACCTTATTGTCTACTGTAAAGTAGATCGGATGAGTACCTGAATACATAATTACTCTGATACACATTACATGCTTTACAATGTTCCTTTTTACCCTATACCCTTTTCTTAACCCTCCCTCCCTCTACCCTTCCCCAACATATATACATGATAAAATATACCCATCCTCATATTGTTATGCAAAATTTTATTTGATTATACGCTTCGTATTCTTAAATTTTATATGATATGCATCAAGATTGTTTAATATATACTTACTCCCTACTTAAATGTTAAACATTATATTCCTTATAATCTTCTTTTTCCTGTTTTTTCCTCACATACTCTCTCTTTTTTCTTTTACTTTAATAAGTATTTATGACAATATTTGACTATTATAATATTTAATTGTCTTGATATTTAACTATGGTAATATTTAACTAAATCAATTTCTTTAATTGTTATTAATATTATACATAATCTGTTTGATTGTTCTCCATATATGATACATTTTAAATCATAGACCTCTTCTTTATCTCCGTTTATTTCTCTATATCCTTTTCTCTCTCCCTTTATCTTCCTTTATTTCCCTCTATCCCTTTCCCTTACCTTTTCCCTGTCCCCTTCTTTAAGTTCTAATGCTGCACTTTGATGATGCTTTTCTCTTTCTTTCATCTCTTTGACTCTACATCTATGTTAAAATGTCTTAGTCCTCAAAGTTTATTCTATTGCCCATTTGCTTATAATTTTTGTTCTGTATTATAAAATCCTATATATAATTAACTATGATAATAATTAATATTCAATTGTGTTAAATTAACTGTGATAATATTCAATTACACAGTGCTAATATTCAGTTATGATAATACTTAATTGCAATAATATCTACTTATCATAATATTTCATATTTAATTACCACTACTATATTATGCAAAGTTTGTTTGAATGTATTATGCATATGATAATCTCATATTATATAGATTTTCCATTTATTTTCCCCTCCCCTGCCTTTCCTTTGATCTTCTCCTCTCCTTTAACACAATACTCTTAAGATACTCATTTCCTTCTTCCTATCCTTTCCACCTTTAACCCTAACCTTTATATTATGGGTAGAATGCCCGAATTGTTTGAATATTTGAGTATTCTTACAATCCCAACCTCAATACTGTTACTATTATTGTACAGTTGTGTCTTCTACTACTGACTTTGTTGCCAGACGGGGCTCCTCCGACGTACATAGCCCGAAAAATTAGACCCGCAGAGAGCAGTCCCATCCCCTTGGTGCTAAGTTTTCTGTGTAGCACACTTATCACTTTCCCTTTTCTCTCCTTTGTCTTTCCTCTAGTTTCTTTAGTATCTTGCTTTTCCTTCTCCTCACTTCTGTGAGCATACAATCGACTCTTTTATTTTCCTTTCACAACCCTCTAACTTTCCTGGAATTTTCTAGAAGGTTATCGATCTCATCTTTGATCTCTCTCCTTACCCGGAACTCACTTTCTATCTTTCCCCTTCAATTTTTCTCTTTCCTTTCTTCAATTCTTTTCTTTAACTCCTTTCCCTTGCATAACTTCTCCCCGTACTTATTTTTTCCTACTCACCTTCCTTCCTTTGATAACCCCCCACTATATACTATATACACTGCTTTTACTTCTATACTCTATTTTCTTCTTTACTTCAATCCCTCCCCATAACTTAACACCTTTCATTCCTTGCATCAGCTCCTCATTAAAAACCAACCTCTTTCGCCTTCAAAGGCGCATATGGTGGTGAGCACTTCTTCCTTTCACCCATTACGCATTATCTCGTGGAATGTTAATGGCCTCACGCATTTTATTAAACGCAAGAAAATACTATCTTATCTGCAAATGAAAAGAACTGATATTGCTCTTCTGCAAGAGACTCATTTGGATGCCTTGGAATCATCTAAATTAAAGCGAGATTGGATAGGAAAATTGATTCATTGCGGATTGTCAACACAATCCCCTTCTGAGAAGGGCCCCCCACGGAAATGTGGAGTGGCCATTCTCCTACATAAATCCCTGCCCGTCACAATTGTCAAGCCCTGGGTTGATCCAGAAGGCAGATATGTCTTTACCAAGTTAAAAATAGGAGATAGGATCCTTTGTGTTGGCTCAGTATATGCTCCAACGGGTGCTAAACGCTCTTATCTCCTCAACCTGAACCGCTTATTAGTAGAGATTGGAACAACCGGCTGTTTCATTGGCGGTGACTGGAATCTTGCTCGCGACGCAGTTCTAGACAGAACAGGTCCCTTAGATAGATGTATTAAGAGAGACAGAGCCTTATTGGGTGACATAACATCGGATCACAGACTTGTGGATCATTGGCGCCTCTGTCATCCCTCAGATCAAGATTACACCTTCCTCTCTTCGGCTCATGGCACCCACTTTAGGATAGATTCTTTTCTTATTTCTCATTCAGTAGTTGCAATCACTAGTGAATCCCATATTTTTGAAGCTGCTCTCTCGGATCATTCCCTGGTTCTTCTCGCCCTGGAAGTAGGTTTAACCTCTCCAGGCCGTAAACCATGGCGTATGAATATTCAGCGATACCACTCACCTCAAGGCAAAATCCAACTATGTTCTCATCTTTCTGACTACTTAACCAATAACAAATCATCAGTTTCCACCTGTAAAACCATTTGGGCGGCTGCGAAAGCAACTATTAGTGGACAACTAATGAGACGCGGCTGAGGCCAACAAATCAGCTTCCTTGCGCCGCACTGAACTTGAGACTCAAATCATCTCTCTCACACGTTTATATTCATCTTGTCCCACTGTTACTAATCGCAAGAATCTAGAGATAGCTAAAATGGTGCTTAACAATCTATATACTTCCAAAGCCGAGTATGCTCTTCAGCGTCTAAAGGGCAGACATTATGAACAAGGGGAGAAAGCAGGCCGATTACTTGCAGCTCAGCTGAAATGAGGCGAGGCGGCTGTGACTATACCTGCAATACGGGCGGAATCAGACGTGATCCTTACTAAACCACAAGAAATAGTAAATACTTTTGCATCCTTCTATGAAAAACTCTACACTCCTGAGACCCCAGCAACTGAAGACCAATTAAATGCCTATCTTGCAGATATTGACCTTCCATGTCTTACAGATGAAGGTAGACATTTACTGGATGGTGATATTAGCAAAGAAGAAATTGCTGCAGCCATTGCCAAATTCCCTTACCACAAATCCCCAGGAGAAGATGGATTCCTTGCGGAATATTAGAAGTGGTCTGGAGAAGAAACAATTGATACTCTTTATTCTGCCTTTTATGAGGCCGTTCAGACATCCTCACTTGGTCCTATTTCTAATAGGGCGTTAATTGCGGTCATCCCTAAGCAGGGCAAAGATTTGCTCATTTGTGGTAGCTATCCACCTTAAGCAGGGCAAAGATTTGCTCATTTGTGGTAGCTATCCACCTATCTCCTTAATAAATGGGGAAGTTAAAATCTTGGCAAGTATTCTAGCATCCTGACTCCACAAAGTCATTCTTTCCCTTATACACCACTCACAGGTTGGCTTTGTCCCAGGTCGTTCCTCCAGAAACCACCTCCGAACATTAGCGGATATTCTATGGGCTGCAAAAGGGATGACGGAAGATGCTGTGGCCCTTTCCCTGGATGCAGAAAAAGTGTTCGATCGCATTGACTGGGCCTATCACTTTGCCACCATGAAACGTTTTGGTCTGGGAGATCAGTTTATTTCCAACGTACGCCTACTATATGACAATCCTGTATCTCAGGTTAATTGTGGTGGTTTTCTTTCTGAACCTTTTCCAATTCAAGGAGGTACTCGACAAAGCGGTCCCCTTTCCCCCCTTTTATTCTTGTTAGCGATGGAACCCCTTGCCTCACTCATTCGCCACTCATCGCAGATCCAAGGTATTCCTATAGCACAGTGATACTCAAAGTACGGCCTGGGGACCGCATGCGTCCCTCCTGACCTTTACATGCGGCCCCCTGGGCAGCAGCAGCACTGGGCTGCCGTTTACTCAGCTCAGCACTAACATGAAAAAAAAAGTTAAATATACAGCAATCACTTATTTAAAGGTTAATTGCAGTTAGGGAAAGGAAGTAACTAGGCCCTTAACTTTAGGAACACCTTCATTTGTAAAGACGGCCACTAGAAATACATGCTTTGCTTCTCCTACACCCACTTCACACCCCCCGCTGGCATCAGTGCGGCCCTCGGTCACACCGTAGACCAAATTTTGCAGCCCACAGGAAAATGTTTGTGAGTACCCGTGCTATAGTGGGAGGTGTATCCAAGTTATATTTATATGCTGATGATATCCTTCTTACTCTTAAAGATCTCTCTCATTCTTTGCCAGCCTTACCTGAGATCATTAATGGTTTCTCAGCCCTTTCTGGTTATAAGGTGAATTGGGACAAAAGTGAAGCTCTCCCACTCTCTCCCGGCACCACAAAAGCATCAATTGATGGATATCCTTTTTGCTGGAAATAGTCTCAATTAAAATACTTGGGATTTTTACCGCGGATTAGAAGGGATGTTTCAGATAATCTTTCACCCCTTATAACGCAAATGGAAACTGATTTTGCCAAACGGTCTCTTTTGCGTTTTTCCATGTGGGGAAGAGTACAGGCGGTAAGAATGGTCACCTCACCTCGATTCACTTATGCTCTTGGAATGCTTCCAATTGTAATTCCTTTGTCCATATTACGATGTGTGGATGCCCGTATACGAACCTTTGTCTGGGGATCTATGCACCCCCGTCTAGCTGCTGCCAAACTAATAGCTCACCGCTCCCACAGTGGTTTGGGTTTACCATTGTTGGAGCATTACTCTTTAGCCTTACACCTCTCGCAACTGGCTTATCTGCTTCCAGGTGCAACTGACCCCCCACAATGGGCCATAACCGAGCACTTACTACTTAATTGTGATGATGGCCTTGAATTTTTATATACTACTCGTAAACCACGAACATCTCCTCCACACCCTGTGATCCAAGCTACATATCAAGCATGGCAACGAGCGCATCGCCTCTTAAGGGTTGCTCACGGTTTGCATTCTAAAGCTCCACTTTGTGGTAATGAAAGTATTCAAATTAATGGTCATGCGCTTCACTGGTCAAGTTGGCGATCTAAAGGAATCCAGACATTAGACCAAGTCATACTAAACAGTGAATTGAAATCCTTTGACTTGCTTCGTCAAGAATTTGATCTTTCTTTGCACCAGAATTCACGATACTTGCAACTACAGCATGGCTTGAGGAGATGCCTAGGTCCTCCCCCCTGGATGTTAGAATCATCGCCGATACTAGATTATCTTCTTACCTGGGGATGACACAAGGGAGTAATGTCAGGATTATATTGTGTCTTAACTAACCACCTATACTCACAACCACTTCTCAAAGCTCTACACGAGAAATGGCAAGAACGCTTACACATTACCATAGATGAAGATGTTTGGCCGGACATACTGGAAACCTTAGAGAAAGGTACTCGGGAAGCGCGTTTGAAATTTTGTCTTTTTAAAACTTTGCATGATTGGCACTGGACACCCTCGAAATTACATCGAGCTGGATTATTACAACATTCTAAGTGCGGGAGGTGTTCTGGAGTTAATTCTGGTCTGCTTCATATACTCTGCGAATGCCCTTCTAAAACGGTGTTTTTGGGCTCAAGTAGGGGATACACTCAAAGAAACAATCTTCCTTCGACTTCCCCTTATCTCTTCCATAATCTTACTGCATGATCTTGGGATTTCACCGGATATACGCGCCCACAGCGTCGTCTTTTACATACTGCACTCTCTACAACCCAAATTTGTATTTTAAGACAGTGGCAATCACCTAGTCCTAGGATTGGATGGTAGCAATGATTCAGACGGCTTCCCATGAACAAATATATAGACTCCAGGAGAAGGAAGAAATGTTCCAACAAGTATGGGCTTTTTTTCTTCGGGATCCCTGAATGTTTTCTGTTATTGCCTTATCTGTTCCCTCTCCCTCCCCCATCTCATCTTTTCTCCTTCTTCTTCCCCTTACCTCCTGTTTCCCTCTTCTCCAACCTCTTTCTTTCTTTCCCCCTTCCTCTCCTTCCCCTTTCTCGTCTCTCTCCCCTTATCTTTTCCTTTTCTCCCTTTTCTTATCCTTCTCTCTTCTTCCGGGTAAGGAGACGACATTCCTCCTCATTCCTTTATTTATTCATTCTTCTATTTATTCATTCACCTAATAATTCATCTATTTATTCATTTATCTATTTATTTATCTATATACTTATTTATCCACTTATCTACTAATTTATGTATGACTTTAGGACCTTCCATTATCTTCAATGTACATAATATTTATATATTTAATATTTTTATAGGTCCAAATTTATCCGCTCTATCCATGATTCATTCTATCTAACGTATTCTGTGGTGATGTTCATCCAGAGTTATGGATCCTTTTAAGCATATTATGTACAATATCCTTCTTCTCTACTGTTGGCTTCTTGTCTTTTATTTCATATTTCTTTTTCTTTCCCTCCTCTTATGTATAGTTTTATCTCCTTTATAGCACATTAATATATGCATTGATAACATACTCTTGTGGATCCATAATGCCGTGCTACACTTTTATGTATCTATTTGTCTTTAATTTTTCAATAAAGAATTACGACACAAAAAAAAAATATAAGCCCAGGATAGCTTAGACTATGTCTTCATGTCTCTGTCTCACTTAGAGTCCTGACTAATACCATGCGGATACAAGGTGAACCTTTACTAATGCCTCCCTGTGACAGCCTACTTAAATTCATGAAGACTTGTCTTCACTGCGCTAAACCTTCTACTGCGTGGTAGTGAGTTTGGGGTGTCCAAGGATGTCTTGTATCCAATTTCTCAAAAAGTGAGAGCGGAACTAAATTTGAAAACTGGGGTGGGGCAGTCTCTCCTAAGTTCCTTAACTAGCACTTCCAGAAAGACTAAGGACCTTAGGACTTGGCAGACAGCGTACTCCGTTAATACTTGGCAGATGTCCCATCCACCGTTTAATGCAGTACATCGACTGTAATGCGGGGGATGGAACATCCACCAGTTTTTGACAGAGGATGAAGGTAGAAACCAGGCCTTTAGTATGACCCATGTGTACCTACTCACTGGAGTCAGTGAAGACACAGTGGCTCATTTCTAATTTAAGAAGGAAAGCAGTCTTAGATTATGATACTTCTTCAGTTGAGACCTACTAGAAAGATTTTCCAAATTATGTGGAACAATTTGAAAGACTGCATAGCTGGTCAAGTAATGATCAAAGTAAGGTATGTATCAATGCACAGCAATTTAAAGTTTACTATTAATCTGAATGCTGTACTTCAGATCAGTTTCCCAGAAATTCACTTTTGTATGGTACAATGTGGAGCAAGTTGGAAAACATAGGCCTGGCTGAGATGGTCACTCTGGACAGTAATAATGTTTTCCTGCTTCTTTCCATGCCGAGAGCAAGAGATGAATTGGTGATATTATGGACTCTTTTTCTCTGTTGCAGGATCTCAGTCAGCAAAGTGATGTTCTCCACAGCAGATGAAGTAGTGGCTACTCTTCCACAACAGTAAGTCTTCCAATAATGGCCAACTGAAAGGCAAGGAAGTACATCAACTTACCGTGGTAGTATGACTATTGGCAACATAAATGCTGTATGATGCCAACTGGATCAGGTGAGTAGTCAAACGTCTTATACTATGCACAAATCTTTACGACTTGCATTATATGCTTGAAATGCCTGGTCATTTTATCTACTTTGCCCATGTACTTGTTGAGATTAAATATACGGTTGGGCTTGTGAACTTCTGCCAACTGATCTCAAGCTATGACTGTAGAAGTGCTCACATTGTGAATTGTAAGGAGCAGACATCATTGCTGCATACCTGAGAATGCAAAGCCCTGCCCTGGACTTTTAGGAGGATCTTACAAACAAGCTCTGGAGGAAGCCTTTGCATTGACTTAGAAGTGTACTGCAAGACACAGTGCCAGCTTCGTATAGCTCACCGAACAGCTGGACTCTTGGATAGTTGTCCACATAAAAGTGGAAGGGCAATCTGCAGCATTTATAGAGGAGTCCTTCCCAGAATATACTCTCAGTCTGTATATATAATGGTTAGAACTGTCACACAGTAGGTACAGCCTCAGGCCGTAATGAGCTCTTGCTTAGCCGTAATGATCTACCTGCTCTTTCTACAAATCAATTACTGCCTTATTCTTCCCAGGAGTATAAATCTTTGGAAACTTAGCAGACAGGCCAAACTTTGAACAACTTATCATGGTCTGGATGGTGCGGAGGCAACGCTGCAGAATCACCGAAATGTAGCATAGGCTGCAGAAACAAAAAATGGTATCTGGCCACGACCACAGCAAAGCTGGGTGCTGCCCAATCTGTACAAGTGGATCAGTGAGACTGTATAGTTGGTTTGTTCAGTATGCCCAAAAGGAGTGGAAGGGACAAATGTTTTCAACTCCCCAAGTGAAGTGAGAATCTACAGGTGTGCCATAAAATCAGACACCAGAGTGCCTCCATGATCTCCCAGAAACTGTTTTGTACCTAATTTATTTGGTTCACAATTTCTTCATTGAAGACATCATCCATAAAAAGGTGGAAGTAGTCAGTCAACAGGAAATAATATGCAGTATTGACTTTACGTCCAGAATCTGTAGTATATGGGGGAATTTGTGTCTGAGCTTTATTAAGGGGCTGCCAAGTGAGCTCTCTCCCTATGCTTGGTTGTATGGTGCTGTACCTGCCTGCACTACACTACTACACTGAACACTGTCTCTAAGCTGTCTTTTTAGCTCCATAGATTGGGACCTCACGACTGCTGTGGCCATGTTTTTCAGAATCGCTGGAAGATGAGTCATTATCGGATGGAACTCATTCAACTGAAAAATCACTTCCAGGTTCTGATCCATGTTCCTTTCCCTCAATTGCTGTCTCTGTATTAGAACCTGTCTCAGAGCTGTCCTCTATTATTTAGGTCCAGGGCAGCAGTCATTCAACGAGATGCCATCTCTGCTGTCTAAAACCTTCTTCCTCAAATACTGTGTCTCAGTAATGTGTTGCTATACCATAGCAGCGTTCCTTTGTAATCTGGGTATTACTGCACTGATAGTCGTGTTTCACCATACCAAGACGTGAATGCTACATGCATGATTAATTATCTTCTTGGCCAGCATCCCAAGCAACTCCTTCATATCTGACATGTTCCTTAATGCAGTCTTAATGTCACATAAGATGCACACAGCAGCAGTCTCCAGAGCACCAGATAAGTCCTCAACCGACCTGTCAATGTAATTCATTGCATTATTGTCCACTAAGGCTTCCTTGACATCCATCAGGGGTTGTATGATGAAACCATGCACGCCTAAACCATGCATGGCTTAACACAGTCACTACCACGACTGCATCGTTACCACGCATTTCTTTAGCACGCAAGTCGTTACAACGACTTGCTTTAGGGAAGCGCTGGACTTTGGAATAGTATAAATTACTATTCCAACTCCAGTAGGTGTATCAATAGGGAAGGTGTCGGACTGGAAACCCAACTCCAATCCAACACACCATTTTCTAAAGCAAGTCGTTGTAATGACTTGCTTGCTATAGCAACAAGTGGTAATGTTGCAGTTGTGGTAGTGACTGCGTTGTAAAGGCACTGCGTGGTAAAGGATGTTTCCCTCCATCAAGGTGGCCTCTAAACTTCCCATAAAGTTATTGTGGTACTTTGCCTGCTCCACCAATACACTAAAAGGCTCCATGTTTTTTTGGATGGCTTCTAAATCAAACTGGATGTATGTGATGCCAACTTCAACAACAGTGGCTGTGTGACTGACTACGAACGGACCAACGGCGGACCACAGTGGCCGCACCTCGCTGCTTAGTTCCTATTGTTGTGGGTTCCAAGTAAATACGGATGGTGTGCACATACGACTCCTGCACCTGCCGTTGTTAGGTGCAAACTGCAACGCAGATTAGAAGCGGAGCACAATGTGGAGCGGTCAACTCCCAGAAAGTTATATCCAATAATAGCAATTTAGTCAATTCCTTTGTTTGAGGTAAGTCTTTTTATTTCAAATAACACAAGCTTCAGCCAACGCGTTTCGTCCAATGGCAATTGGACTTCATCAGGGCATGCGGTTGTGGAGTGAATGACGGGGGATCACTATAGTTGGTGTCCCGGCTAATGTTATCTTCAAGGCATGTCCAGAAATCATGCAGTTGAGCCAAATTGGTCGTGGGGACTGGATTTCCCAATATCTCCAGGATGGCAGCAAAAGAAAGCGCCATCCGTCAATATTTCAATCACTTCAGACATTGTGGGGTCCGTGCGACAAAGATCTGTTTGCTTCCTGCCTCTCCAACCAGCTTCCAAGGTTCTTTCCTGGCGCCCAGACCCGGTGGCTTTAGCCACAGACACTTTTCTTCAGGACTGGCACAGTCCTCTCCAGTATGTGTTTTCCCCTTTATCTTGATACTAAGAGTGTCAGTGCAGATTTGGATCCAAGAAGCAGAATTAATACTGATCACTCCACTATGGAGATCCCAACTGTGGTTCCCTGCCCTGATGGGAATGTCGTCCGATTGTCCCCCTTGGATCCCTCACCTTCCCAACCTTCTTCAGGACCAGTTGGGTCTGCCTCGTGCTTTGATAACACAAGGTCTTCTACACCTTATGGCGTGGCACATTTCCAGGACCGGTGGATCATTCTTTGACTTTCAGAACAGGCTCAAGGATTCCTCCTTCGGCCATTGTCCGATGCCATGCACAAACGGTATGCCTCCACATATCGACGATGGCTGGGTTGGTGTAATGAACAGAGTTTGGATCCCCTGGGGGCCCCCGTTGTCTTTGTGTGCAATTTCCTGGCGAGTTTGGCCTCTTCTGGCTTAGCTTGCTCATCCGTGAATAATTACCAGTCTGCCATTTCTGCAGGCCATGAAGTGGTGAACAGCAAACCTATCGGAGACCATCCTTTAGTGAGGCGTGTTATGAGAGGCATTTGTTTGAGTAATCCTCCATATCCCAGGTATACATACTTGTGGGACGTCAATATTGTCCTGTCTTTTCTGCAGAGGTAGCCAGCTAACTCTGATCTTTTGCGAAAACAGCTTTCAGCTAAAGTTACCATGCTACTTTGCTTGGTGTCTTGCAGGAGAGTATCGTATGTGAAGGAACTGAATTTAACAGGTAGAGTGTTTACTCCCAACGGTGTTTCGTTTACCCTGTCTAGGAGAACAAAGACATACTCTAAACATATCTCATTTCCGCATTTTCCGAACAAACCTAAATTATGCATAGTGCAATGTCTGAAAGAGTACGAAGACCATATTAGAGAATTCTAACAATCCAAAGGTGGTCAGTTATTAATGTCCCTTCAGAAACCTTTCAACGTGGTCTCTTCCGCTACCTTGGCAAGATGGGTAAAGTGGCTTCTGGGAGAAGCAGGTCCTGGACATTACTAGATTCGGTGCTCATTCAGTCAGAGACACTATGGCTTCTAAATCTTTTCTTCTAGGTTCTCAATTTCAGGACATCATGAGAGCTGCAGACTGGTCATCCGACTCAACTTTTAAAACCTTTTATTGTAAACCCATTGTGGATGTTGCTTCTGTGGTGGTAGATCGACTTTAAACCAGCATAATCAAAAGCCTCCAGTCCCGACAGAATAAAACATTTTCTAGCTATCGCGTCTAGAATTTTCAATTCTATTAAGGACTCGGAGGCGAGGATTAGCCCACACTACGTACGACAGTGAAATGGGTGATGAGGGCAATATTGTTACACACCCTGATGCTGGATTAAGAAGAAATTTTAATGTTCTTTTGCAAATGGTTTGATGATGTTGATTATGGTTAATGATGCTTTGTATATGTAAAGATCGAAATGATTGTGTTGTAAATTGAATCATGCAGTGATATTCACAGGAGTCTGAACTGTGCGCTTAAATTGGTAGTTACACGCCTGTTTGCATTGCAGGTTCTGAACAGAAAATAGAGTAGCCGTGTTCCACCTGGGTGACCTGGTCCCTCGCAGCAGTTCCGGATGTTCCGGTTTTCGTTCCGCTTGAGCTCAGTTGGGTCGCTTCAAGTTCATGATTTAACAATGCAAGTTGGGACTGTTAGCCATCGCTGGCAAAGAAAGAGGATTGGAAATGGCATGGGTCCAGTATTATTGACAGTCATGATATGATTGGTGCACGGTTAATGACGTCATAAAGGAATATTGGGAAATGTAGTTTTAAATGTAATTAGCTGGTGTAATTGCTAGTTAATAAACAGCGAAGAAAGAGTAAAGCATAATCCTTGCCTCCGAGTCCTTAATAGAATTGAAAATTGTAGATGCAATAGCTAGAATTTTTTTTATTCATCAGAGACATTCCCATGAATGAAAAATAGTCTTATTTTCATGTCCATGCAGGCAAGAAATAGAAAAGAAGAACAAGAAGTCCTATTTCTGTGTTTGCAGATCCTGGAAAGACACTTCCTGAAGCTGATCGAGAGAAGAGGAGTGTGACAAGGCTCCCTGAAGCGATTAGAGGCGAGGTAGGAGCGATGGTCTGAGGTGTGATGATCCTGGCATGCATAGGTGAAGGGAGAAGGCTCGAGAGCCGCTGCAAAGCGCATGGAGATCCATGCGCATGGTAGAGCAAGCGCGTGTTAGGGCAATCGAGAGTTCTGTTGATCTGAGCGCATCAGAATCTGGGCATGTGTTGGTACTTAAGGACAGCAGAACATGGAAGCACAGGGACATGTGTGTGCAATGTTACCAAGGCCATCGGAGTATAGGGGTTGAGAAGAAAGATCCTTGAAAATAAAATCCAAGGTTAAATGATGCCATGGACCAGAAGCAGTGGTAGAGTAAATGGGAGGACACTAAGAGATAAGTCCTAGTATTAGCCTGTAAACCGCTAAAAACAGAGCTGGCTTGTTAGCGGTGAAACAAAGTAAACGTCCAATGGAAATACAGAGCACAGTTTCACGGAGGTTAGAGGAAGCACGATATAGAAGCCCCAAATTAGTAATAAGCAGTACCCTGAGAGAAACAATCCTGGGGGATCCAAATTGAATGATGAGAGTAATTGAAGTGTTGAAGTTTCTTCATTAAACACGTTGGGTGACGAGCCAGTCGTCGCCAATGTAAAATCCAAAATCTAAACCAGAGAAACCGTATAATGAGATGTAAAGACGAAAGTCATTTATTTGGATGAAGAAACTCCAGCCACAGTCTTCCAGGAAACATCCTAGTCAACTGACTTCACCGTTTCCTCTTTGACAATAAACATTCCATATGGAGCACACTAATAACAACAAACCACTAAAGAGAGATACAGGGAACATTAGGATCAAACCATAAGATAAATAATATACAAAACCAATTACAATAAAGTCACAATACCACATAATGGTTGTTATTTAAATTACTTAATGGCTAGGATAAATTATTTCATTTAATTTCATATAAATAGTTATAAAGTAATTAAGTGCTAAGGGAAGGAATACTTATATAATTACATTTAAATTAATTAAGGGTTATGGTTAGGGTTACCATTAGGCTTACATTAAGGCTACCTTTTATGTGCATTGATTAAAGCAGAAATAAATACAGTCAAGGGTTGGGGTGATTATTAGGTTTGGGTACAGGATAATAATTTCATTTAAAGTAATACAAATCAACGAAAAGTTGGGATTTGGGCTAGTATAGCGGTTAGATTAACGTTATTAATTACATTTCATTTAATTTGAGGCAGGCCTAAAGTTACATTTGGTGAATTAAATAGTGAAAAAAAATTAGTTTAATTCTAATGTAAAAAGATAGCTGGATGAAGGGTCAAGATATTAGGGTCAATAAGGTTGAAAAATACATTTACAGCTTCCCTTTAAGTTGTGGTTGCTGTTGGAGTAGTAGCATTGTTGTAGTGCTAACTTGAGGTAGTAACACACCACTGACTGTGCGCACACCGTTTGACTTGTATTATACACCCAATAGCAGCGTTCATACTGTCTCTTAGGTGTAGTAGACAAAGGGAAACCTACTGGTTTTCGCACCCATGGCCCACATGTGACACAAATAGTTTGCAGTAGCTGCATTAACCCACTGAATTATCCCAGCATAAATAATAAAAAATAAAGTTAAATGAATAAGAATAAAAACTAATGAAGCTGAAATCTTTGTAATCTAATTAGCGCAAAATAAATCTGTCTAGAAAGTGTACCATTAGAAGAAAGTATTGCGAGTAAGAATCATGCCCAGGCTGGAAATCACAATCATCCCTAGAAAAAAGTCCCTACGGTTCTGAACGCAGACCCTGAGTTTACAGCTTAGCAGAGATATGTCAGAGTGGCCAGTTCAACCCTAATAAGAATGTTAATTTTCAAAACTGTTCTGTGTCCTGCTCAGGAGATCCTCTTCGCACTAGGGATGCACTCACTGTAAAGTTAAAGACCCAATGTCTTGATGATTGACACATCTACTGTGCAAAAGGTTTTTGAAGAGGTGTATGATGAAAAAACAGTTTGATATACATTTATAATATTAACAACCAGCATATTGTACAATTTTTGTTTCAACAAGAAACCTACAGTCATATGCTCAAACTAGAGCCCTCAGATTCTTCCAAACCGTAAAGTTATATGTTGAAGAAACAGTGAACCTACTGTCGCAGGATGACAAATGGCAGAAGGTAGCATTGGTTTAGGACTGCGCTTTTACAGATAGTATAACTTTAGAAGGCGTCATAAGCCCAATATCAAAGCAACAGCTTTTTAAAACATAACACTTGTGTTCAATTCTGTTCAATCTGTTTGTAATTGGGTAAGTGCAGGTGTGCCCAACATAGGCCCATGAGGGCTGGAGCCACGCCAGATTTTCTAGGTCACAAAAGGAATGTGTCCGATTTAAGTTTGTGGTCTGTGTATCTTGCATATCCTAAAACTCTAGCATGGATTGAACTCTCCTGGACCTATTCTGCACCCCTGCTGAAGAGGCTGTAGTTCAGAATGAAAACACATATAAATGCGTAGACTGAAGTAGTTCTTGCAAGAAGGCAGAAATACATCAAATATCACTGTTTATTTAACTGCTGCAAAAATGTCTCTGTAAGCAAATTTAACAGCACAGCCCATAATGTTTTGTTCAAGAGGACCCTCCTGGTTAACTGTTGCTGCTCTGCAGGATATCCACTCAAATGGAGGAGGCTATTGTAGATGATTGTTAAATAAAAATAAACATCCCTAAAAGAAAGAATCAAAATCTAAAGAAAGTGTGAGGGCTCACCTGTGTTTACTGCAGGGATGGCATGGATGAACACGATGCTAGCCCCAACTTCCCTCACCCACCTCCTCAGCCCAACTATGTCAAAGCCAAAGAGGGAAGGTGGGAAAGGAGGGAAACAAAACAAGGGAAGAAAGAAGGGGTAGACGTCTACTGGGTCTTCTGAGAGGGTCTTCTACTATCCTAAAAAGGAAAACATAACGTGAGTACTACGTATGGGTAAGGCAGGATATATATATTGTCCTTCCTAGTGCCTAAGGGATACCTTAGATAGGAGATGCCAGCTATGTGCAAGGAAACCACTCCCAGGGACGATAGGACACCTCTACTGTCTAGAAGGAGGGACACAGGTCAATAGGCAATAGGACTGCGGCAGTAAGCAAGAAAACCAAGAAAAGAAATGAGATACAGACCTGGGTGAGAATTACCGTAGGAATAGTAAGCCCCATAAGTAAAACAAAACATTTGTTCCCGTTACTCCTGTACGCAGGGAAAAACCAAAAAACTCATTTCCCTTATCAGGAGGGGACACGGGACAAAAGGCAAAAAAAAAAAAGAAAGGCAAAAAAGGCAGGGGGCAAAACTATATAATTCGTACTAGCGAAGAGCTACGTTACTTCGCAGTTCTAATAATGCTGTCTTACTACACAGAGATCTGACAACAAGAGGACCTCATAAAATGTGCAAGAGAACATGGAACCATCAGATAAGTGCTATTCCAACATAAACATAGTGTGGAAATGTCCAAGAAACAAAGATACTGTGATGCTTTAAAACCCTTTGCCTAATTCTATATTTTGCAGAATCAGGAGGTTAAAGGGTTAAGCCCTACAAGAGCTCTGGAGCTACAATGTATCCTGACAACCGGGAGCTGCCTGCAAGCAGCGCAGGAAGAACACCCAAGGATCTGGAAGCAGAGGAACACAACAGGAGCCAGTAACACGAAGAATAACCGAAGACGACAACCGGAGGACAAGCCTAAGGAACAGGTAAGCTGGGAAATCCGAAAAGCGGTGGGAGGCCTGGTGGGATCCGAACTGGAACGCGAAGCGCGTTACCAGCATGGATCCTGTTCTTTTATCTTTCAAACGCCGCCCCCAGCTGCCGTCAGGGAACGGCGGGCGGGGCTCTCGGCTCCGCTCTCAAGCGCGGGCGCCGTCGGGGGCGGCGTTAGCCACGGAGCCTGACAAAGTAAATTGTCGTATACCTTTTTTGAAGTTGGCAAGCAATTTAGCAGGCTCGTTGATGAAGCAAGCCATCATTATAAAACTTATTCGAAGCAAAACACATGCCCTCATTATGATAAGTATTCCCTGATTCTTTAATTAAACAACTAGAAACTGCACCATGTAATATTTTTCGACGACTGTTCACCTTACCTTTGTGTACTGCCCAGTCACAAATCCGGCTAGAATTTAATTTGATAAAGCAGTCAATCTACCAAGCTGGCCAGCTATTGTGTTTTTGGCAAAAATGCAAGAAGGCTCAACAGGGCTCTGTGAGATCTTGCTCATGGGAAGACGTATAGGCCTGCAGGCAGCTAAAAAAAATCCGATTACGAGTTTGACTAAATCAATTGAGATGACTTATGTATGGGATAAGTTACCATCCTGATCTCAATTTAAATTGAGAGCAAAAAAACGACATCATTAATGCTCCTTCACCCTCGATAACTCAACCTGCCATAATCTAAATCATAGAAGTGTGTACTAATTGTTGTGTTGCACTCCAAAAAGTGAAACAAATGTTAAGAAAAATATACAAGCTATTAAATCTTAGTGTGCACTCTGTGTAGGGGAAAAACCCTCGCCCCTTATAACTAAACAAAGCAGGTGACAGTGTGCACTACTCTAGTCCACGAAGGGGTCAATGACTTAAAATTACACTTCTGTGTGCATATCATAAACACATAAATTCACAACAAAATTTCTTCAACACAGTTTTTCAAAAAATACAGTAATCCAAAGGAAACAAAAATCCAGTGTTGCGAAGAAATGCGAATCCAATCGATTTAATGTCAAAGACCAAATTCTTAGTTCATGGCACAAAGTTCACAGATGGTCACAATGTTCAATGCGCTTCCCAATGCATTTCGGGCTTCAAGAGAGCCCTTCGTCAGGGGAATCTATGAAAATTAAACAAAAGCAACAATTGTCTGAATGTATACATAATGCAAATCAATCTCACTAAGCTGTGAGACAACCCCACACGTGTAAGGACAACAAATGAATGGAATGTGTGACTCAACAGTTGCTCCTTCATCACAATGAATTGTAGGCGAATACCAGTGAGAAATATGTAACTTCAATCCATGCAGTAGAAAAACCAAACTGCTTTAGCACAGTATACTTCCATGCAAAGAAAGTCAAAGTGAGAGTAAAAATGCATATAACAAGCCAGAAAACGAGGTGAATAGTAGTGGGAAATGAAACAAGATACACCATCTGTCCCCCTGTGCAAAACAAATAATAATGATCTGTGGAAAAAATTCATACTCGTGACTCTAGTAACCCCAGACCCAACAGTGGTATCTATGAATTACTAAAAGTAGCCGCGCTCTTTACCATCTCAAAAAACTCAAAAGATCTCATAAGAAGGATCAGGAACGTCCTGACTCCAAAGAATACCGAACAAACATGAAAACGGTGGAAAGCTTAGCGAAAAGTCTAAAAGTTTAACTCAAGCAACCAACCGCTAAGTCGCAGCCTTACCATAAGACAATCAAAAGGTTGAAAAGAACTTCAAATCGGGACCCTGAGTGATCATCTAAGGAATGTAAGCCCCAAAACCACTAATGACCAGGACGCGCTAGCGCGTCAACATCAATACGGGCAAAATGGGGATCTATCGGTGCGGCAACTGTAAGAAAGCAAAAAGTTATGCTGACTAAATAAACCTTCTGACTGTTCTCGGAAAGTATCCGAAAAAAATAATAAAATAAACTACTTTAGTGCACTCACCAGACCCCAAGCAGTCTCAAGTGTCCACGAGTACACCCAAATGCTACAAAGCGGCATCAACCGTACACGCATACGTCTCCACGTTTAAAAGCGTGCGTACTCAAAAAGAAGTAAAAAGAGGACTTCCAGATACTGTAGCTAAATCCACAACATAAAATGACTATAAAACAACTCACAAACCGAAAAACACCCTCCTCTTAACCAGACGCTTTTTACCAACACGCGAATGCGTGTTAATAAACATAATACTACACACCCCGTGTTTCGTGCAACTAATCCACCGCTAGGTGCATTGCTTACAAACTGAGTAAACAGCGTGCGTCTAAAAAAATTCAGTGAAAAAACAGTGAATGAGAAATAGATTGGGAAAGTAGGAAAGCCAGTATGTGGTTGCGTAAAGACAACATAGGACATGTGGCAAAAAAAAGCAGAAGATAAAAACAGTCATTAAAACAACAACAGTAATGCAACAATTATAAGAATGCCAGCTCATTCCAGCTAAAGTGAATAAAAAGGTTAAAGCAATCCTAGTTTTTTGGACAGTTGTTAGAAAAAACAGGTGCAAAACAACTAGCTTCATTAATGACAGAAATATTTGAAATACCACTAGTATTTTCAAGTTTCTATGGATGTACATGAATTAGAGTTCACATAATGTACAGTGACTAAGTCACAGAATAGTGATACAGATCATCATGATCAGCTGTGTGTGAATTTACAGAATAACATAAATAACGAAGTGACTCATGCACAAGAGCTTCAAAATACCCAAAACTGGGATAAATGAAAGTATACAAACATAAATAGGGTGACAAATGTAACTCCACTACTGTGTAAACCTGCCTGCATGAAATAATGCCAAATGTTAACCTCGAATGAATAAGTTGTGAATACCACTGTGTGAGCCTGCCTACAAATGATTGGGATGGTATTAGATGTTGTAAATTATAAAAAAACATGCAAATTCCATTTTGTCATTAAGACCTTTGGGAATTAAAGTATCCAGGAACCGTATCCAGTGCGTTTCACGCTGTAGTAGCCTCTTGTTGTAATCCATGCCCACTGGTGTTTGAACTACTTCCAAAACAGTGAAACGCAATTGTGCTAAAAATGATGACACTCACTCCAATGGATGGCCAGTGACGAATTTAAAGCTTTTTTTCTGATACGGCTTTTGTGTTCCGTCATTCTTATCCTGACTTTTCTTTCAGTTTTGCCCTCGTACAGTAGACCACACGGGCATTTTATCACGTAGATCACCCCTTGGGTGTTACAGTCTGCTGTGTATTTTAGATTGATCGTCTTCCCAGTCCAAGGATGAGTAATCGTCCTGCCTTCCAACACGTTGTTACAATGGGTACAATTATGACATTGTTTCATCCCTTTGCACACGGTCTCTCCATTAGACCTTGGTCTTGTCAATAATTCTCTCAAATTACGGGATCTTCTATACGCAAATAACGGAGGTTGAGCAAATATGTCCCCTAAGTCAGGTTCTGTTTGCACCATCTCCCATCGTTTCATAATAATCTTCTTGATCAATGCAGATTTGGTAGAGAATGTAGACACAAAGACCTGTCGGGATTGAGTCTCCTTCTGATGTTTCTTTAATAGAGAAGATCTTTCCAAGGAAGAAAAGGCGGGGCAGGGCGCGGACGCGCGCAGCGGACGCTCTGCGAGTGTTAGCTGCGGGATATGTCCTAGCTCTATGCCTGTTTTTATTGTTACAAGTTATTGATTGTGCGAACTGAAATCTTACCTGTCGTTTGGTAAATAGTGCTGCTGCCACCATCTGGTTTTAATTGCGCCGTGCGCTCAGCTAATTCTTTTTATCTACTTTTAAATTAGCAGCCTGTAGTCCTTGTTCCACCACGGCTTGTGCCGGTTGAGCGGAGGGACGATAAGGCATACGACATCACTTCCGGTCGTACGACCGGAAGCGCAATCAGCACACTAGCTCCCCATCCATCTTCAAGCTTACAAAAGGCGGGGCAGGGCGCGGACGCGCGCAGCGGCGCGCCCAAGGCGCACCAAAGGCAAGCCCGTCTGCGCCCGTCCGCGCCAGACAGCTGCCAGGATCCCTTCTCCCTTCACCTATGTGCCTGTGTCTATTCGGTAAGTGACCATAATGGCTAAGTTAAAATACTCTAGTCAAGAACTCAAAAATCTTAATCATTTCCATCCTGAACAGTCAGTCACACAGGGAGATACAACTACTTTCAGGGTGCATGAAATCCCATGTTTTTAATGAATTGGCCCCATCGAGCAAAACACCAACATCGTGTAACTCGAACAACATTAAAACTCCCAAATTATTAAAGGCTATATATTTCAACGCACGCTCCATTCCAAAACACAGTCGAAATATGGAGCCTCATGGACATGGAATCACCAAACATTTGCTTTATAACGGAAACTTGGCTTCATGAGCATGCCTCTATAGATGTGGCAATTGCCTTTCCACCTCAATACAACATAATTAGAGTGGATAGAAAGGACAAAAGAGGAGGAGGTTTACTCATAGCCACTATCCCAGGAGTGAGTATCTCCTCCTTAGAAACCATGAGCGTCGACCAATTAGAACTATGTATTTTTAGAATAGAGGGTCCTTCTCGCAGCACTTGGAGAGGAGCTCTAGTATACAGACCTCCTGGCCCAAAAACCGACTTCATACATAAAGTTGCTTGAGACACTTGCCCCGCATGTATTGGCCTCTGATCACTTCCTTTTAATAGGAGATTTTAATTATCATGCAGAGATATTGAATTCGGATACAGATCAGCTGATCACAAATATGAGCACTCTGGGACTAGCCCAATTGGTGACAGGCCCTACCCATACTGCCGGCCACACACTCTACTTACTGTTCACAAATTCAAAAGGTATCATAGTAGAACCTCCATCTTCACTACTATGGTCAGACCATGACCTATTAAAATGTGCTATTCCAGTCCACACTACCAAAGCTGACTACAGGCATGATTCAATATGGCGAAGGTCGTGGCGAAAAGTCACCTCTTCCTCCTTTACAACCTATTTTAGTCCCCCACAAAATAGCCTAGAAGTCAACATTGATCAGGCAGCAACCTCCTTTGAGAGAGCAATAACAGATGCGCTAAACAAAATCGCCCCTCTTACTAGGGCAAAAATCAAATCTAGAGCTGCTCCCTGGTTTACGGAGCAACTGAAGATAGCGAAGCTCTCCTGTAGGACAGCGGAGAGGAAATGGAGAAAAAGTAAAGATCCGACGGACCGTGAAAAATACAGATGTATTCACCGCAGTTATCTGGAGAATATTAGGCAAACAAAAAATTGTTTCTCCTAAATCGGATCGAAATGGCGGCTAACTCAAATAAGGAGCTCTATAAAATCTTAAAAGAATTTACGACGCCTCCGGCGCAGACACACACCCATATCTCACAGGACTGGACGGATTCCCTTTCCAAATTCTTTGACGATAAAATTGTTGCAATTCATAACTCTTTTCCGCCTCAAGACAATATAAACCTCTTAGGTAACTATTCTGCTATATCTACGGGTTCTCCTCCCATTTTGGAGGAATTCTCCCAGTGTAATTCAGAGGAAGTGACTAGAGCCATGTTAAAAATCAAAATCGGGTTCACCTGTGGACCCGGTGCCATCGCGATTCCTCCCAATCATCGCTCCGGTACTGCTCGACAGTCTCACTGACCTATTTAATAGGTCACTGTTGCAATCAGAGGTCCCACAGATATGGAAAGCGGCCAGAGTTAGGCCAATCCTCAAAAAACCTACTGCAGACCCTAAAATCCCCACTAACTATCGTCCTATCTCTTTGCTCCCTCACTTCGGGAAGATGCTCGAGTCACTGGTCAACCAACAGCTCGTTATCCAACTTGAGAGCCATGAACTACTGGATCCGTCACAATCAGGCGTTCAGGGCCGCCCATAGCACAGAAACAGCTCTGGTAGAAGTAACCGATAACATCAGGTTAGCATTGGACAGAGGGCAGTCATCTATTCTCGTCCTGCTAGATCTATCAGCAGCTTTTGACACCATCTCCCACAGCATCCTCAAACTTCGGCTCTGGGAGATTGGTGTCAGAGGGAAGGTCCTGAAGTGGCTCAAAAGCTATTTAACGGACCGAGCTACCACAGTACAGATAGGCGACACAGTCTCATGTAGTAGGCCAGTTAGGATGGGAGTGCCGCAGGGCTCCATTTTGAGCCCAATGCTCTTCAATCTATACGTGACTCCGCTGGCCAGGGTGATCAGATCTTTCGGCTTTGATGTTGTGTCATACGCCGATGATACTCAGATCCTGATCACCCTAGGTCCAGATCCAACTGAAACAAAATCACGTTTTAAAGACTGCATGTCCCATGTTGATAGGTGGATAAGCACAAATCATCTGCAACTAAATGGAGGCAAAACAGAGATCGTACTGTTTGGCAAGGCGCACGAACACTGGTCTTTGACTGGTGGCCTCTAAATCTTGGCCCCTGCCCAGTCCCTAGACAGACAGTGCCGAACTTAGGAATCCAAATGGATAACCAACTATCAATGAAAAATCAGGTCAACAATATAATTGGCTCATGTTTCGGCATCATGCGTAACTTATGCAAAGTCTTCAAATGGATTCCGATAGAAGCCAGGAAACCACTAGTCCAGGGACTGATCATCAACCGTATGGATTACGGAAATGCCCTGCTGTCCTCAATAAATGAAGATCTTCTCTCCAGGCTTCAGGTTCTGCAGAACACCGCAGCCAGGCTTGTCCTTATCCTCCCGTCAAGATCCCCTTCGGCCCCTAATCTGTGATTCCTCCACTGGCTCCATGTCAGGAAGCGAATTCATTTTAAGACCCTATGTTTAACACATAAAAATATGTACGGTAGAGGTCCGGGTTATTGGGCCAAAAAACTAAGCTGGTACCAGCCTCGAAGGACTCTGAGATCCAGCAATAGATCACTTCTCACACCTCTCAGAATCCGTACTATTAGAAATGGAGGAAGGTCATTTTCTTTTCTCGCACCCGCTCTCTGGAACAAACTGCCCCCGCACCTCCGCAACATCACTGATCATAACTGTTTTCGCAGAGAGCTGAAGACATGGCTGTTCGAAAACTAACTGGCCCTCCCCTTCCAAGCTGACCCCTGAGCTGTCCGTAAGCGCCATGAGACTTTCGGGTGATTTGTGCGCTCAATAAATGCCCTTTGATTTGATGATTTGAACTCTTTGAGCAGCTTGCTCAATTACTTCTGGGGGGTAACCATGTTCCAAAAATTGCTGTTTCTATTCATCCATTGCAATGGCACAACTATCAGCATCTGAAGTAATCCGTTTTATTCTGGTTAGCTGTGAAAATGGCAAGTGTCGCTTAAGATTAGGAGGATGAAAACTACTGACCAGAAGAGCGTTATTCCTGTCCGTTGGCTTTTTGTATACTTCTGTTCGGATCTGTGTGCCGAATAAAGTGATTTCTACATCCAAATAATTAATCTTCTGTGGTTGAACACAATATGTGAATTGAATCCTGGGATTCTTCCGATTCAAATCTTCTAGGTGGTTCTCCAAATCCAATACATCTCCCTTCCAAATTAGGAGAATATCGTCAATGTACCGACGATACAGTATAAGTCTCTGCATCCAGCTGTTGTCTGGCAAATGTTTGGTCTCAAATTTTAGCATGAACAGGTTGGCGTAACTGGGTGCCCCAGAAAATCCCATGGATGTCCCATTCGTTTGGAGGAAAAATCTCCCTTGCCACTGAAAATAACTGATATAAACAAAAATTTAACAACTCAAGCAAAAAAAACTTTATCAGCTTCCAATTCTCCTGCTCTCAACAATGACCATTCAATGGCCTCTATTCCTTCATTGTGAGGAATCGAAGTGTACAAAACTACCACGTCTACTGTGCATAGCCAAATCTGCTTGTCGGTACCCAAATCAACATCTGCGAGTAAATTCAGTAAATGTGTAGTATCTTGTAGATAGGATGAACTTGCCTGAATCATTGGTTGTAAAAAGCAATCAAGATATTGTCCAAGTGGTTCATGAATCGACCCACATCCTGTCACAATTGGTCTGAAAGGTGGGTCATTGAGATTGATGTCCAAGGCGCGTGTAAGTAACACTAAGAGAGTCTTCTGAAACGAAACCGTTGGGTCTTCAGATAATGGTAAATATGTTAAATCATCCTGCAAATGTTCGTTGACCTTTCTTTCATAAAAATGTCGGTCCATCACAACAAGCGCTCCCCCTTCCCCTTTATCAGCTAGTGAAAAAGCAAGTGACTGATTCATGGTGAGACTTTTTAGAGCGGACCTCTCCTGTTTGGAGATGTTGGTATCCCTGCTCTTAAAGGTGGATATTTTTTGTAAATCCTTCTTGACGAGAGTCTCAAATAAGTCAATTGCTTTGTGGGACACTGGGGACACAAAGGTACTTTTGGTTTGAATTCTCTATATCTGGATTCTCCCTGACTCAAAGAGGTTGACTCTAAATTCTTAAAAAATATTGAAGACGCAATTTTCTGGTAAATCTGTAAATATCTATCTTAGTATCGAGAGGTATTTTGAAGCTTTTGTGCATGAGTCACGTTCATTATTTATGTTATTCTGTAAATTCACACACAGCTGATCATGATGATCTGTATCACTATTCTGTGACTTAGTCACTGTACATTATGTGAACCTTAATTCATGTACATCCATAGAAACTTGAAAATACTAGTGGTATTTCAAATATTTCTGTCATTAATGAAGCTAGTTGTTTTGCACCTGTTTTTTTCTAACTACTGTCCAAAAAAAAATTAGGATTGCTTTAACCTTTTTATTCACTTTAGCTGGAATGAGCTGGCATTCTTATAATTGTTGCATTACTGTTGTTCTTTTAATGACTGTTTTTATCTTCTGCCTTTTTTTGCCACATGTCTTATGTTGTCTTTACGCAACCACCTACTGGCTTTCCTACTTTCCCAATCTATTTCTCACTCACAGTTTTTTCACTGAATTTTTTTAGATGCACGCTGTTTACGCAGTTTGTAAGCAATGCACCTAGCGGCGGATTAGTTGCACGAAATACGGGGTGTGTAGTATTATGTTTATTAACACGCGTTTGCATGTTGGTAAAAAGTGTCAGGTTAAGAGTGGACACTTGAGACTGCTTGGGGTCTGGTTAGTGCACTAACGTAGTTTATTTTATTATTTTTTTCGGATACTTTCCTAGAAGTCAGAAGGTTTATTTAGTCAGCATTACTTTTTTCTTTCTTACAGTTGCCGCACCAATAGATCTCCATTTTGCCTGTATTGATGTTGACGCGCTAGCGCGTCCTGGTCATTAGTGGTTTTGGGGCTTACATTCCTTAGTTGATGATCACTCAGGCTCCCGATTTGAAGTCCACTTCAACCTTTTGATTGTCTTACGGTAAGGCTTCGACTTAGTGGTTGGTTGCTTGAGTTCAACTTTTATGCTTTTCGCAAAGCTTTCCGCCATTTTCATGTTTGTTACAGAGGAGGTATCGGTCTTCTTTGGAGTCAGGACATTCCTGATCCTTCTTACGAGATCTTTCGAGTTCTTTGAGATGGTAAAGAGCGCGGCTACTTTTAGTAATTCATAGATACCACTGTTGGGTCTGGGGTCACTAGAGTCACGAGTATGATTTTTTTTCCACAGATTATTCTGGGGTTTTTTTGCACAGGGGCACAGATGGTGTATCTTGTTTGATTTCCCACTACTATTCACCTCGTTTTCTGGCTTGTTACATGCATTTTTACTCTCACTTTCACTTTCTTTGCATGGAAGTATACTGTGCTAAAGCAGTTTGGTTTTTCTACTGCATGGATTGAAGTTACATATTTCTCACTGGTATTCGCCTACAATTCATTGTGATGAAGGAGCAACTGTTGAGTCACACATTCCTTTTATTTGTTGTCCTTACACGTGTGGGGTTGTCTCTCAGCTTAGTGAGATTGATTTGCATTATGTATACATTCAGACAATTGTTGCTTTTGTTTAATTTTCATAGATTCCCCTGACGAAGGGCTTTCTTGAAGCCCGAAATGCATTGGGAAGCGCATTGAACATTGTGACCATCTGTGAATTTTGTGCCATGAACTAAGAATTTGGTCTTTGTCATTAAATCGTTTGTATTCGCATTTCTTCGCAACACTGGATTTTTGTTACCTTTGGATTACTGTATTTTTTGAAAAACTGTGTTGAAGAAATTTTGTTGTGAATTTATGTGTTTATGATATGCACACAGAAGTGTAATTTTGAGTCATTGATGGACCCCTTCGTGGGCTAGAGTAGTGCACACTGTCACCAGAGCATCAGCTCTGGTTACCTGCTTTGTAGAATCTAAATCATGCCATCATCTCATTGGATCCTTAAACTCAAGGCCAACTGCAATCCTAGATGATACAGGCAATTCGTTTAAGCTAAAATGTGAGATGGCAAGACTACGATTTGGTTTATTTGACCTGGGGAGTTATTTCAAAAATGGCAATATGCCTGTGCCTCCACAAGCTGCAAATTCTGCCCCTTTTGAAAGCAAACTCTGGCCTATGTAATTTGCTTCTGCCAATGCCTTGCAAACAAACTATCAAGATTTTTAACTCGATCCTTTAGACGCCTAAACATTAGATTCTGTGTGCAAGCAATAATAGAATGTTTTAATTCGTTATAAATTCAGCAGGCTAGTGGGTTTGCGACATATTTTCAAGGGATTCTTGCAAAGCAGCCATCACTAATCGGGACGTAAAATGTGAAATCGATTTGCTGCAATGAATTGGTCATCAATCACTGACTTGAATGCACACTATTTCAGCTTGTATATTAGAACGTTTTTATGCTTTTTTAAAAAAAAGTTTTATAACATCTTCCCTATTTTGTAATATCCCTAACAAACCCAACATGCAAGGTGAAATTGAATTGCTGATTCGTCTATACAATTTCAGCATTGTTGATACTGTGTTTTAGCTTGATTAATATCAGTGTTTTTACGTTATTTTGTAATTATTTATTAGAATGCCGGCCATATTTTGTAATAGTTTTAATAACTATACAATACACTTTACTTGAGTTACTTGCATATGTTGCTCAACTGGTGCCAGCGATAGGAACGCCTTCCAGGACATGGTCAAATTTACAAAGCCTGCGAACAGTCCATAACGCTAGGTTCTCAGCAAGCTGCTATTTGATTAATAAGTACTCAGGGAGAACCACAAACAAACTGTAATGCAAGCGAGAAAAACATCAAAGCGGATACTATTGTGGCATGTTTGTTGAATGGCTAAAAAGGAAGGATACTCCTGATGTTTTGTAGTGGACATAAATTATGCAGAAACGGCAGATTTAACATGAGCAGTTAGAAAGGAAGCAGAATTGATCATGACTCCCAGCACGTTTGTATGAAGAGCTGCAGAAGATGGAGGGTCCAACTCCACAGGCCCCTTCATGTTGCCCCATCAAGTAACCGGGAACCATGAGTACTGATTTGCCAGCATTAAGATTTAGAAAGGTGGCGTTCAACCATCCTGCACAGCGAGCAGCCCGTGTTGTAGCCTCATAGCTGATTTGGCGGATAACTAATATAGTCTGATGTAATCTGAATATCATCAGCATAGGAAAGGACAGTCTGCCCAAAATATTTAATAAGCTGAGCAAGGGGCGGTAGTAGAAATTAAATTATTAGCGAGATAGAGAGATACCCCATCGACCACTTAGCGGATAGCTGCCTTACCAGAGGTGTAAGAGGCAAGGGGCAGCAGCTGAGCCCCATTTGACAGAGATGACAAACTATGTAAAAACCATGCCTGAAATCCAGTCTCGGCCATGAGGCTGATCAATGTAGTATAATGAACCATATTAAGAGCAGCCAAGAGATCTAACAGGATTAAGTCTGCGGTATCTCTATCATCCTGCATCTGCTGTATTTCTTTTAGTTCCAGGAGGGGGAGGGGGTGGAATTGGTCCCACAGCTAGTGCAGAAGCCCAGCTGCCACTGGTCCCAAATGTTAGCATCTTCCAGGAACTTCGATAGCTGCTGATACAACCTTTTCTAAGAATTTAATAAGAGGTGGCAGTAGCATAATTGAGCTATAGTTTACAGGGTTGTTGGGGTTAAGATTGTGTTCTTTTTCAGAATGGGCGATACCATCCCCATTTTCCAGTTCTCTGAAATGTTCATTGCCAAATTGTGATTGAAGCTTTGTAATAGGGCTACATAAGCCTGGATTCAATTTACATGGTGTGGTAGTACACTGTCATTTACAGCAGGAATATTTTCTGTTGAAATGACCACTAAGTTTGCATAGACATGCAGTTTTACTGATAAAGCTATATACTGCCCAAATCATAATGTGTGGAATTTGGATTTGAACAAATATTTATTATTTGCACATGACCAAGAAAAGTGTGTTGATTAGCTTTGATGTATTAAAGTCTTTGTTTTCATCACACTTCAAAATTAAAACAAATGTGCCTCGTGTGCTTTCCTAATGCTGATATCATTTGAAATATTTGGACTGTTCATTTACAGGTATTTAAATGCTGTTATGTGTTGGAATAAAATTGACATCCCACAGCCTTTCATTTCACACTCCAATGTTTCGTACTCGCTTTACAAATCCGCTTACCTTGCAGCCAGAGAAAAAGTTTCCTTGTTAAAAGAATAAGCAGCAATATGTCAGAAGACATAGCTTGCCATTTGGCTTCTGTCTTGAGTGCACAGCAAATGTGACAAGATACAAACAAAATGTAAAGGCCTCTTTATTGCTCATTCGCCTTCTAAACTTCAGCATGGATATTTTGGTGGTGCTGCAGCACCCTTGTACTCCTGCTTCCAGTGCCTATGCTCAGTTTCTCCTCAAACATGGCCATTTGTTGCTGCTCGCATCGTTCTCTAAATAATGTCTGTATTTGCATGCTGGTTTGTTTTTCTAAGGAGTGTTAATGTTGGGCCGTTAGCAGTAAGATGCGCCCATCTACATTTGAAAGGCTATCTCTGCCCTCTAACCCTTTTATCTGTTTACCACTTAATTGCCTACAAGAAGAACAAGCATTGGAAATGCAATAGGTCTCGTATTTGCCCGAGTTAGAGCTATTGGCGTTTTCAATGACAATGTCTTTTACCCATGTGTTATGGAGTGGATGTGTGTGGAGTGGAATTGTGTGGTTGGATTGGAATTGTTAGTTGCATAATTGTGTGGCGTGGAATTGGGTGGTGTGGTGTGCAGTGGATTTGTGTAGTGGAATTATGTGGCATGGTGTGCAGTGGAATTATGTGGCTAGTAAATATGTAGTATTGAGTGTATTGGAATTATGTGGAGTGGCATTGTGTGTCATGGAGTGTAATTCTGTGGAATGGTATTTTGTGTTGTGAAGTGGTATGTAGTGGAATTTAATTATGTGGTGTGCTGTTGAATTTTGTGGCATGATGTGGAATTTTGTGTTGTGTATTGGATATCTGTGGAATTGTGTTGTGATTTGAATTATGTGGTTTGTGTCGAATTATGTGGTGTTGACTGGAAATGTGTGGAGCTGAATTGTGTGTTGTGGAATTGTTTGGATAGCTTTGCCTATATGTATTTGTTTTGTTGTATGTTTGTGTGGTTGCTATGTGTTATGTTTATACCTATTTGTTGCATAGGGGTGTAGCGTGTAGTTTTGTAAATTTGAGTACAGTGTAGTGTTATGGAGTGGTGTGGAGGATAGTGGTGTTGATTTGAGGTGAGTGGTATGGTGTGTTATGGATCCGCATGTTGTATTTTGTAATATATGGAGTATAGTGTTGTGTAGTTGAAGGGTGCAGTGTTATGTTGACATTAGTTATGCTAGCACTTGACTATACAAGCATAAGTAGTTCATTTGAAGCTGAAAAACACGCCATTAAAGTTAAACTTTTACACATCCATAAATGCAAACCTAAAGAACCCTAGGCCAGAGATACCATGGGTCTGAACCCTCCCAGGCTGCGAGTTCGCCCCACCCCTTGACAGCCTTGTCATACAGCAACACTTTCCCACCATGAATCATTCCAAGGACAACTGATTATGGTGCATCAAAGGCTGCAGTTTATTTTTCAGAACATGGATTATACATCTCGCAACTTACTGGTTGGTCATTTGCAACCCATGCTCATTTTACATTACATTCATGTAACACATTGCCCTCCCCAATGGTTATCTCTGTTCCTGGCTGACAGCATTAGCCTGCGCGAGGGCCCCCTTTTGCAGGTGTCTCAGTGTTCTGAGGGGTCTAGGCTTCCCTTGCTACCGGTTCTGTGGGCAGCCGTCAGGTCCGGCCCGGGCCGCAGGGCCGTTCCGCTTGCCCTGGACCCTTGCTGGAGACTCGCCTGCTCCCCAGTGCCCCTGCCGTGTGGCATCCCAAGAACACTGTGTGAGCAGCTCTTCTACTCTGGCTGTGGTTGTGTGCTGTCACTTGCTCACCCTGTGTCCCTGGCGTGAACCATCCCAAATACACTGTGTGAGCAGCTCTTCTACCCATGTTACTCTACTCTTTGGGTATCTTTCTGGGCTGCCTCCGCCATGCTGCCGGCGGTTTACCGATCGGAGGCAGCTCTCCCCTTTGCTTCCCCCTTTTCTTTTTTGCTCATGAGAAACCCATCTGTTCCAGAATCCACACTGTTTTGAGTAGGAACATAGCCATACCTATCCCGGTCAAGTGTACCCTATCCTCCAAGTGGTAGCCTGGTGACCTAAGGTTGATCAACCCATGCCGCACAAAGCCCTAGCCGTTTGCCCTACATATCTTGGCCATGGTGATGTTCAGTTTGCGCTTGGACTTTTCCACTGCCCCCTGGTCGACCGCACCCCTCGAAACCCGACGCGCGATTATTTCTGACCATATTATATCTACTGGGCGGGTTAGTCTTGCCAAGGACGCCAGCCCGGCGATCATTTTCTCCATGCTTCTCCTCCCAATGTTCACCAGGTTGTTTCCCTCATGTGAATGAGGACCACGTCTGGCCAGTCGCCCAGGCGCAGTGCCCCTTGCACAGCGGGGAGCAGCAGGTCCCATTTCATACCCAACTGTCCCAACCAAGTCACCTGAGTGTTACGGAGCCAGATCCCCTTGAATTCTTTTCTGGCTGCCGCCCACCGTTGCACCCGCGTTATGTATGAGTGGCCCAGGATCCACACCTTGCGGCGGCCCTCTGGCGGACCTGGTGGGAGAGAAACCAGATCTCAGTGGCCCATGGGGCGTATGTACCTCTTGAAGGCGCTTGACGCCCAGCGGCCCACTGTCTTGATCTGCTCTGCATTGAACCCCAGGCTAGCTGCTTTGGTTGCTGCCCCTATGCGGAAAGAATGTGACCCAAACTCCCTGGGTGGGAAACCCGCCCTCTCCAGGGCCTTCCGCATTACTGCTATGAACTGAAAACGGCTGAGGCAGGACCTGTCCTTGTGTGCGAATAGCAGCCCCCGTGCTGGGGTGCCCTGCTCCATGTATTCCTGCATGAGGCAAACCAGGCAGCATGCCCTGTCCACAATGCTGTCGATCCTTGTGTGCTTCCCTCTGCCTGCTTGGTCTGTCTTTGACCGACGCAGGTGAACCACCATGTATTCCCCCCCCCCATGTGGAGGTCTTCTGTGTACATGCAAGCTACCCCCTGGTCCCCCCTCGCCGGGGCCACTAGCTCGCTAATTCGATAAGCCCCAAATAAAAGCTAATGCTGCTCTGAATAACGCCAATTCGTGTTGTTCTGTACATATGGCTGCTAATGCGCCCAGTACCCTTTTTAGGACCTCGAAAATCGATGAGCCTCCTCCTATCCTGCACCGTGGGCTGCAGCCTACTCCAGCCTTTCATCGCCATCCTACAGAGGAAAGTCGCCGTCGGATCTTCCCTCGTCGCTAGCTTGGCGTAGTATGCGACCGCGCTCAGGTGTGTTTGTGCCCATGACCTGCTCCTTCCGCTCTGGAATGCCCATTCGATTAATTTTGTCACCTCCCCCGGGTTGACCCATCTCACCCCCCCTGTGCCAGTTATGTTAAAGAAAACTTCCCAGCACTTACGATCTCTCTTCTCTGTCTTGGGGGCCAGGGCGTTTTTCACCAGCCTCGTTAGGCCATCGCCACAAGGCCCCACAGGTCTCCTGCTACTGGCGTCATGCATTGCTCTGCATGAAGTGCCAGCTCCCTGAATCTGCCCCACTGAAAACGAGATAGTGTGTCAGCAACTGAGTTCTCCATCCCTGCAATGTGTCATGCTCTAATGGCTATGTTCGCCCCCATTTGGCACCCAACTAGGTGTCGCAAGAGCCTTACCACTGCCGGGCACTTCGCTGTTCCCAGATTGGTCGCCTGGACGACTGCGTGCTTCTCTGACCAGAGCGTGATTTGCTTATTGGCTAGCTTGTGTCCCCATATGGGAAAGGCCACTATAATGGGGGAAAAGCTCTAGCAGCGTAATGTTGCCCGTGATCCCCGTGCTATGCCAGCTGTCTGGCCACTGTGCTGCTGCCCATGCGGTCCCCAGGATTGCCCCAAAGCCATAGCTGCCTGCTGCATCTGTGTAGTGCTCCAATTTTTCTGCGGGCACCCACGGATCGCGCCACATGAGTGCCATTGAAATCGACCAAGAAAGCATCCCACTGCCCTAGGTCCTCTTTCACCCCTTGCGTAAGGCGCACCATGTGGTGTCTCTTTGACAACCCCTTGGTCAACCAGGTCAGCCGCCTGGCGAATGTTCGCCCTGCTGGGATCACTCTGTTAGCGAAGTTCAGTTTCCCCAGCAGCTGCTGGATTTCCCCTAGTGTCACCTTCTTTCTCCGTAATGACTGCCCTATGATTTGGCGCAGCTCGGCGACCTTCCCGGGTGGGAGCTTGCATGTCCCTTCTACCGAATTGACCTACCGGTCAGCATCATCGAAGAGCGGCCAGGCAAGCGAGGACCTCCGTTGCAACCAGAGGGCAGGGCGGCTCACAGGAGCACGGCGAACAGAGCAGGCCATGCCCCCCGCCTTTGTCTGCCCGGCTGCGTGGTCTCGCCCCCCGGGAATTGAGGAAGAACGTTGGTAACGGCTCGAGCCCGCCCAGGAGAGCTTGGTCCGGCGGGCACGAGCGGAGATACCGGACCTGATAAGCGGGGCCTCAACAAGGCTCGAACAGTGCTGGTCCACGGCAACAGGAGCGAGCATGGTGAACCTGGAAAGGGGGCCGTAGGGCAAAGAAAACAGCGGCCCCGCCCACAGAGGGGAAACTATTTTCTTTTTGCGAGGCTATGGCGGGGAAACGCAGTGAGGACGGCAGGCAAAGGAAAAGGCCAGCACGTTTCCTGGACAAGGCAGGTGGCAGAGAGGAGGCTGGGACACAACCAAAGAAGCAAAGGAAGCCCCGGGTGAAATCTGGCCCAGAACTCGACAGCGACCTACAGGTGATGCTGGACAAGGCAAGGGCACTAGTGGCATTGAAGGGGAAAGACTGGATAGACTGGCACATCTTAGGCAGCATGGAGGAGGGGCCATCTAAGAGAGGCCAGAAACCTTCAAAGTTCCAAGAAAGGCGGACAACGGCCCCCCCAGGCCCCAATCGGAAGGGCCATGCAGACAGAACGGCAGCCCCCAATTATGTGGTGTGCTGTTGAATTTTGTGGCATGATGTGGAAATTTGTAATGTGTATTGGATGTCTGTGGCGTGTTGTGTAATTGTGTTGTGGTTTGTGTCAAATTATGTGGTGTTGATTGGAAATGTGTGGAGCTGAATTGTGTGGCGTGGAACTGTGTGGATAACTTTACCTATGTTTTTGTTTTATATGTGTGTGGTTGCTATGTGATAAGTTTATACAGATTTGTTGCATAAGTGGGGTGAGTGTAGTTTTGTAACTCGGAGTAGAGTGTAGTGTTATGGAGTGCTGTGTAGGATAGTGGTGTTTACTTGAGGTGAGTGGTATGGTGTGTTATGGATCTGCATGTTGTGTTTTGTAATATATGGAGTATAGTGTTGTGTAGTTGAAGGGTGCAGTGTTATGTTGACATTAGTTACGCTAGCATCTGACTATACAAGCATAAGTAGTTCATTTGAAGCTGAAAAACACGTCATGAAAAGTTTAACTTTTACACATCCATAGAAGCAAACCTAAAGCACACTAGGCCAGAGATCCTGCGGGTCTGTTCTCGGTTGTTATGCTGATGGGGGCGCTCTTAGACGTCCAGCTTTCCTGTGATTTATTTAAAGTTAGTTCTTTAAAAAGCGAACTGTGTTCAATGGAATTTTGGCGCTACAATATAACCTTATTTACCATAACAGCTAGATGAATGTACAGTATTTAGACCTGGAGATCACAGCCTCGGTACCTGGTTCAGCTACTTTTTTGAGAAAACAAAATACACTTCTTTCAATTTTACAGGTTCTTCTACACTTCCCCACACGGAAAAGTATCAGGGCTTCCTATTTCCTTATATTATACAAAGAAAACGAAAAACTTATTAATACAAGGAACATGGCTGACATTTAACAAGCATTGGCATAGCCAATAGGTCTCGCATTTGGGACCTTATAAGTATTTAGCCATGCAGCACATTATCCTTGGTGCTGTGCCGCCATGAATTGAAGAGCTATATAATTACTGTACACTGGGTGATGCAGTCCTTAACTACTGTGAAATTTTAGGTACAATTTCTTTGAAGCATCATTTCACTGTGTTTATTATGAAAGTTATTAACTTTAGCCAAATTTAGATTGTTAGAAAGTGTTACATGTATATAGCGCTTACTACCCCTGACGAGGCGTTGATATTAATTTGAGATCTATTTTGATCGGTCAGCAGCGGCTGCCTCTTAAACTGAGCTATATTTTGTTAACCCAAAGAAATGACCAATAAGAAGAACTGTTGACTTTGTTATACCTCCACCGCCAAATCCATTTGAGGGCGGAAATTTACATGAAAAAGTAAGACTGCAACAAACAATAAGTTTACAGAGTGTCTGTATAAATAGAAATGTTCTTTTCTTTAGGAGTTGGTGCATGTACGAGGCAGCGTACATGTAAGGGTGGATGAAGCAGGCAGCGGAGAGCACAGACGCCTGAGCAGGCAGAGGGGCCAGAGGGCTGAGATGGCAGAGTACATGTAAGGGTGGATGAAGCAGGCAGCAGAGAGGACAGAAGCCCGAGCAAGCAGAGGGCGTGAGCACGGAGCAGCCTGACAGGCACTCATTTGACTACTTAAGAAACGCATCTCCTGCTAAGTGTAAAGTGCAGATCAGAGGGCCTTGCCCTGTTGGACAAAAAAGAGCGCAAGGGACCCCGTTGGCAAATGACTGCCACATTAAAACGTAAAAAGGTGCGATGTTTGTCGCTGTTTAGGAAGGCCTTGTGTGCAGACCCACTCGCGAGATTAGCGCAAAGCTGCCTGTGGGAAGAGAAACGAGCAAGAATGCCTCGAGACCAACACCACCTCGTGGGAGCCACAGACGGCTGATGCTGGGTGCCAGGAGAGAAGGGGTGGGATAGAAGGAAGGCTCAGAAGACAAGGGGCGAAGGAGAGATAAAAGGCAGGAGGGAAGAAACATGAAGCAAGGCAGGAGAGAAAAGTAGCAGAAAAGAAGAGAGTACGGAGACTGAGTTAGGGAAGGATGAGTGCGAAAGAGGCATGTTAAAAATGGGGGGGGGGTGAAGAAGAGCTGGGAAAAGGGTTTAATCAATGAAGGTATGGAGGGAAAGAGGAATTTGGGGAAGGACGGAACAGAGTGATGAGGCAAAGGAGATGAAAGGATGGACTCGAGAGAGACAGAAAGGAGGAAATGATAGGAAGGATGCAGAATAAGAAGGGAGGAGAAGAGAGAAGGGTGAACGAAAACTTCTGGTTTGGAGAAGTGGGTGAATGACCTGTATTGAAAGGTGGCCTTTTTATGCACACGGTGCAGCACTGTTTCTCTCATCAGGGTAAATCATCTTACAACTTCACCTGGGTGTTATGTAGCGGGGGGGTCCTCCCTCCCGCTGTGTGCTGCGCGCTATCGGGCCTCGCAACTCCCTGCAGGAAGACACAGACACGCAGTGTGGTTTACTCGCGGACTGCCGGCGCAGCTCCGCCCACTTTATTTATACGCGCGCTCACGCCGGCCGGCGTGAGCGCAGGGGCGGGGATCGATGAACGCGCGCCAGCGGGGAAGGCTGGTGCGCTGTTACATCCCATCTGAAC
This sequence comes from Calotriton arnoldi, assembly GCA_963921515.1. Lineage (NCBI taxonomy): Eukaryota > Metazoa > Chordata > Amphibia > Caudata > Salamandridae > Calotriton > Calotriton arnoldi. The sequence goes on from CAWUFW010000009.1 coordinate 680,876, forward strand.
TCAGTCCTTGACTTGATTACGGAAAGTCTCATAGTTCACTTACTTGGCAGGCAAAGTCTCTCAGGCGGGTGCTTGGCGGAGGGTTCTCCCTCAGAGCATACCTGGTGGTCCCTCGGCTGGTTGTGGGTGCGGGGACCGGGGTGCTAGGGACAGGAGGCAGATCTGGTGTGGCCCCGGCGACTCCTGGACCCCCCGGCAAGGGGAGCACCCCTGGATGTTGGTCATCGGCTCTCTGGGGCTCGCCCTGGCTGCTCTTGGCCTCCTCAGTCTGGTCCTCGATGGTAGCAGGAGAGACAGGCTTATTTACTTGTTTGAACCACGAGATGTTGCGGGTCACTGTTTCTCCTGCTTTCTCGACCGTCACCATGGTCCCTTGTCTGTCGACCACTGTCCAGTGACCTTGTTCGTACCGAGTTCGGAACTTCCCCCCGGGCCTTCGGTCTCTCAGGATGACGATGTCTCCTTGCTGGAGCGGGTGGACTGCCGCTCTCCGAGTCTGGCTGGCATCGTTATTACGCTTCTCTCTCCTCCTGAGTGCCCCCTCTTCGTTGAATGGAGGGGGTGACCAGCCTGGGGCAGTGGGGATACCATCTCGGCGGGTGCCGTTGAACATTAGCGCCCAGGGTGTTTGGCGCGTTTAACAATGTGGCGTGCTCCGATACTCTCGTAGAAATCTCTGGAGCTCTTGCTCGGGGTCACTATGCTCCGCCACGGCAATACGAAGGGTCTTATTTATTGTCCTCATGAAACGTTCGATCTCCCCATTGGCTTGGGGCCATTGTGGGGTGATGCGCCGGTGCCGGATGCCGTGGTGGTGGTGCATGAGTTCGCGGAACTCATGTCCTTGGAACGGGGGTCCATTGTCACTGCGGAGCTCTTTCGGACATCCGAACATGCCAAATATTTTCTCCAGGGCTGGGCCAACATGTAGGAAAGCTGTTGAGTTCACAACTTCTACTATCGGGTATTTGGAGTAGCTGTCAATGAGGGCTAGTGTGACTCGCCCATCAGGGAAACTCCCAAAGTCTGCGCTCACTTTCTCCCATGGGCTTTGACCGTGTTCTTCTGTGTGGATGGGCGCTGGTCTCTCGGGCCCGCTCGTTATTTGGCATGACGGGCACTTTCGGACTATTTCTTCTATCCGGGCATCCATCCCTGGGAACCAGACCTTTTCTCTCATGCGGGCCTTCATCTTTTCCATCCCTTGGTGCCCTCCGTGGGCAAGTTGTGTTGCTCGCAGTTGTAGGGATGCTGGAACGACGATGCGGGGCACCCAAAGGAGAATGCCACCTTAGGTGAGGCTCAGTTCGTTCCTTACCCTCCACATGTGCATCAGGCTTTCTTTCTCTGGGCTTGACCATGTGTTCGCTGACTGCAGGAACTGACGCCATAGCCCTTCTTGGATAGTGTCCCGAACTTTGATCATGACAGGGTCTTCTGCGGTTGCGTGGCTATCTCTTCAAGCGTCAGTGCTCGGGGGCACGTTAGTGCCGCTATCATGTCCAGGTGGGCTTCCGTGTCCTCACAGTTCCGCTCCTCTCCCCCTTCCCCGGTTGTGTCTGGGTGCCTTGACAGGAAGTCGGCCGGGTTCTTGGCGCCGGGCCGGTAGATCACGTCCATGTCAGTGTTGGAGCCCGATGGCCCACCTCTCAATGCGTGGTGGGGGATGGGGCGCTGATCCCCTGAATAGTGGTACCAGGGGTTGGTGATCCGTGACAACGGTGAATGGGTGTCCGCATATGTACAGGTGAAAATGTCTGCAGCCCCAGCGGATCGCTAGGGTTTCTCTTTCGATTTGCGAGTATCGTTTTTCCGTTGGCGACAGCGCTTTGCTGGCATACGCTAAGGCAGCCCATCTCCCGGGTTCTTGCTCTTGTGTAAGGACGGCTCCTAGACCCACGGGGCTGGCGTCTACAATTATTTCGGTTTTCTTTGCGGGGTCGAAGTACACCAGCGTGGTGTGGTCGAGGAGGGCTTTCTTGACGGTCTGGAACGCCGTCTCTTCAGCTGGACCCCATTGCCACATGGCGTCTGCCCGGGTGAGGTTTCAGAGGGGTTCCGCAAGTGTGGCTAGGTCTGGAATGAACCGGCCACAGTACGTGGCCATTCCCAGGAAGCTGCGGCCCTCCGCTACGGTGAGCGGTGCAGCTGCAGTCTTGATAGCTTGGGACTTCCGTGGGTCGACCTGTATGCCTTCTTGAGTGAATGTGTATCCGAAGAACTCAATGGTTTGTTGGAACAACAGGCACTTCTCCTTGTGTAAGGTAACTCCGTGTTCTAACAGTCGTTTCAGCGTAGCCCTTACGTACTGGTAATGTTCTTCCACTGTCTTCGAGTGGATGAGGATATCATCACTCACGTTTAAGACCCCGGGGAGTCCGACCAGGATTTCCTTGACAGAGTTTTGGAATATTTCTGCGGCGGATGATATGCCGAAGTTCAGCCTCTTGTACCTCCGGAGTCCTAGGTGAGTGCTGAACGTGGTGATGTACCGGCTGTCCTTGGCAAGTGTTAGTTGCTGATAGCCGGCGTTCAGGTCCAGTTTCGAGAACCACCGGGAGCCGTTTAGATCGGCCACGATGGCATCCATGGTCGGCGTTATGTGACGTGAGTGCCGAATGGCCTTGTTTGGGAGGCGCATGTCTATGCAAAGCCTGATCTTCCCTGGTTGACGGGGCTTTTCCGCGATTACCATGGGTGACACCCACGGCGTGGGCCCCGACACTTTCTCAATAACCCCTTGGTCTTCGAGCTTCTGTAACTCTTCTTCTACCAGCGGTCGGAGGTGAAAGGGGATCCTCCGGTGTCTTAGGGCTGTTGGTGGGACAGTCGGGTCTATGTGTAGTTTAATGGGGGCTCTCCTTATTTTGCCTAGCCCCTTAAACAAGTCTTTGAATTGGCTCAGCAACTCGTCCATCTGTACTCTCCTGGCAAACATCACCAGGCCCAAGTCCTCGGCTGCGTGGCTGCTGAGCAGCGTGTCTGCCTCCTGGTTAATTACGTGGATGTCGATGGTGATTTCGACGCCTCCTGACTGTACAGGCACAGTCATCTTTCCTTTGAGCTGCAGTGGCGAGTCGCTGCCGTATGCGAATATCTGGGCCTTCGACGGTCTGAGTTCCGGCTTGGGTTTCAGCTTGTTGTACTGCTGGATTCCCATTACAGTCACTGATGCGCCAGTGTCAATCACCGCATTGACGTCAGACCCTGCAATCTGGAGTGTGCAGAGAGGTTGGGGCCACCTCCTACTCTTCAGGGCTCGGGTGAATGAGACTAGATATGTCTCCCCTTCGTCTTCTGATGTGGACTCGTCCCCTTGGTAGGCTGTCTGTTCCTTTTTCTTGCTCCCAGGTTGTGACGTCAGCGAGACTTGCGACAGCTGGCGGACCATCCTTCTCATTGGTTTGGGCCGGTTTCCTTCCTTGCGCTGTGTCTTTCTCCTGCACACAGATGCGAAGTGGTTCGCGATTCCACAGTTGGTGCAGGTCTTCCCTTGTGCCGGGCACGACTCTGAGGGATGTTCCTCATACCCACGGTATCCACACCGATTCCTTGGGGCCTGCGGCTGGCGATCCCGCGGTCTGTGGGTCTTGTCTCTTGTCCTGACTGCATCAGTTCTTTCCGATTTGACCGTGACGCTCTTCTCCGCCCCTCGCATCAATGCTATGTCCATTTCTTCTGCACGCGCCGCTGACAGGTCGTGAGACCGTGCTAGTACCAGGATATCGTTCATCAGTATGTTCGGCTGCCTAAGTATGAGGCCACGTAGGGTCTTGCTGGGTATCCCAAGGATCAGCTGGTCTCTGATTTCTTCTGCGGCCCGGTCGCCCACAAGGTGAGTGGCGGTTAGTTCCCTGAGCCGTGCGTGAAAAGCATCTACTGACTCGCCCTCTCTTTGCTTGGCTTGCCTTAGCTTGAAATGTTCGAAGTCTGGGTTCATTTGGGGATCGAAATGGGCATTGAGGGCTGTGACTGCTGCAGCATAATCATCGGGGGGCCTGTGTTCGGTAGATGCTTGAACAAAAGGTAGATCTCTTCCCCCTCATAATGGAGTAAAAGCGAGCGTTTTACTGCCCCATCCTTTTCCCGCGTGGCGATGAAGTAGTTCTCTAGGCGGCCAAGCCATGTTTGCCATTGTGGTGCGGCTGTGGGGGGGGGTCTGCTGACTTACTGAAGGGAGGCAGGACACCTGAGGGGGGGTGATGTGGGGTCGCTGGCCCAGGGGCCTGGGCGGCATCATCTTGATCCCCCATGGTGCGGGACGTGGGCACCGATGTGCGGCCTGGCGAGAATGCTTGCTGCTTGTGGACAGCCTACGGGCACGGGAGATGGTGCAGCGGCACTGGGCGTCGTGTGGGCCCATGTGTGCTCAGGCGCGTGGCACTCACCGGGCTGGTATGGTTCAGCAGGGTGTCCTTGTGGCACTCCTTGGGGCATGTACGTTTCACCCCTTTTAATGTGGCGTTGGTGGCCCACTGGGCAGATGCTGTGGGAACGTAGGTGCATCCAGGCGCGAGGCCAAATCAGGGAGCACGTGTGGTGGGCCTGCTGTACTCAGGAGGGGCCTCGTGGCATTAGAGTGGTGAGGCTGCTGGTTTCACACACTCCACAGGGTAGAAGCAGGCGTGTTCTTTCCGCCCTCGTCGCCAGTGTTATGTAGCGGGGGGGGCCTCCCTCCCGCTGTGTGCTGCGCGCTATCGGGCCTCACAACGCGCTGCAGGAAGACACAGACACGCAGTGTGGTTTACTCGCGGACTGCCGGCGCAGCTCCGCCCACTTTATTTATACGCACACTCACGCCGGCCGGCGCAGGGGCGGGGATCGATGAACGTGCGCCAGCGGGGAAAGCTGGTGCGCTGTTACATCGGGCACTTAGCAGCCATCCTGTGACGTGGAAGAAAACAAGTCCACGTTGGCAAGCGTGACCGTAGGTTTTTTTGGTTGGGTACTTCCTTTCACTTACAATTTAAGAAGTACATCTGAGCCAGAACTGTTAGTCGCGCGCTGCCTGCCCTTCAATGGAAGCGAGGTGGGGCGCACTGCTCGGTATGTCCTGCTGGCCTGCCCTCCCTTTAAGAAGTCCCCAACAGTGGTGATGGCATCCACGGCCCTGACTTTTAGTGCACATATGGATGCAAACTCGATGCATCGAAGGACGCAAACTTTAAGCACAGTTGATCCAAACACGAAGCACCAGAGGACGTAAACGGCACCGGTTGATCCAGACACGAAGCACCGGTTGATCCAAGCTGGAACCGCTGGTCGATATAAGTTATTTGCACCAGTCGACATCACCTTGATGCATCAGTCTGCACACGCTGGAGCCTCCGATGGATACAAGTTACATGCTTAAGTTGAAACAAGCTCCATACGCCTGTTGATACGAGTTATAGACATCAGTTGACACAAGCTACATGCACCAGTTGATGTAAACTTGATTCACCAGTCGGCACAAGCCTCCGGTTCATGCAAGTTATTAGTTATATGTATTACAGGAATAAGCTCTATGCGTCAGTTGCCAAAAGCTTGGCGCAGTACTTCTGATCAACACGCACAGGGGTCTTTAAAGTGTGCACTAAAAAGAAGTCACTCTTGGAAATAAATGACCTTTAGACAGTTTGCCGGCTGTTGTTGCTGCTGCAATAAATCATGGGAAGAGGCGGCAGCCTCGGTCTGCAACTGCCCTTGTTTCAGTCTCCAAATGCACCGGAGGGAAAGAGCTGCCCCGTGCTCCCTGGGTTGGCATAGCTGCACACTCCCCCCGCACCCGGTTAATGTAAACATCTCGCACACGCAGTTTATAAACGCCACCATCCACGCACAGAGAAGATAAACCGAGGTAACCCGGGACAGACACTCGTACAGATGCGATCTGTTTGCCGGCACCGTGCTCAAGCGCGCGCGACAGTCTGGAGGACACGCGCGTCCTCCCACCCCGAACCGAGTGTGGCGACACACCAGGGAATAGAAAACACAACTCAACGCGCTTCCTCCACAGCTCGAACTCGGCCCACAAGACACAAGAAACTGCTTTTTACAATCTGAAAATCTTGAAAGCAAGTAAATAAGCAAGCACGGCCGAAGCGGACCGCGCTTGTGCAATTAAGTAAATAAGCAAGCGCGGCCGAAGCGGTCAACGCGCTTCCTCCACAGCTCGAACGCGGCCCACAATACACAAGACACAAGAAACAGCTTTTTACAATCTGAAAATCTTGAAAGCAAGTAAATAAGCAAGCGCGGCCGAAGCGGACCGCGCTTGTGCAATTGAATCTGACCGCGATGAAAATGAAAAAGAAAGAGTGCTTCCAGGCTTTTCAAGGAGACCGTGTAACTCCGCCAGTAAACGATCCAGTCCGGGTGGGCGGGGCCAAAAGAGGACAGGGTGGCAACCAGAAGGGACTAAAAAGCCCCCAGTACAATCATCACACTCAGTTCAGCATAATCAATGACGCCAAATGGCGCACACCAATGAAAATTACGGGCGGAGCCGAAACACAACTTCTGAAAGTATATTGATTCCAAGAAGCCCTTGCAGAGCGAGCAGTGAATGCGCGCTGCAACGCCAGGCGAGACCTAAAAAGGGGCAGATAGTGAGGGGACATGCAGACACATGAAGGGTGGGGGGAGGAGAGACAGGAAAACACGAAGATGGCCAGGCATGGAGTATAGCTGAGCTGACGTTGAACCAGAGGCAATAGAATTATGAAGGGGTAGTTAACAGAGACATGGCAAAAGTTGTGGACGGAGTACCAAAGTCTGTTTTAGAGAGAGGGCCCTCACTTTTAGCTTGAGGCAGAAAGAGGTTTATGTATGTCAGCTACAAAGGAAAACAAAAGAAAAATAACCTGTGTTTGCATTTTGGAGAAATCCTGGAGCACATAATGAGCTCATGAATTGTTACCGAACCGGATGCTGCATTGCTCAGTCTATAACGGGAGCTCTTGGCCCTTCCGTCCGCCTCTTGAGTTTATGGCCAGAGCGCGTTTCCTTCAAAAGATTTACGGTGGTTGGAACGGACAGTGAACTATAAAAAACAAGAGTATGGAAAGAAATGCACTGCAGACATGTCCTGGTTTGTATGGTACACGCCACTCATTTGTAATGTAAAACATGGGGAGGCCGTGATTTGGGCAGAATCACACGATTTGTGTCCACTTGCTGAGTCTGGGAATAGAACATTATGCGCCCAGGAGTGAATGCATTTATTGGCAGGCCAGGCCCAGCTGCCACTGCTGTGGGCCAGATGTTCGTCTGTTTGTAATGTGCCCTGTATTATCAACGCCACATCTGCTAACAGCACTAACATAACTTTTGAAAGCCACAAATCGACTGTACCTTTTATGCGCAATTTGCCTTTTCTTGTATAAAATAGCCTAGTAAAAAAGGAACAAAAGAGTCCTGTGAGCACAGACAAATAGGCACACTGACTTCAAATGAACCACGCCCCACAGACACCCCTACAAAGATTTTTATAAATATAAACAAATGCTTTCACGGAAAACAAAAGAACCACACCCTACAGGCACACGGATACGAAGGTCCTTGTAAAGCACAGAACACACAGAAACTACACAGAGAGGTATAAGTAAACTAAAGAGCTACGAAGGTGGGGAGGCGCAAGGGTGCCTAAACATGACACACAACACAGCCCCCTGAAATAGCAGCAAGCACATTATAGGTGACGCACCCGGACACAGGAGCACGAGTCTCGGCACCGGCTCAACATCGTGTGATTCAGGACCAAATATTTTTTTCTGTTCCTAAAAAACATGAATGTTGCCTTGTGTATTGTTACTGGTTCTCATGTAAAAGCACTAGGGTTGCGTTCCAGCTATATAAAAATGCAAAAATAAACATAGGGAGTGGATGAAAATAATAGATAAGGTGTAGGCAAGAGTGAACAAGCATTTGCAATGCAATAGGTTTCGCATTTGCGAGAGTTTATGCTATTGGCATTGTAAATGACCATGCCATTTATTTATCTGTTTTGATAACTGACACATAAATAAAAAAGTAATTGTCATTTATAATGCCAATAGCTCAAACTCTTGTAAGTGCGAGACCCATTTCATTTCAAAGAAGCGGCCGCCATTGTCCCGGGCTGCTTGGAAAGTGAAAGAGCGCATGTCATGTCTGCAGTAGGAGAAAGTAAAGAAAATAGTGCTTACAGACTAAATAAGACATACTGTGTAACAGAAGTAAAAGGGCCAGTCCTCATGGGAGGTTACAAATGAAGACAAGGCGGTTCGAAGGAGGGGCTAACACGCTTATTAACGAATCAGAAGTCAGGATTTACAAAGGACAATGACACAAGCCAATGAAAAATATGGGCGGAGAGTGGGCGGCGCTTCAAGTCCATACTCGAATACAGCATGCCTCGCAGAGCAGCGCATGCGCTGCTCAGGCTCGACCTAAAAAGCAGCAGTGGACGGTGGAGATCATAAGGGAGGCAGCAAGAGAGCAGGGAGCGGTGGAGATTGCACTACTAAAAATGACAACAAAAAAAACAAAATGCAAAGGATTTCGAGTGTTCGGTGGCATTGTAGGATCCAGTTATGCACAGTTACTGAATTGACCAAGAGCTGATGTCATGGATGTCCATTTTCTGAAGCATGTAGGAGGCAACATGTTGATGCTGTGCTCCGAGACGTTTTGGGGAAGTCCAAAAGAGAAGAATTGCCCGTTTAGGCTGACAGCATATATGTGAAACACAGGCTTTTATACATCACCTAGGCCTGGAATACACAGAATAAGGCGATATCCTCGGTCTGTGCTTTGGGGAGATGGCACAATGGGAGGCAGAAGGAATGCCTGGACAAGGAGCTCCCTACCTGGGGGTCCCTCTGGCATGCTTTGCAGTGCTGGGCAAGTCTGGCCGAGGTCCATAATTTCAGATGTATTAATTGCCTGTTATTTACAGCATGTAGAGGCCATGAAAATGCGCTAGGAAGCGCTACGGGTTATTGTGAAGTTATAAACAACAGATAAAAAAAAGAAAATCAGACAAAGACTATAGCAAAACTTGCCAGAATGGAGCAAATGTTGTGCGGTTGGGTGCGACGGAGGGTGATGATTTATTTTCATGCAAAAAAAGTATTTGGGGGGCGTGGCCAGTGGCGACGCAAGATGGCCGATAGTTAGGGAAGCTCCCGTTCCCCAAACCCTCTAATTGAAAAATCTGAGTAAAATATCCGTGCTGGGCCAACATGAAGAGACGACGCTGAATGAGTGAACACTCCGGAGCATTGGGGCTGAAGAACCGAGCCGCTGGGTGAAGCAGGTGACGACCTCCACAGCGATGCCTTTCCAGTGGCTGTCAGCCGGGGACTCGAGTTTGGGGACCCGACGCTCGAACGGAGCGGGAGACGCAGAGATGGCGCGGGCCCCACCCCCCCTGAAACAAGAGACACTGTCGGACCCCCCGTGGGACCAAGGTGAGCTGGGGGCACCGATCGGGGGTTGGAGGCCGGCGAGGCACAGGCACGTAATTCATCGCGGCTCGCGGATCGAAAGTACCGTCAGCCTGGCCCAAGGCGATCGAGTCGAACACCTCAGAAAGACGGAGCCTTGTGTCAAAAACAGCAATCATAGGCAGAGAAGATAAAGATGATCCACTGCGAGGCAGCTACGCATGGACGCTGCTCCACCGGGTCGCGAGACCAAAACAGCTAGTGGCCACCAGCTGGGTTCTCAGTGAGGCCTGCACATGCTCTGGAAGAAGGGGAAGGCTGCACCACGAGGAGAGTTGGCACTGAAAGAGCAGTCCTCACAGCAATAGTAGTGCAAGAAGGGGCCAGTGGGGGAGGCTGACGGTGTGCACTATACCCCCAGACAAAGATCTGAACCGCTTAAACATAGTCACAAGAAGCAGGCTAGACACTGGCCACAGAGTTGAGCCAAAAACACCCCTGAGGGAGAGACGACTAGCTAAGTGAACAGCCACAACAATAGTTCCGAAATGCTGAGTTTCTGTTTGCATCCAGACACAGCGGGCAGCCCCGGACCATAGGCTGGAGGTCCACCAGGCTCCCCATTTGGGTCCCACCGGGGGGCACCCGACAGGCCGTGTAGTGCCCCAAGGCACAAACGGGCAGGCGGCGAAGGAACCCGGAGAGGACAGAACAACAGTAATCGGTGCGATCTCAGTAACAACTGCAACTTCGCCACCATGTCAGGCGGTAGAGGAGGGCAAAGCACTCATCAAGCTAAACTGGACAAATACGCCTGGACAAAACAGACCGAAGCGGAAATAAATACAGGCGTAGAAGCCACAGCTAGAGCCTCGGAACCAGCCTCCAGAGAAAGTATAAAACTACATGACATAATGGTGGCCTTAAACAGAGTGCAGACTTCGGTGAAATATAGAATTGCCTCCGTCACCACAGAGGTCTCCCTGATCAGGGCTGACCTCAGGAAAATGAGCTCAAGAGTCACGGAGGTGGAGGAAAAGACAGCGGACTTGCAGCGAGACACAAGTTAAAGAACTCTCCGAAAGCAGCAGAGAAATGGAAGACAAACTGGATGACTACGAAGGGAGGTCTAGACGCAACAATGTCAGAAATCGCTTCAGCCCAAAAACATCTCTAAATATTTTTCAATAGAATGTGCCCACCGAGTTCCGGGGGGGAAGACCGAGGCGTGGGGCACCTCCGACCCAGATACTGGCACGTGTCTTCAACTTCCGTGACCGGGATGTAATTCTTCAAACAGCACGAAGCACACCGCCAGTGCAATGTGTGAATAGTGTAATCACATTTTTCCCAGATTTCAGACTAAAGGTTCAGAGGTAGAGACGTAACTTTCTGGAAGTAAAGAAAGCTCTGAGGGAGAGGAACCTAAAATATGCAATGCTATTTCCGGCAAAGCTAAGGGTTGAGGCAGAAGGGAAAGTCTGGTTCTTTGACACCCCAGAGGAAGCATGGGAGTGGTTGGAGAAGAGTCGGAGACCCCAACGCCAAAGAGATGAGAGACAGACCTCACAGGAGAATAACGGAACCGAGAGGTGTGAATAAAACGGATGCATCCCAAAGCAAAGGAAATCCTTCCGCATCTGAGCCAGGAAGTACAGAACACTTCTGATAACCTCCATGAACACTCTGGCAACCCAAGCAATGGTACGGGAGAACAGAGAAGACATGAACACGATGAACAAGCGAATTTTGAGATCGTGATGCTGGGAGTCAGGACTCGATGAGCGGAGCTGGGGACGAAAATAGATACTCTGCATTAAGTAGTATAAGACCCACCAAAAGACAGATGCTTTGTAAAGTTGTGCCCAGCTTTTCATATTCTTAGTGGGGAGGGGGGGGGGGAGGGGAAGCGGAAGAGGCTGGGACACTGCCCCTCAAGTTAGGGCCGGAGAGGGACGACCGGCGCTCTGCAGAGTTGGGGACACGGGTAGTTTTAAACCCGAGATGCAGGGAGGCAGGATTGTTCAGTTTTAAAATACTTTAATAGTAGAACGGTAGGAATTCAGGTCGGTCAGAAGGTGAGGTTACGAACAGCCCTTTATACTGAGACAACTAGCGACACTTTATGTAGGCCGCCAATACATGTAGAAATACCCCCCAAGTTGCGAATTAATAAAAGTGAGACCCTCTCCGGGAACACCTACCCACCCTACACAGTGGGAAGGGCCAGACATAAGATATATATCGTAAACATAGGGATGAGTGACAGTTGCCATGCCCCAATTGAGGCTTCTCTCGTGGAATGTTAATGGGCTGGGGGATAAGCTGAAAAGAGGCCTGGTGCTCCAGTGTATTAAACGCCACTTGCCAGACGTGACCCTCCTGCAAGAAACACACCTAGTGGTGAACACATGCAGGGCACTAGACAGATGGGGATACACTTTGGCTGTGCACGCTGGATTCACTACGGTGTCTAGATGGGTGGGGGTGTTGATAAGGAAGCAGTTCCCCTTCATGGTGGAACAGAAAGTGACAGATGACCAGGGTAGATTTGCTGCACTAACGGGCAGATGGGAGGGGAGGTCGATTAACAGTTTTGATGTACATGCCACCGGCACTGCATAAATTTGCTTTTCCAGAATTAAGTGCATTTCTTCTTAGACTGCCTGATGGTGAACTACTCTTCGGTGGAGACCTTTATTGACTTTGGACGACCTTCAAGACAGGCTCCCGCCCAGATTGCAGTCTAGGCGCCCCACACTGCTCTCGCACTTTGTGGACGCAATGGGCTTAGCAGATGTATGGCGTACGCAAAATCCGCGTGATAAGCAGTTCATGTATACTCAGGTAAACATAATAGCCATTCCCGCATTGACTTTATAATGTCACACGTTGATAGAGTCTGTAATTTTGGAGGAACACACCAGTTGGCTAGAGGTATATCGGATCACTCCCCCCTCTGGTCTTGCTATTCGACAGGCACTCGTAGTGTCCGACGTGGCATATCTCTGAATCCATGGTGCTTAAAAGTGCCCAAAATCAGAAAAGGATTATTCCAAGCCACCAAACATTATTTTAAAGAAAATGAGGGCTCAGTGGCTTCGGCACCGGTCCTGTGGGACCATATAAAGCAGTTATAAAGGGGGGGAAGGTCTCTCTCATGGTAGGGCATAAAAAAGGGAAAAGTGCGGCCATAGAGGAGATTGAGAGGACCATACTGCAGTTGGAAAACCAGTTGATCAATAGCCCCTCCGAAGAGATGACACATACCTTGCAATTAAACGATGACGGAAATGTCTAGAGCCAAATTAAAAGCATCCAGAGACAGAATATATGAGCACGGGGATAAAGCCGGAAAGCTCTTGGCCTGGCTTGAGAGAAGAGAAGGGGCGAGTAGATGGGTACGCGCAATCACCACCGATTCGGAAGAGATTCTGAATGACCCACAAGAAATCGCAGATGAATTTTTACAATACTACACTTCCATCTATACGGAGATCCCAACAGCCACAGCGAAAGAGGCTATAGCCATACTGGTAGACCTCCCACTCCCGATCCTCACCCCAGATGCCAAAGTATGCTTAGATAATGATATTACGACTGATGAAATATCCTCTGCCATCAGAGCTATTGAGTCCGGAAAGGCTATGGGCCCAAAAGGTATCCCAATTGAACTGTATAAAGTAGTGGCATCCCAAGTGGCACCACACTTGTTACAATTGTACTCAGAAAGCGTGTCCAGCGGGGAGCTGCCACTGGAGCAGCGACTCGCCACGATAGTAGTCATACCCAAACTAGGCAAACCGGCCGACCATTGTTCCTGGTACCGCCCCATCTCACTCCTAAGCGCCGAAATTAAAATACTCGCCAAAATCCTTGCCTCTAGGCTTATTCGGCATGTCTCCCACCTGATCCAGCCAGATCAATCCGGCTTCATGCCGGGAAGAAATACGGCACTGAACCCGCACCGCCTTTTTGGGGTGCTGGGTTGGAAGGATATGATCAGAGAGGAAGCGGTGATTCTGTCCCTCGACGCACGCATGGCATATGACACAGTGGAATGGACATACATATTTGCCGTGTTGGAAAAGATGGGGTTCGGCCCCATGTATCAGGCATGGATCAAGCTCCTGTATTTCGGACCCATGGCACAAGTGGTGGTAAATGGGAGAACCTCCACTGTGTTTAAGCTGCAAAGGGGGACTCGGCAGGGCTGGCCCTTGTCGCCGCTTCTGTTTGCATTCACTGGCAGAGTGGATTAGAGGAGATCACCTGATACGGTGTCTGCGCTGGGTGGAGGGATGGGAAGATCGTATATCACTATACCCGGACGATATCCTGCTGTATGTCGCCTCCCTGCGACACTCCATTGCCAGAATTATGTCGATTCTCAAAAACCTGGAGGAACAATCAGGGTATTTAATTAATTGGTCTAAGTCCACTGAATATATACTGATCGGTCCATCCCCGACTTTACCTGAGGGTTGCGAAGTGACCGTGACGAGAGAGGGATTTCGGTACCTTGGCATATTCGTGACATCAGACCCCGAGGTCTTTTACGCCCAGAATATGCAGGCCTCGCTGACCCGCCTCTGGAGTGACGTTCAACTGTGGAGAAAGTTACCGTTATCGTTGCTGTGCCGAGCTGCACTTTATAAAATGATGGCACTCCCTCGCTTCCTGTAATCGTTACAAAACACACTGTACCCAGTTTCCCAAACATACTTCCAAACAGTTGAAGGGGAAGTACGAGACTTACTATGGGATGGAAAACCCCCACGGATAGCGGCGTCAAAACTGGCACAGGGATGGTACGACGGGGGCGTCGCACTACCGCATCTCAAAAGATATTACTGGGCAGCCCAGTTGGCGGTAATAAATCAATGGGTCCACCGACCACATGATGAACCGGCATACAGAATGGACAGTTTACTCTTGGGGAAGGGGGGTTACAGTAGAGCACTGTACACAAAACCAAGGGGCAATGTCCTGAGTGGACCATCAGCACATACACTATGGCACAAGGTAAATAAAAGGCTGGGCTGGTCTAATACCCTGACACTATATACCCAGTTGTGGCATAGTGAGAAATTGGGAGGGCTCCACACGTCTCAAGGTTTCGACAGATGGAACCTCATAGGTATCTTGATGATTGGGGAGTGGAGACAAGGGGGAGTCATACCATTTGAGGAGTTGCAGTCCAAGTACGCAATGGCCTCAACTGAAACCTTTAGATACCTGCAAGTTAAACACGCCCTAAAGATGGCCATCTGGACGGGGAGTAATCCCCCGGAAGCTTCTCCATTAGAAGACAGGCTGCTTACAGACTACATGGAATGTAAAGCAATATCCCTAACTTATCAAAAGCTGCTGCACAACTCCCCGAACCCCCTCCAAAAACTCCGGATTCAATGGCAGGGGGATGTGGGTGAACTCGAAGATGATGACTGGCAAATGGCCCTTGGGTCCCCCAGAGAGGTCGCTATTGCAGCGAGATTTAGATTAATCCAACTTAAGATTTTACATCGAGTTTACCTCTCCAGAACCACGCTTGTTAAGATGGGGAGGGAAACGACCACTCAATGCCAGTGAAAATGTGGACATGAGGATTCCTTTTATCATTTAGCGTGGGACTGCCCACTGATCCAGCAATATTGGGGGAAGTAATGATTGAAGTGGCCGGAGTAAGTGGGGAAAAGTGTGGAAGTACAGCCTAAGTTGTGTCTCCTTAACATTTGGGATGAGACCGACCTAAACCGGAAAGAGCGAAAACGGGGCACATTGGGAATGATGATCGCAAAACGAAATATAGCACAACACTGGGGGGCGCAGACTACTCCGACACTCCGGGACTGGGAGAGAGACATGGACTCTTGAATGATAACGGAAAGAACGTTATATTTAACAAGAGGGTGCCCGATAAAGTGGGACAAGATATGGGGCAAATGGAATACACATATGGGAGGAATCTGCACCAGTCCCTCAGACATCAGGAGGGGGGCTTCAGGAAGGCGAAATAGCATAGGGAGCTCGAGTGCAAGCTCCTCCAGGGTGGAGGATGGGAGAAATGACCTCCATTAATGATGTGACATACTGATGTGAGTCTCACTGTGAATTTTATGACATCTGTAAAAGGCTGTACCAACTTAAACATGTTAATCTCAATAAAAAAATTTTTTTTAAGTATTTGGAAACATGAGCAAATATTTAACTCAGATACTTGCCCATTGTATCATCTTTTGTTTGCCTCCAAATGAATCTCAGTGTGCGTAGCGGGCACCAGTGTAGCTATATCACACTCTGGAGAAGTAATGAGATGGCTGGGACAGGTAAAGCTATTTAGCCCTATAGGTCGGCTGAGCACAATCTGCAGCTGAGAAGGACTTGTACGTGATTTCATTCCCACCCTGGCCCATGGACTGTGAAGGCGCCAGGGACGCTGGGCACTTGCAGCCTTAAACATTAGACACGTTTGAGAACACGCCCTCTGCTCACTGACTACTTCAGTAACCAAAAGCACTATTTTATCATCATGACAAAAGAAAGTATAGAATGTTTTACAATTTGAACTGAAGAGACATACACACGCACATTTACACATGCACACTCCCACAAAATACACACATATACAGAAACATACACAAAGACACACAGCTATATACATGTGTACACACATAGGTATACATGTAGTAATGCACACGGATATATGTTTACAAACACACAAACAGCCAGCCAGTCGCACAAGTGCACATACAGGCTGCAAGCTCACACAAAGCGGGTACCCATATACACATGCATGAGGACACAAATTCGTACATATATACATATGCATAGACACAAACACCCACATACACGCCTAGATGCTTAAACATATATACACATGCGCTCAAACATACATGCACACAAGGGCTCGCAAACATAGCACCTATTGACGTCATACCTACCCGATCAGTTCTGTCTAACGTGAACAATTTAATATGGGCAGACAGGCCAGAAACTGTACCCCCTGTCTTTTAATAGTCCTACCAGGTAGACAGGCCACTTCTCGCCCCACTAGTGAGGTGGATTGTAGCCAAAAAAGTGCTATTACTGCACAGCTGACTGTACTTGCCTATATGCAGCATCCACACTGTGATTGCAGTCTTGGAGAGGATACCCGTAAAGTTGCCTTTTAAAGTGCTGATGTTCAGCGAACAAGTGCAAGTTTTGTCTCGTCAAAACTACTACAGTGCATGGTGAACATGCGAGTAATATCCCAATAAAGATACAGCATTCCTGCTCAGAAGTGGAAGTAGTGTTCTTCAGAGGTACTGCACTCCAACTAACAAGTGGAACATTACTACATAAAAGCATTGTACCTTTACTGAGAGGTACCAGAACTGCCCTACTGTAATTACTGCACTACTGCTGAGAGTGCCTATCAAAGAACTGCAAAGAAAAGCACAGATATAACTCACTGGAAATAACCCTGGGCCACTTTATATACACTTCGGCACTTTTGTAAGAATTGAGAAAATGATCTTTGTTAATACAGCGTCTAAAGTAACAACTGACTTTGTTCCAAGTTCACATTTCCGAAATCTTTTTGAAACACAGCAAAACAGCGTAACCTGTTATTAGTTACTTGTGTAATAATATTAACAACTCATCAAGCACATATGCCACTAACCATTTTAAAAACATTCTTGAGGGGGGGCGTGGCCAGCAGCATGGCGGACTAGACGTGTCCGACCGGAGCTCCGTCAGCCTGCCAATGATCCTGTTAAAATCCTCGGCTCACAACAGACATCCTGACCTGCAATAACGAGGGTCGAGTGCGCGGACAGTGAGCAACCACGGTGAAGACCCCTGACGACGGAAACCTGCAGTAATTCGATCGGAACCGAGAGAGGATGTGCGACGGCCTCGGAGGCAAGATGGCGGCACCGGTGATGGCGTAGGCTTCGGTGTGGCAGTGCACCCCGGCTACGAGACACTGAGCAGGGACACCTCGCCACGAGCAGAGGCAGCGACTTAGTGGTGCCGGGGGGTTCCGTGTGGGCCCCCCCCCTCACCTGCCTGGTACCGGGTGCAACGAGCAGCGATGGGCAGCTGGTGCCACTAACACGTACGTCACCTCCTACCTTCATTGTTGCAACTGCGAGAGAAACAGCAGCGGGGTTAACTTTGGCAACGAAATCATCTTTCTCTGCATTGCCACTAAAGACTGTCTGCACAGGCTCAGGCCATGAATCTGTGACCTTGTGACGTTTGGTCCTCCGCGAGGTGGACAGCCAGCGTTGGGCCTCCCGCTACTGCGGTGTTCGCGTCGGGAGCCTGGAGAGCCGGGGCGGGCTCAGCGGACCCGTCACCCCGGTGTGCACACCAAGGAGCGAGAGCCTGATTGGAACGGCGCAAGCGGGGCCAGGGGGGCGGGTGAGGACCCGTGCCGCGCCCCGAAGCAGCCCGCAAGAGAGCGAGGGGAACAGAGGGGCTTACCGGGAAGACGTCTGACCCGTGGCCGCCCCGGAGGCGAAAGCAGACGACCACAAAGAGCAGTAGGGAGATCCGGCGGGGGGCGGCGGGCGCGATCGCAAAGGGCTCGGAGGCAGATCAAGCCGGAAATTAGGGCCCCTCCCCCCTGCCTACCTCCTGCGCTCTCGCTCCGTGCTCGGGGCTGCGGAGTGAGCTTACGCCCAGGGGCCCACCTGTTGTAGCTCTGGAAGCATTGAAGCCTGAGACTGGGGTGTGGTGGCTCTCCTGCGCCCGTGAGTCGGCGCCCCTGGCTGAGTGACTTGGGACAAGTGCGGCACGAAGGAGCCCTGCGACGGGCACCACAGAGGGATACACTGCGGGGAGGCCCCGCCCGAGGACGGGAAACGAGTCCTGAGACACCTGGGCTGCCACATGGGGCTGCGGGGGACATTCACGGGCAGATAGACGACACGTCACACGGGCCTGGCCCTCCTCTGTGTGGATTACACAGACCAGTGAGGAGGCACAAGAACCATATGAAACCCAGCGAGCGGGGACAGGGGCTCTGCCGTGCGGGTACAGGGATTGCGGAGTGAAGCGTGGGAGAGGCCCCCTGCCAAAATAACGCGCAATCGCCACTACGGACCAACAGCGGTAAGGCACTCCCGCCACCAAGGGGACATACGGGCCTCCCGACGCACGAAGATACACACACCCAGGGGATCACAGAAAGAGCGGGGGAGACATCTCCCAAGTGTGGTGAAGAGGGAGTGCCCTTGAGGAAACTCGCCGGAGACACAGCCCTACGGCAGGACACCCGCTAAAAGCGCAAAAACCCGGAGACGCCGGTGGCCCCACGGTCCTCATAGCCTCTACAACCTTGCCGTAACGCCCAGCAATAGTCCCAGATGGCCCGGGACAAAGACCCTAAACTGCAGAGGCAGGGGAAGCTGGACAAGTTTGCCAAAATCCTGCATACGTCGGAGCCCCCTGCCTCCGCTTCCACAGACGCACCGGATAACAACATTATCCTTCAGGCAATTCAATCCTCCAGAGAGGCGTTGGAAGGTAAAATTGACGAAATTAAAATAGACGTTAACCTGCTCCGTCAAGAGCTTCGGAACGTCTCCGAAAAAGTCACGCAAGCCGAGCAGCACATATCGGAAGTTGAAGACACTGCACACACACTCCGAGGAGAGGTCACGGCCTTGGCAGCGGCCATGAAGGATGTGCTCTGGAGAGTCGACGATGCTGAAAATCGAGCCAGGAGAAACAACCTCCGCTTTCTTGGCTTTCCAGAGACCATAGAGGGATCAGACGCTGGCGCCTACCTGCGTAAATGGCTGCTGGACTCACTCCCTGACGGACAATTTTCACCATGCTTTGTAATCGAAAGGGCACACAGAATACCGGGGACCCGGCCGCCACCGGGAGCCCCACCACGTCCGCTGATCGCAAGGTTTCTTAACTATCAGGACAGAGACATCATCCTCCGAGAAATCAGACACAAGGGGGAAATACGGCTGGCCAATACCAAAATAATGGTGTTCCCGGATTACTCACGAGAGGTGCAAAAACAACGCAAGACATTTGATTCCGTGAAAGACAAACTACGGCATTTACAAATCACATACATGCTATTCTTCCCCGCTAAACTCAGTGATCTATCAGTCTAAGACACTGTTCTTCAACACTCCAGAAGAGACCTGGCACTGGTTGGAGGAGCGCCCTCTGATAGGAGCAACGGGGAGCCCGGCACCACTTCCCAAAAAAGCCCCGCCGGCACGCGGAAACAGATCGAGATCGCAATGCCTCAAATGTAGGAGCACTGCAACCGCCCCGAGTGAACAACTTAGGGTGACACCGTATCGAAGCAGGAGAATGGCAGGGGATGCCACGGGCTTCAGACTCTGAAAGCACGCACCGCATGGATAGACCCGGCATGAAACCGCAGGCGGGGGAGCCCGCTCCGCAGCACTCAGCAGACTGCACAGATCAGGACATTACATCGGACTCGGAGGAGGATCACCCCTTGCTGCAGAATATTAATCTCCTTGAAAATCCGGCAGGTGAAGGTGCAGAGAACGACACAGACACTCAGACCTGGCAAGCAGAAACAGAAGAATGATGAGCAGTATCAGGCCCGGAGAATCACAAGGACCGTAAGCTGACGAAGGAGCTCGCACGCCGCCCGCGTGTTTAGCTTCCCCTGGTGTATTTGACTTTCCTTTCTTTTGGGGGGGCAACAGACCTCTCCAATCCGAACACGACAAAGTTGGTCATGTTGACCCAAGGGACAGTCGGTTGGGTAGTGTGGGGTAGTGGGGGGGTGGGGGTTGGGGTTCTTACTCAGTTAATTGGCAAAATAGAAGGAATGTACGTTTTTTGAGATTACAGAGACAGAGGGACCCGGGAAACAGTTCCAGCAGTGAAAGCACGACGCCATGATGACGACACCTAGTAAGGGCACCTATTCGGTCCTCTCATGGAACATAAATGGGATGGGAAATAAGGTTAAGAGAGGACTGGTGTCAGCGTATTTCAAAAGACTGAAGCCAGATGTCATCTTTCTGCAAGAGACGCATCTGAAAGGCACACAATGTGGGTTCCTAGGCAGAGGGGCATACAAAACACTAGCTCACGCGGGGTTCTCCACCGGGGCGAGAGGAGTGGCCATCCTAATCAGGAAAAGTCTGCCATTCAGAACCGAGCACACCTGTATAGATCCCAATGGTGCATATGTCGCGGTCAAGGGTGTGTGGGACAGACGAAACATCACTTTCATTAGTGTGTATGCACCCCCCAGGTTACAAAGCCAAACGCTAGAGAAGCTCGCTGCGGTCCTTCTGGAAGCGGGCTCCGACACTCACATTATTGGAGGAGACTTCAATGATGTAATGGACCCCACATTGGACCGTACGACAATCCCAACGGGAGGCCCCAAAGAGATACCACTTAAACGGTTCGCAGACACACTGACACTAACTGACATATGGCGCAGGCAACATGCCCAGACCAAAGCTTACTCCTTTTATTCAGGCGCCCACAAAGCCTTCTCGAGATTAGACTATATACTAGCTCCAGCAGGAGAAATAGGGGAGATTCAAAAAATAGAATACCTGGCGAGAGGTCTCTCGGACCATTCACCCCTATGGCTCACAGTAGGTGCCCGTACACAACGCCTGGCTGGGGAATGGAAGCTCAACCCATGGGAACTGAGGGACCCCAAGGTTGCCAAAGAAATTAGGGTAGACTCGGAACTCTACCTTCGTGAAAATGTGGGGTCAGTGGACTCCGCCATTACGTTATGGGAAGCATATAAACCCGTCCTGCGGGATAGAGCCCAGAACATTATAGCCTATAAAAAGCGGAAAGAATGTGAAGAGATCACAGAGCTTGAATCCCAACTCCTACAGATCGAAACACAGGCCATCACGAGCGACGACCCTTCCCTGTTGCGGAGACTACAAATTCTCCGAAGGGAATACTTTGCGCTGGCCAAGAAGGACGCGCAACACGCAATACAAGCCATGCATCGGCGTCTATACGACGCTGGAGATAAAACGGGTAGATTGCTTGCATTGCTTAGCAAAAAAGAGCTAGATTGTAGGTGGGTAACCCAGATACAGACAGAGGATGGTCAGACCCATACAACTCCCGTTGAAATAGCTAACGCCTTCGCCGGGTATTATGAGGCCTTCTATGCACAACGTTCTCTGGCAGAGCCAGCACAAATAAAGGCATATCTTCAGAAAATACAGTTCCCAAAACTAGCAACGAGCGAATCGCAGACATTGGATGAGAAGATACGAACGAGGAAATCATAGGAGCCATTGGTCAGTTGAAAACTGGGAAGGTCCCGGGCCCGAATGGGCTCCCCCCTGAATTTTTTAAGCAGAACGTAACACTATTTAGTCCTCACCTCCTTCAGCTATACCTAGAGGCGCAGGCGGTGGGTAGTCTCCCCAAGGATCTGCGGACAGCCACAATTGTGGTAATTCCTAAGAAGGATAGACCTCCGCAGAAGTGTAGCTCGTACCGACCCATCTCCCTTATTAATATGGAAACCAAAATACTGGCCAGAATACTAGCCAATAGGCTTACCACGGTAATATCCGGTCTCATCCACCAAGTCCAGTCAGGCTTTATGCCGAGGAGGTCGACAAGACTTAACCTCAGGAGGTTACATAATTGGCTGGAGGTGGTAACTACAAGGGCAGACCCACACCTCATCCGGTCCCTCGATGCTGAGAAAGCATTTGACACAGTTCACTGGCCCTTTCTTATGTCCGCTCTGGAGGAGTTTGGATTTGGCTCTACCTTCAGACAATGGATCGCCATTCTCTACGAGAGACCCCTGGCCAGAACAAGAGTTAATGGTGTAGTGTCACGGGAATTTTCAAGAGGACGGGGTACACGTCAGGGATGTCCCCTTTCCTCTGGTGCTGGAGCCTCTCGCATGTGTCATCCGAGCACATCCGTGTATAACGGGTTTTCGGGGGGGGGGAGAGAACGAGGCCTTTTGACGAGCACATCTCACTGTATGCAGACGACATACTACTGTATGTTACAAACCCTGAAATGACGCTCCCAAATATCATGGCTAGTTGTGAAGAATACGGCGCACATGCGGGGTACAAAATTAACTGGGAGAAGTCGTGCCTTTATCCAGTGGCACAGGGTGGAGGGTCAAATGGTCACATTAGCCAACTTCAGATAGCCCCCAATGGCATAAAATATCTGGGGATTTATGTCACCACGGATAAGGCAGAGGCGCTAAATCGCAATCTCTACAGGGTGCTCAAGGAGCTTAGCTCCGACGTAGAAAGGTGGAAACCCTTACCGTTGACGTTGCTGGGCAGGGCGGCGCTTTACAAAATGATAGTGCTCCCAAAATTCTTATATGTTCTTCAAAACACATATCAACTGATACCAGACGGGGTATTCATTAAAATTGATGACACATTGAGGACGTTCCTATGGGACGGGAGACCCCCCCCCCCCCCAAGGATAGCGCTGGCGACATTGCAACGCAACCAATATAATGGCGGTATTTCCCTACCTGATATCAGAGCATACTACTGGGCGGCTCACTTAATTGTTGTAAATGAATGGGAACATGTGGCGGGAGACCACCCCACATACGCACTGGAACGCACGCAATTTGCTGGGCGCCCGCACACACACTACCTCTACGGTGGGAAGGGTTCCGCAAAACTCCTCACAGCCAAGTGAATTGTGATCGCGGCATGGAAAAAAGCGGAACGGCAAATGAAGTGGGACAATCGGGTGACTAGGGAAACCCCACTTTGGGTGGGGGGCCGGCTTAAAGAAATTGCGAAGCTGAGAGGATTCGGGAAGTGGGACTTGCTGGGCATCTCGCAAATCAAAGACATAATACACCGTAAAGAGCTGGTAACATTTTCCTACCTCCAGAAAGAGTACGACATGCGCCAGACACAATACTATAAATACTTGCAGTTAGCACATGCGTGGAGGGTGTAGCACATAGACACAGGTGACATCCCCGAATACGCCCCGTTAGAGGGACGACTCCTAATGGGTGAAATCGGGGAAAAGGCAGTCTCCTGGACATATAGAACTATTATCAACAACAAACCAGACTCCCTGCTGAAGTTGAGAGCGAAATGGGAGGCGGACCTGGGTGAGATTGAAGACCTGGATTGGGAAATAGCGCTGATGCACCCCCGGGAGGTGGCCATCAAGTCCCGCCTTAGATTGATTCAATTCAAATATCTGCACAGGGCATATTATGATAGAGCTCGACTGCACCGCATAGGGAGGGCTGACACGCCCGACTGCTTACGATGCAACATGACTGAGGGTACATACTTCCACACGATATGGGAATGTCAACATATCCAGAAGTATTGGGTAACCCTGCTGAAAGAGCTAGAAGATATTTTAGAGGTGAAAATACCCCTGAACCCCCTGTTTGTTTTGTTGGGCATACATACGGAGGTTGACCTCCCCAGACCAAAGTTAACACTGCTCAATTTAGGATTAGTGGTGGCCAAACGCGACCTGGCACGAGCATGGGGGGCCACACTGAGCCCATCACTGGACGAATGGAGAAAGGGAATGGACATGTATATGTCAGGAGAGAAAACGACATATATTGTATTGTAATTGCATTTGTATAGCGCTTACTACCACTGACGAGGCGTCGAAGCGCTTTTTCGGCGAGTAGCACGCTACTCCGGGACCCATAGAGAATTAGTGTTGAATTAGTATAGTGAAACATGCAAGTAAATTTTAAGTGGTGGATATGTTAGTCAGTTATTTGGATTCGGAAGGATAGAAGAGGAAAGAAAGGTTTGCATTTATATAGTGCTTCTAACCCCTGATGGGGTGTTGAATCGCTTTTTTTTGGCGAGTAGCACGCTACTCCGGAAACCCATAAAGGATTAGTGGTGAATTAGTATGGTGAAATATGAAAGTAATTTGAGTGGTGGATATTAGTCAGTTATTTGGAGTGAGAAGGATAGCGGAGGGATAGAAGGGAAAGAAAGGTTTGCATTCATATAGCGCCTGTTACCCCTGATGGGGTGTTGAAGCGCTTTTCTGGCGAGTAGCAGGCTACTCCGGAACCCATAAAGGATTAGTGTTGAAAATTAGTATAGTGAAATATGAAGTAATTTGAGTGGTGGATATGTTAGTCAGTTATTTGGATTGAGAAGGGTTAGGGAGGGGTAAAAAAGGAAAAAAGGTTTGCATTTATATAGCGCTTGTAACCTTGATGAGGTGTTGAAACGCTTTGTTGGCTAGCAGCACGCTACTCTGGAACCCATAAAGGATTAGTGGTGAATTAGTATAGTGGAATATGGAATTAGAGAAGTGAACATGCTAGTCTGTTATTTTGATTGAAAAGGATAGTGGAGGGATAGAAGAGTGAAGGATTTCTTTTTTAGGTCATAGCAGTAGGAGGAGGCTTTTGGATGAGTAAAAGGGTTTTTGGAGGGGAAGAGTCAGAGGGAAGAGTTTAGAAAGGTTTGTTTTGGGGGATCGGTACAGTAAAGGAGGTGTCAGAAGATGCAAGGAGGGGTAGAGTAGGAGAGAGTCAATAAAGGGTTATTTTGGGGAACATAATAGTGGTATGGCGTTTGGGATAAATGAGAGAGTGGGTGTAGAGGATATAATGATAGATGTATAGGGTGAGATAGGGTAGTGAATTGGAAAGAGTAGTAGAAAAAAGTTTGAGATGAGTCAGAAAGTTGGGCTATAAGATATATTGAGGGAAGTATAGGCTGAGAAATTGGGTAGTGCATTGGAAATGCTAAATTAGAAGAAAGTGATAAATATATAGATCCATAAGTACATTGAAAGTATATAGATGCATAAAGGAGGTAAGTATATGCAGATTAAAGATATTGATAGAGGTAGCGGATGAGAAATAGGGTAGTGCATTGGATATGCTTTTTCAGGAGAAAAGTAACAGACACACAGATCCAAGTACATGGAGGTACATAGATGCCCAATGGAAGCAAGTACATGTAGACCAAAGAAGATTTTTTTTTTCTTTTTCTTTTTTATAACAACATAATTATTGTACGTTTATACAAAGCAATACACGAAGATAGGCACATATCTATAGTGAAAATCAATGCTTATGTACAGAGGGACAATTACATAGGGTGGGTATTAATGAATGGGAAAATGGGCAGCATTCCCGGCCCTGGTCCCGACCAGTTTCGAACAGGCTCACACAGGCACTCACCCTTGTCCTCTGCACCCTTAGCTGAGGCGCCCGGGCAGAGATGCCCTAAGCCTTGGCCGTTTATAGCCCTAGTAGTCAGGTGACCCCTTCAGCCAATGGGAACCCTAGCCCTAACAATATCCAATCACAGCACTAGCCCTAAAATCTAGAAACAATAGGAGACGAGGACCTTACAGCCAATCTTAGACCTAGTCCAAGCAACCAATCAGTTTCAAAAACCCTTGATCTCTACGTCCAATAGAGGCCCTAGCCCTACCAGTAATCTCAACCCTAGTCCAAGCAACCAATGGCACAGGAAGCCCTAGTCCCTACTTCCAATAGAAAGCCTAACCCTACTCTTAGTCCCACACCTAGTCCAGGAACCCATAACACCAGAAGCCCTAATCGCTACTTCCAATTAAAGGCCTAACCCTAGCCCTAGTCCCACCCTAGTCCCAACAACCAATAACACAGGAAGCCCTAGTCCCTACTTTCAATAGAAATACTAACCCTAGCCCTAGTCCCAACCCTACATTGATTGAATCACAGACCCAGAAACCAATCAGAACCCTCAAATACCCAACCAATGAGGACACTAACCCTAATCCAATAGAAACATCAGATACAACCATCAATCAGTGTACACATGTACCAAACAATATCAGACTATATAAGGTCCCAGCTACCTCAGACAAGGTTTGCTGGCCAGAGAGTTGGAAGCTGCTTCTCTATTCAGAAATCTCCTAGGAGACAGACCGGCTCAAGCCACACTTTGGACTTCTGCAGGTAAGGCCTCAACAAACTTGTCCTCTAACAACACTATTTGTATAAAACTTTACTCCCTCTCCTGGCCAAAAAACGAAGTGCACAGTCCCTATTAAACACAGTTTAAACTGCTTACAGCACATTACTGCTGTCTCAGGAGGGAAGGGGGGTCTGGTTTCACTGACTTGTTAACACAAGATAGTCGCTGGGGGTGCACTGCTTAACATACAGATCTTAGCACAGAGCAAAGGAGACATTTGGAGGGAAAAAACTGATAGTCACAGGGAATGAGAGGGAAAAACTACAGAGTTTGGACTGCAAATCCCACAATTCAACAGGATAAATGGAAGCAGTCACAGGCAGGAAAAAACACAAGTTTAAAACACAAAAACATGGGATAAATTATGCAATCACTGGCAGGTTAAAACTACAATTTTAAACTGTAACAACCACAGGCAAAGACAGTTAAAGAACTTTAAAAAGAAAAAATAAGATGATGCAATCACAGGTAGGGAAAATCGTTTTTTAAACTTTTTTAGGAAAGAGACAGCACTCGTCTGCCTCCTTACCACTTCCTGGACTCTGCTCACTGCAATCTGGGGCACAGGTAGGCTGCAACTCACAAGATGGAGGATAGCACGGGGCTGCCCTAAAAAGTTCCAGAAAATATGGAAGCTGTGGATAAAGCATTACGGTCTCCTGATAAACGACTCACAGTGATACCCGAGGCGGGGTGGTGGGTGGAGGGGTGGGCTCGTGCTACCAACTATGAAAGTCCATTTGTTTTTGACATGTATACTACTGCTGTTGAATGATACTGTCGATGTAACACCGAAGAAAATCATGTTCTCTGGAAACCCATACTGTTTCTGTACTGAAATTAAGAAAATGCCAATAAAAACATTCCAAAAAAAAATATATATATATTTTTTATAAAATATACTAATTTTTCGCCAGTTAACACAGCATATACAATAAGAAAACATATAAATAATTTAGCTTATTTTGAAACAATTTCATTTTTCAAATTTGAAATGTATTTGTCCAACTGCTAACTACATTGCTAGTAACATTCCCCCATGAAATAATGTTCGGCGCTGGAATTTGCAGTGTTCTGAAAGTCACTACCCCACAGGGCCTATTCAGACATCTTACCTTCTGAGGTCGGTAGCCTGAGTACCATTACATCGGGTAATAATAACATGTTACTTATAGCAATGAAACGCTGTATGGGAAACACGTCATTATTATGCACAAATATAGGCAGGACAGTATTGCCCTGGTTTTAAAATATTTGCTCCAATCTTTCAATAGTGCAGAGTATATGTAATTTGACTCCATCGGTGGAAAATAAAACTTTTGCAGGCAGTCTAAGAAGTTCTCTGTGCCCAAGAACGGTGTAGCGAACTTGAGAGGAGGAGCCAGTACGCCGCCACTCAAAATACTGCAATGCAGGCAATGTGCAACGGCAGAAGGGAAACCGAAAGCAAAGTATGCTCTCATCTGCTTTGGAGCTGGAAGTGGTTTATCACCTGTTCTGAAGCCCGACACCCAAACTATTTAGCATTAAATATAAACAGGTTTTCAACTACATCATCCAAAATGCTGGGCAATTAATGTGCAGCGATAAGACAAATTCCAAAATGTTAAGCAAAAATAACTGTACCAAAGGCACTGCAACCCAGATGGACGAAAAGAACCGCAAAAAATGTGGGTTAAACAACTTAGCACCTATCCACGTACAGAAGACAGGCGCTGGGCTTCTAGTGCATGGAAGGGCAGCAGAAAAAAGGGTTCTCCCAAACAACAGATAAGCCCTGAAAGCGTAAGGAAACTCTACTTTACAGGTGCGTCTCAGCCTTTAATGGATGTGACGTATCGGCAAAGTGAACGAGTTAGGAAGCAGCAAAGAAGAGTAACACTGGAGTGAACCTATGGTAAGTAGCAGGCTGGAAAAAAGTTGTTTTATTGATTACAGCAGGTCTTGCAGACATCGCATGCGTGCTGTAGGCTCGATCTAAAAAAGCGGAAAGTCAGGAATAGTTTTTTATTTTTCATGGAACAACTAAGCAGCTATGTTTTAAAATGTTACAAAGTTGTCTAGTACATTTAAAAAAAAAACTGTTTAACATGTAAAACCGGAAGTTAACTCTGCACGCTTATTTTGTGAGGGTTCTCTCTTCTTTTGTTCATATTATGCATTAAAACAAGCATTAGCAATGCAAATTCTTTTCTTCTGTGGAGTGGAATGTTTTATACTGAGCTTCACAACACAACAAAAGTACTGTATAGGCAGCAGCTGCACAACTGTCTCTGAAACAAAGTATAAGTAAAGGACAGGTGGCAGCAGGAGGAACATCACTCATTTCCCAGTCCCCACACATGGAACAGGTAAAACACAGGTAGCTAACATACTAAAGAGGGAGTGAAAGGACTGTTTTTCATTCCCTATAAATAGGCATATACATAGAAGAAGTAAAACACTCCTTGAAGAAACAGCCAACCCTCTTGTTGAATTACGATACATTCTGGTACTTACATAGGATGATGAACCCTTACCTTCCTATTGTAGTATGCTCCAAACATGGGATGCACATCTGGCACTTGGAAGCTTGAAAGACTACCACTGTTTAGGGAACAGTGCAGTCTCCTTGTTATGGGTTCTCTAATTTGGCTGAGGTTGTGTCCCTTATGCTGACGTTTTGGTTACCCTTTGTTACACTGTCAGAACTATATTAAAATTGTGTTTGTATGTGAGCTAAAATGTTTTACTGGTGCCACCCTACCACAAGAATTAAAAGAGGAGGATCGAGTAACAGACTTTGCTCCTCCTATTTCCCCTTGGAGACAGGCACCTTCCTGAGTACAATAAGCATCTTGCATCAGATATTGTTAAACAATCCCTGGTTTATAGGGCATATTATGCAAGTGCATTCGAAATATCTTTTGTTTTTTTCATAAGATTGGGCAAAAGCAGAGGCAACAGCTTCTTTATTGAACCCATATTCCTTGGGCAGAAAGAGGATAAGCTTCCCTCCTTCAGAGGACAGGTACAGCTAGTTCAGCAGAAGTAAGTGGCGGCTCGCCAAGGGAGTGCCGTGGGGCAGGGTGGGGGGCTAGTGGACTCGGACTTACGACGAACAGAACTCCCTCTGATTTCTGTCTGTCAATCAATCAATCAATCACAGAATTTGTAGAGCGCACTACTTACCCGCGAGGGTCTCAAGGCGCTGGGGAGAGAAAGGGGGGGTGCTGCTACTGGTCGAACAGCCAGGTCTTGAGTAGCCTCCTGAAGGTCAGCAGGTCTTGGGTCTGTCGTAGGCTTAGTGGAAGGGTGTTCCAGGTCTTGGCGGCTAGGTGTGAGAAGGATCTGCCGCCGGTGGTTGTTCTTCGAATGCGAGGGACGGTGGCGAGGGAGAGGTCGGCGGAGCGGAGCTGGCGGTTGGGGACGTAGAAGAAGAGTCGTCTGTTGAGGTAGGCTGGGCCAGTCTTGTGGAGTGCCTTGTGTGCGTGGATGAGGAGTTTGAAGGAGATTCTCCTGTTGACGGGGAGCCAGTGCAGGTTCCTCAGGTGGGGGTGATGTGGCTGTGGCGTGGTACGTCGAGGATCAGGCGTGCGGAGGCGTTTTGTATGCGTTGCAGTCGCTTGATGAGCTTGGCCGGGGCTCCCGCGTAGAGGGCGTTCCCATAGTCGAGTCTGCTACTGACGAGGGCCTGGGTGACTGTTCTTCTTGTATCTGTCGGGATCCACCTGTAGATCTTGCGAAGCATGCGGAGGGTGTTGAAGCAGGAGGAGGAGACTGCGTTGACTTGCTTGGTCATGGAGAGCGTTGAGTCGAGGATGACTCCCAGGTTGCGTGCGTGGTCGGTGGGTGTCGGGGCTGCTCCCAGCGTCGTTGGCCACATGGAGTCGTCCCTGGCTGAGGGGTT
This sequence comes from Calotriton arnoldi, assembly GCA_963921515.1. Classification (NCBI taxonomy): domain Eukaryota; kingdom Metazoa; phylum Chordata; class Amphibia; order Caudata; family Salamandridae; genus Calotriton; species Calotriton arnoldi. The sequence goes on from CAWUFW010000009.1 coordinate 711,151, forward strand.
GGAGCCGAGGATGAGGACCTCTGTCTTGTCCGTGTTCAGTGTTCGTATGTCCGAGTCCACTACCCCCCCCCCCTGCCCACCGCCCCGCGGCACTCCCTCGGCGAGCCGGCACTGGCAGAAGTGCAGGTTTTCCCTGTACAGAACACGTGTAAATTAGGCAACAGCAGTTCAAGCTCACAGAACAGATACAGCAGTCGTGCAATACCACCACGGTGTTAATAAATACCAACGTGGTTCTTATAGAATCCACAGGAGCGAAGATGGCCCTACTGTCTCTCAAAAATGAATGTCCTTGTGGTCTCTATATTCTAACCAGAACAGAAAATTCCTCAAGGGGAGCCAGAAGGAAGTAGAAACTTTGGAAGACCACCACAAAGTAGAAGAGGAAAATATCCTGACGTGTTTCTCTCACACGAAAAGCATCCAGTCACAGTGTGGATCTAGCCAGCGTTGTAGTTGTGCACAATGTACCCTAATGCAGGGAGAGAGCTAGCAAGAACAAGCATTGGCATAGCCAATAGGTCTCGCTTTTGGGACCTTATGTGTTTATCCTGAAGTTTTGGGTATGTTGTAGAGCATTGTGGCTGATGTGCATTATGTTGAAAAGTTATAATGAAAAGTGTTAAGCATTTTTGTTACCTTTATAAAAACCAAGACGACATTATATACAACTGAACAACCTGATTAAAAACAGATTTAACATAAAAAAATGTTTTCTATTTTTTTGTACTTATGTGGCACAGTGGTATTATGTGGAGTGTATTTGTTGCATTGAATAGAATGTAATTATGTGACGTGTACTTATGTGGCACTGAGTGGTATTATGTTGAGTGTATTTATGTTGCATTGAGTAGAGTGTAATTATGTGGCGTGTAATTATGTGCCCTGAGTGGTATGTGGAGTGTATTTATGTTGCATTGAGTATAGTGTAATTACGTGGTGTGTAATTATGTGGTACTGAGTGTTGTTATGTGGAGTGTATTTATATTGCATTGAATGTAGTGTAATTATGTGGCGTGTTATTACGTGGCAATGAGTGATATTATGTGGATTGTATTTATGTTGCATTGAGTAGAGTGTAATTACGTGGCATGTAATTATGTGGCACTGAGTGGTATTATGTGGGGTGTATGTTGCATTTAGTAGAGTAATTATGTGGCATGTAATTATGTGGCAGTGAGTGGTATTATTTGGAGTGTATGTTGCATTGAGTGCAGTATAATTATGTAGCATAATTATGTGGCACTGAGTTGTATTATGCGGAGTGTTTTTTTGTTGCAATGAGGAGAGTGTAATTATGTGGAGTGTAATTATGTGGCACTGAGTGGTATTATGTGGAGTGTATTTATGTTGCATTGAGTAGAGTAATTATGTGGCATGTAATTATGTGGCACTGAGTGGTATTATGTGGAGTGTATGTTGCATTTAGTAGAGTGTAATTATGTGGTGTAATTATGTGGTATTGAGTGGTGTTATGTGGAGTGTATTTATATTGTATTGAGTAGAGTGTAATTATGTGGCATGTAATTATGTGGCACTGAGTGGTATTATGTGGAGTGTATGTTGCATTTAGTAGAGTAATTACGTGGTGTAATTATGTGGTACTGAGTGGTATTTGGAGTGTATTTATATTGTATTGAGTAGAGTGTAATTATGTGGCATGTAAATATGTGGTACTGAGTGGTATTATGTGGAGTGTATGTTGCATTTAGTAGAGTGTAATTACGTGGTGTAATTATGTGGTACTGAGTGGTATTATGTGGAGTGTATTTATGTTGCATTGAGTAGAGTAATTATGTGGCATGTAATTATGTGGCACTGAGTGGTATTTTGTGGAGTGTATGTTGCATTTAGTAGAGTGTAATTACGTGGTGTAATTATGTGGTACTGAGTGGTGTTATGTGTAGTGTATTTATATTGTATTGAGTAGAGTGTAATTATGTGGCGTGTTATTTCGTGGCACTGAGTGATATTGCCAGGGCATGGCACAGTTGCGAGTATCTAAAAAACTAAGACCTGTACAGGCCAAACTCTTCCTGCAGCACCTGATAGGACTTAAGGTGCGCTCCCTGCCAGACGTCTCCTACCTTGGAGATCCCAATCTTACCCCACCCATCGTGTTGGAAACAAACTTTGAGCCAGCCGTATTTCAGATTTACGCAGCTGAAAATGGAAGTTAATATAGTGCGGAAGAGCACAAAACAAACAAAAAGATTAAAAATATACAGAGGCAATCACAGCACGGAAGGGGCAGAGAGCAAACGGCAGAAGGGGTAGAGATGCAGCGTGGCATCAAGTTAAAAAGCTATATATTGTACACTATGTTTTCACAAGTTGACCTAGCCGTTTAGGAGTTGAAAGGTCATGTGTTGCAAACAAACTTTGAGCCAGCCGTATTAAACATTTACGCAGCTTAAAATATAAGTTAATGTAATGCGGAAGAGCACAAAACAAACTAAAAGATTAAAATATACAGAGCCAATCGTAGCACGGGAGGGGCAAAGACCAGAAGGGCAGAAGGGGGTAGAGGTGCGGCGTGGCATCGAATTGAAAGGCAACTGACACAGCCTGCATCCCAGACACACAGCGTTTCCCTTGCGGGAGCGAGCAGGGGCACCATCTGTTTTCAAGATAATTACAAACAGATGGTGCCGATGCTCGCTCCCGCAAGGGAAACGCCAAACGTGCACGCGTTGCAATAGAAAGCAATGCAAAACGTGCACGCTTTTAGCCAAAATGCTGATCGATTCCAAAAGGTCCCCTCCTATGCAGCGCATGCGCGCTGCGTAGGCGAGACCTAAAAAGGGGTCCCCTCTTGAAATAGCGCTGCAAAGACTGTAAAGTCCTTTGAATTGGAATTTATAGAAGCTGCTTTTTAGTTGGCAAATCACTCGTCCCCTGTTTATAGAACAGTCAGTAGCCTAGAAACATTGTAAAATCCATCAAAACAGGTTTGTTGTAATCGTATAGGGTATGACCAGTATGTTTAAAATGCACAATGTAGCACTATTTTCTGGTATAGGATAGTTTTTCCCCATTGTTTGAAGTTAGCCCCGTCTCCATTAGTTGATATATTTGCTGCCCCCCCCCCCAAAGTGCAGGTCTAGTTACGCCCCTGGTTAAGGTTATACTTTGAGTTCGCACTATATATAGTACAAGGATGACCACTTAAGTGACAACCTGCTCCATCCGTCCCACACTCTGTGCAGTAATTGTGCCTCACAAGCTGCCTATCCAACCCCATCAGCTTTACAACTGACTCACCATTCGAGCGCAGAATGCTCTTTACACATAGATAGTAGTAGGAGGTATACGATTTACTCAAAACACAGAATGTGCCCAACCTAACCTATGTACACACACTGTCCGTCTGTTGAGGGTGCCTAGCCTGCTCTGTTTACCCACATTGGTTCATAAGGACCAAAGCCTTACATATGCCTGCGCAGTAATCTAGGAACGTGCACAAACTGCTGAATACTTACAGTATGGACTCACGTACCCTCCCCACCTCAACAACGTTCGTTATTTACATAATATACACTCATCCCCGAGGTGGTCCAGTTGGCTCTGCAATCTCACATTGTGCGCTGAAAAACATACACTAGTTTATACGTATTTCCCACGCCCGTGGTGTCTGACACTGTAATACGCTATCACACAGACCACACTGTGGGGCGCAAATAAACCTGCTCTACGTGAACGTTGTGTGCTGCGGTGCCAAAGCGGTAATACGGTTACACGTTGTGTCCTGTGAAACGTGCTCAGTCCTATATCCAGTAAACCCCTTGCTCGGTTTCCATGCTGTTTACCTAACTCTTGTCCCCCAGGGAGCCCCTACGCCCTTTCTGGGAAATGTAGTTTCGCTGAGCCTTATGCTCCTTACCTCTCAATGACATCAAGAGTCAGGGGAACAGCTCCTCATGTTGGGAGGAGCTGGTGACCCTACACGCATCCTTTTAGAAAATCGAGTTCGCCCCTTCCGCCTAAGACTTGGACTGAAGGAACTAACTCATACACTCCAAACTACAAATCCCAGAGTGCCGCATGGCGGCCGCTGTAGAGGCAGGAACCGCTGCGTGATTACTGACAGCGGAATAAAGGGTAAGTATAAGCTTTTATCCCTTCCCGAACAACCCTCTCGCCCCCACCCGCGGGAGGCGCCTCACCGATGTCTATGGCGAACCTCTTGGCGTTTTCCAGGTTGCGGAAAATCTCGTCCGGCGGCAGCGTGATGCTATTATCCAGGCAGTCCCCGCTCCTCCCACCAGTGATGGCCGCCATCTTGGATTTCCTTCATTCAGCATGTTGAAATATGTGCATATATTTGCATACCTAAAGAATGTATGCATAAATTATGCTAATGAACAAAATTGGGATTTCTCCCAGAGTAAACCGTCAAATTGAATAGCACTGCGGCGGATTGGACCAGATTGCTGAGAGGCTCGTCTCCCCGTCCAGAAGTGAAGACCGACGGCAGAGGGAGTAGGAGCTGACAGTGTGTTAAAGCTCACGTCTCTTCCTTCCCCCTTGGACTGCAGCGAGGTGAGTCTTCACCACAACGAGGCACCACAACGAGGAGTCGGGGTGGTGGGAAATCTCTTTGCTACGACGGGTGGGGGTTTCTGAAGGTCAGTCAAGCTAAGAAGCTAAAAGAAGGTCCTCGGAGTGAGTTTTTGGAGAGAAAAAAAACTCTCGGATCTCTGTTACTCAATTCCGAGTTCTCAGCCCTTCAGCCCAGCTTCACCTCAGCTGATACTGCTCTTACTGCCTTTCCCGTTAGAGGCGGGGAAATAAAGAGGAAAAAGCTAAATTGGAAAAGGACAGAGCCGCACGGAGGGAAAATAAATATATAATCGCTTTAGAATGGACAAAGCGGGGGTTTAGTGTGCAGGAGGCGCACCAAGCAGAGTAGAGCAGTAACAAATAAGCACGAAATGCCAAAGCAGTCTACTCCAGCTCCTAAAATGAAACTCAAGGTGCAGAGAAATGCGCAGCACAGAATGGATTTAAAGGCAAGCGCCTTGATTGAGGAGGAGAGGCAGGCTAATATGGACAGCATTCTGGATACTGAAAAGACGTCAGAATCAGAAAACACTGGAGATACTTCTGGGTTGCAACTGCTCGATACATCCTCGAACATAGATCATGAAGTAGAAGCTCAAGACACTGAAAATAGAGATATAGATTCCACGTAAAATTTCAATTCTGACTGCCTCAAACAGTTTCCGCTCTTTCGAAAGCAGCAGAAATTATGTTATGACTCTCCAGCACACGTTACTATGTCAGCTGTAGATCGGACCCGTCTTCAGCCCTCAGCTCAAATGCCAGCTAGCAGTCAGAATGGACTAGCAACAAACACCTCTAACGTTTTATCGTCGCATCAGGCGATCCACCCAACAAGTCCTTTATCACTAAGGAAAAATTGTACCAAAAATACAGAAGAAGATGCTTCGGCAAAGGGGGCAAGCAACAAGGGGGATCACTTGAAACAGCCACTGCGAGCTGAGACAGAAGGAGAGAAAGAAGAGAGCTCAGTTAGAGACATGCTAGTTACTATATTAGGAGAGATCAGGGATCTGAAAACATCCCAAGCGCGTGAGATTGCTACACTGGATGAAAAAAATCAAGCATGACATCATTGTAAATTTGACAGATAATTTCTTCAAAGATAGATTTTCACTATCAGCCCTCTGTAAAAGAAAATCCGCCTGCAACATGATATTTCTGCCAGATAGTAAAGCCAAAACTCCTTGGTCAAATCTGCTAAACTTGTGGAGGAAATGTTGTGTTTCCTCAAAAGTATGTAACAACTTAAACTTTTTTGGGCACAACTCTAGATGACAATAGAACCGTTGCACAGCTCTAACTAGTTTATATGACAAGAATTTTCTTTGTGCCAGCACGTTCTTCCTTGATGACCTGCCGCATCATGCACCACCCATCCCAACATACTGGCATCTGATTCTGACATATCGGGAACTGGGCCAAATATAGATCTTCCATTCCATGCCTCCATCTCTGAGACCCACCTACCCATCTGCTCCCTTACGTCTTCTGATAGGGAAATCAACATTGACTATTGTAGACCCTTTCTCAAATGCAGCGCTTTCAACCATTGAAGAGCTCTGTTATGAAGTGAAGCTGGAAAGATGGCTCCAGTGGATGCAGAAAGTAAACCAACAATATGAAACGTGTGCATGGAAACCAAAAAAGACTTCTGGTTTATGACAAACCCCAAACTTTGTAACATGGATGCTATCTCTTTATCTGAAACTGAAGTCTTCTCTTGTCCTGTGACAACACCAGCATGTTGTCCAGATATAGAATGATGGAGCGCTTTCCTTTGTACTAATTCTGGGGCACATTCTTGTGCATGAATTGCTCTCCGATGAATCTTTAATTCTGACTGAGGCTAACATCGAATTTCAATTATGAGAAGCACATTAGGCTTCACAAGGATGCCAGAGAGGGCTTAAGTTTCAAACCATAAAGGTTTATTAAAGGATTAGCAAAGTTACAAATTCAAATAATCAAATTAGTCATCAATCAATAGTCAATACACGATTGGAGTAGTCAATGTATAGTTCATTGCAATTCAAAGTCATATAAGCAACGACAAACTATTTATAAAGTTGTCTCAAAAGAATAGTTAGGTAAAGTAAATTCTTCCATAAGGGAGTACCCTACTCTGCTAAGTCAAGAAAGGTTCTGCTAATAAGTCAGGAAAGAAGGGTTCTGTCGTAAAGGCATCTGGAAAACATCTGCTTTAAAAGCAGGTGAAGGAGAATCTGCTCTAAAGGCATCTGAATCTCCGTCTACATTGCATTAGCTTAACATTTTTGTTGCATCTACACAACGCCCACATAACCGACCAATCGGAGGTATGGCACATAAGCAGATAACTAGGTTCATTATTTTCTCAGGCTATTGTGCAGTGAATTTTGTTTTTTAAAAAGTTTTTTGTGTGGAAAACAAAACAAAAATGCAACTTGAACAATGGGAAAAGAACTGGGTTAAATATAAATGTATATATTTTTTACATGTTCTCTGGTGAAAAACCACTCAATTTTTCTGGGCTCCTGCATGTTTCTCTCCCCGGTAGATCACCTTGTGCACAGCACACAATGCAAGCCTACATTGGCAGAGCAAGGATCAATCTGTTCCTGTAGGTTATCGTTGGGCAACATCTCTCTATAGGCGATGGTGTGTTGCATTGCTGAAGATGTGGTTGACTCTTCAGGGTCCCGTCTCCATTTTTCAGCATTGAACATGCCAAGCATTAAGGTGCTTGTCCATAGAGATTGTTCTGCAGCTGTATTTTCAGTGGCTCCCTCTGCTTAGCTTCTTGTTGCACAAAAGACAAGCCACATGTTTAGCAATTTTTCACCAATTGAAATGATGAAACATTTCCAGACACTGGATTCTGGTGGCGACTTTGAAACCTCCATCTGAACATCTTCCAGTTCTACATTTGTTTCCCTTGAATTTTCCTTCTTTTGTTCTCCTGTCCAGAAGCCACTGGACAGTGCAAAGGAAAAATGAAATGATAGTAACAGAATGTTATTATCATTTTATTTTTAGTCTGGCTGCAAGCTCCATGTTAGGGCGGGGTGAGGCTGGCATAGCATGACGTAAGAGGGAGCCATAAGTGCGCATGATGTTTTGGCCGGCCGTCTTGGGCCGGCCAAACCGTCATGCACACTTAGCATGTTCTCTTGCGGCTGTATTGCACAGCCTGGGTGGAGAACATGCAAAGCCTCCCACTACCTGTCTGAGCGCCGAACTACAGCGCTCAGACCAATCACGACACTGCTGTCATGCTGATGAAAGCAGCGTCGTCATTGGCTAGAGGAGTCTGGGAGCCTGGGTGCTTCCGGGAGGTAGGATACAGCGAGGACGGAGGAGAGGCGGCAGCTGGCGACCCACAGGTAAGTTTTTTTTTTTTTTTTTTAACACTCCCCGCCCTCGCCCCCGCCACCGTCCCCTACCAGCCGCCACTTCTGCAAAGGAGCAAAACGTTTTGGATCCCCAAAACAGAAGAGCACAATAAAACAACTAAACAGTCTCCTTTGCTGCAGATCTCTCCAACACCAAGAACAGAAATGATCTGTGAAAGAAAGTCAAGAAATATTTACATGCGAAACAATACATTCTCAGGAATCAACCAAAGATCTTCAATGGTTTGTCAAGAACTACAGTTCCAGGAAAATAGGTATGGATGGATGCGACATACCCTGGAACCGCAGTTCCGGTGATGTGACAACATGTGAAGGCTTAAAACGTGGAAAAATTGAAATGTGCCACTACAGATGTTTAAAGTTGCACACTCTCAAACAATGTATCTCAAATTGTTTTCACAGAAACGCATATTTTCAAAAATATACGGAGTCCGTGGTACTCGTGTTTGGATTTGCAGTACTTGGAAAGCAAGTTCCGCCTTTGTGATCGCACAACAGTCACAGAACCGGAAAATTACTCATTGCACTGTAGCAATGTTCATATTGGAGGAGTCGTGGAGGAACCATGAATCCTGAAAAAGTCATAAAATAAATAGAAAGGTGGCATCTGATTGGCTTTTCATTCCACACTAGATAAATACAAGTCCATAGTCTGTATAATACTGCAGAATGAAGAGTCACACATTTTGAAGGACACCATTTTCACTTTTTCTGCAAAGACCAGTGCCTCTCGAATCATATAAACACACTCAATTCGAACTTCCTCAGCGCTTTTTGTGATAAACCGTAAGTAATTTCATGCAGTGATCCATTCCATCGAACCAATGATCACGTAAGTCATAGCCAGGTGGGATAGTCTTCCCAAATTCCCAAGGAGGGGCTTCTACCCCAATATAGACTCCAGAATCCGTGCCCTTTCGCGAAATCAGGCGCTATATTGGTGGCGATCGGCACAGATTCCGGTGTCTATATAGGGGTAAAATCCCCTCCTTGGGAATTTGGGAAGACTATCCCACCTGGCCATGACTTACGTGATAATTGGTTTGTTGGAATGGGTCACTGCATCCCTAAGGCAGTTCAAATCTATTGAACGAAACGCGTTGGCTGTTGTTTGGCTGTTTTGATGGAATAAAGGAATTCAATAAAATAAACTTTAAGATATTTTGGATCATTGACTTTTTAATGGATGGGTGCACCATTCCAAATTGAGTGTGTTTACTTGTTTTCTGCTGCAGCAGCAGTATCAATCAACGGCTGGTACTGAGGAAGGAGTGCTCCATATTCTTACCCTTGGACTGTGTGGGAGGTGCTGTTTGGAGTGTCCGCCATTGCTTTTGGTCTTTTTCCACTCTAATCATATGGTAGGGTAAGACCAAATTATGTGGCAGGGTTTACTTAATTATGTGACAAGAAAAGGCAAATTATGTGGCATAATGCAGCATATTTTGTGATAGTTTTACCTCATTATTTTGACATTTTGCATGTTAACACTACCTGGGAATAGATTTCAGCTCATTTGTGCCAGTCTAACACCCAAATAGAGCAACAAGCGGCAGAAAAAAAACCAGTTGTGTTAAAGCTTTTGAGGCACTTTTGATCCAATCGTGCTTGAAACATTTTTTGGTTAAAACCTGCAGAGAATACAGCAGATGATGGATTATGTGGCAGCAGTGGAAAGGCGATAATTATGCAGAAAGCACCATAACCACAAAATTGCATAATTCCAGTGGCTCTGCCAAAGACTGTTAGAGGCAAGTTTCTGCTCTAGTAAAAACATCTGCACAACAGTTTGTACACAGCCAGCAAACTGAAGCATTAAGGGTTGTCATCGGCTGTGGTACAGCAAGAAGATGATGTCTTTGAAGAGGGAACAACTTTACCGGGTGCCAGACTAGATTATTCCGGACAAGAACATAACACATAGGGCCTTATTATGAGTCTGGCACTCTGACTCATGGTGGTGCGGCGGTGGCGGATCTAGCCACCGCCGAACTGGTGGTCCGACCGCCCTGATTATAACCCGGGCAGTCGGACGACCCTGGGACCACCGGCTCAGACAGGGAACTGCTGTTCCTTGGCAATGGAGCGGCGGTCAGAGGCCGCAATATGCTTGGCGGGACTGCCACGGTCCCACCAAGCATATTACGAGTTTCCTCTCTGCCAGGGTTTTCATGGCGGTGGAACCACCATGAAAACCCTGGCGGAGAGGAAACAAAAGGGGCCCTACATGGCCCCCTGTGCGTCCACCGCATGTGGATGCACACGGGGGCATAACATTTGCCTACCTTTGTGCTTGCACATAGGTTCCTGCACGGCATGGACTTTGAAGTTCATGCTGTGCAGGAACCTTGTAGTGCAGTCCCATTGCGGGGCCTTTTTCAAAGTCAATGACGCCTTTAAAAGAGGCACCGCCATCGGACAGCCACGCCACGCGCCTGCCAGACTACTTGTATGTCGTAATCTGGCGGGGCGACCTTCAGCGGAGCGGCGGTTTGCACCGATGCGCCACCGCTTCGCCGGTAAGTCTTAATCGGCCCTTTAGTGTGGACATTTTTCACACACCCCAAAGGAGAGAAGAAAATGAAAGATGACTTATAATTTGTGCAACAGCTCCTGTATCATGGCCATCCCGAAATGCACTCATTTGACACTTATGGAATGATCAAGCCATGCAAGCCCTTCACTCAAAAGGGTACTCCAAGCAGAAATGGAAAAGAAGCGAAGGGATGAAGAGGAGGAGGAAACAGTGCCACCAGAAGTACTTCAAGCTGCAGAGGAGGAAGAAGACCTGAAGATGTAGATGTTCTCAACATACTTGTAGGAAGCTGACCTTTTATGTAGTGTTACCAATGTAAGGGCACACCATGCAAAAAGTCCAGAAAACCCTCATGTGGTTTACAGGGCTTACTTTAATAATCCCAAGTGCTTTATTTGTGGTAGTGTGGTCGAGCACCTTAGGCTTATCAGAGAGGAGTGTTTTTTTAAAAAGTAAATTTATTTTTTATTTTATACAACTGAACAATCAGCACTGAGGAATTCATGTATGGTACAGTAACAGAAGTAGAGCTCAAATCGTTGCAAATATAATCAATATCATTGGACTCCTTTCCCCCTCCCGTCCAGTGATCCATTGAAAACCAGTGCATGCCGGTGGCAACTGTCCTCGTAGTGAGGGGACTGGGTCTTGGACCAGGGAACGGTTGTTGGTAAATTAGTGGGATAGTCTTGTGAAACGTTATAGACTCAGGTCTCTGTCTAAGTCTCCTGTGTCGTGTGACCGGCGGACTGCTGCGTATCGCTCCCTGTATCCAACCCAACGTGTTTTCTCCAGGGGCCCCATATCTTGTGAAATTTCCTCGGGCACCCTCTGCTACGATATGTGACTTGCTTGGCCGTCATGTATAAGTCCATCCCCTTAGTCCATTCCTGGATGGATGGTCTGTCAGCCACACACCAGTTCCTAGCTATGTCCTGTTTGGCCACCACCAGCCCCAAAGAGGCAAAGATCAACTGAGTCCTAGTTACGTCCACTTCGCTAGGGATCCCCAGGAGCACGAATTTGGGTTCCATCGGCAACGTTACCCCCAAGACCGTTCCCAATAAGCCAATCACCTGCGTCCAGTATGGCCTGAGTGCGGGGCAAGCCCAGATCGTATGATAGAAATCACTGTTAGTGGTCTTGCACATCAGACACAGCGGCGACTCTGCTCTCCCCATCCTATGGAGTCTTTCCCTATCATCGTACGTTCAGTGCAATATTTTGAATTGAATTAATCGAAGTCGAGCCTTTATGGCCACCTCCCTGGGGTGCATCAATGCCGCCTCCCAATCGATGTCCTCTAGGGACCCCACGTCCCTCTCCCATCTTGTTCGGAGACCTAGCAATCCGTTGGGAAGATTATTATTGATGGTTTTATATGTGAAGGAGACCGCTTTACCAATAAGTTCCTCCTGTAGGAGCCTACCTTCTAGGGGAGCGTATTCCGGGGGTTGCTCATGGGGGATGTTCTCCGCCCGCCACGCGTGTCGCAATTGTGCGTATCAGAGAGGAGTGTTAAGCATTTGTTGTACACACACAGTCTATAAATTGTTCACACACTCAATAAGAAATCCAAGACTATTTTTATAAAAATAAAGTAGATTTTTATATGAATTTAGACACCCAAGATCTTTGAAATACCTTAAGTACTTTTGGAGTTATCGATTTTCAAAGAAAACAGTAAAATGCTCGAATAAAGGTTTTGGAGGTATGAGCCTCGAACGCAGTAATGTTATATTGTTGGAGGAAAAACATACACAGCAAACAGATACTTACAGTCTTAGTTTGGGGGTGCCCTTTTTAGGTCTCGCCTAGGCAGCGATTGCGCTGTCTCTTCGAGACATGCTGTATTCAGGATAAGGGCATGAAGCCCCGCCCACTTTCCGCCCATCTTTTTAATTGGCTCCTGTCCTTTGTGAATGGTGGCTTTTCATTGGTCAATAGGTTTAGTAGTCCCTCCTTGGTACCGCCTTTTCTCTGCTTGTAATCTCCCATGAGGACACCCCCTGTTTTGTTACTTGGTAGGCTTTAATTACAGCCTCCAAGCACTATTTTCTTAAATAGGTATGTCCTGCCTGCAACACAGGCAGGATGCTTTACCTCAACACTTTTTCTTTAATCATTTTTCCAGCGTGGCACGCCGCTACAAGAATAATGGCAGATGCTGCTTTTTTTGTTGTTGTATGCTAGGCCAAACGCGGCTGCATGCCCTTCTTTTTCTGTTTATTTATTTATTTTTTTCAATGGCAGCACCCGCGCTTTAGCTTTAACCAGCTTACGCTAAAGCGCGAGTGCCACGATTGTTTTAAAAGTAAACATATAGAAAAAAAAGTGTGCATTTTTTTTTTCTAATTGTTTATTTTTGAAGCAGTCGCGGCACCCGCGATTTAGCTTATTTTGTTCAAAGCTAAAAAGGTGCCGCCATTGTAACAAAACCATGGGTGCCGCGATGAAAGCTAAAGCGCGGGTGCCGCGATTGCTTGAAAAGTAAAGAAATAGAAAAAACTTTTTTTTTCTATTTCTTTAATTTTCAAGCAATCGCGGCACCCGCACGTTAACTTTTAACATCCTAAGCTAAAGCGCAGGTGCCGCAATTGTTTAAGGTCTCACATTTGCAAGAATTTGAGCTATTGGCATTGTACATGACAATGCCTTTTACTTATGTGTTTACAAAACCTGCAAGCGGTGTTTACGCAACGCCTACAGGTTTTGTAAACACATAAATAAAAGGCATTGTCATTTACAATGCCAATAGCTCAAACTCTCGCAAATGCGAGACGTATTGCATTGCAAATGCTTGCTGACTTAAGGTGTTAGGGGGCCAAGCCAGCAGTTTTGGCTTACCTGTCCTGGGGTGTCTGGGTGCAGAGGTGCTGGTCGGGATGGTAGCCTCGAGCACTACACCGTAGAAGTCAATGGGGACCTGAAACATAGTCTGCAAAGTGGGACTTGGGGGCAAGTCTGGGTGAACCCAAAGTGGGGCTCAGGTCGTGAGGACCCCTAGGCCAAGGGGTCGCAGTCAGGAGTCATGGCTCGGGCTGTGGAGCTTGGGTGAAGAGGATCTTCACTGGCTGGCCACTAGAGTTCTAAGGTTCTCATGTGTTGTCGGTCAGTTCTGCAGAGGGCAAGAAAGCAAAGCAGCAGGGCCACTATGGATATGGTCTGTTCTGAAGTCCTTCAGCATGCAGGTAGGCTTCCAAGGCAGATGTTTCTGGGCTGGACGCTGAAAAAGCCTTGGCTGGTACAAGAGCCACGGTACTCAGGGAATTGGTGCAGGGGGGCTCCTGGAGGGTCTTGCATCTCAAAACTTGGCTGAGAGACTGGGCTGACCTCCTAGAGCCATACAAACCTCCTACTGAAGTGTTGCCCCCTCGGTTGGCCCACTGGCTAACAATATGGTGTACCAGACAGATGTGGTCGGTGCCTGCAGATGGAGGGGGATGACTCCTCCACCCCAAGGTGGATGCTAGCTGGTTGTCAAAGTGCTGGGAAGTCCTCCAAGTTTTGGGGAGGATGCACAGGCATAGGACGAGTTGGGTCTTTGCAATCGTCAAGGAGCAAGCAGCCAGGCAGTGTTTGGAGCAATTTCAGTGCAGGTCCTTAGTTTTCATGGTGTTTTCTCTTCTTTTGTCCTCTTCAGTTCCCAGGAAGTTGAATCTATCATTCTGGTGTCGGGGGACCCTAAATACTCAATTTAAGGGTGTTTAGGGAAGTATATGGTAGTAGCCAATTGGCTACCTACCACTGGGGTGGCTACACCCCCTATATGACCTCTTTCTGTGGGGAGCGGGCATAACCCTAACACAAAAGTCTCTATTTCACCAAAAACCAAGATGGTGAAACCCTTCTTTGGCTGTCCACTCCGGTAGCCCACCTTAGGGGTGTGACTAGCCTGTGAGTGAAAAACTCCTCCTGAATATCTAATTTCCCACTTGCTCTGGTGCCTAATGGGCCCCAGGACAGGAGGTGACAATCCGTGTCCTGGGGACAGGGATTGTTTATGTGTTGTTTTTAAAACAAATATATAAAAGGCATTGTCATTTACAATACCAATAGCTTAAACTCTCGCAATGCGAGACCTATTGCATTGCAAATGCGTTTGGCGCCAGTGCTATAAATTGTTTTTAAAAAGCATTAGGAGAGATGTATCCTGCCAGGCAATACAAAGCTATTTGAGAAAATAGAAAATAGTGCTTGGAGGCTGTAATTAAAGCCTACCGACTAACGACACACGTAACAGGAGGTGTCGCCATGGGAGGTTACAAAATGAGACAAGGCGGTACTAAGGAGGGACTACTTAGCCTATTTGCCAATGAACAGCTACAGGTTACTGTGGACAATGACACAAGCCAATGAAAAATATGGGCGGAGAGTGGGCAGAGCTTCAAGTCCCTACCTAAATACAGCATGCCTCGCAGAGTATCGCCTGCGCTGCCCAGGCTCGACCTAAAAAGGGTTTCCTGATCACTTGCAATGCCTAGCAATGGAACTAGGCATCACAGGGGCATATCTGCTCATGCAGATGTGCCATCACATATACTATAATGCACCATGCCTTAGGGCGCTAAAGGCCTGCTGTAGGGGTGACTTACATATAGGACATTCAGTGTACTTGGGCATTGCAGACAGGGAGTGGGCAATGTCGTGTTTTCAGAATGGTTTGCACCATTTCACGCATCCTGCACTGGCAGTCTGCATGCAGTTTGTGTGTGGGTTCCTTAGGGTGGCATAATACATGCTGCAGCCCTTAGGGCCCCTCTTTAGTACACATGCCCTGGGTACCAGGGGTACCATTTACCAGGGACTTTCAGGGGTGCTAAAGTGCTGGCCAATTGGGGTACAATTAATATGTCAGTTTAGGGGAAAGAATGCTTGCACTGGAGCCTGGTTAGCAGGCTTCAGTGCACTGTCAGAGTCATAAACCAGCATCCAGTAGTTCAAATGGGGGCAAAAAGTGGCGGGAAATCTGCAAAGAAAAGTCCAGTTTCCTACAATACTGCAATAAATGTAAAAATATACATTTTCCGCAACGATGAACAAAACCGTCATCTCTAGGGCTATGAATCAGCACCTAAATAAATTCCACAAAGCCTTCTTCCCAAGTTTGAAGAAATGAAGAGCACAAAAAGATGAAACATTATTTCACAAAACTTTAAAATTATATAAAGTAAAAAAGTATAACATAAGTTTTAAAAAAGCAAAAAAATGTTCCAGTAAAGGAACCTTATTAAAACAAGTACACAAGAAAACACAAAACGCACTAAAAATTCAGGAGGGTGGTCCACCTATTGT
Organism: Calotriton arnoldi; assembly: GCA_963921515.1. Lineage (NCBI taxonomy): Eukaryota > Metazoa > Chordata > Amphibia > Caudata > Salamandridae > Calotriton > Calotriton arnoldi. The sequence goes on from CAWUFW010000009.1 coordinate 726,940, forward strand.
GGGTTGGGTGCAGGGTCTGACCTCCCGATGAGCAAGGCCAAACACCTCTCTTATGACATCACCGCTCTCAGTGGTGATGTCATCAGTGTCACCTTTATTGTCACGATTGATGTCATAAGCAGTGCAAAGGGTGACGCTGAGTTGACATGGCATAACTTGATGGATTACATAACTATGTTGGAAGTGTCAGATTTCATAACAGGTCAGTGCCTCTGAAAGGCCACTTGCTTGGGGCAAAGTCAGTTATGCTTGCAGGAGATGTCTGCAAATTTCTAGCCAGGCTGGTGGTTCTGAAGGACGGTAGGGCTAGGGAAGAGTCATCGTCACAGTCTGGGGAGTCAGAAAGTGGGATGGCCAGTGTGTTTGAAAGGCTGACAGACTTATATTGGAATAAAGCATGTGATGGAAAAATAAAACTTTCAGATATGCTGGTGTGTCTGAAAGGTTGGTAGGGCCGAGGGAGAGTCAGGCACATGTCGGGTAAAGCCATTCGACGGGTAAAACTAGGTGAAAATTGGGAGGGAAATTAGCACTCTAGTTCTGCTTTGTGCACCTAATACCAGGTAAAAAGAAAGTACATTTTGTGTAAGAAATCCTTCCTTGCACTAACTAACATTTCTGAAAATAAGGTTAACAGCTCCCTTTTAATTTATTTTTCTATATTTACCCTTCTACTGATCCAGCGGGTTACTAGCAACGAGCATTCATACCCAAAATACTCACTTGGGCCCATACATTCATACTACGCTAGCAATTTCCGCTGGTGGGTCAGTTGTACTCTTTATCAAATTCCTGCTACCAATTACTTTTCTGATTGAAGAGTAATGACTTACCAATGGACCTTTTGCTAGTTGGGAAGTTTAAAATGAGTGACATTCATTACAATTCATAATCCTAAAATAATCACTGAGTCAGGAAGTTTTAAAATGTTTATCTAAAGATTTAGCAGAGTAAAATACAGAACCACATGATACTTAATCGTATATCAAGGATGAAGCATAATAATCAATTATCGATCAATGACGGTCCCTCAGAAAGGAGAAGATAGAGACAGCAGCACAACTAAAGTTGCATTTATATTTACCTAAAGGTGCGAGAAACCAAACCCCTTGGCCAAGGAGTTGGAAAGATAGGTCTCAGGAAGGATGAAGAGCAAAGACCTCCTCCAGGTTCAGGACAGGACCGGTGACCTCTCTATCAACGACGCCTGCGTCGTTCCCCTCTCTGATACTTCGCTTCTCCTCGATTCTCTCAGGTAGTCTTCTAAGGTTCCGCCGCCCCCACCTCAGGACCTCTCTGGACAGCGGTTCAGTCTGCAATCGATCAGCTCGTATGTCTGGAGCTTATGCGTCCTAATGCCAATGCCTGTTCTCTGAGCTCCTCTGCACTCCTCTCTCTGCTAATTAACTAATTCTATATCTATTATACCCTTCTACGCCCATGTACCTCCCCTTAATGTTGCAGAATTATGGGCCCACTACTTCTGATTGGACGGGGACAGGGGTTGATCCTCGCACCATGTTAATTTAGTTCAATTTCTTTAAGCCCATTGTCTTTAAAATACCGCCCATCACAATTAATACATTGGCTTTATTTCCCACCCGTTTCTCATTGATTCAGCAACAACTTGTTATATACAATTGTATCGAGTGCAGGTACATTTCGGGTGAACTTGTGAACCAGGCTTCGCGACCTTGGAGAGCTTCCAAGTTGACTTCATCGCATTCTCTGGTCAGCCTTTCAGGGCGCATGTGCAGAATCAATGTCTCTCGAGCTGCAGTTCAACCAACCCAGGCCCAATTTACGAACTAATAAAAAGTCAAAGAAGAAAATATTAAAATCACAATATAAATGGATCTCACTGTATACCCACTTTGTCTACTCTATTCCCATTTATTTATAAATCTATCCCACATTAATAGCGTTAGAATACCACAGTTTAATTGCAACATGTGAGCAAGCTGCAGCACGTGAAAACATTAAGCAGCCATTTTAATACACACTGCGCAGAAGCAAGGATTTCCCTCCAAGCAAAGAAAGACGTCACACCATGTGATATGGTTGACACATGCGCAATAAGTTTCCCGCGCTTTAGCGGCCATTTTAGATTTAGACAAGCGTTATTTGTTAGTTTAAACACATAAGCAAGCTTCTTTCTACTTGTATTCGTGTGTGCATTTGTTATTATAGACATTACAAAGTTTAATAAATTAATACTGTGAGAAGATTGCTTTCGAGCAAGTCTCATTGTGAGTCCTTGCTCCATCAATCCCCTCTCTGATAGCGTTTCTGAGCCATCAAAATACTACCCACAACCAGATGCCAACTTTTAGCATAAAATTGTCTCAGCTTCATTTTTACACTTTCTATTTTTCACGTCTCTTTTTAGTTCCTTGTATAATTTGCTTCTCAGATCTTCTAGTTCAATTTCATCAAACTTTCTTTTCTTTCCTTTTCCCGTCACTCTATACATCTCATTCTTTCTACAACATTTGCACCATATTATTATTGACAGCACTATTATTGCTATCCCTGCTAAGGGTATTAATATTTGACCTATAAGTCCTTTCCCTACATTAGCAAACCAGGTACCAATTGACGTAATACTATTTGTCAATCTTTCCCATACACTATCAACTTCCAGTGGTTTTAGTTCCTTCTCAAGTTTAGTTATATTTTGTATATATGTGCCAATTTCTGCACTTTTATCAGGTATGTAAGTGCAACAGTGTTTCGTCTTCAATAATTTACAGACTCTGCCCTCTTTTGCCAGTATTATATCAAGAGCAAGTCGATTTTGCATAACCATAGATCTAATCGCAATCATTTCCGCATTAATCATCAGAAATCCTCCAGCAGTGTCCGTTGATAAACGATCAACCACTGTAGATAATTTACATATTTTCCTTGAATTCAGAATTATTCCCACTGAAGGTATCAATGCACCGAATATATCACCTACAATTTCAGAAAAACTAGCTCTTTTACTACGTGTTAATTCACTATTATTTTCATTGCTCCCAGTGTTTCTTTTTACGTGGTATATCTTTGGAAATACTATTCCAAAATAACAACTTCCATACCACCGTGCAGGAAGCCTAAAGTAAGCCTTATTCCCACACACATAATAGATTCCAGGAAAAACTGAATCCGTTCCTCCTTTTAGTCCCCAACCTCCAAGAATTAAGAAATTATGTTCACATTCACTGGTACCGATGAAAATATTGTTATACTCAGTTTTTAACCTATGTAGACAAATTTTCCCTGTCTTCACAAAATCTAGAGCCATAGCAGCTTGAGCCTTGCCAGGTGTGTAACTACCCTCTTTCTCAGCCCAAGGTGGCAGATGAGCCTTATGCTCAGAAGCTTTCGTTTGGAAATCTTGTCTTCTATTCTCCACTAAATTCAAAAATATCTTTTCTTCTTCATGTAATGAACATGTTAGATTTGTTTCTATGTGCATGTGTTATGTCTATTGATTTCATTGTTAAGAAAAATTCTCCCATAAACTGTGCATCTTTACTACTAAGCACTGGATTCATATTCTTTCGAATCGGAACCTCAGAAAATATCACATCTATATTTGAATAATAGTACTGAAGTCTCCCTGTTCTATAAAACAGACTAGCCAATACACTACATGATATGCCATAAGTTAATGGTAAATGATGATATGTTAACCCTTCTGCTACTGATTCAGGTAATTTCATACAGACATAACAATTACTAACTTCCATGGTATCTACATATTGAAACAATAATTTTGTGAAAACATTCAAACTAGTGTCGTTATCTGTTACTTCATGATGAAATTCTGGTTCATCTTCTGCCTTTAGTTCTACTCTATTACCTTTCAAGTTATCTGTCCTTGCCTTCGTTTCGTTGTTAATCTTTTTATCCATTATCAGAAGGTAAGGAATTGCTACGATCACAACTAACCATACTATAAGCACCACTACCAGACTACATATGCATATAGCACAGCATCTTTTACAACATTTCTGTTTTGGTCTCCCAGAAACTCTATCGTCAGGCATTTTTGACAAGGAAGATTTCTCTTCTTATCGTTATTTCAAGTCTCTTTACGTTATCAAGGTGGTTTTATTTCTTTCTCATAAGTCAGTTCCGCACTTGTTCCTTCGTCACCACTTTCACTTGACTCTGAGCTCTCGTAGTCTTCAAGGATGATATAAGTCCAATCAGGACCTTTAAATTTGTTGTTCACAAGTTTCAGTCTTTTGCTTTTTCGTTTTTCGATTCCACTTGTTTGTCCCGTTAGGCTTGTCACTTCATTTACTTGTTCTGGATCTTCACTTCTGGTTGTTATGTGGTATTTTACTCTTTTAATGACACTAGGCCAACGATCACCTTTTCTGACCTTCTTTGTTTGCACTGTCTCTTCACTTCTTATTTCTTCTTCAGAAATTCTTTTATTTTCAAGTTGTGGCACAATTTGGTTTTCTTCGATTTCAGTTTCTTCTACTTGTTCTTTTTCAGGTCTTATTGCTTTCTCTTCAGCTGCTCCACTGTGAGTTTCCAGTAACTGACCTTGTTCAGGATTTACGTCTTCATGCTTGTGATTCTCGTGATCTTCTTCTTGAATGTATTTTCCTAGACCTAACTGGTTCTGATCAGGGCTTATTGCACTTTGTACTTCTGCAGCCTGACCGCGTTCTTCTAGACCGGTCTGTCCCTGCTCAAAATTTGTTGGTTCGTTGTTGATTTGAGCCCAATTTCCTCTCCCTATCTGATCCTGCTCAGGTTCTCTTATTGTTTCATTTTCCTCCTCCTGAGCTGCTTCTTCTTCACCTATCTGATCTTCTTCAATTTCTTCTAAATTTGCTTGACTTCTGGTTCTGTTGTAAACTTCAGGTATTTCAACCACTGGTATCCAGTCCTGACTTGTGCTCGGTTGTTCTTCTTCAGCTTCTCGCACCTGAGATTCTTCAGCTTGGCAACATTCAGCTTCCTCAGTTATCGATGCTGATTGAGGATTTTCTTCTTCAGGGTCTGGTACTCTTTTGGTGTGGCTTACATGAATCCAATTAGGCAATCCTGCACATTTTACTGCTGAGTTCGTAATTAGTATGACCTGACAAGGTTCGCCCCACCTGGGTGATAGACACGTTTCTCTGGTGTGATGCTTCACAACCACCCAGTCTCCGGGATTCAGATCATGCTCTTGTTCAGGCTGCCTGGAAACTGCGTCTTCCCCAACCTGGTGAGAGACAGAACGCACTAGGTCAGCCAATCCTTTGCAATAATCCAGAACCATATCATCAGTTATATTCAGCAGTTTATTTGTAGGAACATGTGCTTGTCTCATTGCTCTTCCCATGATTATTTCGTGCGGACTCATTCCGGTATTTCTATCAGGAATGCTTCTGAGTCCCATTAGAACAATTGGCAATGCATCCGGCCAATCTAACGATGTTGATGCACACATCTTTGCCAGTCTTGATTTTATTGTGCCATTCATTTGTTCAACAACTCCAGAAGCCTCTGGACGATATGCACAGTGCAATTTTTGCTCAATTTGGAATGCTTCACAGATTATTCTAATCACATCATTGTTGAAGTGTCCTCCTCTATCTGATTCCAAAGTTACTGGGAAACCAAATCTAGGAATGAGTTCGCGTAGCAACAACTTTGCGACTGTAATACTGTCATTCCTTCTGGTAGGGTAAGCCTCCACCCACTTTGAAAACAGACACACTATGACAAGTACGTATTTCAGTCCTCTACATGGGGGTAACTGAATAAAATCAAGCTGCAATCTCACAAAGGGACCTTCTGCCTTTCCTATTTTCAAAAAACCAATTATTGTTTTTCTTCCTAGATTATGCATTTGGCAAGTTAGACATCTCTGACAAAGACTCTCTGCTGCGGCCCTAAACCTTGGATTGTACCAATTTTGTCTGAAGAGCCTAATCATTGCGTCTCTCCCTACATGTGTGTCTCCATGATACATTCTGGCCATTTGTGAAATCAGACAGTCGGGCATGACTGGTCTGCCATCAGCATAAATCCATACATCGTCGTCTGCCCTTTGAGAACATCCCATTTTAATCCATGCATTTCTTTCATTCTCATCAGCATCATCTTGCAGTCGTTTCACATCATTCCATGTTTCAGGAGGTGCATACAGCATAAGTTGGCAGCTGATTCCCATTCTTTCAACCCTTTTATTGACTGACAACCTGTTTTTAGCACAGTGTTGAGCCACCAAATCTGCATATCTGTTACCGACTACCACCCAGTCATCTCCTGACTGGTGTGCGGCACATTTCACCACAGCCAATTCTTTTGGTGATTGTATTGCTTCCAGCAGTTCCTTTACAAACTGTCCATTTTTAATAGGGGATCCTGAAGAAGTCATGAAATCCCTCTGCATCCATAATTGGCCAAAATCATGCACAACCCCGTAACCATATTGACTATCTGTAAATATAGTTACTTTCTGATTCTTCCCAATTTTGCAGGCTTTTATCAAAGAAATTAATTCAGCTACTTGTGCAGATTTTACTCCTGGTAAATAGGATGCTTCGACTATTCCAGTTAATTCACATACTGCATATGCTGCACTTAGTTTACCATCTTCATGCCTTTGGCATGAACCGTCCACAAACAGCTCCCTGTCTGGCTCTCTGAGGGGTAGTTCCTGTATGTCAGGACGTGGTTTTGTGCACAACTCTGTGACTTGTAAACAATCATGTTCCTCTTCATCGTCTTTAACTTCTTCATGATACGGGTCTGGTAATAATGTAGCAGGGTTTACAATTGTGCACCTGACAATAGTTACATTTTCAGCACCTAAAATTATTCTTTCATATTTAGTCAGCCGACTAGGAGTAAGATGCTGAGTTCTGGTTCTTGTCAGCAGAATCACAACTGAGTGTGGAACAAACACCTTTACAGGATGTCCCATTACAATTGATTCACTTTGCTCAATGCTCAAACAGGTAGCAGCTACTGCTTTTAAGCAACCTGGCAACGCTGCTGCCACTGGGTCCAATGTAGCAGAAAAGTATGTTATAGGACGTCTGTCCAAACCATGTCTCTGGGTTAGGACTGAAAGTGCGCAATTTTCTCTCTCATGACAGAATAATGTGAATCTTCTTTTATAATCAGGCATGCCTAGGGCAGGTGCTGCACACAAAGCACTTCTCAATTTTACAAAAGCTCCTACACTTTCATCATCCCACTCAACTGGGTCCTTTGCCTTCTTTTTCGTCATTTGAATTAAAGGCTTTGCTAACAGAGAAAACCCTAGTATCCATTGTCGACAATATCCCACTATTCCAAGGAACATTCTCACTTCTCTTTGAGTTACAGGCATTTGCATTCTTTTGATTAATTTTACTCTTTCAGAGGTTATCCTTCTTTTTCCCCTCTCAATTTGGTGTCCTAGATATTTAACTGCTGTTGTACAAAACTGCAATTTTTCAGGTGAAACTTTATGCCCTTCTTCTGCCAAGTGATTTAATAGTGCAATGGAGTCGACAACACAGTCCTCTCTAGTGTTAGATGCCACTAGCAGATCATCTATATACTGTACTAAGACTGAACTTCCTGGCATCACTAGTTTTTCTAAGCACTTTTTCAATATTTGATTAAAGATGGAAGGACTCTCTGTGTACCCTTGAGGAACACGATTCCATACATAGACTTTGTTCTCAAATTTAAATGAAAAAAGATACTGGCTATCTGGATGTAATGGTATGGAAAAGAATGCTTGGCATAAGTGAATCACAGTAAACCATCCTGCACTCCAGGGAATCTGATATAAAATTACTGCAGGATTCGGCACTATAGGACAACAAGGTTCCACAATCTTATTTATTTTGCGCAGATCCTGAACAATCCTATACTTTCCACTAGGTTTCTTCAAACCCATTATTGGTGAATTACAAGGGTTACTCATTACTTCTTTTAGTATGCCTTGTTTTACCATTCTGTTAATTTCTTCAATAACTCCTGCTTTTACTTCTGCACTCATTTTGTACTGTCTGGTATTTGGAAAAATTGCACCTTCCTTTACAGTGATTTTTAACTGGGTCTATTTTGGCCATAAGTCCTACTTCTTTTCCCGTAAAATCCCATACCATGGAATTTACTGCAGTTTTTAATTCTTCTGGCAATTCGTCTTTTGTTATCAAAGAGAACATCTCATCTACTTCTGTACCTTGCTTTGCAATCATAATTTTATATACATGGTCTTCATCCGGGGTCTGAATTGCAACACCATCCGGTGTGCAGAAAATTGTGCAGTTCATTTTACACAACAAATCTCGGCCCAATAAATTTACTGGACTGGAATCACACACTACAAACTGATGCATTTCTCTAAAATTTCCAATTTTCACTTCCATTGGTTCGGTAAGAGGTGTTCTAATCTTTTGATTAGCTACACCCACAACTTGGATAGCTTCTCCAGAGAGAGGAAGATCTGGGATGTCTGCTGTTCTCACAGTAGATCTGGTAGCACCAGTGTCCAAAAGGAAAGTAATATCATTACCTCTTACCTTCCCTTCAACATATGGACCTGACTGGTCTACCGGCAAGGATGCGCCAAGTACGCACTCCTTCTCCCCCTCTCCCAGGCACCGTCATTGACTATATGGACAAAGGTCGTCCTGTAAAAGAAATTGTGAAATTACATACTCATTCTTACCACTTCCTCCTTGATATCCGACATCTGTACCATGCTTTGCTCTGCTTACATTACCCTGTATAGGTGCAGGTGGCAACTGACTCTGAGGATTTACACCCTGCTGTGAGTCATTCTGCGTCTGTGGATTTAAATTTTGATTTGGGCCATTATTATTTCGAATCTTTTTACATTCATCCTTCCAATGCCCCAATTTTCCGCATCCATGACAAGGAAATTTCTTTTTAGCCTCTTCTCTACTCATTCGTCCTCTCATTTTACCACCATTCCCAGTGTCACCATTCATTCCAGAATCTTTTCCCTGATTATCATTTGGATTATCCAAATTAATTCCCTGTCGCTCAGCCATTTTCACCTGAGCCCACATCACTTTCTCTTGTAGTTTCTTGTGCCTATCCTCAATGTCGTCTCCACAATATTTCGCATATTTCAAAATTTCATCTATGGGTTTCCCTTGCCAGCACAACATATGCTGCTTAATCATCTGACAAATCTCTGGTTTTAAACCATAAACAAATCGGTAAACAAACTGACTCATGTTTTTGTCTCCAATGTCCTCAAATCCACTATACTGTTTGAATACCTGCAATAAACGTTCATAATAGGCATGAACCGATTCACTTGCTTCTTGGGTAGTTCTGTCTATTTTCACCCAATCCGTTTCTTTCGGTGGTATTTTCCCTTTCAAGTAAGTTATTACCTGCTGATACTTCTTCATTACATCACTTGATGGAGCACCTGTCTTTGGATCTCTAGGATACTCTTCACCCGGCCAATCAACTGTGATTTTACAATCTGTCCACAAATCGGCAGGTACCACTATGTCGAATAAACCATCCAAGTCCTTCAACAATACCTTTGACACTTTCACAAACCTCTCAACTTGCTTGTACCATTCAATTGGTTTTTCTCTCAACTTTGGAAAATCATTCGTAAATGACAAAATATCCTGTCTACTCCATGGGACATGAACATAACCTCCTCCAGGAACTTCTCGCATCGGATACATTTGATCTGCTTTCCCTGTTTCCTTCATCAAGTATTCAGAAGTGGTTCTACTGTACCGTGCCTCTTCCTTTTTCTTTGTCCATCTAACTTTCCATTTATCTAAGTCTCCCCATTTCTGTAAAACTGTCATTAATTCTTTTACTTGTAATTTTCGACCAGAGGCATTCATGTTTTCTAAATCTTTGTCAGAGAAGTCTGCTCTATAGGGTTTCTGTAGCACTTTTGACTTCCCTATTTCAATTCCCATCTGTAAGGCCAAATCTGATAATTTCTCATGAAATATTTTTACATTTCTAGTGATACTTCTACATACGAACAATAGTTCTTCTTCATCGTAGGTATTTAGCCGATCTACTCCTACATTGCCTGCTATCATTTCGTCTAATTCAACCTTTAATTTGTAAATGTCCATGATCTTTGGGGGTGAACTCTGTCTGTCTGATCCTTGTGCCCATCTCTCTAAATCTTCTGGTGTAACTACTGTGGCACTCTTAGTTCCAGATGAGGTCACTATATTTACATCTTTGGAGCAACCAGGTGTTCTTCTTCTAGGAGTACTATTTATAGATCCTCGAATAGGTAAATCCATTAGAGATATCATAGATTCGCAATCACTGTTTTGATCATCAACTATTACAGGTTCAGGTTTAAGAATTTCTACCGGTGTGGGTCTTGCTAATGGGTTTGGACAATTTACTTTGTCTCCATATAAGGGAACCACTGGACCAATCGTTACAGGTATGGTTAGGGAATCAGGATGTGCATTTAACTGTGTTATTTTCTGTATCAATTCTGCTCTGTTTCTGTCTATCGCTTCCTTTTCCTTATCCTGAAGTACCCTATTAACTGGGGGATTATGCAGTACTTGTGGTACCAATGGTGTCTTTAGCAGTGGTGCACTTGGGGTGCATCCACTTGTCCCTTCCTGATATGGTGGCGGGTTCTTTAATATTTCTTCCATAAATTTGTCTTCGGAATCTCCAAATCCTGTCAAATGTTTTGTCTTCTCTGTGCATTTGCTCCCTAACGATTCTTCTGCCATTAATATTGGATACAAACCTTCTGTAAGCATCGCTCTTCTCCACTGTTTCATTTGACCGTCTCTTGACTCATTTTGGTATCTAGGAAAAAATCCTCGATAACCCCTTCTACTTCTTGCTCGGTCACGTTCGAATGCCTCGGTTTCCCACTCTTCTAAGGCTTCGTATTGAGTTAATCTAGGTCTGGGTTCTAAATCATTCATCCTCAATCTTAAATTTTGAAGAATTCTCCCATTGAAAGTACCATTCTCTGGGAATGCTAATATTCCATCATTTTTGGTATATTCTATCCAGTTTTCTAACCATACGCAAGTATGATAACCTCTCTCCATCATCATGAATGAAGCGGGCGTTTTTGCTGGTGGAATAATAATTCCTTCTCTAGTTTTTATGGGTTTATCCTTTTTTAAATAATTCTTAATCTTTTGTAAAAATGACATTTTTCTCTTCTCTCCGTACATTTTGGGTAAATCTTGGTGTATAAAATTATATTCTGCGAAACCTAGGAATCTCCTATCTGGACGAGTTCCTATTAAAGTCGGATCGCGTTTTAACATATAATTTTCACTATCCACTAGGATTTTGACTACTATGTTAGCAACCAATCAAATTCCAGCTAACAATTATCTCCGAACCAATCCTAGCGCAGCTTTTTCAGTGATGTCTTTTCTGACGACCCCTCCTTTACAATCTGCGCTTCTCTGTCCCTCGCTGTTTCGACCAATCCCAGCGCGACACTTGTGACGTCAATACTACTCCTGACTACTGACCCCTCCTTTACAAGAGTCGTTCTACGCCCGCTGTTTCAACCAATCCCAGCGCGACACTTTGTGACGTCAGCTTCCTCTCCGGCAGCTGACCCTCCCTTTACAAAATCGTACGCAAAACTTTTATTTTTCCACAATTCTTATAAAAATTTAGTAACAACATAAAACATTCGCTATCGTGTCAGTTTCGCTAATCTGAAAAGATAGTCTCTCTCACACTTAGTAAAACCTTTCCGTTTACTAAACATACACTGCGAGTAAAAACCCTTCCGTTTACTCTTCACGTAAGCTTCAGAAATACCTGCTACTTCTTCAACGTTACCCTTTCTAGGTGATATAACATCAAATTTTTACCAGCATATTCCTTTTGCTATTACTCACACTCATAGAGTCCCTAACAAGTACTATCAGTACTATTTCTGCCTGACAGATAACCTCACTGCAGTATGGTTTCCACTCACCATCCGCTATTCAATTTTCCCCGGGGAATTCTGGACAACATAAAACAACTTATGAACAAACGGATGTTAGTCTATTATAAAAATAAAATTCTCATTACCCAATTAACAAAATACAACCATCCTCTGATAACCAGAAAACTGATCCAGTGGGTTACTAGCAACGAGCATTCATACACAAAATACTCACTTGGGCCCATACATTCATACTAAGCTAGCAATTTCCGCTGGTGGGTCAGTTGTACTCTTTATCAAATTCCTGCTACCAATTACTTTTCTGATTGAAGAGTAATGACTTACCAATGGACCTTTTGCTAATTGGGAAGTTTAAAATGAGTGACATTCATTACAATTCATAATCCTAAAATAATCACTGAGTCAGGAAGTTTTAAAATGTTTATCTAAAGATTTAGCAGAGTAAAATACAGAACCACATGATACTTAATCGTATAGCAAGGATGAAGCATAATAATCAATTATCGATCAATGACGGTCCCTCAGAAAGGAGAAGATAGAGACAGCAGCACAACTAAAGTTGCATTTATATTTACCTAAAGGTGCGAGAAACCAAACCCCTTGGCCAAGGAGTTGGAAAGATAGGTCTCAGGAAGGATGAAGAGCAAAGACCTCCTCCAGGTTCAGGACAGGACCGGTGACCTCTCTATCAACGACGCCTGCGTCGTTCCCCTCTCTGATCCTTCGCTTCTCCTCGATTCTCTCAGGTAGTCTTCTAAGGTTCCGCCGCCCCCACCTCAGGACCTCTCTGGACAGCGGTTCAGTCTGCAATCGATCAGCTCGCATGTCTGGAGCTTATGCGTCCTAATGCCAATGCCTGTTCTCTGAGCTCCTCTGCACTCCTCTCTCTGATAATTAACTAATTCTATATCTATTATACCCTTCTACGCCCATGTACCTCCCCTTAATGTTGAAGAATTATGGGCCCACTACTTCTGATTGGACGGGGACAGGGGGTTGATCCTCGCACCATGTCAATTTAGTTCAATTTCTTTAAGCCCATTGTCTTTAAAATACCGCCCATCACAATTAATACATTGGCTTTATTTCCCACCCGTTTCTCATTGATTCAGCAACAACTTTTTATATACAATTGTATCGAGTGCAGGTACATTTCGGGTGTACTTGTGAACCAGGCTTCGCGACCTTGGAGAGCTTCCAAGTTGACTTCATCGCATTCTCTGATCAGCCTTTCAGGGCGCATGTGCAGAATCAATGTCTCTCGAGCTGCAGTTCAACCAACCCAGGCCCAATTTACGAACTAATAAAAAGTCAAAGAAGAAAATATTAAAATCACAATATAAATGATCTCACTGTATACCCACTTTGTCTACTCTATTCCCATTTATTTATAAATCTATCCCACATTAATAGCGTTAGAATACCACAGTTTAATTGCAGCATGTGAGCAAGCTGCAGCACGTGAAAACATTAAGCAGCCATTTTAATACACACTGCGCAGAAGCAAGGATTTCCCTCCAAGCAAAGAAAGACGTCACACCATGTGATATGGTTGACACATGCGCAATAAGTTTCCCGCACTTTAGCGGCCATTTTAGATTTAGACAAGCGTTATTTGTTAGTTTAAACACATAAGCAAGCTTCTTTCTACTTGTATTCGTGTGTGCATTTGTTATTATAGACATTACAAAGTTTAATAAATTAATACTGTGAGAAGATTGCTTTCGAGCAAGTCTCATTGTGAGTCCTTGCTCCATCACTACTTACCCAATTTTTCATTAAATCAAGATTTTACATTTCAGAAGCAAGTGTCATGTGTTGTCGACTACTAGAAACTTGTTGTTGACCATAATGATCAAGTTTGATTGTTAGGTTACTTTGATGTCTCTGACCGGATACATATTGACTTTTATTTGCACAAGCACATTGCCTACAATTTCACAATCCTTGAAATTATTTTAGTAATAAAACATCCTATACAATCAACAGTACCACCTCTTCATAGGTAATAAGCACGACTTATCTCATCAGTGCCAAAAGTATTCACCATTTCCTTTGTGGGGGCATCATTTGTCAAGGGGTCCGTAACATAAGGCATTACATTATTCACATACAAGGAGATAACATGCTACCACCCCTAGATCTGCCCCATCCATAGATGTTCTGTACTGAAATAGTAGGCCAGGTTTTGGTTCCACAGCCAATGTGACTATCAACAGTGCCAGGAGGCATGCCTGCATGCCAGCCTTGTAGCGTGTTCAATTTCCCGTTGGGTTGAACATACTCGGCCTACACAGAATTGTGCTGCTGGGTTCACATACTTCAGTGAAATGCAGCAGACCATCTACAGGACAAATCCATGACCCCATGCAATGCATGTAGAGATCCCAGACAGTGTATTGCTGGACCTGTTGTCTCCTCAAAGTTACATACATTTGGCTCAGTTTGCAAGATGCTAATAGGAGACATCCGGAAGTGATGTAAAGCACATTGACACATAGTTGCCTTCTGCACACATCAGGGAAAACTCAAGTCATGGGTGTCTGAAAACCTCTGCCCCAAAGCACGAATAACCTTCTCTACTTACTCAAATGTGCTAATCACCTTCTCTCTCCCACTTCTTGAAAACTGCTGTCCAGACTTTAGACATCTTAAGACTAAACTTGTAATGTACTTTTAGCAGGCATAGTGTGAGATCTACACTAGCTTCTTATTTCAGCAAGAATTAAGTTGTGCTGTAAACGTTAACACATAAAGAAACCCACATATTCCACCAAGCTCCTTGCCATCTTATTTTGCTAACAGATCTAAGAAACCAAAACTCTCTACGGTTGGGCATTCCTTGCTTCAAGCCATCCTATGAGTAGAAACCCTGCTTCCCTGGCACCACGACTTCTGCATGGATCCCCTTACCCCTTGAGATCAGCATTAAACCCACTCTATATATGCAGGAAATAATTGGCTCACCTTTACCATCTGCACCTGAACTAAGGGCAAACTCTTCTCTCCACTTTTCTCTACATTCTCCCATCATGGTCTTTCTATTTACTGTATTTGTTCTCTTCCACTCAAACATCAAAAATGATAGGCCAGGGACAAAATATTCATTTAGTCTAACTTCACATCTCATGCAGAGAGCTTAAAATGCACGTCACACTGCATTCTTTGGTTATAATGTGCTTGGCTATGTCAGTGTCTTCATGGCAAGGCCATGTAGTTGCTCACATTTTTTCGCTGGTTGGCCCGGTTTTGCAAAGCCCGAGTAATTTTTGGTCTCAACTCATGTCTGAGAAAAATCTCCTCATGGCTGTCTGAAAATTTCTCAAGTCTCAACCCAAAATAGGCAGAGGCCTGATTTAGAATTTGGCAAACGGGCGCTTATTTTGTCAGTAAAGTATTCTGTCAACCTGAGAGAATACCCACCTGCCAAATTTTGAGATGTCCACCGGCCCAGCAGACATCTCTTGCATTTACAGGAACTGCCATCATTGAAAGTTTGATGGACGGCTCCATCAACATGATAGAGCCATGCAGCAAACTTTCAATGTATGGTCTTTTTGTTTTCTAAAAGAAAATCCCAAAGCACATTGTTTTTTTGCTAATGAAAAAAAGCAATGACCCCCTCGCCATGGAAGTTTCCTCGCATGGCGTGGGGGTCATTTTACAGTTATTACTGTCGCTTATCGCCAGATTTTAGCTGGCAGTGAAGGACAGTGAAAACTGGCCATTTTTCCGCCCACTCTAAATGGGGGGGAGGGACAAATGACCAAACCTTCGATGGCTCTTACTTTATTGGGGCATCTTAGGTGTTCTGACCATCACACTCGCCCTTAGTAAAATCTCTAATCTCACTCCCAACAACCAAGTTGCCAAGTCTAAAATGTGCCTTCTTCACTCACTCAAATATTAAGCCTCTGATCCCTCAAAATTATCTGAAAACTGCTGCTCGGGCTTTAGTCATCTCAAGATAAACATCAAAAATGTGATTATAGCAGGCACCCTATAAGTTTCACTCTCCCTACTTATAGTAATACGCATTTTACAACTAGACTCATCACAAAAACAACAAAAAATCGACCACAGCAATATTATTAAATGTATACTGGCTCCCTATTGCAGCAGTAATTAAATTCAAGTCATGCTCACTTGCCTGAAGGACTTTACACTGGAAAAAAAGCACAATTATACGACCAACCTCACCATCTTCTGCAGACTATGAGATCTAAGATGCCGAAACTCCCTAGAGGTGGCCAATCCTTGCTTCAGACCTCTAGAAACACTGAGGCATATTTACAAAAAAATTCCAGAGCATGGTGTTATGCCAAATTTGGGAACGCTGCGCTCTGAAATATTTTAAGCGCAGGGATGCGCCGTATTTACAAAAACGCAGCGCACCCCTGTGTTTCCCCTAGTGCTAGAAATGCTGCCTAGCGCCAGCGCAGGCACTCTTGCGCCATATTGCAAGGGTGCCTGCGGTGCAGGGGTGATTGTTTATGTGCAGGAAGGGACATCTTCCTGCACATAAACAATCTTTAAAGGCGATTTGCTGTTTCTATGTGTGCTGCGTTCTCTGCAGCAAACATAGAAAGAGCAAATTATGAGGAGAAATTAATATTTTCTCTTCGTATCGCCATCCTAAGACCAGGTTTTACCTGGCCTTAGTTTTTGGCGCTGTCCCAGTCTTGTAAATATGGGGCAGTGTCAAAAAGCAATGGGTGTTGCGGTGGAACACAAACAGCAACACCCATTGTCCGCCCTTTTGTCGCAGTGGACTGCTGCGGAAATGGGCATATTCACAAGGTGGCAATAAGCCACATGAAGTGACTTAACGCCACCTTGTAAATATGAGGTAAGGAGCAACGCCACCGGGGCGTCAGAAAAAGTGACACTCCGGTGGCGTTAGGGGCTTTCTAAATATGCCCCTCTGTCTCTCGTGCAATGACTTATGCATGGAACTCTTTACACCTTGAGAACAGGACTAAGCCCACTCTTCTTACATTCAGGAAACATCTAAAAACTTTCTCCTCTTCCCTCAACAGTTGAAGTAAGACCGACATCTTCGCTCCCATATTATATATCTTTCCATTTACAATATTTGTTCAGAGCTATTTCAGTTTGCTGTAATGTGGTTTTTTAAATATATTCTTTGCAAAGCACCCTCATAACTCTTGCAGGTGTGCTATTTACATTTGTTAAATAAATAAAATATCTTATCGGAATGGTGGGAGTGCCACTGAAGACGATGGAGTGGCAGAGGTCCAATAATGGCTGGTACATGTCTTCTGCGCCAACATTCCAATATTTGTCATTCTGTTTCTCCTTTCATTGAAATATTTCAGTAGTCAATGGGTGTGATATTCTAATAGGGTTATAACCCTTTCCCTTCCGAGTCCATAATTCATGCAGAGAACCTTAATGAATGGTGTGGCCCTTGGATGTTGGATGTCATCTTATTTTGAGAAATATCATCTGATGTAGAAACTATGTCCTAAATATCGTTTACAAATATGTCATCCCATTGGGCGTAGGGGTTCTATTATTAGCTCCAATGAGACAATCTTTTTGTAAACAATATTTAAGACAAGGTGTTATGTCAGACAATATTCTCACAACGTTCTTTAGGTACCATTCCCCGCTGTCAGTGGGCTGCAATGCTCCATTGGAGTGATGCTTTATGGGAAACGGCTGATGCCTAAAACTGCTACCTGGCAGGTGCTATGGAGCAGACAGTTCATGGGAAGACAACTCATCCCCCTCCATTCTTCTGAAATTAGCAAACTGGGTACCATTAAATTGTGTAGTAGTAACACCTGGTCTAAACACTGTTTGCAAACAGACAGACATGCGGTCATCTTCAACAGATGCAATGCAGGAAATGCGCAAATCTTGGTGCAAGAAGGTGGAAGGGCCCTTGCAACACCAGTCATAAAAAATGACGAGGATACAGAGGCAGCCATCGCAGTGTAAAATAATCATTATATATTTATTGTCAGAGGGGTTCTTAACAAAAGCACTTTTAACACAATTAATGTTCATTTCGTTATTATCAGTTTGAAACTCGCTTTTTACTAAAGTCAGTCAGTTTTAAGTCCTGGGCCATGCAGTCACTACCAGCACAAGCCGGATACGACTATCTGTAACTCCCAGGACTCTGTCTTGACTCGCTGCCAAGGTACACATTGATAGTTCAGTCCTTTGCCAAGCGATTATCTCATGGAACAAAAGCAAGGCACCATGAACATGTGTGACTGCTGAAGTGTAGCTGGGTGAAAGGCACGTGGAGCCGCCTTAGAACCAGAACTATGAGGTTTTAAATCTTTTTCTCACATGGATTCAGAGTTCATAAGATCCCATCTGCAGATGAAGCAGAAGGCAGGAGTGTAAGGGAAGGCACATGGTCTAGAAGGGTGGAGTGGATCAAATGCAAATGTCTGCTGTTGAAGAACTGTGAGTCACAATTCCCTTGTAACATATGAATGTCTTCGGCAGGTTGCTGTTGAGGAAGATGCAACGTTTATTTTGGGGAGTCTTGTAGTACATACACAGCAAAGGAGGTTGAGTGCTATCCACTTCAGCCTGCTCTTAACTTTCTTCTGTTTACATTTTTAAAGTTATTCCTTTCTCTATTTCCCCATAAGTCTACCCCTCCATTGTACCCCAATTATTTAACCTCCATAACCTCGAATTTACCTCAACCTATTTGTAGATGTGAAGTCACCAAAACCCCAGGGTAGCGGAAGTGACATCACACACTCTTTGACCCACAGCCATTGACATCAGAAGGTTCAATCGTTGATTCACACCTATCCGCCTAAAAGTGTCTTATTTACTGAGATGGACAGGGGAAGTGCCAGGAGTGGAAACTAGAAAGTATACAGGACTCTAAGAATCATGTACACTGTATTTCTGCTACTGTATTTGTGACACGTGAGCTGCAGTTGCAAGGGCAGTGCCAGGCATCCTAAGGAGCAAAAGCTAGCAACCGTTAATTGATGTCCAAGAACCTTCTGCAGACTTCTTGACCTCCCAACTTAATCCACTTGACAGGGCAGAATTTAGGAGAAACAAATCTCACGTTGATGCTGCATACCTTATCACTGAACAGATGTTAAATAGTAGAAGACATCAAATAAGTGTAGTGAGATAAAGTACCAATGCACCATGTGCCCATAGGAACGTTGAAATAGGCCTTGCAGAGGTGCACCCTACATCTTCAGCGTTCGTCACTAGTCAATCAGTGAAAATTGTGGAAGAGTAAGGGCCTAATTATGGGTACACCGGTCCACAGGACTGCCGTACCAGTGGTGGTGGTCCGACCACTACCACCACTGCGGGCCCGCCAGCAGTATTCTGAGTGTGGTGTTCAGACTGCCACAGGACCACCGCGTCCGCCGGGATCCAGGATCCTGCAGCGGTGGCACAGCAGTCAGGAGCAGTAATATGCTGGCAGTGCCGCTGCGGCACCGCCGAGCATAGTACGAGTTGCATGTCCACCACCCATTTCATGGCGGTGAGCCCGCCATGAAAAGGGTGGCAGAGAGGCAAATAAGGGGGCCCCAACAGGGCCCCCTGCCACTTCTGGGCCTGGATGTGCATGCAGAGGAGCACATGTTGTGCCCTTCTTGAATTGCACCCGGGTTTGTGCACGGTATGGCATGCACAACATAGTGCATGCCACACCGTGCAGAAATGTGCTGCAGACGCTGACGGTCTGCATGTTAGGCTCTCCTATGAGCCTAACTGACCACCGCCATGAGACCGCCGCAGCACTGCCCGCCCGCCGTGGATTTAAGTTTTAATACGTCGGGCGGACTACGGGCTTGGCAGTCCTCCCGTTGGAGTGGTGGTGGTGTGCCAAAAGGAGGACCGCCAAACTCTTAATCAAGCCCTAAGTCATAATGTTTCATGCCTAGAATTGTGGAACTTACTCCACTGTAATGTCGGTTTGAATAACTTCCATGATAAAGACAAAACACTGTCAACAGTTATGAGAGATGTTAGACGGAATTCTCATGCCTTCCCTTTTTAGGGCTGGCTTCAAAGAGGTTTATGTTTTTTAGAAGACCTCATGTTGTCACCTCTTCAATAAAAATTACAAGAAATAGAAAGAGAGAGAGTGGTCGTTAAGTCAGCCCCCTTGAGTAATTGGCTTCCGTGTGCTTTAAATGTTTTTGCCAATGTTGAATCCATCAAGGCCATGGCATTTTGTGGTTGGTTACATTGTTACATTTGTGTACTCATTAGATTTTGGCGATAACACATCAAGTAGCCCTTTTGGTAGACTGTGGCTAGCAGTGATGTACCACAGTATCGACTTTTAAATATTGACCTGCAACAGCAAGATATCACCTTGCACGATATCATCAAGGTAGGCAGATGTGGAGTTAGATTAGTAAATCTACACTCCCCTATGTATGCCTACTCTTACAAACTTATACAAATCAATACCGTGAATTCTACATTATTGCAGGTCGATATTGCTGTAGTCCATATTATGACTTACAACTCCAGTTCGCCTGTCGTTGAGAGTTATTGTGTGCTCTTCGATGTATTTCCTTGGGTGGCACATCAACAATTTAATTGGTGATATGATCATTTTGTTTAGTAAATGGCTATTGATCGGATGGCTTACACTGTAATAATACCATAGCATCCCAAAAACAACCTATATGTTGTCTATGTTACTCTTACCCAGACCTGACATGACCAGACTTGGAAGATCTGCACATATTGTGTATCCCACCCAATTGTAAACTCCTGCTTTATCTGGCATAGTAAATATTTTTAACAGTGTTGTGCCTCACCATAGTGCAGTAACTACAATGTCGTAATAAGTATATTTGAAGAGCACATGAACACTGCTGGCTATAGAGAGATAATAGATGCTTATTGTTACCCAATACAATGGCACTGCATGAAAAGTACATGTGGAATAAGAGAAAGCTGGAACTCAATTTATCTAGAAATTATGTGGAACATGAGTTTCCCTGCCGCTCTGATTTTGTTCACTTTAACTTGTATTGTGGTAATTGTACTTCTATAGTTACCAATTATAAATGCAGGAATCCATGAACCAATAGCTGCTCTCACTACATCCCACACAGGACTCTTGATGAACCAAACTGGCTAATTATTGTAGGTGACATTTTTAGCCAGTTTTGGCTTACTAGCCAACACCCTAGATATTGGCCTACAGCTACCAGCATGCAATGTGCTGTTCTGAAAAATGTTAGGAATATGTTATTTCTATTTTATGAAATTTCTGGTCTTCTGTTAGAGCTGGTGCAGACGTGCAACTTTGGGCGTCATTTTGATGTCGGCGGTCAGACTGCCGACTGCTATAGAGGTGGTCAGGAGACTGCCCGACAAGCAGTCGGCGATCCGACCACCGAATTAAGGATGCGACTGCCATGCTGGCAATCTGAAAGTGCTCTTTAACAAGGCAGCTTGTGCTGTGGACCAGGAAAAGGGCCGCAGCACAGGCCGCAGTGTTAAAGAGCTCTTTGTGCACATCCATGCACCGTGTGCCATGCACCATGTGGTGCATGGTGCATGGATGTGCGTGGGGGTACCATATGAGCCCCCAGGACCACTTTGCAGTGGCCCATGAGGGACGAAGACCCTGTTTGGGTCCCTTTCCGACAGCCATTTCATGATGGTTGGACTGCCATGAAAAGGCTAAAAAGGCTGTCGGAAAGGGACATCGTAATCCCGAAGGTGGTGCCTGCCTCTGCACCGCCTCCATTCGGGATCAAGATTCCAACTGCCGCCCCGTCGGGATCTCTGATCCTGGCAGAGGCGGCAGTCTGTCCTCCGACAGACAAGGCTCCGACCGCCAGCATCGTAATGCGGCAGTCGGACCAAATGGCTGTCTGTCAGTGAGACTACCACTGATGACCTGTCGGTGGCGGTCCCACCAACATCATAATGAGGCCCTTTGTTACCAGCTTGGACAGGTGTAGGCTATTTTTTAAAGTTAATATGGAAAACACCAACATTTTCTAAGCTATAAATTTGCAATTGATCATTTTGTTTTATGTTCCAGTCCCCACAGGATATATGTGTTTCAGAATCCCACCCCTTTGCCAACCACGCTGACCGACATTCTCGAGAAGAAAGGGTCCTGAATTGTACACTATCCTGAAAGGGACAAATGCACACATTTCTCTTTTTAATTGGTCTCACTTATTTTATTTTAGGCTTATTTATACAGCTACCATATGCATGTAATAACAAGGCTAATCAGAAAAATGAAATACCTGCATCAATTCATTCATGTCAGGCATCATGATTTGGACATTACCTCCTTGGCACATGCCTTATGTAAGTAAGATGTATGCCTCTCCTAGAAAGGCAGTCCAGTCTGCCTAAAAGCTTTTAATGGTTCTCACAGTAGGGGATCTCCATCCCTATAAACTTGAGTGCCACTAACCTCTACTCCTGAGTAGGCTACCCTAGTTCCAAACAGTGATGCCATAAGTGAAACCATCTGTAAAGGCTGGAAGATTATGCCTGCACCAAGCAGATTAGTGAAAGATGGACCGGCTGTTTCAAGCCACTAGTCTCCCTTTTAAGGGGAGGTCAAGATCCCCCAGCAGGTGGGTGCAGTATGTGACGGTTCACTCCTGCGGGGCGATGCCTGGACCCTGCCTAAGAGCACACTCTGAGGAGTGCACTGACTGTGCACCACCTCGTATGTGGCTCACAGTCAATGTGCCTTGTGACAGGTTTCTTGCTTCTGTGCTCACGTCTATAATACGCCACAGGCACAAAGGCAAAGGATTCCCTCATTTGCATGTGAATAAGGGAATGCCCTTTTGTTATCAAGACAGCGTCATCCATATTACAGAAAGGGTTCACACATGCATCTGCACCCCTTTCTGAAATACCAAAGTGTCCCAGGGGCACAAAAGGTGAGCACAGACGTTTTCTGCACCACCAGGGCACATTGCATTATGTGTCCCAATGTAGTAAAAGAACAGATATTTTGCAGGCAAGCCCCGACAGCCTCAGCCAAGGTAGGAGCCATCACCAGGGTGGAATGGCCCATCATCCTTATAGGACAATAAAGACCAGAAAGATCGTAGGCCATGAAAATAAATGAACAAAGCCATCGACTGAAAGTAGACACAGAAGGTTTGAGGGAATTCCATGCATGACTATAAATAACAAAAAGAGCCTCACACTGACAGAAGGAAGACATGTGCTCTAACAAGGGACTACATCAAACATCCAAAGTATGCAGTTCAATAGCTTCAGGAGAGGGTGGTTCAGGGGCAAAAAACACAAGCAAACATTCTCTTGAAAATAATGGAAATCAGGCCTTACTTTGGAGATGAATCGTGGCATGTGACACGTCAAGAGGGGTTGTGAACAACAGTCTATGTGCCAAACATGAATTGCCCTAGAGCATGCGTCTCCAACCTTTTCAATAGTGAGAGCAACTTCTAATAAATGAAAATCATCCTGAGCTACTGCCTAATTAATGGATTAAAGAGAGGTATGAAAGGGAGGGAGGCAGAAAAGAAGGGAGGAAGAGAAAGGCTTGTGCAAGCGCGGAAATCTCATAAAAACTTTATAAACAGCTCCACCTTGAAACTTACTAAGAGAACCTCCAATTTCCACACCAATTTCTTCTTAATGGTCGATGAACCTTTGCCACAGTGTTAGAATGGAGCTCAAGCCAAATACATTTCTAAATTAATCATCAATTTATAGTATTTAATGTTCAGTCAATGATGAAAAGTTTGGTGGAGTTTTAGAAGTTTTATTTTCTCATTAAGAGATTATTCTGTATTTTTATCTTTTTATTCAGGTTAGTCAAATATGTCTGTTTACAGAAATATCAAGAAAAGTTTGGTTAGAATTAGCATACACAATAACAGCATGTTCCATAAAGGAATTAATTCTTATCTTAATCTAAAAGGACGTAACTTATCCTAGCCAGAACCCATAAAGAGTTACTTTGGAAAAGAGCAAGAGAAAATTTGGAGCAAACAGGCTAATAGCTATAAAAGGTCAAACTCCCCATAAAGAGTAGTTCTGGAAACTCAGCTGAGTTCCCTAACAACTGCAGTAGCAACTGTTAACACAGGTGGAAGGAAGTAATCACAGCAGTAGCTATGATCAGTATGGAGAAAGTATAAAAAATGGCGTCAGAATAAAAGAAAATCACTCTTAGCAGTAGCTCACAGCAACTTCAGGCAAGAGTAGCACAGTCAAGTGCTAGAGGGCATAGCGGGGAAAGATGTGCACAGAATGCATCGCCTCCCTAACTAGGAACACATACTGTATAGAAAAGCACAAAAACAGTTACAAACTCTGAATGTTGGATCATCTCTAGCCAATAGGAAAGGATCTTCTGATGGTCCGTCGTCTTCTCTCTTGATTCCCACGGTAAACGTCCATGTCGACTTGTTGTTATTTGAATGTTGCTACAGCGTATTACAAAAAGATACATCTAGGAAGATTCTCTTGAGAACCTTTGCAAACCTACTCTGTTAGCTGTTCAGTCTCCCATTGTGTAACAATGGGCTGCTCTATGAAATGACACATTAATATCTAGCATGTTCTGTTAGATCATGAGACTCGGATCTATAGCAATATACTTGTTCATTATAAGCATGTGCCAGAGGTAACTCATTAAAATACGATGAAGTCATATGGTGTGAGGAAGAAAAGAAATACATTTTACAGCAAACAGCACATTTTATGAAGACGTTAGGTTCTACAGCTTAAGTATAACGTTAAAATTAGCATTTACAAAATGGCATTTCTTTTTATTAAAGAGAAAAGAAGGAATAACAGAAAATATTAAGGCCTAGCCTAGAATGACAGAAATGGGAGCTTTCTGCAGAAATAAGCATCACTTTTTCTAACCTTTATACTGGCACGCATTTCTTATGTTAATGTTAAGACACTTTTCTAAATTGTCATGTGGTAAATTGACGTCACAAATTTTAACTTCCTCACTTGGAAGCCAACAAGAAAGGAGAGTAAGGAAGGACAGAAAGAAAGAGAGTAAAGCAAAAGAGAGAAAAGACCGGAATGGTGGAATGAAAGAAAAGACAGAAGGAACATAGAAAGGAAGGCGAAAAGGAAGAGAACGAAGGAAGGAGAAAGAACAGGATGAAGGGGTAAAGAAAAAGAAAGAAGGAAAGGATGTATAAAGGACAGAAGAAAGGAACGGAGAAGATAATGACAAAAGAGGAACAAAGTAAATGATGAAGAGAAAGAAGGAGAGGAGATGAAAGTAAAAAATGAAGAAGGAAAAAAAAGGAATGAAAGAGGAGAAAATGAAAGAAGCAACAAAGATATAAAGGGGAGAAGAAAAGCAAAGAAGGTGAGACAAAAACAAGGGAAGAGAATAAGATGAAAATGAAAGAAGGCGAGAATGAGATGACAGAAAGGACTCAAACACAGGAAAGAAGTAGCAAAGAAATGCAAAAGCGAAAGAAAGAAGTAAAGAAAGAAAAGTAGAAAATGAGAAAGCGAGAAAGAAAACAATGAGAGGAGGAGAGAAAGACAAAGGAGAGTGAGAAAGGAGAGAAAAAAGAAAGAACAGAGTGGGGAGGAGAAAAAAAGGAAAGAAAAAGTGAAAGAAAGAAAGAGAAAAGTGGGAAAAGAAAAAAAAATTAATGTAGTGATACTTTTAATAATGCCTCTCTGTATGTAGTCATTGAAGCAATACTTGTTCAAGGTAGTTTTGAGATTTGCAAACAGTGTGCGCTGAGGCATTGATTTATTTTCAGGCGTGGGATAGACAGTATCTGCACAGTTGTTTATTTAAAAAGAAGATGGCCGAATGCTGCTCCTGCTCCCTCAGCTCGGCCTCACAGAACCGGACTCACAGTGATTTTCAGAGCAGCACTGGCAGATAGGTAGGCAGTTACGTCCTTCGCCATGAACTCCAAGCAGTGAGCTACAGGTAGCCGCGATCGAAGTGTTGGAGAAGCCTGTGCTAGAGACATTAAAAACACACAGGGACACGGTGTACCCAAACTGCTTGCAGTTATACAGGGCCACTGGATTTATGCGGCAGGGGAGCACCAAATTATGCAGCAGGGGAGACTAAATTATGCAGCAAGAAAAGGCAAATTATGCGGCATAATGCAGCACATTGTTTGATAGTATTACTTCATTATTTTGTAATTTGTACACATGCTAATACTGTCTGGGCAAAGATTTCACCTCCTTAGTATCAGTTTAAGAACCAAATGCAGAAATAAGCAACTGAAAGATGATCAGTTAAGGGCCTTTAACTGCGGGCAAACATGTCACCATGTTTTTAGTAACTGATCCGTTTGAGATGGAAATAAATTGTTTTGTTAAAATCTGCAGACTATGCAGCAGATGATGGATTATGTGGAAAACATGGCAAATTTAAGATAATGCAAAAAATGCAGCTGCAGCAAAATTGCATTATTCCAATGGCCCTGTATAAATATAAATATATTAGCAGCGCTAATAACTTGCGCCGCCATGCACTGCTTATGACCTCACATATGACATCACTCATGACATGTTCTATGACATCACTCATGACATCTCAAATGACATCATTGATGACCACTGATGACATAATCCAATGAGGGTGTTAGTTTGTCTTATAGTTTACATAGTAGCGAGCAACTACCATATTACCTTTCTACCTATTTTTGTGCAGCCAGGTTCCAGCTAATGGGTGTAATTGTTTACAAAATTCATGTGCTACTAATGCATCATAAGTGTGCCGAGGTATTGAAGAAGTTTTAAGGCTCTGTAGAAAAAGTTTGCAACAGGGCACAGATTTGAATACAACATACTAAGTATTGCAGGCACCCTTTAGTTATTAGACAGAATTGTGTCAGCATGACCATTTCTACGTAACATAGAAGACTGTGTGCACCAGGTACTAACCAATGTACATGTGCTTGCTTCGCTGTACAATCTGTAAAACGTTTACCTCAGTATGAAGGCTCTAGGTAGTATGATCTTTAGCACATTCAGACATTGGTTATTTTAAGTGAATAGTCGCTCTTTGTACAAGTTTTGCATAGAGTGTACACTGTACTTAATAGAACATTTTTAATACACTGTGATGTATTTTTCATGAGAGTTTCACTGTCTGCAAACAGTGTGGTACAGAGTAAACTCTCTCTGTTGAGTAAACAATGTTAATAGTACCCACTTTTCTACTTCATTTCTGCACACGGCCCCCTCTCAGGCTGTTTTTGGCCCAGAAAACACCACACCCTGGGGCCCAGCACCTTAAAGGTGGGTGCCTTGGTGCCCACCCAAGGCACCTACCATACTGTTGAGGGATGGGAGGGGAGCCCCACAGCCCCAGCCGGCAATCCACATCCAGCAGGAGCTGGCATTGCACCCGCCAGCAGGGAGCAGCTCCTAATGCTGCTCCTTGCAGACAGGAGCAATATTTTGATCTGTTTCCCTACAGATCTAAAGTCCGCTCCTAGCGTGGGCGGGAGCATTTTTGAAGCTCACGCCAGGTGGGAGTGGACCTGGTGTTTGCTCCTGCTTGGTGAGAGATTTGAAAATGGTCCTGCCAAGCGAGAGCAAACACAGGTTTTCCTGCCCGTGTCGGTGTGGGCAGGGAAACCGCTATGTCCCAGGGGTGAGCTCCCCGGGACATAGCATATGAGACGGCCCCAGGAGATGGGGTGCCCGGGGCCATTAATAGCTCAGGGAGGGGGGCCATGCAGCTCCCTCCCCGTTTTCTCAAATCTTGACCCGGGGTAGGCTTTCAGGGGCCTCTCGAGGCTCAGGGAGGGAGGCTGCATGATCTGCGGACCCCTTTCCCATAAAAAGTAATGTCGGCCCTGGGGGTGGACTCCCCTGAGCCTCTGGTCACGCAGCCCAACTCCCCTTTATGAAATCAGCCCCGGGGCATAAGTAATTTAAATGCAGACCGGACGCCATTTCTCTTTCTTTCGATCCCACAAGAGTCTTGCAGGATCGTGTCATTTTTTTGCAGTATTTCTTTATTTTTCGGCCCGGGGGTCCCTCTGGGCCTAGGATGTAGGGGACTAGTAAAGATGTGCACACATACACACTCTTTCTTAAAGATACAACAACATTCTGGCCTTTTGACTATGTTTCACTTATTACCTAGTCATATGCACTCATTAAGGGCCTCTTCTTCTGCAGGCCTCTTTCACTCTACTCTTTTTCTCTTGAGACAGATCGTCTGTGACAATGATGAAGAACATTCACTAGATCCCCCTTCAGAAGGTGGCTGGTTCTCCTTCTGTTCTTGAGGTAGGCTGCCTTTTGTATTTACACATTGGTGACTTAAAGACACAATTAGTTTCTTCACCATTTGCCCATTTCTGTTCAACAAAAAACGGAGAGCCTCAAAAGAAAAATCCACAGTAAACAGGAAGAAATCTGACTCTATTTAGGATCAGGTTAGCAGAACATCAGGATCAGATATAGGAAAGGAAGAAGAAGCTCATATCCTGCTTAGCCATCTCATCCTACTGAAGTAATTGTCAGTGCACACACACACACACACACGCCATGACATACCAACGTTTCAAAGCAGAATCTTGCTTCAGGCTGAAAATGAGACACAGAATATCGATATTCTGTAACTTCTGTCGCTGCCACCAACGCATCCCACTGAGGGGTATTCTAATCTAGCAGCCAATAGGAAACTACGTTGGCTATCAATCCTTCAAATAACTTTCCTACATCATTCAGGATGCACTCCATGTCACAGTGTGTCATAGCGCGAGGTCAACCTTAGACTGGTTAAGGATGCCAGAGCTGCCATTAACACTCATTGTGCAATGTAGAAAGCGGCACAAGTAAGACAGCTTAGTGTCACAGCAAGTGACACTGGAAACAAAGAGGAAATCCCACATAAATATTCAAGGATCGAAAAGCTCAAATTACTAACAAGCACACAAGTAACACCCTCAGCTTTGATGGAGACATGGTGCAGACAACAAGTCAAACTTATCCAACGTGAGGTTAACCGTGAAGCACTCAAACATGGAACCTACACTAGAACACGGATAAAAAAACAATAGAACCCTCACGTCGCACAGAATACCAAGGCATGACCATGCCATGGTCTGACTATTTATGAGAGAAGTTGCAATACTAATGAGTCCTTGATTGCTTGCCATAGTGCATCATCAGGGCTGACATCACTTGCAGTTGGCCCTTGATCCGGAAAGTATTCTGGTCGCCATTTTGGATTTGTATCTCACCTTAAAGACACAGTGGTGCCACATACACGCAGACCGGGCATGCCTTTCATTGGATGAACATTGTCTACAGTGGAAACTTTTTCTCTTTCTGTGTCTTGGGGGAAGAGTTCATAAGCGCTAGTAACTAAACACTCCGCGTTCCAATTCTTGCCAGACCTGACCTGCCGTCTAACTTGTCTCCCTGTTTGTTACTTTGCTAATACTGGTGAGTTTTTCTGGACACGTTTAGTTTTCTGATTGATAGGATGATTTTGTCAGCGGCAACTTGTGGGTGACTAACAGTAGCACATATTAGCTAGTTCTAGGTGGGCTGCAATGGCTCTCCAAGCATTGGCAATGGATGTAACCACAACTTTTGCATGATCACTTTCCATATAGTCCACCTGAACACTGCTCATGCTGCACCGTACTTCTGCAAAAATGCAGCTCTAGCCAATGAGAGCACAGTTCATCCACTCCTATCTCCCCCACCAACACTAGAGTCCCAGTTTAGGCTATGCTAGTGTGGCATGCCACACACTGTACAGCATGTGTGTGCTGGATACCTTATTGCAGGCCACATTGGGGCTCCACACAATAGGCCCTCATCACGAGCAGCCTAGCTATTTACGATCAATACAGTAACTGCTGTTAATGCACATATCACACGTATGAGATTTGTGATAAATGTTATCAGGTAGAGCCTGTTATAACTTATCCGGGGGAATGCCTGATATTTACTGGAACATGCACATTTTTATACAATAGGCACCAAAACCCACATTTATTCTGCAAAACTGGCAACTACGTGGTAGCACACATTAACTTCTTAGTCAGCACAGACGAATTTGATCAGGTGAGATACATATCACACCAACTACGGGGTCACTCCTAATGAAGGCCTAGTTAGTGTAGGCAAGCCCCAAATTCTCCATCCATGTGAATCTGCAGAATCCACATGAGCATGTTTGTTTGCACAATGTCTGACCACAACCACTGACAATTTGTGGCAACTCATCATAGAAATTCCCACCAATCACTCTCCGCTACCACAAAGTATCCCCAAGATGGATTTACAATGTATGTAATACACAACGTCTCCATATAGAGTCACCCAGGGAGTCTCTCTCAACAATTTTGTTTGGTAGAATCTCAAAGCGCTGCTATTCATAATCTATGGACGCTTACTTCAGAGATTACCACAATTCGGTCTTCCACTACCATCAATGTACCCTCATGTGTGGTATGCCAATATATTATGCCACATACTAGCTTGACTTTCTTTTTCACACTATGTATGACAGGCTGTAATGGATGCCAATGTCAGTGATAGGCGAATACCTGTTAAGTTAAACAATATTAGTGGGCCTTTCCTTTTGGCCAATTTGAAAATGTCCCCAAAAGACACAATGAGGGCAAAGCACAGAAGCGAAACTCTGGAAGAAGTAGACGTGTATGAATGAATGATACAGCAATCACAATGAGATATGTGGATACGTGGAACCAACAGCAGAAAATCAGCTAGAGTCAGGTAAAGAGCCAAGACTTCATAGTGGTCTTAAGAAATTGATGATGATTCTGGGTTGCCTGAAGATGAGGAGACAAAGAGTTAAGGGTTCTACCTCCCATCCTTACCCGCCAAACACAAGGGAAGATCAGGAGTTTTGAAGTAGCTGATCTTAAGGGATATATTTTTGAAGCAGGTTTGTAAAAACAAAGGTCTCAGACTAACATAGACTTGTGGCAAGTACACAGGCTTTTGAAAAGGATGCATTTATGTACTGGAGGCCAATGTACATTTCAAAAGTCGACAGAAATGTGTTCTCAGTGAGCTAATCCAACCTAAAGGCGAGGAAACTGAGGGCCTGATTCACAAAAGGCTCCGCACTCGTGGCGGAGGCCCCACAGTCGTGGGGAAGTCTCCGCACTTAAGGCAGAATCTCCCCATGAGAATTCTCATTGCAGCGATTCCGCCCCGAGTGCAGCGACTCCCCCATGACTGTGGGGCCTCCGCCACGAGTGCGGAGCCTTTTGTGAATCAGGCCCTCAGTTTTGAATGCTCAGTAGCTACTGGGTTATGTACTAGGAAACCATAGATAAATGACATTCCATTATTCAAGCCAAGCAATAGTAACTACCTAATTGATGGTTTTATTGCAAGCCTATGGTAGCAAAGGAAGAATTTTCTCCAGAACTATCAGGACTCTGTCAGAACTAAAACATATGCAGATGTAAGCTAAGCAACCTCACTCTGCTGGTCAAACAGGATCCCAAAAATGCCTCCCTGAGTGACCAGAGCAGGGTGTGTGCCCATGATGGGCAAGGTGCAAAATATTGTTCATGTCATCGGTATAAGAGAGGACTTGAAAGCCAAATGACTTGATGTGGCTTACCAATGGAGACATATAGTAAAAGGCTGGACGCAGAGCAAGGGGGCACTAAATAGGACTTTATGAAAGAAAGAATAATGCGGAGCTGGGGAAATCGTGCTGCCTATAACCAGTCAAAAAAGGAGCAGAGCCAGTCCAAAGCGTCAACCACCCTAATCTCTGATAGTTTTGAAAGGTGAATGGGGTGAGAAACCATGTAAAACACACCATTGAGATTGAGGGCCTGAACACGACTAGCCGGCAATAACTGGATGCTAATGGTACCATGGGGATTGGCAAATGCGTGGGGTTTGCAAATTATTGTGCGCACACCAGGCAACCAATTAAGAGGACATTGAGGAATAACTTGCAACTAGTCCACTTTAATACTCATTCCTGCACTATTTTCTCCCATGATTTGAGCAAGTTTTCCCCAGATGCAAATTTCAGGAGCAAGTTGAAGATCAGCAAGAGCAGCAGTCAGAACAGGCATGGGCTTAAGACAATTTGGGACACTACCCAAGGAAATCCTAAGGTGCCGCAATCAAACTGCCTGCCCACGTCTGCATTCTGCTTACTTCACTCAAAAGTCATATGCTACCAGCATGGAGAGTAACCCAACTGCACAAGAAGGACTGCTTTGGTACAAAAACATGGTTGACAGCTGACTAGAGCTCTCTTTTCCACCTTCCTTCCAAGTGCCCATTTGCCCTGCGCAGAACAGGAATATTTGGTCATCACTACTTCCTATTTACCTGAACTGACATTATGATTTGACTTGTAGTGTCACCCATAACCAAACATCTGTTATGCTGGAGATAACCCAACTTTATGTTTGAATTGCAACTTCTCCGTCATTTCAAGATAGCTGGCATCTGGATGGTGGTCATGGCCTAATCCATTGCTTCACAGATGCTATACAGGCGCCCCTCAGGGGTATCCTACACCATGCAGAACATCTCAACCAGGGCCTGAAGAAATATGATCACATCACCCCCCCTTCTTAATGGAACTCCATTTGCTCTCCTTGCCGGCCCGCACCATCTTCAAAAGCAGCTGCATCATTGACAAAGCTATCACGACCAATACCCCTCTAATCTTGCAGACCAGCTCACCATTTCTGGTGCCCTCAGCCAGGACATAAACAGAATGCAAACTAAGAAGTGTACAGAAGAAAAAATAAGACAACAAGCCTTTTCTATCTATGCACCCAGCATCTGGAACAACATCCCCGCAGTCATCAGGGCTGCCCCAACACTGCTCTAATTTAGGAAAGAGTTGAAGACTCACCTCTTTAAAGACCAATACATCGCAATACATTAATCATCCACAGCCCAGCTGCCTTTCCTATTACACGTTGACTTTATGCTTGTCTGTGACCATTAACAGAGCTCCGCTGCCTTTTGGTTAGGTTTGAGCTATAGAACTATCGCATACATGGCTGGTGAGCAGGGAACAGCTCTCAGACCTCTCCGTATCGGCACATTCTACTTTTAACAACTTAAAGATGGGCGCTCCCCTAAAAGCAAGAAGAGTTTTCCCATGGACTCAGGCCAAAACTAAACTCAAGTGTGAACACTACTGTGTGGTATGATTTGTTTTGATTCGTCCTTGCAAATGTACCCTTATTGCACAAGTGCTCATAACCCAATCATCACCGCTTCTTTAAAGTTGTCACCGTTTCCAGTATCCAAGCAAATATAGGATTTAATGCCATGACCCTTCCTCTTTATCCTAGTGATAAATCATACATTTCTGTACTGTAATTGAATATTATGTGGAAATTTGCCAAGGAAGCCATATGTTGTACATATCATTCTCATAGCTGCCAAGGTTTCAGATTGCTATGTGTGACATTTTCATAATTTCAGTGTAATTATGAGTGACATTTCAAGGACTATGAGTGACACTTTCTCGTGAGCAAAATCAGGCAATGAAGACGAGGGAATCATATAGATAGCAAAAATTACACCCATTTGAGTATAGCTGCTAATGTTTCAGATTGCTTATGTGTGACATTTTCATACATTCAGTGGATTTATGAGAGTCATTCAATGACTAAATGTGTGGCACTTTCTTGCGACAAAAATCATGCAATGAAGTCCATGGAAATATCAGAAATCACACTTATTTGAGCAACAAGAAATTCGAACTCTGCAGCAGGTGCTTTTAAAGCTATTATTTAATTTCTAAAAAATCAGCACCCTCCACCCCAACCTGAGCTTCAGTTGCGGCTGAACCACATGTAACAAAGGGATCTCTGTGATAAAAGCAGCAACCCACTGAGCTATCCACATATAATACAGTTCAATACAATACAATATGCTGGTAGACTTTCTTTGCAGTAGGCATATTAACCCTCTGGGTTACTTAATGGTGAGAGTGAAAACTGAAACTGCCACTAGATAAAACTTTGACCTCTCTCCAGCGGGAACATTATTCACCTGCCTCATCTCTGACATAGCAAGTCTCACTGCGCTGGGAAAATAAAGGCTGCCACTGTCAAAGCAAGGATATTAAACACTTTGCACTAATAAATCATAAAAGCTGCTAGTTTAGAGAAAACTTCCACCTTAGATGGCCCTGCATTTACAGCACAGACCGACAACGTTAGTGTGCCCATTTCCAAGGCGCTATGACGTGCAGGAGCCCCCTCCCCATCCTAGTAACAAACATACCAAATGTCATCAGTAGCAGATTAATAAATTAATATCCGACTTACCCGAATCTCTTTATTGCTGTCAGAATGATCCACGGAGAGGAGCTGCTGGCGTGGCACCGCGGAGATATCTTGCCTGTCTCCTCTTCAGAGAGTTAGAGAGCGAGCCATGCAATCTTGCCTCAATCTGTGCCACCTGCTCTCACTATGAGACTCATGCTGGCGTGCTGAGTCTGGGGCACAAGTTGGGCTCTGCCTGGGCAGGGCACAGCAACAGAACATGTCGAGGTCAGGAGGAAGTGAAGACCGGCTTCCTCCTTTAACTATGGGCCATGCAGCAGGAGATTTCCTGGGTGCCTTGAGGCCCG
This sequence comes from Calotriton arnoldi, assembly GCA_963921515.1. NCBI lineage: Eukaryota > Metazoa > Chordata > Amphibia > Caudata > Salamandridae > Calotriton > Calotriton arnoldi. Next base: position 761,451 of record CAWUFW010000009.1, read on the forward strand.
GCTGGCAGGCAGGGAATTCAACATCCTGCCACAGAATGCGCGCCGACCGGACACGTGACGGCTCCTCCGCAACAGTGTGTCCATGTGGGACCTGACACTACCCGGGGAACAGTAGCAGAAAGCAGGTTTGACGGCGCAAGTTTAAAGAGCGTGGTATTTGTGCATTTCATTAGGCAGATATTTGTCTCTTCAGAGAGCAGTTAGAGACGAGCTTGCAGCGTCTCCTCAATAGTATTGTACGGACTCCGGCATCGACCCTTCCGCAAGGAGAAAGTACTGGAAGTGTGACTGAATCCTCAATCCGCCGCCCTTGCTTGCTCCTGACAACATTTCTATAATGAAAGCAATACGCTGCATTGACTTTACACTACCTGGAAGAGCTGCGCTTTTTCAAATCACACGAGCGCACTATAGCATGCACAATTAATCTTACCAGAGCAGCAGTAATAAGGATCGGACTCAGACTGTCACTATTTTTGACCAGTAGCCGCCTGCACACTAGTCGCGCCGTGATGTCATTAATTATGTTGCAGCGCGTGAATTTCTGTTACACTGTAACAGCTTGTAACTGCAGACTCGCCCCGAAGCGTGCCTGAAGCAGAGTCAGTGACAAATAATTATTCACTCTGGCCTGGGTCTTGGCTCCCCACCGGTCTGGCAATGTGAACGGGGCGCTGCGCACCACAGACAGTCAGCAGTGCACCCGAGGACTCGTCGACTCAGATTGAGTCCCCCGCCGCTTCTGCCTCACTTCCTCTGCCTCCGGACATGACGGCACTAACGATCCGGATTATAATCCCGGTCCCCCATGGTGTGCCACAGAAGCCAGAAGCAACCACTCACTGAGGGCAGGCCCCGCACCACCCCCCTTTCCCCCGGTCGGTAATTGGCAGCAGTGTGTCAAAGAGCGGCGCCGGCGGTGCCGCAGAAATTAATATGCAGCCTGGAGCCAGGCACGACAGGCTGGGCAGGTTAATTGTTACATTGTAGCACTCTCAGCCACTCGGAGCTGAGAGCAGTCAATCTTTAACTATTTCTGAATTTACTGAGCCCAGCAAGCAGCTGCTGGCAGCACGTTTCGGAGCAGCAGAGCCAGTGCACAGCGCGCCACCGGTGGCGCGCGCCGGCGAGGGGCATTAAATGCGTGACAATGCATTTCAGTGCGGTGATGCGGAACACCACACTGAAATGCGTGAGCGTCACACCTGATGCGTGATACTTGGCAGGCATGACCGTGTGGTGTGGTATTACCGCATGCAAACGCGGTTCTCTGCAGTGCGTTAGATTGTTCCGGCACTGAGTCGTACTTATTAGACATTATAGTTTCTAAATATGAATTTATGATACCTTGGAATAGTGAGTTAATTGAGTGGATTCCAGATAATCCAAGAGCTGCTCAAGTTTACTAAGAGAGCGTAATATTTTGGATGCATTCGCTGTCCTCGAATGCTGACTTAATCAAGAAAAAAACCTCGACTTTTGACCAAGGGGACTCCAGCGTTGCACAGCTATGATGCAGTTTAAACTCATGGCACACGTCACCTCGCAGATGCAAACAGCGCCCCGCATTTCTCCTAGCCCGCAGGGAGATTAATACTTACTGCCCGCGCTGGCCAGGAAGCAACTTCCAGTGTCAGAAAACTAGCAACAGACACGGCACTACCCCGAGTGCCGCACCTTCTGAACAGTTTCTGGAACACGCACAGCAGTGCCGTTCCAACAACGAAAAAGAAGCCCGCGAGCGGTGCGCGCGCGAGAGCGTGCACCATGGCCTATTGCTTGCGGTTACCCACACGGCCGCCGGGCACGAAAATTGAAAACACATGGCGGCCGTGCGGGTAACCGCACGGAAAAGGCCATTGTGCACGAGCGTGTGGTCAGCTTTTGGAAGCCCCTCACATAAAGTCTCGCAGTGCAGCGCATGCGCGCTACTCTAGGCTCGACCTAAAAAAGAGAACAGGGAGAAAGGGTCCTGTTCTTCCCTATCACACAATGCTCAGCAATAGTAATCGCAATACATTCTTTGTGCCACAAAAAACAAAATATTTCACTCACCAAGCGTTTCTGCTCTACACTCATAAGTTGAAAGCGACAATGAAAAGAAGGCAGCTCCACAAACAGATGTTACTAATATAACATAGTCCAACCAGGACCATTCTGATAAGTCGCAAAGTCATGAACATAGCGTGGCTCCTGAACAAAGAATAAACATATAAGTTCTGTTTTTTGTGGTAGCAGAAATACACTAAAACCTGGGCCGAGTGAAATCTTTATCGGTTTAATCTCACAGCAAATTCCCAAAGCGAACTCCAGCGCTGCGGCGATGAAATGCACAAGCTCAACTTTCCCAGCATGAGCTGTGCGTCGTACAACTCTCTATAGAATGGTTGCACTCTTTAAACAAATGCAATTACCAGCTGTGAGGCAACGGCCTCTCTCCCGTGCTGGTATTCAAATACAAGTCCCACAGGGGATCAGGGCGAGCGTTCACGCTTGGGACATCAATCAAAGTAATTCACAGGTGTGAGAGGCAACAACCTTTCTCTGGCGCTCCAGCAGTGGCGGCCTCTCCATTAGGGCGTTGGAGTGCCGCCCCACTGCTTTCTCGCAGTGCGAGAAGCAGAATATAAAATGGTATTTTAAATACCATTTTGTTTTCTGCTTCTCGCGCTGCGAGAAAGCAGAAGGCAGGGGTATGCCTGGTTGGGGGCGGGGGGGTCGGGGAGGAGTGGCTTGCACCACTCTGAGTGCCCTGACTGTTTGGTCGGCCCTGGGGCCGAGCCAAAGCAGTCATGCGCACTCTACATTTTCTCTATGTAGGCTGCATGCAGCCTACATAGAGAAAATGGCCTCCCTACAGGTGCCCGGCTGGGTGCTGCCCGGGACTCCCCACCAATCACAACGCTGCCTTTGCAGCATTGTGATTGGCTTATAGGAGGGGAGGGAGCATGCCTGTTCCTGTTTAGGAGCAGCAGAGGTGGCGCGGGACCCGTCCCAGGAGCAGAGGCGGCGCAGACCCGGTCAGGTAAGTTTTCCTTTTATTTTAACGTCCCCCCCCCACCCGCGGTAACCCCGCACGAAACCCCCTCCCTCCCCCGAGTATTGCGAGCCGCAACTGCTTGAACCCCCTTCCAGTAAATTGTCATCGTGTTTGAGTTTGGGTTACAGATGGGTGAGTTGATGATTGGACGGGGGAGGGTGATCCACTGGTGCCAGGGGCCGCTTTATGAATCTCCGCTAGATTACCGCGATCTTATTTCTGCGTCTCCAGACAATGATAACTCAAAGCGTTGTGCTTCCGGTACCCACTCGGAACTGGGAGCAAGAGCCACCTCCTGTGGGAAGAGACGCACAAGTAAACAGTTTATAGCGCTGCGCAAATCCTTCGAACAAAGAATGACTCGGTTGTTGGCTTTCCTGCTTTAAGCCACAGCCCGTGTAATTTTTTTTTTTGTAACTACATTTTACGAAGTGAATGCTTTCTTGCTGAATAAAAGCTTTGCGTCTTTTATTCTTCACACTGGCGTAGCGCTCAAAGTCTCTTTCCCAGGAGGCATACTGCTCATATTTGTAAATATACTCTAAAAGTCTAAACTTTAAACACTATTTTCTTCCCCCAATCTGCAAACGTTTTTTAAAAAGCTAAGCTTCTAATGTTAACCTTTTTTTAGAATGAATTAATTGAATGTAGCACCCCTGGTTTCAGAACTCGCTGTTGTAAAACATTATTAGAGACTCCACATGACAGGTTCAACATGACATTCATTCTTTTCGGTGAACAGTGCCGAAGCGCTTCCGTTTGTTGTCGAGAGCGGCGTGTTATTCCTGGCGTTTTACACAAGGATTAACAGGTGACGAGCTCTAGCGGAGAAGTGCAGGTTATTAGGCCGTGTCCTGAGCTCACTGTGGTAGCTCACTTCACATCTTTGTGGTGAGCACCCTGGCTGTCAGTGTGTGGGTCACAGAATGCAGGTGAGGGTTAGTGAGTGCACTTCTGAAGCACACCCGCCATTAGTGCAGGTTAGTAGGCCGTGTCCTGAGCTCACTGTGGAAGCTCACACCATGTCTTTGTGGTGTGTCCCCTGGCTGACAGTGTATGGGTCACAGAGTGTATGTGAGGGCTTAGTGAGTGAACTTCACAAGCACACCCGCCATTAGTGCAGGTTATTAGGCTGTGTCCTGACCTCACTGTGGCAGCTCACACCATGACAGTGTCTTTGTGGTGAGCCCCTGGCTGATAGTGTGTACGCCTCTCTACCACTCTCTAGCTTCAAAACATAACAATAGAAATGTTTCTGACGCTAGGCCCTGCTGGCACACAGCGTGTATATTGCTCAGAGGTGTGTGGCACTGGCAGGGCCTAGCTTCAGAAACATTTCTATCTACATGTTGTTATATGACATCCCTTTATTAATGTAATAACTGCACTTTCACAATTGCTTTATTAACCTTCCTGCTTCTCAAATTTGCTTGAAAATGCACCATTTACCAACTCTTTTTTCAAAATTTTGAACCCCCCTTAAGATGTTCGGGCTCGCTTGCTGCGCTCGCTCGCCACAGTGCACTCTGACAGAAAGTTTACACCCCGCCACTTTCAAATGTCACCAGCCACTGAAGGGAAGGGAACAAGTGTTGGCAGCGCGTCAGATGGACGGGGTTGAAGGGTCTCAACGGCTCTCCGCAGGCAGCGAGAGCTGAGACAAAGGCTCACTTCGACGGGACTCCTGCTGGATGAAGTAGGAAGGGTATGGTTCTTCAAGCCCTGAAAGGTAAGGAAATCAAGCAGCGCGTTTTCCGTCACTGCTGCTTTTATACGAGCTGGAGGCTCCTCCTTGACACACCTGCAGCCCATTAAATCCATTAACAAAAGAGTTCATTAAGCCTTGAAATACATGTTACGAGCTGCCAACGGAGTTTAAAGGGACACAAAGAAATGCAATATGACACATGTAATAAAGCATTCCCATCTTCTCCTGTTGTTTGTTCCCAGGTGTAGTGCGGTGTGGGGACTATAATCGTGCAGGAAGCCTGGCGTGTGACAACAGCATTGAAGTAGTAAAGTAAGCTTCCCTCTTTCGCAAAAGGCAGCAAACGCAATGTTTCATTTCTCACAGAACAGATTCAACAGGTCAGATTAGTACAAGCTCACACAACATGTACCGTTAAGACATGATTGACGTAGGTTACTGACAGATGTCTGGCGTGGGTGCATAACATACTGAGAGGAATGTATAGGTGGATAAGTGAGTGAGTATGCAAGTTCTGACACCATTCTCACTTAGGTGACATTCCACATCAGCATCCTGAAAGTCCTGCTGCCATCAGAGACCCACTGCCACTCTCAATGTTATATTCAGCAGTCTTGCTGCTGTCTCTTCCTGTAGGTTCAACTACTGCCATTCACATGCACATTTGTCAAGGAACCTTAGATCGCAAAGGCTAGGCCCTTCTTTCACCAGTAAACAAAACCTTCTCACTCGTTGTGTGAAATAGGGTTGAGGGGAGAGTCATGTGCCCAAAATGTCCATTTAAAGTAAAAATTGCAAAAACAAAAAAAACGCTAGTATCCTACTTTTTTGTCCCTCCCCCAATTCTCATCAGTCTCTATATACCCATGCCCCTCTTTCTATTAAATAATCCCCTTTCTCGCTTTCCCTGATCTAGTCTACCTCTGTCTCTCCGTCCTCCCTTTTTTCTTTTTCTTATTCCTCCCTCCCTATCATGTTTACCTCTTACCCTACATTTCCCTCTCTTCTCAGTCTCTTCTAATTTTCCTCTTGTTTTACCTTCCTTTGTTTTTTATGCCTATTTCTCTTACCCTCAACTCTCTCACACTTTTCATTCACACCTACCTCTCACTTGCCGTGTTTTAGCCCAGCTTAACCTACTATACATACATTCTGCCGCACTTGTCTTATTTTTCCCACTCTGTAACCTACCCCCTCTTTTACATCATCCTCTTTACTACTATCCCTAGCATCACAGACTGCCAATACAAGGATTTTTGGTATCCTAGTTCAAGGTACATTTTTTTGTGCCACCCACTCTAGTATTGGTACCACATTTGCTGCTTGCACTGCTTAACACCCCCTGCTGCAGGCAGATTCGGTATCCGCGTAGTATTCTGTTCCACAAATATTGCCCCTGCTCATTGCTGTGTCTCACACCATCCTCTCTTCTCACAACTTCTCTCTTGAACTCATTACTATTCATCCTCCCTCCTCTTCTTAAATACATGCTCTAGCATGAGAGCCTAGCGGTAGTGTGGGCATGTGAACACTACCACATGTTAATCTACAGGAAGTTATTCACCATCGTGACAGACCACCAAGCATTGGTCATGATATACAGCAATTCAAATGCAAAAATTCCACCGCGCATCGAAAGATGGGGGATATGCCTGATGGACTACAACTCCAAAATAGTGCACAAACCAGGATAGGAGCACAACCCTGCCAACTACATGTCGCGGCATCCCCTGCCTTGCAACAGAGGCACCCTCCATGGCCGAGTAGTACCTCAACTTTGTGCTGGGGCAAAACACATCAGCCCCAATAACGATAGAGGAACTGGTGCAAGAAACGATGAATGACGCCACGCTACAAGCAGTCAAAACACTAATACAGCAACAGCAGTGGAGACGTGAACAACAGCAGTCTAGTAAGTGAAGGGGTCAGAAAAGACCGTAAGCCTGGCACGAGTCTCACAGAGGAATGGTGGCAACAAAGAAAATGCTGAGAGAAAAAGTATGGTTCCCGGGACTTGACCGTCTGGTAGAGGATATGATCATGAGCTGTCACCTCTGTCAGATAATGGGAAAACCACAAAAACTAGAGCTACTACGCATGTTGGACCTCACAGTGGCATTGTGGACGACACTGACACTGGCCGCAGACTTCTATGGGCCGCTGGACAACGGTGGCTACCTGCTAATCATCATCGACGAATACTCCCGCTTCCCCATAGTACGCCAAGTGTCATCGACGTCAGCAACGGCCACCCTACCAATTTTAGATGAGATATTTTCAGCCTCGTGTGTCCCACTGACACTAAAGAAAAACAATGGACCACCGTTCTCAGGAGAAGAATTCAGCAACTTCATGGCCTATCTGGGAGTACACCACAGGAAAATAACACCTTTGTGACCGCAAGCAAATGGCATGGTGAAAAGGTTCATGGGCAACATAAAAAAAGGCCGTCCAACGAGCAAAACTGGCGCAGATCTCAGTGGGCCAAGCACTGTGCCAAATACTTTGAGAATACCGCAACACCCCACACAGTTCCACGGGACGATGCCCGGCAGAACTGGTACTGGGGAGAACAAGCAGGACCCATCTGCCTCAGCTGGAAGCCAAACCACCATCTAAACACAGTGACATGGCCACATGCGACCAAGAGGCCAAGAAGAAGATTAAATAACAAGTGACACACGGTGTCATGCTACTGCATTTGAACTGCAGCAAGGAGATCTAGTGCTTGTGCACCAACGGCAAACAAGGAAGTCAGACAGTCCCCTCTTGAGCCAGCCACTGAAGATAACGGATGTCAAAAGGCCCATGATCACTGCAGCATCAGTGTCCTGCTTATCATTTTTTTTTTTTTAAACAAATTTTATTGGATTTTTGAAGGTAACAAATCAAGAAACTAAAGAAAAGGCACATAGACAATGTAGCATATGAATACAATCCGATCACAGAGTTAAGATTACCAAATACATTATTATACGGCATGCGAGAGTGGAAACCCTTGTACATACAGAGGAAGACATCTTGAAATACCGTAGTATACAAAAAAAAATAGACCTGGGTCGGCGCTGCTGATGGGCAAGACAACAATACAGTAATCGTATCATGTACGTATCTATTACAGTGGTATATCAACAGTCTCCCTCCCACCATCCACCAACCAACGGGTGCACTCCCAGCAGGGCCAGACTGGGAACCAAAACCGGCGGGGGGGGGGGGGGTGTTGGTTTGGGGGTGCGGCTGAGCTGTTTGCCAGGACCGGTTTTGGCCGATTTTGTTATAGGGCCGACATTGCAGCTATGCTGCAAAAACGCCCCTGTAACAAAAACGCCCCCACTGGGGCCCAAAACCAGCCCCCACCCTGGCGGCCCACCGGGGAAACACCTGGTGCCCGCTACGGCCTGACTCCCAGTAACAGACAGTAGCAAAAGTCCCTTTAGCACTAGAAAAAGCTCTCACTTCAAAGGATTGAGAACATTGAATGATGATGAAGGAGAGGAGGCACTGCCAAGTAGAAAACAAATAGCTCCGAGTGACGACACTGAGGAGTGGGCGGACGGAGCCCCTCTGTAATAATAAGATGAATAGTCCGGAAGAGGTGGTTTTAAGGTAGGTTTATTTAAGTATTAGGTAATAAGGAAAGGAAGCCCCACCAGGAGCAGCCAGTGCGGTGCTCAGCCCTTTCAGCAACTGACTCCAGCTTTCATTCTAACATTCTAAATACCAACATTCTAAAATACCTTCATAATGGCTGAGCATCATATTACAACATCTCCTCCTTTACAATGAAGAGGGAGAAAGTTACAAGAGGCATGAGGAAAATGACACGGAAAGAATCTAGGGAAAACATCGTCAAAATGTAACATGAAAAATTAACTTTGAAACCTGAAAAGGAAGAATGAAAATGGAAGAATGAGAAGACGCCAAGAGACAAAGAGAAAGTAGTGAAAATGAATGACGGGGAGGGAAATGAATGACGGGGAAGACAGAAGGCACAAAAGACAACATACTCATGCACCATCCATCTATCTCACACAAGAGCAAACACACACTCCCTCACACAAACAACAAAACAACCTAAATAAAAATTAACTTTGAAACCTGAAAAGGAAGAATGAAAATGGAAGAATGAGAAGACGCCAAGAGACAAAGAGAAAGTAGTGAAAATGAATGACGGGGAAGACAGAAGGCACAAAAGACAACATACTCATGCACCATCCATCTATCTCACACAAGAGCAAACACACACTCCCTCACACAAACAACAAAACAACCTAAATAAAAATTAACTTTGAAACCTGAAAAGAAAGAATGAAAATGGAAGAATGAGGAAGACGCCAAGAGACAAAGAGAAAGTAGTGAAAATGAATGACGGGGAAAACAGAAGGCACAAAAGACAACATACTCATGCACCATCCATCTATCTCACACAAGAGCAAACACACACTCCCTCACACAAACAACAAAACAACCTAAATACACAGATCATGAAAGCTGGCCAGGCTGACACGAGGAGAGTAAAAGGTGCAGGAAGGAAGTGATGAGTGAAACAAACAACGAAGTACAGAGAAAGGGTGAAAGACAGCCGCAGACAGAGAAGGAGATGGTGGCTGTAAATAAACAAAGCAGAAGAATGGGGTACATCCCCAAAAACACAGCGAATGAAGACGTATTGAGCTCACAGGGGTGGGAAAGAAAGAGGTGAGCTAGAGCAGGGTTTTCCCCCAAAGCAAGTTGAGGTGAAAAGTGTGCGGAAACACGGCACAGTGTACAACATGAAACTGTGAAACGGATGTGGAGGAAGACCACATGAAGCAGTTAAATTTCCTCAAAGCAGGTTGAGGTGAAAGGTGTGCGAACAAGGCACACGGCACAATGTGAAAATGTAAAAATGCAACATGGGCATTAGATGTGGTGATACCACATGGAAGTGTGTACACAGCACACTAAACAATGTAAAAAAAAAAAAAATGTAAAAATGCAACATAGGCATTAGATGTGGTAGTACCACATGGAAGTGTGACCACAGCACACGGAACAATGTGAAAATGTAAAAATGCAACATGGGCATTAGATGTGGTGATGCCACATGGAAGTGTGAACACAGCACACTAAACAATGTAAAAAAATGTAAAAATGCAACATAGGCATTAGATGTGGTAGTACCACATGGAAGTGTGACCACAGCACACGGAACAATGTGAAAATGTAAAAATGCAATATGGGCATTAGATGTGGTGATACCACATGAAGGTGTGAACACAGCACACGGAACAATGTGAAAATGTAAATAATAGATGTGGGTGCAAGCCACATGACAAAATGTAAATTTCAAAGAGAAATAGGTGTGGCGAAGAAGCTACCACACTGTAAAATGCAATGCATAGAAACCAGTACTGTGTAAAAACAATGTTCAATAAGAAACTGTGAGACAGATGTGGAGGATGACCACATGACGGAATGAGACATGTCCAACAGGCAAAGTGGATGCAAAAATTGTAGTGAACAGAAATTCACGTAACTTAAAAGAAAGTACCACCTGAAACTGTGAAAATGATGTGGAGGATGACCACATGAAAGAATGAAATATGTGCAACAGGCAAAGTGCAAGCATAAATTGTAGTGAACAAGAATTCACGTAACTTAAATGAAAGATCCCATTCCAGTGAAAATGCAATGTACAGAGCAATAAAATATAATAATGTAAATATAACTGTAAAAACACCATAAAGTACACATTTTGAGCATGAATGAAATTGCAGCACTGCAAGATGTACAGCTTCAGAGATTGAATTCCAGTTTAAAGGTGCATTACCACCAATGACCATATGATGGCAGTGAAGCACCAGAGAATGACTATGTTCCAGTGAAAAAAAACTCTATGGTGATAACGAAATTGACGAGATAGAGGTGGACGATCGGAACAATGAAAGAAAGCAGCAGGCAAGCAAACAGTAAACGTAGTCACCAACCGCATTTCGACTGGTGTAAGTTCAGGCAGCCAGGAGAGATAGTGAAGGAAGGTCCCAGGTGTGAGGTAAAACTCCAACGAAGTCTCAAAATGAAAGAAGAATGTCCATGGAGTAACCGAGAGAAAACTGCGGAGTTCCCGGTTGAACTAGATTGAAGATCATGAGAACATCGTGGTTGGCAAAGTAGCGCAGACCAATAGGAAGTCCAAAAGCACCGGTGGTGCCAGACAAGATGGAGGCACGCAGCATGACGGCGCGCCGGGTGGCTCCAGGCACGTCAATGCATGCAGGGGTCCAAGGAGGCAACGCAGCTATCATTCCAGGAGACGTCACAGAGAAATGAAGCAGATAGGAGTCGCAAGGCAGCAGGAATGACGGTGAGGGCGCGAGCGGGCTCTGTGTGCGCTCGAGCGATGTTTAAAAGTATGAGAAAGGCAGTTGAACTGCCATTGAGAGACGCACCAGAGATTATGCGGAAAATTATAAATAAATCAATAACTCACCGCCAATGTCTCAAACAACGCAAAGAAAAGTGGTTGATGAGTGCAATGCTGAACAGCTGTCAAGACAGGCAACTCTTCTTGACGCTCCTAATCACGCAAAGAGCGGAATTATCCCAGGTCACAGCAGGCACTCTCTCACGGCATATAGACTCGTAGAGGTCTTCTACATGAGGAAGAGAGCAGAGCAGAGGAGACTCTGGGGCAGTGGGCAGCGGGAGGCGGAAGCACTTGTCACACGAAGTGTAGAGACCGTCCAAAAGCAGAAAGGGAGTAGTGACAGGCTCCGTGCCTCCAAAGCAAAGCCGTGAAGTCAAAAGTAAGCAGCGTGCACAATACATCAGGGTAGCAAATGACTCTGCAGATCTGTGGGGTGCCTGGCAGCAACGTTCAGTAACGTTGAGGGGGAAACAATCAGGAAGCTGTTTAACTGCAGCTGAGGCAGGCAGTGGACAAGGAAGCGAAGCAGGGACTGGCACGCTGGTGTTGAGGGCGACCGGTAGGAGGTCACTGGTGGGGCTCTCGGTGCCAGTAAGCTTAATCTGCTTTTCGGGGAGTTTCCTTTGTCTTGAAGGTAGTTTATCTTGAAGTAGCTGAATTAGGTGGCAGTAGCATACGGAGGTTCTTCCAATCGTCGCCAATGTAATAATAAGATGAATAGTCCGGAAGAGGTGGTTTTAAGGTAGGTTTATTTAAGTATTAGGTAATAAGGAAAGGAAGCCCCACCAGGAGCAGCCAGTGCGGTGCTCAGCCCTTTCAGCAACTGACTCCAGCTTTCATTCTAACATTCTAAATACCAACATTCTAAAATACCTTCATAATGGCTGAGCATCATATTACACCCTCACAGCAGAGAAGGACCTCTCTGGGCTGTAGCTGCAGGAGAAGATCAGGGTCAGGGAAGGGAGAGTTCCTGCCCAAAGAGAGTGTGCCGAAAACTGTAAAGGCTGATTGCAAAACTATGATGATGGGTCGAAGAACATTCATTTTTGAGATACAGCCACAATGTGTACATGTTTCTCTCTCTCTCTTTTTCCTTCCTTTTCCTTCTTGCATATTTTTATTTTCTTTTGTTTCCTGTTTCCCTGCCTCTCTTACAACATACTAGTTGCATGGGGAGGGCATAACAAATGGTCCTTTTGCCAACTAAGGCAGGCGAAGAGAAAGTGTTTATTTTGTCAACAAAAGGGGGGAGATGTCAGAACGACGTGCAGGCAGGCACTAGGACCCTGCACTGAACAGATAGGGAGGGGACTGGACACCGGACACCACTTCTGGTCAGGGAGGTGGGAAAGGGGACACTTACATATACATCCACGAGGAGGACGGAGGTGCCTGCATGCACCGTGCAGACGACGATAATAAAGAAGATTGTGCACCCTTACGAGCCTCTGCGTGTTGTCCTCTGGGGCTGGGGGCACAGGGGACACGTCAAGGTGTAGGCTGCTTTGTAAGCACAGGACTAACTTTTCCTCCATAGATGCTCAGCTTGCCTGGTTCTTAACTTAAGCTCTCTCAGGGGTGCTGAAAACGGTGGGTTTTGCAGTGTAGGGACTTGCTTAGCACATTTCTTTGCGGGATCAAGCTCATCGCTACTCCCGTCCAAGCCAGTGGATAAGGAGTCCGAGATAGCCTTAGGATTATAGTCATTGCGTAGCACTGTGGACTGCTGTAGCGGATGGTCCAGAGCCATGCTAGATTGTAGAGACATCCAAAGGGAATGGGGTGTATGACTGATATGCTTGGTTGCTGCGGATTCCTAGGTGCAGGAATGGTAAAGAAGACATGGTGATACTTCGACCACTCAAGGAGAGTAGCACTTGTGGCTTCATGTACAGATGTCCAGAGAAGATCTAAACTAAGACCCCTTGTCTGAGTACAGCCCGAACGATTCTAAAGAGTCTTTAAAGTCAGCTGCTGCGTTATTCCACTAATTTTTTACGTGGACCCTGAAATCCCCATCCATAATCAGGTTGCTAAATTCAAGACATTTTCACTGCATAATGTGATAATAGCAGCAACATAGTTCACAGTGGAGGTCTGTTAAGCAAAGCAATTGTGACAATAGTTCTGGCAAGTGAAGTCTGGTCATTGGCTAGGCAGATGCTTTGCAGAAGACTGACAAGCAGCAAGAGACTTTTGAGTGATGTTGCATGATGCCTTAAAGGATTTCAACTCTGTTTTCCAGAATGGGTGCTTCTTAGGTCATGAAAGGAACTTAAGAGAGGTAAAATTGTTAATTAAAAAAAGAGGTTTAGTTATTGCACAAGACAATTAAGGTAATCAATCTACTGTGTGGATTTACCAGAAGTATTATTCTGGCGAAAAACTGTCCAAATATCTCCTATTCTACTCTGTAATACTTTTGTATTTAGGGGAAATTACTATGGTTTGATTGCCATGCCCTTTATGGGTTAATAACTCTTTATTTTAGTGCCTGACTTAAGAATTGCGGAAACCTAAGCATAGGCAATGTTCTGGATTCTCCGATGAAGAGTGACCATAAAATATATGAGTGTGATTGAATTTTGAACATTTTATGAGGCTGTTCCTTATTAACTGTCCATGATGTTGATACATGTTATATGTTCAAGCAGTGTGACTGTATGCTAGAACAGTTTATTTATTGTGCACTATCCTGCAAGCATGTATGGTTTTATTATGCAAACCAATAAGAAACTAAACATGAATCTGGAAAAAATCTGAGAATCATTTTTTTAGGAAACTGCTGCTCACATTGGAATGTTTGAAGTCACTCCTTGAGCGGTTGCTTGGGGCATATTGGGTAAATTACGATGGTGAATCTTCCACAGTTTAGTTTTGTGTTACGGGAGATCCCATTTCCCACACCAGAACACTTCTACGAGCAATTGTGCAGAAGGCTGATATTGGCCATTCAGCAGCAATCCTGGAATACAATTAGAAACCCTGACATGAGAAACTGATCAGGGAGTGCTTAAATCTCCAAAATCTGATTAATATTGCCAGAACTCAAGTCACCAATTTCCGACTTAGTGCCACTGGACGAACAACATACACCCTCCATGCATGTGCAAATGGAAAGCAATCCAATGAGAATGCTGCAATCCCCTTGCTGGACGCAGAAGGAGGTCTACGCAAATGAAGGACTAATGGGGAGTGTCCTGTGGGGATGCATGTGTTTTGGGATTTTTTACAGATCAGCAGTGTTGATTTACTAGTTATGCATACATGTCTAAAATTGCGCTTCTTGCATACGATTATTGATAACATATTAAAGTTCAGGAGCATACATGAACGTACGCTAGTGGGTATCTGTATGGTAGTTCTTAACTGGATACATTTGAATTAATTCAAGGAGAATAGCAGATTTTACACTCCCGGCGCCTGGATAATTCAACTGAGCACAATTAGTTAGGACCACTAGACAAAACCCTGGCTCTCCTCCGCTTCCTCAGCCATCACATTTACTATGGCATTTGGAAGACTCGGAAATGAATAACTGCCCTTTACCAAGCCACACGACTGAGTTTAAACGAGAACTGTTAAGAATAATGTGAAAATGGAGCTGTCTCACTTTGAATGGTGGAATTATTTCGCCACCTGCTTTAAAGTTGGGTGCACCAAGGGACTGCTCTTTTCAGGCAATGGTATTGACCAAATCAAGAGAAGTTGAGTCAGACAGTTGGATGCTGCCTTCCCTAGGTCAACTACCAGCTCTCCTCAATACCACCATGTGACCTGAACAGTGCACGTATTTTAGGATACCTGGATTCTTGATCTGTGCTGTGCATCTGGCTCTGTTGTCTCCAAGGAGTGCTGACCAAGAATCATTGACATGCGCGCTGCTTTCAAGTGGTACCCCGGCTGCCTCTTAGTGCAGCTCCCATCATATGGAATTGTTTTGCAATGTTGTGACAAGGGAGTCAACTTCGCTGAAAGGTAGCAAATGTTGATGACCAGACCAATGTATGCTAGCCATATAAAAGCAGGTGGACAAATAACTTATGTAATAATTATGGCGCAGAGGGAGTGGATGTTGGAACTGTGAGACATGTGTTGGGGAGAGTGTGGTGCACATGCATGCATTTTGACCTAGGAGGTGTAGCTTTGTAGTTGTGCAAGACAATACATAGCAGTGTGATGGTAGACATTTGTTGGTACTTACCAGCCTCCACTCCCCCGGGTATTCCTGTGAGACTCTCTGGATGCAGTATGCCAAGCACCTTCTCCTCCCATGCCGTGAATGTTCGTAGTGGAATGGGAGGGCCACCGTCAGTCCTCTGAGCCAGCTCACGGTTCTTGTTGTTCTTCTCTTTCACCTTGCTCTTGAGGTCATGCCACCGCCTCATGATCTCCTTCTTGGTGCGCGGGATGGTCCCTACTGCATTGACCCTGCTGACTATCCTTGCCCACATTTGCGTTCTGGTGGCTAATGGTGTCTGTTGGACCAGGTTTCCAAACAAATGTGGTTCTACTCTGATTACCTCATCTACCATCACTGACAACGAGTTGTCAGTGAATTTGGGCATTTTCGTCTGTGACATGGTGTGTGATGTGCAAATGGGTTAATGGTGCAGGTGTGGAGGAGGAGGTGGTGATGTGTGTGGTGTGTGTGTTGTTGTGTTGGTGTGATGTGTGCAGATTTGCCTCTCCTTTGTGCTGTGGGGTTGGACCCTTCAGTTGTGGAGTAGTGCAAAGGATTGTGGTCAGGGAAGGGGCTGGTTTTATACTCAGCAATGGGGGTGGGTCAAAATGGTGTATTCCTGTCAGGTGTGTTGTGTGGGTTGACCTGGGATTTGTATTTTTTTGGTGCCATGGGGATGTGTCATTGGGGTGTGTTAGGTGTTTTTTGAGGCTGAGCCAGGTTAATTGCCACACTTGGTAGCCTTGTTGTGTGTTTTGTTGTCGTCCGCCATTGCTGTTCCGGAGCGAGCGCGGAGGTTGGTATACAACCGCTCTTCCGCCGGATCTCCCATTCATCGATGCTTGCGATCGCGCCGGTCGGAATGCAACGGCCCTTCCGCCGGCTCTCCCATTCACCAATGGTTGTGATCGCGGCGGTCGGAAAAGAGCTGATCGTTCCGCTGTCACCGCAATGGTATCCTAATTCAACATGCGGTCACTCCGATGGCCGTGCGGCGGTTTCGGGTGTTTCCGCTGCAGGACAGACCGCCGCGGACGGATTTTTACCTGCTCTGCACGCTCCCGGCGGTCTTTCGTGGATTCCGACTGCCGCGGTCGGATTTTTCTGGCGGTTCATCCTAATCTGAGCGCCGGTTTTCCTGCGGTACATGCGGATGGTTAATTTCCGCTACCACGGCGGTCGGAGTGCTTTTCCGACCGCCATCGTAATCGGCCCCTAAGCTTGGTCAGCAAAACAATAGATTTAATAATTATCAGGGCACAAGTCCTAAAAAAAGAAGTGGGATGACTAACTAAATTAGACAGTATGCAAGTGACATCACGGCACGTGACATCACTGCGGATGACATTGCATGTAGCATCACAGCAAGTGACATCACAGAGAGTGGCATCTGTAAAATAATTTAATTTAAAAAAATGGGTATTTAAATGGCCATTCATGTAAATACTCATTGAGTCCAATACAGCTGACATTCTTACAGTGCATTCTCTTTTATATAGGAAATGAACAAAGTCAAAAGCTTGCTTCCAAATAATAGTTTCTCTTAAATGCTTGTGAAATCATAACCAGGCATGTGCCTTTGTTTCACTTCTTTTGCCCTGGCACCTAGGTGTGAGGCTCTAGATAGCTACCACACAGGACTGTACTCGCACAAAAGGAGAGCTGATGGCTTTAAATTAGCTCTGTGCCTTGGGCCTAACTGGATGGGAAAACAAAAAAAAACCTCCACCACCTGCACATTGTTGCTCAGCGGAAAGCAGTCAACAGTGCAGGCACTGCTGAATGTGTCCCGGTGTCGAAAATTTCACCGGGACAAGTTCAGCTTACTTATTGGGTCCCAACTTTTTATCAGGTGGTACAGTGTCCACCTGTAAAAATAGTGGGTAGACGCTGTCTACCTGCGTGTAACCCGACTTGTGCATGATAAATATGAAGCACTTAGGCTCCATAACAAAGACACAGAGGGGTCGATTCCGATTCGGGCCGGAAATCTCTCCGACCGAGCTGGACCCGGAGAGATTTCCGACCGAATCGGACCCGTGCAGCCCGACCGAACGAGTACGATGCGTCCGTATGCTATCGTACTCGAGTCGGTCGGACTCCCATTGAAGTCAATGGGAGCCGGTCGTACAACGCGTACGCGGGCTCCCATTGCCTCAATGGGTGCGAGGCGAACAGGGGCGCCCCCTACAGCGGGTACGCGGCGAAGCAACTCGCGCCGTACATGCACAGGTAGGGGGGACCCATGGGTCCCCCCTGTGTGCGACTCGCGCGGCTACGTGTACAGGCGGGTCCGACACGGACCCCCCAAGTACGGCTCCGACTGCTCTTTCGAGCCGGACGGCGCGTGTCGGTCGGACTGCTCGCGGCGCGCATCGTACTTACCCGGCCGGGTAACGTCTCCATTGCGCGGTGCGAGTCGTGTCCGAGTGAGTCGGTCGGTGCGGTCCGACCCGGGAACGAGTCGGTCGGAGCGGTTGGGACGCCCGAACGAGTCGGTCAGCGATTTCGCATCGTACTCGCTCGGCCGGACGCGCGTACGAATCGGTCGGGAAATAGGGCTCCGAATCGGATCCGGTTAAGCCGAATCCAATTCGGAGCCCTACCGGCCGAGATCGGAATCGGCCCCAGAATGTTTAAGTTTAAAACCATGAAGTATATTTAAGGTTAATGATTTACAGAAGGAAAAAATCAGATTAACACCAATAAATAATCTATACTACACTAACTGAAACACACAATTCTAACATTGTACACACCTACACACAATTCTAACATTGTACACACCTACACACAGTTCTCATAAGACTATCTAGTCAGGTTAAAGCAAGATGTTACAATTTTATACTCGTTAGGTTCTCATGGCTCCTCAGAATACAGGCTTCTCTCAGCGCCCTTCAAACTTATACAGTATGCAACAGGATTAAATTCATGTACCAAGCTGTATTCTGCAGGTGTCTTCATGAATGCACTATTCATTAAAAAATTTCATGATTATCACAAAGAAAAGAAAACATTTCTTCACATGGGAAAGAAGGCAAAAGAACATTGCATTCGATAATTAGGACTTCAGTTTCAGCTAGAAATACAATGTTCATGTGTCACAAAGCAAAGATGGTAAGCTATGGTAGCCATTTTAAAATGCAGGCCTACATTAGCTATGGTCAATTTAGACATAAATGAACACGAGTTCTCTCTACAAATAACATTTGTATGTTTCTGTGTTAATTTTGTGGTTATGTAAAACATTTAATAAAGAAAGAACTACACCAATACCTCCTTCTGGTGATTCTAGGAATCACCAAAAATCACACCTTCACTAATTTAATTTTCCCATTACACAGAAGTTGTTGTTTTCGGAGCTTGTGTCTAGACTCCTCCAACCATTTAAGTTCACAATATACTTTGTCTTGAATGTTGTTCATCTCCAGTTCTTCATGTCTTCTCATTTTTACTCTCATTGCTGACAGCAGTTTTTCTCCACTGCAATTTAACCCACCTGTCTGGATACTTAAGGCACAAAGCTTGAATTTTCAAATGTATGAATATGTGTTACTTGAGTTTGTTAATCAAAACACGGTTCAATTCTTTATCTGTGGTAACACTGTTCCTGGGGTTTTTTCGAAAACACTTTTAACAAAGTAGGTCCCCTCAGGAGCTGAGTACCTTCGGTTTGGTACTCTTTGTTCTTCTGACTTCTGGTTGTTTACTACCACTAGCACTCTGTTTGATTGGCTCTAGTTCTTTTCTGATAGTTTTCTAGGATTCGCTCCTCTGACACAACGGTTCTCACTCGCTTGCCACTTTTCCACTACTTCTCGTACCATCTGCCCTCTACCATCTGAATTGCTCTTCAAGTTTGTGGTGCACACTCTCGTTTTTCAGCTGCTTGGTTTATTGTGGTTATTCTCAGCTTTCACCACAGACTGTGCAACTTCCACAACTTGACTTTGAGACCCTTGCATACTGTCTTCTCTGCCCTCTGAGCGTTTGTTTATAATTATAGATTTGGGGGACTTGCCACATTATCCACCATCTTCTGCATAATTTGCAGATTTTATAAAAAGAATTGGTTCTATCTCAAACGGATCAAAAGTTACTAAAACCGCTATTACAGATAGCAGCGCAGTGTCAGTTTTTTTTACATATAGGCAGGTAACCTTGCAGTTTCTGATTGCGTATGTAGGTGGTGAGCTGATTGTAATGAGCTGAAACCTTTACCCACACAGTGCTAACATTTGTAAAAATTACAAAATCGTCAAGTAAGACTGCTTCAAAATATGCTGCATCACGCCACATAATTTTCCATTTCCTGTCACATAATTTAGTCATATATGGCCCATGAACTGGTCCTCCCATGCTATATAGCTCCAGTGGTCCTACATTTGATATTAAAGTAGTGTGTTACAAAAAGGCAACTGACCACAGAGTAACAGCCCTGTGAACTTCCAGGGAACAAAAGCATCAATCTTTGTTCAACGTCAGTAAGTAACTTTGGTCTAATGCTCCCTTTATTTGCTTTTGGAGCTCTTGAATCCATAGGGTAATTACACTAAGAATTGAAGAGCTCATAAAACAAATAGAATTAGCATTTGACCAAAGGTACTTACCATGCAAGATTTACTGTCCAAACAAAATCCAACCCACGTTTATAGACTTCAAAATAGAAAAAGGCTTAACCCTATTGGCAGTGTGGCGGAAATTGCCAGGTACAATGACGACACACTCAGTCTTCCATGGTTCCCTTTTAAAACCATGTATAGCAAATACGTGCCTCGCTCCATGACACACTCCAATTAAGGTGGAAAGATTATGGCCCAGAAGAATGGTCCTGGGAACCAGTTTCAAATATTCATGCCTTCAGTACCCATGCTGCCTGCTCATAGCCCCGGTAAACCGGGCGAATCACTGAGACCACAAACCTTAGGGACGGAAGGAGAGATACTATCAGGATATTAAAGAACCAGTGCAAGGGACTCTCTATACCCAAACAACTCGCCTTAGCATCACATAAGGTCCTGAATCTTTTAACAACAGTGTCAGATGGTACTCACCATCTAGATCTTTAAGATCCGTTTCTGCCAAATTGGTATCCGTACCTAGGTACAAGCGAGCCTCCTGGGGCGGAAGATGCTTTGTCGTGGGAGCCTCAAAAGCCTGGAAAAAACTTCCCCTTCACATTAAATCTATGCCAAATCTGCTGGCTTTCAGGAAATCACTAAAACCTGGCTTTTCACGTCCTGCTAAAATCTCTCTTGGCTATTTCTCTTGTGGTCTTTTCAGCTAGCGCCAAGACGCCCATGGGCATTCGAGCGCTTAACAAAACTACTTAACGTAACATAACATAACATTGACATCACCACATGGAGTCAGAAAAGGGTAAAAAAATAAATAAAAAAAAGACCCAGAGTTCTTCAGTTTCGATTTGGATCTTTCACTTCAGCTCATGAGAGGCATTGGAGGACGAAGGTTGCAGCATGGAGGAGGAGGCCACCATGCAGACCCGCTGCAAGCCCACACTGCTCTGTCATAGCATTTGACTCTCGGTGGTCTCAGTGCTCTCACAATAAGGATTTCCCAGTTCTCACTGAACATCAAAATCTTGGTGGCCATTTTGAAGGTTTTCCTTTCTAAACTGCACCCCTTTTTCTTTGCCTTGTTAAGCAATCAAGAATCATCTGGATGTGATTGTCTGTTCTTGTCTTTAAAAAACTTAACAGCATCAACAGCTTGTAGTCGAATTCTCTTTTGAGATCTTTAGTTTTCATCTAATCTTGCATAAAAGACAAGACAAAGATTAGTGACTACTACATGCATTTATCAATAATCAACATAAAACAGAAATTAACAATATACAAGGACCTAATATAGCACTTCTGAAACACAAAACAAAATTGCTGTGTTTAATGAGTATATGAACATTCTTCAACAATATTTAGACAGTTGAAGTTTGGAAAAAAAGGCATCCAGTTTTATTTACAAGACATTCTGAGACGAAAGAGAAGGTTTAACAAAGGGGCAAGAGAATCGCTCTTTGAGGAAACAAAGAGTCAAGAAAGGAATCACAAAATAAGGATAGACGCATTGAAGGTGGGCGAGGTAACTGTTGTTAAAGAAGCGGGATACAAAAAGGATACAAAAAGGCAAGTGGCCGTAAAGTAATGTCACAACCGTGGCTGCTCAGCCCTCTGTCTTTTGAGAACCACAGTACTCCAAAATGGCAATCACTTGTCTGAGGGCTTCCAGCTGCCTTTAAGGTGACTCAACAGCTAGTCCACTTCAGGTTTTCATTCTTTTTTCTTTTCTCTTTCCATCATGGCTGTTCCTCCATTAGTTTAATCCTCACTCTCCCAATCCAGTTATGTCTTCTGTCGTGTGGTGTTTGATGTCATTTCCTTTTCCTGTTCTTTTACTATTTAGAGGCCTCGGTCTGGTTGGAGGGTGCGTCGCAACAGTCATGTTCCTTCACTTGTTCATTGCTCCCCCCACTTGCTGTTCTCGACTCTTCGCTCTTGGGTCTTCCTCACCTGGATTCCTGAATCCTGATTTTCTCCAACGCTATGAAGTCATCATCAGCAAGGATGCTTTTTGCGCCTTTGGCTTTTTCCTTTTGAGAAGGCGGCACCTTCTCGAGGGCACGTGCCTACCATATATTCCGGTGTGTGGTGGCAATGTGGCTTGCAGAAACAGTCTCCAGTACATCGGACAGAGGAAGACCTAGATCTGGATTACGGGTAAGTGTCTAGCCCTGAACATGTAACAGCACTGTGTGTTTGCAGAAATAAAAGGTGTCAGGGCTGAAAATAAGAATATAAGAGATCGAGAAACTCCAGAATAGATAAAGGAGAAACTAGACCAAAGGCACTTATTGTAAAAAAAAAAAAAAAATCTGAAGTAGTGGGAAGAGGTCTACAGAGCTTGTACTAAGTATTTGTGCTCAGAAGAGAGTTCTGGATTGGCCCACGCACTTTGACCACCTGCTACAGCGTGCGGAGTCTCTCTTTATTCCCATACTCCTTTCTTCTAGGAGTACCCCAGGTCTGGTTATATTTATGTGGATTTGGTGTGCATCTGGAGATGAAGTTAGGCAAGTATCCCTCTTGCTGGTCCTGGATGGCGTATAGAGGTTAGTATTCCTGACAGTGTCCTCTGGGTCAGTTCACTCCAAAAGCCCACAGGTTGATGCAGGCAATAGGCACTTCAAGCAAGCTGACGGTTGTGTCCATTTGTCCATAGCAGTAAATCATGACAGCTTTTGGTATAATGCTCAGAATCAGCTCTACGTGAAGAGGTTCACTTGCAGGTCTCAAGTTGGTTCTGGGGTTCAGTGACTGAGGTATTTAAAGAGTGCAAACCGAAAGCATTGGCAGAAAGCTACGATCCAGTCATCAAAAAGTCCCAACGCCTGTTTTTAATAGGAACTAATTAAATATTAAAATTCTTCAGGATTCATTTTAACACCCACGAACATTATTTCATTATTACAACACATCATCTAAATGGTTATAAGAATATTATTTGGCTAATACACTACACTGCTTGTCTATCAAGCAAATATTTGTGTCACAGTGGAAGCAGTGCCTTTCTGATGCTAAGTGCACGACTAGAAGAACTATATATGCAAAGAGACATGAAATCAGTTTACTTTTTCAAAAACATAATGGCAGATTCTGTGCCAGCTAAGCACTTCTCTTGGGAGAGTGCCTGTCAAGCACAGGTCAGGACATAATTCTTGATGTCTTTTAGTTTGAAAATAAAGCCTGCGGCCTCCCATTTCCATTTCTGAGTCCAGAATGTAACTGGATGAAGAGTGAAAATGGTGGCAGACTGAAGTAAATTAAGCTCTTAGAGATAAAAAACAATAGTAAAAAAAACATTAAAATATTGGCAGAACAAGCAGCCGTAACCCTTGTAGCAGAAGCGTGTAGAAAACTGGGGCGAGCAACAACTTGAGATTGCAGTTGGGATGCACCAAGCAGTTCCCTTTTATACTGTTAGATGATTTTGACCTGGAACAGGAAACAGACAAAGAACAGGAATTAATATCTCGCCATAATGGATTCTGAAGGTCACACTAGAAACATATGATAAAGTTAGTAAACTTACCAAGGAAATATGTGGCCTGGAACAAAACTACACTTAAAGCTAAGGATCTCAATGGATAAAGTCTGAACTAAACTACAGCGTTGTCTAACCAATACATAGAAAATTTCCTCTTGAACCTAGCTCAGTGTTTCACATGGAAACCCTCGACCAGCAACCAGAGCAATGCCATGAAGACTCACAATGAAACAGGCCAGTGACCAAGGCCAAACCTGAAACACGCAAGGCAATTGACCCATGTTGCCTCAGTGTTGAAAAGGGGAGTAGCCCCAGCATCTTTGCTGTGCTCATTGGTAGGGAAGTGGGGGTCCTAAGGTCCGATTGTGGCCTTCAGCATGTACAGAACAGATTGGAAAGGCTTTTCCTTTGACAGAGCCTTAAGGGTTCTTCCTGGGATTCTGGTTGCTCTAAAAATATGGTAAAGTCGTTTCTCTCAATTATTGTTTGAAAACGGTTTTTAAAATTTAAAGTAGGCTTCCACGCGCATAAATGCAGTCCTGACTGTGCTGCCACTAGCAAAGAGATAGATCTATTAAAAAGATCGCATGCTATTAGTTTTAGGAGCAATGACGGCCATTTGAACCCCCAGCTCAGATACAGCAGCCTTACAGTATGACATTTGTCAAGGAGACACATAGTCTTACTTCATCTTAACAGGGAGGGGGTGGTTGTGTTTGGGAAGCCTGCACTACAACTCCCACCAGGCCCCCTTGTCCCAGAGCTCACCAGGATGGAGCACTCCCCCCACCCCACCCAGAAGCATGTGTCAGCCATTGCATTCCCCTCATCAAACTAACAGGTAGATAGCCATCTTAACAGGGAGGGGGTGGTTGTGTTTGGGAAGCCTGCACTACAACTCCCACCAGGCCCCCTTGTCCCAAAGCACACCAGGATGGAGCACTCCCCCCACCCCACCCAGAAGCAAGTGGCCGACATTGCATTGCCCACCTTCACCTAACAGGTAGGTAGCCATCTTAACAGGGAGGGGGTGGTTGTGTTTGGGAAGCCTGCACTACAACTCCCACCAGGCCACCTTGTCCCAGAGCTCACCAGGATGGAGCACTTCCCCCACCCCACCCAGAAGCATGTGTCAGCCATTGCATTCCCCTCATCAAACTAACAGGTAGATAGCCATCTTAACAGGGAGGGGGTGGTTGTGTTTGGGAAGCCTGCACTACAACTCCCACCAGGCCCCCTTGTCCCAAAGCACACCAGGATGGAGCACTCCCCCCACCCCACACAGAAGCAAGTGGCCGACATTGCATTGCCCACCTTCACCTAACAGGTAGGTAGCCATCTTAACAGGGAGGGGGTGGTTGTGTTTGGGAAGCCTGCACTACAACTCCCACCAGGCCCCCTTGTCCCAGAGCTCACCAGGATGGAGCACTCCCCCCACCCCACCCAGAAGCATGTGTCAGCCATTGCATTCCCCTCATCAAACTAACAGGTAGGTAGCCATCTTAACAGGGAGGGGGTGGTTGTGTTTGGGAAGCCTGCACTACAACTCCCACCAGGCCCCCTTGTCCCAAAGCACACCAGGATGGAGCACTCCCCCCACCCCACCCAGAAGCAAGTGGCCGACATTGCATTGCCCACCTTCACCTAACAGGTAGGTAGCCATCTTAACAGGGAGGGGGTGGTTGTGTTTGGGAAGCCTGCACTACAACTCCCACCAGGCCACCTTGTCCCAGAGCTCACCAGGATGGAGCACTTCCCCCACCCCACCCAGAAGCATGTGTCAGCCATTGCATTCCCCTCATCAAACTAACAGGTAGGTAGCCATCTTAACAGGGAGGGGGTGGTTGTGTTTGGGAAGCCTGCACTACAACTCCCACCAGGCCCCCTTGTCGCAAAGTACACCAGGATGGAGCACTCCCCCCACCCCACCCAGAAGCATGTGTCAGCCATTGCATTCCCCTCATCAAACTAACAGGTAGGTAGCCATCTTAACAGGGAGGGGGTGGTTGTGTTTGGGAAGCCTGCACTACAAATCCCACCAGGCCTCCTTGTCCCAGAGCTCACCAGGATGAAGCACTCCCCCACCCCACCCAGAAGCATGTGTCAGCCATTGCATTCCCCTCATCAAACTAACAGGTAGGTAGCCATCTTAACAGGGAGGGGGTGGTTGTGTTTGGGAAGCCTGCACTACAACTCCCACCAGGCCCCCTTGTCCCAAAGCACACCAGGATGGAGCACTCCCCCCACCCCACCCAGAAGCAAGTGGCAGACATTGCATTGCCCACATTCACCTAACAGGTTGGGAGCCATCTTAACAGGGAGGGGGTGGTTGTGTTTGGGAAGCCTGCACTACAACTCCCACCAGGCCCCCTTGTCCCAGAGCTCACCAGAATGGAGCACTCCCCCGACCCCACCCAGAAGCATGTGTCAGCCATTGCATTCCCCTCATCAAACTAACAGGTAGGTAGCCCTCTTAACAGGGAGAGGGTGGTTGTGTTTGGGAAGCCTGTACTACAACTCCCACCAGGCCCCCTTGTCCCAGAGCTCACCAGGATGGAGCACTCCCCCCACCCCACCCAGAAGCATGTGTCAGCCATTGCATTCCCCTCATCAAACTAACAGGTAGGTAGCCATCTTAACAGGGAGGGGGTGGTTGTGTTTGGGAAGCCTGCACTACAAATCCCACCAGGCCTCCTTGTCCCAGAGCTCACCAGGATGAAGCACTCCCCCACCCCACCCAGAAGCATGTGTCAGCCATTGCATTCCCCTCATCAAACTAACAGGTAGGTAGCCATCTTAACAGGGAGGGGGTGGTTGTGTTTGGGAAGCCTGCACTACATCTTCCACCAGGCCCCCTTGTCCCAAAGCACACCAGGATGGAGCACTCCCCCCCACCCCACCCAGAAGCAAGTGGCAGACATTGCATTGCCCACCTTCACCTAACAGGTAGGTAGCCATCTTAACAGGGAGGGGGTGGTTGTGTTTGGGAAGCCTGCACTACAACTCCCACCAGGCCCCCTTGTCCCAAAGCACACCAGGATGGAGCACTCCCCCACCCCACCCAGAAGCAAGTGGCAGACATTGCATTGCCCACATTCACCTAACAGGTTGGGAGCCATCTTAACAGGGAGGGGTGGTTGTGTTTGGGAAGCCTGCACTACAACTCCCACCAGGCCCCCTTGTCCCAGAGCTCACCAGAATGGAGCACTCCCCCGACCCCACCCAGAAGCATGTGTCAGCCATTGCATTCCCCTCATCAAACTAACAGGTAGGTAGCCATCTTAACAGGGAGGGGGTGGTTGTGTTTGGGAAGCCTGCACTACAACTCCCACCAGGCCCCCTTGTTCCAGAGCTCACCAGGATGGAGCACTACCCACACCCACAACCATGTGGCAGCAATTCCCCTCAATTGTGTCACAGTACAGGTAGGTAGACAGTGCATGCACCCTGCAAATCCTCTCAAAAAGCATGGAGCCACATGACCACACCACCCCTCACATGTCACCCAACATGGCATACATCCAATAGTCACTTCCTGTGTGCAGACAGCCAAGTGTATGTAACTGTCACTGAAACGTAACGTCAAGCCAGCAAGCCACATTGTGAAGAAAATCAGGGCACAATCGTGTCCGGCACGGAATGCTATGTGCAAGTGCCATGGTGGCAGAGCATGAAGGCCCATATGAACACAAAACATGCATGGTCAGTTGAAAGAAAGTAAAGTACATGATATCACAAAGGTATGCAGAAGATTACAATGGCTAGTTCTTGCTCAGATGTAACGTCTTCATTGCAGAGCAAACAAAAAAGACAAATCACATAAAGTTGATGGGCTGCAAGTCGGTAGATGACGACATGTACTTGTAATCACACAATCTGTACGTGGAACATGGTACCTATTTACATGTCACACCATGGACAAGTAATGTATGTACCCACACATCATGGCATGATGTGCATTACCTTGCAGCCATACAAAGTGAAAACAATGTAAACTTTGTGGTGTAACACATGTAACATCCAAACATCTAACACCATGCTTGTGGGATGCACTTTAATGACCATTTCACCTCTGTTCAACAGGAGATCAACAACTCACTGCTGCAGAAGACAACACCAACCTGCAGAGCCAGTCTCCACACTCGGAACATGGACTCTCGGATGCAGACTCCCTAAGTTTCTCTGATGAGGAGCACCGACCTGGCCCGTCCGGACTGCCAGGGCGCACCATGTCCCAGGCCCCCACTGTCCCCACCACCACCACCCCAGCAACAACAACCGTGCTGACCCCTGCTGCAACGACCTGTGCGGCCTCAACCACCACCACCGCTGCCTGCAACACTCACCCTGCCTCAGTGGTTACCAACCCCTATAACACAATCAGAGGAGGGCAGGGAGAGTCTGCGGGTGCGTCGAGTGGCAACGCCACAGGCCCGGGGCAGCAGGGCAGGTGGGAGGGCAACTGGGGGATAAAATCGAGAGGACACTGGGACCGAAGCCCTGGCCAACATCGCCAGAGTCCTTGGGGCCTACGAACAAGCCCAGGGACACACGGGCCAGGCCCTGGAAGAATCGCGTGAGCTCCGCCTGCTGCTGAGGTCCATAGACACGTGTATGGGCCAAATCGTGGACCTCTTGGGCCAGCTCGTGGGTGTTCTGAGGGACAGACCTGTGGGCCAAACTACGGCTCAACCCCCCCTCCAGTGGCCCGCAGGGTGATCCCCCACCAGCCCAGCTGCGGCCACAGAGAGGGGTGAGCAGCAACAGGATGACTCCTCAGACACCGCTGACCCCGCAGCAGGAGCCCCCCCTGGAAAACGCAAGAGGGGCCGTCCGAGAAACACCACGGGAGGATCAAGTGTCAAAGCACCAGCCAAACGCAAGTCAAAGAGACAGTCATGATAGCACCTCTGTACACCTTGACATTGACTTTGTTGACTATCCTTACCCACACTGCCATGTTGATGGCAGGTGTCTGTTGGACTGTCACCTCATCAATGTGGTGACTACTCTATTGTCTTGTTTGCCATCACTGACAACTCATTGATTCACTTAGCACCATTTCTTGAAACATCACTTGTCTGTCACAACCACTCAATGTAAATAAACACTCTTTACACACCTATGTCTTTGTGTCAGCTCCATGTTTATCACAATATGTACAATGTTGAGTCAGAACACAATGTACTAGTGGCTCAGATCGTGACGAGGCATTGAGAGTCTGAAGGGACCTAGAGAGACACAAGAGAACGACATTTACTCGTCAGGTGTTGGCATCACAGCCAGTACACAACACTAGTCATCAAGGTACACAAACCAGCACACATCACAAGGAGAAACAATCTCAACATAGACATCATGTAGCTGGTCAGGACTACACTGTGCCACACACATCAGCCATCAGCACAGAGCCAACAACAGGCAGCAGTCAAAAAGCTCCTCTCGGCCTCATCACCACCATCAAAGACAGCAGACAATGGCACTGTTGTACAATGTTACTCACACTCAAGGGAAGTAGCAGTTGATGAGCTATTGGCGCAGGTCGACACCTTCCTCCTCTCCACTATCCTCGTCACTGGACACGTGGGCTTGCAGGGGGGCATCTGCGGCGCATCATCGTCCAGGAGCAGGGGGATCTCCTTGCGCAAGGCCAGGTTGTGGAGCATGCAGCATGCAACAATTATCTGGCACACCTTTTTGGGAGAGTACATCAGTGCCCCTCCGGTCCTGTCCAGGCACCGAAACCGAGACTTCAGAAGCCCAAAAGTACGCTCCACCACACGACGTGTCCTCCCATGGGCCTCATTGTAGCCGACTTCCCCCGGGGTCCTGGGATTCCGCAGTGGGTTCAGCAACCAAGGCCGGTTGGGATATGCAGAGTCACGTAGGTGTCAGATACACAGAACGATTTTGTAATATGACTGTAGCTGCAGACAGCATGTCACACATACAGCACAATACTTGACTCAGCTAACTCACCTACAAGCCACGCACGGTCAGGATGCAGATTTGCCATCATCTGTGGTACGTTGCTGTTACGCAGGATGTAGGAGTCGTGGGCTGAGCCAGGGAATCTGGCACAGACATGTGAGATGATCATATCTGCCTGGCATACAACCTGCACATTAATGGAATGGAAATGCTTCCTATTCCTGTAGATGTGCTCATGTGCCTGTGGCGGAACCAGGCCAACATGGGTGCAGTCAATGGCACCAACAACATTAGGGATGTGGGCAAGGGCATAAAAATCAGCCTTCACAGCTGCCAATTCCTGTCTTCGTGGAAAATGGATGTAGGTGTCCTTGTATACCATCATAGCGGACAGGACATCCCGTAGCACCATTCTGAACATTGCCTGCGACATCCCACCTGCGCTGGCCACTGTGTACTGGAACGAGCCAGTTGCAAGGAAATGCAGGGCCGCCATCACCTTACATGTTGGTGACACAGCAGTTGGATATGTCCTGCGAGGCCTCAGATGGGGCTCCAACTGAGCACATAGGTCTTGGAGGTTTTGCCGATCCAAACGGAACTTACCGATGATGTCCACATCTTCCATGTCCGCCAGCAAGGTGAATGGATGATGCACATTTGGTCGCCTCCTACATAAGATAAAAGGGGACACTTGTCAATTCAATTCACCTATGAGATGTGTCCAACATCTAACGTTTTGACTGACACAGCGCCAACAATGACTGGCCTGAAACAACAGCTTACAGCACAAGTCACATGCAGAGACAACTTGACCCCAAGTAGTTGTACATGTGATCAGTATGTACAAACTGAGTACACCCGAGACAGATTCAGACTATGTGAATGTGAAATGGGACATTCCGACATCTTGCGTCACCAGCCCTGAGTGCACTTGACACAGCACATGTCTGAAACAGCAACACTGCTGTCTCCTACGTAGCTGCTGTACCTGCCACACCACCTTGCGTGAGTCGGACAGGGCACACATTAACGACACAATGAGCACAGTGTGTGCATAAAGATCGAGTATCAACATGAGTTCAGCAATCTACAAAGTGAAGTATGCACATTAAGTAGTCAGTTCATCATTACTGTGTGTTGCTTAGCCATCTCACACATTGACATGTTTCCATACTTGAGAGTCCATCACACGACAGATCTGTGTACATGCACAACAACATCATCAGTGACATGTGAGGGACTACATGCCAATGCATGTACTCCAGTGCACTGACATGGCATGTGTAGACATCAGTGAGTTGAATGTCACACTAGCATTCAATTTAACTATCTGGTGGCATGATTCATTGTAAGTGTGGAGTGTTCAATGATGAGAACTGGCCAATGCCATTTCTACAGCAGGATGTGTCCATAGGTGCCCTAAGCGTGCACCGCCACCGCAATCACGGTCATTGGCACCAATGTAAATATCTTCAACCACAACAACCTGGAAGCGATCCAGGGTAGGGAACTAGAGGCACGGGGTATTAGGAGTAGGCAGCCTCCACCTCAAACTGATTAACACACAAAGCCTCTCCTAATTGTTGACCTAATTGCTAATATGTCTTCTATATGAGTGTAGACATCTCACAAAAGGTAAAAGACTGGTCTCACACACCACCTGGTGTCATGCTTCATCATTGGCCAGTCCTCGCCCTCTAAAAACTTGGTTTGATAGAGGGCGGGCATACACCTGAAGACAGGGATGCACTTCTAAGACTAAGTGGGGGCCCTTAACAAAAAAGTGAAATTTAAAAAGCCATTACGAATGTCAAACCTCTTTTTAATGTGACTGACATCTGTATGGTATTAAAAGAAATGACCGGTGTATCGGGGATATTATAGTCCCCCACCGTATCCCTATTGGTCAACATGTTTCTGCCTAATGGCCCAACCGGGTCCGCGGCATTCATCAGGACCTATCATACATCAACGGGCTCCTACCTTACCATTCAATATTGGTGAGGTGTCCACTAAAATGGGGTGATCAAGATCACGCACCACAGTATCGCGGCTAAAATGTTCCAGCCTATGTGAAATAAGAAAACAATAAACATTCAAAGGAAAGCAACATAATCACACATTATTTTTGTGAGGGTCATTCAAAAACGCCACGTACACATGCAAAATGAGTGAGTGGCTATAAGTGCAACAAACTGTGTCAGTCATCGGTGTCACCGGATATCAGCCAGTGGTCAGGCAGAACTACCTACTGCTTGGCCGAGACATCGTCAGTCGGTTCATTTACCTTAATTATCTTTCAATTAAGATAGCCACACCCTCGCGTGGGTCAACAATTAGGAGAGGCTTTGTGTGTTAATCAC
This sequence comes from Calotriton arnoldi, assembly GCA_963921515.1. NCBI lineage: Eukaryota > Metazoa > Chordata > Amphibia > Caudata > Salamandridae > Calotriton > Calotriton arnoldi. Next base: position 793,152 of record CAWUFW010000009.1, read on the forward strand.
CAATGTAAATATGCCACATCGTGGTAGCGACCTCCGTGGCAACGCGGTGTGACACCGCCATTGCCCATGCCCATTCAGCCAATGGGAACTGCAGTCGCGCTAGTGGAATTAACTTTTGAAAATCGCGGTAGGCGTCCTCCGCTACCGCGGGGCCGGTCATTGGTTACATTTGAACAAAGCTGATCTGGAACACCAATTGCAGCAGCTGAGTACCCCTGAAACATCCCCAGGGGGCTATATATGTCTGTGAGGGAGCCACACATTTCCACTGCATCCAGACACTGCTGCCTGCCATTCTTCATCCCCAACTGCTGCTGTTCCTGCCTCCTGGACCCAGTGATGGCGAGGACTGAGAACATCAGGGCCCGTCCCTTCACCACAGAGGAGCTGGAGGTCCTGGTGGACGAGGTGCTTACACACTACAGGAGGCTATTTGGTGCTCCTGATGTTATGGTGAGTGTTTGAGAGTGAAATTTGGAGAGTGCAAAGAGTGCTCACATGATGTAGCTCTGCGGTCGTATGTGCCTGTGAGTGCAAGTTTGTGTGATACACTGCCTAGCATGCTGACTCAATGTCAATGGGGTGTGTAGCCTTATTACCACAGATCCATGGCTGCATTGAAGGATGGGAGGGACATGAGTGTCTTTGCAGACATACAGTAACACTGCTGGTTTGGAGAGTGGAAGTCAGAACAAACATTGCCTGTGCTAATGGATATCAGAGTCCATTCGACTTTCACATGTTCATTTGGGACATTTCAAATGTGTTTCGTCCAGAGGGTGTGTGTACACCTTTCATATTGTCACCATGGGTATGTGAGCATTATGCACAAGATCGAAATGCCTGAGGGTGACACTCTTTGTGGAAAATCGCCTATGACACATCAGAGTGATGTACTTCTGAAACATCCTCCTTCCATTGATTTCATGATGTGTACTGACTCGCATGTGTAGGCACTGTTTGACCTCTCATATTGTACATGCATGTGATTGTTCCGATGGGCCAGGTTTGACCTCAGTGTGAGTCCCCCTGGCCTGCACAGATACTGCCCAATTTGTAAGGGACCCATCAGTAAATGGACAGAGTGCAACATATGTGTTGTCTGCCACCCTGTCACTCAATGAGCTATCTTAGGCCTGATGATTGCACAAGACAGACCTTGTGAGAAGGGTGTGAGAATGTAAGATCATGTCCATAGGTGTGACATCCACGACACAGTGAGCCACTCACAGGCCAAGGACATTGAGGGGTGTGTAGTGTTGGACACAGTGAGTCTTCCCCAAAACATCATTTCCAACATGATGTATGTCTTGCTCCCTCACATACTGCATCACAGATGAGGGCCTTCTTCACATTGCTTTGTGTGCTGCCATTCTGCATGTGTGTGAGATGGCCAGGTCCTGTGTCCACCCTCATACCTAAATGCATTTCAATCCGATTATCTGATGCAAATGTACTACGTGTCATGTTGTATGGCCTCTGCTCAAGGTTTCTGTACAGCTGTGCTAGTGTTTGCATGCTCCTGTCCTGAGACACAGTGGAACATGGCCCAGTGTCCCTGAAACTGCCTCTTCTTGTCTCCCATGCCTGCAGCTTAAAGTCCGCCAGCGTAAGGCCTTATGGAGGGCCATTGCACGCAAGGTGCGGGCTCTGGGTGTCTGCAACCGACGGCACACACACTGTCACAAGAGGTGGGATGACATCTGCCGGCTGAGCAAAAACGTGGCAGAGATGACGCTGGGGCTGCTCCCTCGGACTGGAAGGTTGTCGCGCAGGAGCATGACACCACTAATGGCCCGCATCTTGGCTGTGACACAGCCACAGCTGGATGGACGTTTGAGGGCCCATCAGCAGCAAGTTGGGGGTGAGTATTCTGCGAAGGGTGACTTTGGGTGTGAGTGACTGCATGTATCCCAACCCTGTGCCAGTGTTGAGCTCCGTGATGTTTCCAGAGTGATGCAATGGCTTGTAAGTGGCCTCTGTGTTGAGTGCAGCTGACATGCATTTTTGCTACATGTACTTTCTCATGTGTTTAAAATAATGGCCCTTGACATTGCAAGATAAGATGTGGCCTCATGCCATCTGCTGCATTATGGGTGTCATAGATATCACCGGGGAGTGAATAGCTGTGTTCCTCATCTTAGTGTGCTTACGTCGATGTGTGCAGTGCCTGACTTTGGAATTGTGAGAACTACACATCTGCCGACAATGTGCAAGGGTCGTTGCGCTTCAAAGCACAACATGGTGGACATCAGTAGCTCGTGGCCATGGTATGAGGACATTCTGGAGTCAGTATCTGTGTTGTCCCCTTAAAGTGACTCCGTATGTGACTGTGACAACATGTTGAGATGTACATCTATCTCACCTACAGGCACGTAGGTATGCTTAAAGGAATCAGTATGTCAGGTAACTAGGAGGCACGGGCCAGCTATTTGGCTGCGTGAACATCACATGGGTCAATAATGACAACTATGCATGTTTCCATGCATCTTCTGACTTTTGCATGAAGATTGCACATGCAGACTGCACAGGGTGGTGTGCTACATGGGGGTATCATATTCTAGTTTTTTGCTTTGGTTGCATATGATGTTTGTGAGTAGGGCACTGTACTGAACCTACGTCTCTTTCTTTTGCAGCATCTACCGAGGGCACAGAAGGACAGGGGACGGACACCAGTGGTGAGGCATCTGGCACGACTGCTACACATGAGCTCACTGACACTGATGTGACCAGCGCCTCGGAGGGGGACAGGAGTGTCCTGGAAGACTCACGCCCAGAAACACCAACCTCAAAATCATCTGACTCTAGCGGTGACTCCTCGATGTTGGCGGGCAGATGGAGTGGGAAATCAGCCTCTTCTTCCACCACACATCGTCCTGTGCCCACCCTCCCGGCTACTACCACTAGTGCTGCCTGTTCCCGCAGCAGTAAGAAGGGTAGAGTGTCCTTCCCCCCAGCCACTGCTGCCCCTGCCCCTGTCTCTCCTGCTGCCCTCAGTGTTGAGGCGGTGGACCTTTTGCGCCTGCTGTGTGTGGGTCAGATTACTCTCCTGAATGCCTTCCAGGATCATGACAGGAAGTTGGCACAGGTAGTTGCCTTCATGGAGGGCATTCATTCTGACGTGGGTGGGCTGCACAGGACTGTCCAGTCTTTGTCCTCCACAGTGACGGCAGCCATTCAGCTGTCACAGGCTCAGAGTCCAGCTCCAGTCCCTTCGGCAACCACCCTGCCAGTGGCAACATCTGACGAGAGTGACCTCACACCACAGCCCTCAGGCTCCAAGTACTCAACACGCAGCACACAGCAGCAGCACTCCAAGCGGCCCAGAGCACAGACACCATCCCCCAAACCAAAAACAGGCACACAGGAGCGCAAAGGGAAAAGCCCTTCTGGTGACACTCAGGGGCATCAGGCCAAGAAGCAGGCTTCAGGCTCACATGCATCCACATCACCCCCATCCAAGGACACTCCCGTCCCCAAACCTGCTCCCAAAGGCAGACAAACAGTTGCCCTGCCTGCTGTGAAGCTGGTGCCTGCAAAGAGTCTGCAGAAACAGCTCTCTAAGGCAGATTCACCCACAACCTCAACTCCCACCCTCACCCCTGTGAAGCTGGGACAGGAGAGCAATGTGGGGGGTTCACCTGGTCAACAGGGGATGGACGGGAAAAGGCAAGGCCAGCCCAAGCGTAACACCAGATCCAGCAAATCCCCACAGAGAGAGCCACCTGCACCTGATGCACCTTTGGTTGTGAGTGAGGCTGTTGTGCCCGCCCCACTTCCCACTCCTACCAAGACAATTCTTACCTATCGAATCCCCAAGAAGTGGAAAGGCAGCCCTCCACATTCTCCCTCACACACTGTGTCTCACGGCAGCATATCTCCGCCTCCCCGTGCCACGCTGCCACGCGGTCCAAGCAGCCATCCGGCTCACAAACCACTGATACCTCTATCTCAGCTGGTCCTCTCTCTCCCAGGTCCAGTCCTCCAACTGGCCCCGACAATCAGCCACCTCCCAGTTCAACTGACAGCCAAGTGTGAGGCAAAGTCCCCCTCCCAAACCCATCGCTCCCACAGCGGTGCCTGGACTGCCCATTTGTATCCCCAGAGCTGTGCTGATTGCCATGGCAGTGTACGGTGTTACCCATTCCCTGTGCAGGTTCTCATGCACGCATGTGCCTACTTTGAACTATGGACTGGCCAATGGCCTTGCTGTTTGTCACTTTGGATGCCCATTCCCTGTGCAGTTTACCATGCACACATGTGCCTACTTTAGATTTGTACTGGCCAATAGCCTTGCTGTTTGTCACTGTGGATGCCCATTCCCTGTGCAGTTCCACATGCACACATGTGCCTACTTTGAACTATGGACTGGCCAATGGCCTTGCTGTTTGTCACTGTAGATACCCATTCCCTGTGCAGTGCCCCATGTACACATGTGCCAACTTTGAACTATGGACTGGCCAATGGCCTTGCTGTTTGTCACTTTGGATGCCTATTCCCTGTGCAGGTTCTCATGCACACATGTGCCTACTTTGAACTATGGACTGGCCAATGGCCTTGCTGTTTGTCACTTTGGATGCCCATTCCCTGTGCAGGTTCTCATGCACACATGTGCCTACTTTGAACTATGGACTGGCCAATGGCCTTGCTGTTTGTCACTTTGGATGCCCATTCCCTGTGCAGTTTACCATGCACACATGTGCCTACTTTAGATTTGTACTGGCCAATGGCCTTGCTGTTTGTCACTGTGGATGCCCATTCCCTGTGCAGTTCCCCATGCACACATGTGCCTACTTTGAACTATGGACTGGCCAATGGCCTTGCTGTTTGTCACTGTGGATGCCCATTCCCTGTGCAGTTCCCCATGCACACATGTGCCTACTTTGAACTATGGACTGGCCAATGGCCTTGCTGTTTATCACTTTGGATGCCCATTCCCTGCGCAGGTTCTCATGCACACATGTGCCTACTTTGAACTATGGACTGGCCAATGGCCTTGCTGTTTGTCACTTTGGATGCCCATTCCCTGTGCAGGTTCCCATGCACACATGTGCCTACTTTGAACTATGGACTGGCCAATGGCCTTGCTGTTTTCTACTTTTGGTGCCTATCTGAGTAATATGTAATAAAGACAGTTACCCCTGTTGTCTGCTTTGTCTGTGTCCTTGCTAAATAAGAGGTTTTATGTATGGGTATGGTTTTATGTGACACATGCTCTGTATGCCACTTCAACATTGCCAATTGGTTGTTTTACTTTTTCAGAGTTTGGCAGAGGTGACAGGCACTTTAGTTCTTCTAGACTGTGAGGCCTGAGGGTGCAATAATGGTTGTTTGTGATGATCTACTCTTATCCTAATCACTCTATGGTCAGGTTTGCTACATTGTACACGTCATGTTATGATGCAATGCCACAACAGGGGTGATTTCTATCCACAGGATTACTTGTGGGGGGGCCAGGGTCCATCATATCTGTGTGATCTTTCTTGATGTGTGAACAGAAGTGTTGATGTGTGGTCATCTTGTGTAGGCCCGTCTACCTAGTCACACGGGGTACATTTGAATATGTGGACTTCAGTGGTCATACAGTGTGAATGGGCTGTCATTGTCAGTAGTGTTGATGTGTGTGTGCCCCTGCAATGCCATCTGCACACATGTATGATCCAGGTAATGAGTGCCTGTTTGTTTCAATTGTCTGCCATGTGCTTCAGATAGTGGGCACATGTAGGAGTTGTAGGTTGGGCACTGTGCAGTGTGTTGTTGTGTCCTTGCACTCCTGGGGGACACCTACTTGTTGTCGCTGCCAGTTGTGAGTATGCAGTGTGTGTGCCTGCCAAGTCTGTGTTGTGTTTTGTTGCTCAGCCATGTGTCTTGTTACTGTTTGTGCTCACTGTGCAGACCTGCTCAGCCACACTGACATTTTTTGTGATTTTTCTCATGCATTGCTGTCACTTGACCCATTTTTGGCTCCAGTATGGTATGTGGTATGTGGAGTCATGCCATCCCCTATATGTGCTTCTGATGCCTACACATTGTGAGTAACTCCTCTATGTGTTTGTGTACTGTTCACTCCTCACCTGTCCACTACTGACGTACACACCACTTCAATCTCATGTCTTCCACCCCATGGCTTGCCAGTGTGTGAGCCTCCCCACCACTTCATAGTGTGACACTATGCTGTGTGTGGCTGAAATGTGTACAGGGCCAATGTGCCACTCAGGACAGTTGCCCAAATTAGTTATGTGTTTTTTTCTTTAACTGTTTTGCAGTCATGGTTGCTCCTGTGCAGTGCACATGTTTGAGCAGCTCAGTCCTCTAGTCATGTTGTTTGCCCCTGGGTTTCCCTTAGTTGTGCATCTGTGGGTGATGGTTAAGCTGTATGTGTGTTTGCTGAGGTACTGCTACCCTTCCTGAGTGTGATGTTCTCTGTGTGCTGTGATGATTTGTGTTGTGGGAGTTCATGGTGTGGCACTCAGATATATGTGCTACTGGTTTGGTTGGTGTGCACACAATGCTTGGTGTGCTTGCTGTGCTGTCAGTGTGTGTTGCCTTGTACTTGCCTGGTGTGCAGCCCCCTGATGTCCAGCTGAGTTTGCTATGTGAGGGATTGGTATGTGCATCTGTTGTGATTTTGTTGTGGATGTATGCAGTGTTTGGCCTGTGTTAGCTCTTTCTACTGACAGATGCTATGTATGTGTGATGTTCTATTTGCATGGGATTGTGTGTGAGTAGTTGTTGCTGTGTGATACATGCAGATGTGTGTTGCAAGTGTAGTGTGCATGTCACCGGCCCAAATACCACAGACCAGTGATGAGTGTTTTACGGAAGTTTTATTATATATATTCTGAGCTCTTGATACGGTATGGATTTTCCAGTGTCTGTGTCCTTTGTTACTCTTCTTTTCCTGCGTCTGCTTCGGAGCCCGATTGGGCGTTGCACGTCCCCTCGGGAAAAGAAGAAGGAGAGGCCGTCAGTATTGTGCTCTGGTTTTACATGCAGTTTTCCTGCCCCGGTTTACCCCTTTTTCTTCCTTCTCGCGACCCCTGCCCTCTCTTACCCCAGTGAGGGCTCTTGGTGTTACTTCACACCGTTCAGGGTCCACCTCCTTTAGGACTATCCTGGCCTTTTGACCACTCCTTGGATATTCTTTCTCTGCCGGGGTGTATCTTCACCGTGACCTGCTATGAGGGGTTTGTGCCTCGGTGCCCGTGACTTGCTCTGGCGGTGAAAGGGTAACTGGTTCTGGGTGTGTGGGGAGGAAAAAAGTGAACCCCTACCCTTCCTCCCTCTCCACCCTGATCCTTCCCTAGAGTCCCGTGAATACATTCTGGGACCTCCACCACCTCCCTAGTGAGTGCCCCGTTCCCTTCAGCACTTGCCTGAAGCCGTGACCCGCTGACAGGGTCGCGGCTGCCTCGTCCGTGGGGCCTTCCTCCGGGGACGCCTCTCCCGTTCTCTCCTCGGTCGCATTCTCCTTCCCAGGACCTCTGTCTTCTTCGTCCTCCTTCCGACCTCCGTCCGCGTCGTCCTCCTTCCGACCTTCGTCCCTCGATTCGGTTTCCTCCGTCTCCCGCACTGCTCCGCTGCTCTCCACGTCGACGCCGTCTTCCTCCCTGCTCCCGGTGTCCTTTTTCTTGGTCTTCTCCGTCCGCTTTATGTTTCCTGCTTCCGGAATACCTGACGCAGTAGGACTCCGCCCCCGTGACGTCACTGGAGACAGCTGAGGAGCGAGTCCTCCGGTGCCCCTGGGGTATGCGGGCCCAGCCCCCGGGCCGGCCCCATCACAGTGCATTACTTGTGTGTCTGGCACATGCAGCAAGGTGGATTCTTGTTCCTGAGCTTGTTTTGAGTGCACATTGGTGGTTTCTCCTCCTATTTTTGACCTGTCACTTGTCAGGATTGTGCATGTGCATGCTTGTGGTACACTGTGACGCCATGTTCACTGGATGAGTGGTGTGGTGTCTCAGTCTGTGTCAGCTGATTGTTCCATTGATCCCAGTTATTGTTCATGTTTGTTTTTGGATGATGCAATTCTTGTTTGTGTTGGGGTATGGTGTCTGGGCATTGGCCCTGAGTGACAATGTTGTGTACTCCTGTTCTGTCTGTGGTCACATTGCCTTTCCACTATTTGGCTGCACATGTCTGGGCTTGTTGGACTTCTGTGGATGTTGTTTGTGAGCTTTGTGTTTGGCTATTGTTTTTGTGTCAGCATTGGTTCAGGCATCCCTGAGTGCGGGTGTGACATTTGTGGATGCACCACAGGGAGTGTGATTGGTTGTCATTGGACTCACAGGACATCATTTGGACCATTCTGTGTGTTTCTCACAGGTGTTGTGTGCTGCAGGTGTGAGGTGGGTAGAGGAGGGGTATGTGTGAAGGTCCTACTTGTGTTTGACAGTCAAGGAGTGTGACAATGAGCCATGTGTGTTGTGCTGATGACATACACATGTCAAGTAAGTGGAGACAGATGTGCGGCTGGTCACTGTATGACTTCAGACACTTCCTATCATTCCTGTGCCTATGCATGGCCTGCCTTGATGTCTCCCTGAGTTGTTGCACAGAGGTCACTTTGGCTTAATTTGACTCACTGTGCCAGCCATGTCTGATTTGATGGCCTAAGGGTGGTGTGATATGTTCCTTCTCTTGCATGTGATGTACAGATGCTATGTGGCTTGCTCCATGGTTTTCCAGCACTGTCCACTTCACTTTTGGCTGGCACATTTGTTGTCATCCATTGCTGGTGGCCTATGGTATGGGTATGTGGCTGGGTGTCAGTGTGGGGTGTTTGTGAGTAACTTGACAGGCAGTGTGAACGGTTCATTGGATGTTCATAGGTAGTGTGAGTCTTCATTTTGTGATCATACTCAGTTAGCTTCACAGGGGTGGAAGGTTGGTGTGAGGAGGAGGGTTGTCCAGCCCCTGAGCTTCTGTGCAGGGTGTTCCTCTTCACCCCCACCTTCCCAGTCTATCTCCCTTGTCCTTTGATGTGTGAGGTGCAAGGTCTGGCTGCACCTGGCAGATTAATTGTGCATGGGGGGCACAGGAGGGGCACACAGCATGTTCTCAAATGGGTGTGGGATGAGTAGTGTGGGAAGGGTGAAGGTGGAGCCCTGTAAATCTTTGCGGACTGCCCATGCCTGGCGAGGGCCCTGCCTACTACATTGTGCGCAGGTTTTCCCGCGTCTTCACTGCTGCGGTGACGTGACCCGGACATTGCTGTGATTTCGCGGTTGATGGGTGACCCGGATGCGGAGGGGTGAGTTTCTGGCAGGTGGGAGATGTGTGGGTACACTGGGGGATGTGTTCCTGTCCCCACCAGAGTGTCTGATGTGGACAGGAACCGTGTGTCGGCACAAGAGTTGTGTGTTTTGGTTGTGTGCGGAGTTGTGTATTTGCGTACCTGCGTCGTTGTCCGCGACGGTGCATTATTTGCTGGTAGTGGAGGAGGTACAGCACCGGAAGGGCTTGGAGTGTTGGATCCATTGCGATCAGGACCGGGTGGAGGGGACCGGGAGTCTGGTTTCGCGCTCCGCTGTCGTGCTTCCGCCGTCTCTGGGTAGGTGGATTCTCCGCTGCGGTTTGATGGGCTGTTTGCGGCATCGTGATTTGTACGGCGGACGGAACGTCATTCCGCACGGCGGTGAGTCCCTATTGGCTCACTCCGCCGCGGTGGCGGGCGCAAAAATCTGGCGGTTCACCTGACTATGCAGCGGACAGAAAATGGGCTATGTTTGCCCATCGTAATATGGCCGGCGGGAGGACCGCTGCTGGAGTGCGGAAAAGGGCATTTTCCGCCCCCGCCAGCACCGCGGATGTGCCTCCGCCCGCCATCCTAATCGACCCCTTAGTTGTGGCTTCAATCCATCTGATAGTGCTTTCTGAGTCCCAAAATTTGTACGGAAAAGCACTAACAGGGTCAGAAGAATTCAGTAGTGTGAGAGTTGTTCTTCTTTTCTCATTTAAAGGTGCTATAACCTGTGTTTATGTTAACCAAAACTGTGTTTACTCTGTCCTCAATCTTGTCTGGTCACCATACACCACGTGACTACTACTACTGTTTTTTTGTCCTAAATAAAGAATTGTGTGCTCTACTCTGCTAGACGTAAAGTGTTCCCAGGGACCCTTACCAGTATTGTACCTAACCAAAGACATCCCAATTGTCTCATGTTATCATTATACAATGTATCAATTAATATGCTCAAATAAACTGTGAGAACAACTGAAATCCAATCTAATGCTACTATGAGACAATCCCTGAATATATTCTGTAGTAAAATGTTTCTTCTTACTTGTTTCTCATTGGTGCATATCCTGAGAACCATGTACTTGCATAGAATGTATGAAAGTCTTTGTCTATAGTCCTATAAAAGGACGTGTATTTCTCTGTATCCCGGAACCCCCATTCCTCATCTTTTAGAAAACGAATCTATGCTGGATTGCATACTGAGCTTTACTAAGTTCCTTGTACTTATGAGTTTTACGCTTTGCTGCTAAATTTGATGGAATATTTCATGTACCGCACACATTGATTCCTTACATAAAATTTCAAATTATAGTCGGTGTCTGTCATTCTTGACGAGTGTCACAGTATTGATTCTTAAACTTGATTAAAAATGTATTAGTGACGGGTCCAATTGGGGAACACCAAAGTCATTATCCTGTCCTAGCCGTTGGTGTGCCTTTGTTATGGTCATTTAACTCACGTTTGCGCACCTACATATCTGGTAGCAGAGGTGATGGTTCAGATTGGATCCAACCAGTAAACAAATTGGCTATAGAAGCAACTACTGTACCTTCGTGGTCCAAATGGTTTTCCCCGAGATTTAAATAAACCCAGTCCCAACCCGATCCTGGTTCCGGGTGACGAGGTGGCTGAAGAAGGACAACGTGAGTATCAATAGGAATTTGCGCACATGTGAAAAGTAAATAAGTTATGGAGCAGTGCATACTGGGAGCCATAGTAGGCGCAATATGGTGGAATGCAGTGGACGGATTTTGGGAGTAATTATTATGTGGCTTTGATCTTTGGATTTGTTAGAGTGACAGTTATTGTATTTCTGATTATGTTCTTTGATTTTTGAAATTGATAAATGTATGAGTTGTTTTACATATGGTATACAGCTAAATAGAGGTACCTCAAGTTAGAGTATTAAACTGTTGAACTTGCCTGCTAAGGTGAGATGTGCTGTGAGGCGCTATCAGCAACACCAAGATAGGGAAGTAACCTTTTCTGCTTAATGGTGCTAGTTAAATTTGGTGGTGGTTCACTTCTTAGAGCGCGGGAGTAGGACACACCAAGTACAGTTTCTTTCACAGGTTGAGGGTCTACTGGTGAATGAAAGTAAGTAGCATTCTTGCTGTTGTAGAAATATCTGTTTAGTCAAAGCAGGCAAACGAGAAAGACTGTGGAAAGTGGTTCAGGAAATTCCGGCAGTATTTGGCTGTTTTGTCATCAATGTGCCATGCAGGAATGGGCTGGCGGATGCAGTAGCCATGCTGTGATAGGGTGACCTTTGACAGACACGCACTGGTATTGGTAGTCAGATCGCGAAACCATTAATGTGGAGGAGGTGAGTGATTGGAATAGAGAGTGATTGAAGGCTTGTCAGAATGGGTAATCCCGTGTCAAAAAAGGAGACGGATGGGAATATGGAACAAAACATCCCCCCTGAAGGTACCACAGCTAGGGAGATGGAAAGGGTTATACACGTGTATGTGGCTTAGCCAATGGCACGAATACACATCCAAAGATAGGCAGTTACGATTCTCATTGAGCAGAACATTCCATATTCCTTGAATAGAGAATTTGAGGAGGAGAATGTATGATTTAATATCTCAGCCTTGGCCCACCCAATTTGAAGCCTTAAATCTTTGATTGAATTAAAAATCCATAGTAGGAAAATGTAGAGAAGGAGAAACCAAAAAGGGAGACTGAAACATAGAGTGAGGAGGAAAAAGCTTTCACAGACAAGTTCCTCACCATAAGACTACCTCCGTACAATGCAACAGCCGCTGCACCGAGTGCTACAGCCCCAGCAGTAACCTGGACCGGGACTGTTGTAAAACCCTCTGTAGAAGCCCATGCACCCCCCACCTATACAGAAACTGCTGTCTCATCCCATGTTCAAGTCCTAGTGCCCGCAGCAGTAGGTGCACTGCCTTTGTCAACCACCGCGACTGCTTTCCCGGTTGAGACACTTATCAGTGCCCTAACGAGCCAACCTATTCCAAGTATATCTCAGGACACTGCACCGAGGCCTGTAGGAATGACATTAGGGTCCCCGTAAGAATAAACTTTGCCCAGCAGTAGAATAGAAGACCATACAACTAGTACAGCCTCACCTGTTAACACGCTAAGCGCAGGGCAAACCCTACAGCAACTTAATGTCGCCCAACTAAATACAGAATTTGAAAAATTGTTAAGGTAAAGGTGGGAATGGACTATTTAGGGCATTACAGTGAGTACAGGCTGCTCTATATGAGCAAGGAAGCAGCAAGGGTGGCGGGAGAGGCAAGCGAGTAGAGCGAAGGTGGCAGACGAATGTGGAATTGACATAACCCAGTGTAAGAAATTGTGGAAGAATGCCAGGATGACAATGAGCAAAAAGGAATTGAAGCTTCTGAAGTTGAGAAGGTTAAGGACTCAGGTAAGGGAACTAATCGAGAACATTGGGGAATTGGGTGACACTGAAAAATTCAAAGAGCTGTGGTCTAGGAAGGAGATGGTCAAGGTGAAGCATAAGAAAGAGAGTACGAAGGAAAATGGGAAAGGAGCTACACAGAGAACGGTAAAGGAGTATCTTTTGAGAGAAGCACAGGGAGGAGCATACGCACATCTCCCATGGTCGCGACCAGACCTTTTCTATTTTACCAACTTCCTTCCCAAACTCAGAGAGAATCCTGATAAGTGGTAAAACAGATGGAACAAATTGTGACCATTTCCAAAGTCCTGTGGGAAGATTTGGATGTATTGTTTGAGATGGCGGTCCCAAAGGACCTGTGGGCAGAATCTAAAAGGGCAGTTGATTGGCTGACACAAGAACCCCCTCGGGTGGCAGGGACGAATGCCCCTTCGCCCATAGTCAAAAACAAATGTTACGAAGTCATAAAACATCTTAAGACAAAGGTCCCCCAAAAGGAGAAGAATTGGCCCAAGATTTTCCAAATCTCGCAAGAGCCGAAAGAGTTGGTGCATGCCGACTTTGAGAGGTTGATGTAGGTGTAGAGGGAGCACAGCGGAATGAACGATCCACTGGGGGATAATAAGGGAGGGTTTCCTGCCTCTTTTGTGCAGGGACTAAGACCCAAGATCAGTAATCAGTTTATTCAAGATGTCATCTGCTGGCAAAGCAAACCTGTTGACAAGATCTTGCAGTATGCAAAATATTGTAAAGACATGCTGGAAGCAAAGCAAAAGGGGCTTAAAAAGAAATATGCATGGTTGGCATGGCCTGTCGGGCCAAGATGGTGGTCGCTCTCTGCTAGAGCTCCCCACCGGCCGCACCGAATCCTCCTGCATCTTGGTGCTGACAGGCTCTGTGGGCTGGCCCAGAACCTACCAGTGGTGGCTGCCCGTGTGCCGGCAAGTGCTTGGGGTGCACTGCGGCGCCCAAAGAAGAGACAATAAAGCAACTGACGCCTCAGAGACTGTGCCCGCAGTGCCGAGGCCAAAATAACCGCGGTTCGAGGCTACGAGTGACGCAGCGTCCAGTGGTTGGGGCACAGGCCGGTGTGGGCGTCAGGGGCCAAGAGATCGGGTTCCCTTCTTCCCACCCTTTTTCTTCCCCACCTGCAGAGGCTGGAAGATGGGTCGTGTGATCTCTGGGACTGGGGCAATAGGCCCCATTGCAGGGAGCCATGCAGAGCCCACACTGACATTGGCGTCAAGGCCCTGCTTGCTGGGCCCAGTGCTCCGGACCTGCTGGTGGTGCACCCACAGTGGCCAGGAAGGGCCTGCAGGGCTGTGGGGGTGCTCTCCCCTCCCGCCCAGTTTTTAGAGGGGTTGCAGCAGCCCCGGAGGGCTGAAGGTGAGACTGAGGACCTGGGTGAGGAGGCGATGAACTGTTGAGGGTGTTAGCGGGCGAGGACAGGCCATGGTGGAATGTGGGCCTTCGTAAGCGCCCCCCCACCCCCACTCTTTTTCTTCTTCTTCAGCTTCCCCCATCTGGCACCGGAAAGGATGCTGCGGAGAGTTGGCAAGCAGGGGCCCTCCCCAACACAGGGCAGACAAAGCCATGTAGAGACCTAGCCTAGTCTGGGTGCTGTGAAGGGGTGTGACAGGGCGGGCATGCTCCGGCTGCTTGTGCTGCTCACCTAGGAACCTGGTGGTGCAAGCGGGCCATAAAGCAGAAATCGGCGCTTCGCCCTTAGCTCTTATTGGGGTACTCTGCTGGGGCCTTGCCGCTGATCTGGGGCCTGAAGGAGTCTTCTTCAACATAGGTCACGACAAGCCAGCGGGGGACCAGGCCCAATCTAAGAATGATTGTTTTACTGCCTTCTCACCTGGCCCAAGTGGGTCTCAGGAGCCCCTGGACCTCCTCCCCAGCGGAAGTCTCTCGGGCCATCCTACAGGCAATTCAGGCACCCTAACTGTCGCTAGAGTGCAAGATTGGTGAGGTCAGGGTGGAGGTATTCCTCTTGTGAAAGGATTTGCAAGGGGTGGCGGACAGAGTGACGGAGGCAGAGGGTCGAGTTTCAGTGGTGGAGGACACGAGGCTGGTGGGTGCGGCGTGATGCCTGGAAAAACGTGCAGAGGACGCAGTGAACCCTGCACAACACTGTAACCTACCATTTGTGGGCTTTGCGGAGGGCATGAAGGGGTCAACACTAGAGCGCTTTCTTGAAGACTGGGTTGCATCCCGAGTGCCATCTGCCTAGCTGTCCTACTGTTTTGTGGTTAAACGGCCCATTAGGTCCTTGGTGCCCAGGCCGCCGCTGGGGGCTTCACCCCGCCCAATTATCTCCAAAATCCTTAACTATATGGACCGGGACCACATCCTACAAGAAGCCCGACAGACCGGGAATCCTGCTCACAGTGCGCATCGAATTATGATCATCCCGAACTATACCCGCCAGATGCACCTATCCCAGAAATCTTATGACAAGGCCAAGGCAAAACTTCTATCCTTAAAACTGAAGTACATGTTGATGTTCCCTGAGCACCATCGGGTGGTTCACAACTCCAAAACTGTCTTCTTTTTTGTCACCCAGGAATACGCCTGGGAGTGGGCCACGAAGTAGCGGGCTTTGACAATGAATTCAGTGCTGGGATGGGGAGACCCACCTGTTTGAGGGGCTCCTCGAGGGGAATAGAGCGGGCTCCCATCACGCTGCTGGAAGTCACACAGACGGGCCCGCGTGGGATCAGTAGCGGACTCTGGCTCAGAGGTTGGGGAACTGAGATTGGGGTCTGGGCTGCTTGGCTCTCAGTGGCTATCATCATCGCAGCAGCAGCCCACCCAGACACTGGCCCCTGACTTATCTGTGGATTCGATGGACAGAGCCTGAGGCTTTCCTGAACCCCATTTTTCTGTACATATGTCAGCACCAATGTCTCCTTAGTCATAATGGAATGGCACAGGACCGAGTGGGGAGCACGCTCCCAGACTTTCACCTAAGTTTGAGTTATTGTTTTGTGAGGTGGGAAACAGATGCTTCTAGGGGGAAGTGTGGGGTGGGGACTTGTTGGGGGGGTGAGCAATGATTGTTTTGTTGTTTCTGTTTCAGGTTGGTTGTCTTTTGTTTGGCAACAAGAGGGATACCACAGGTACGCTGCTTATATATTTGGCTCCCACCAAGGCTGGGCCACCACTTCCGGTGCACAAAAACACCCAGAGCGATACTGGCTACATAGGTCCACTCCCTAGGTGATGGCCCTATACGTGCTAATGACATGGAACATCAACCGTCTTAATGATCGTGTCAAACGAGGGGCGGTGCTCTGCTTTGCTAAGCAGCAGGGTCCTGCGGTCTTACTCTTGCAGGAGACCCACCTGCTCAATACTAACTGCCCTTTCTTGGCCCATTATGGGGTCGATAGGATCTTTCATGCGGGCCACACTTGGGGGCCCGGGGGTACAGCGGTGCTCCTCCATAAAAATTCCCACTAGTGGTTTTACAGGTCCACCTAGATCCTCTAGGGACGTGAGGTGTACACTGCATGGGTGCATAAACCCCTTCAATAGTGTATATGTCCCTTCCAACTTGATGCACTGGACCATGAAATAATTTGAGGTTGATTCTACGACTTCCTCATGGGACAACCTTCATTGGAGGTGATTTCAATGATATCATGGTCCTCGGGGACGACTCATTGGGGCTCGGTCATCCCGGAGGTAGATGGAACAGGGGGTTACACAGATGGTTGGCGAGCCTAGGTCTCTGTGATTCTTGGAGGGTATGGAACGCTGGGACTTCGGCTTACACGAACCACTCTGCGGCCAATTACTCCTTATCTTGAATTGACTTAATCCTTCTTCTGGGTCCTGATCTTCCTGGCACATCCGATTCCCACATTCTGCCCAGAGGTATTTCGGACCATGTCCCTGCGATTCTCTCCTTTGGCAAGTATTCCACTGGGCCCTGCCCGATGTGGAGACTTAATGCTTGGTTTCTGCAGCAACAGGAATTTCGGGACTTCCTCGCTCCCGAGCTAAATGGCTACTTTGATCTAAACTGTGACACCGTGGGATCCCTGGGAACCCTGTGGTTGGCCGGTAAGGCCGTTCTGAGGGGAATGGCGAGGTCGTACCTGAGGAGCTGGAAGTAGGCACGACAACAACAAATTACTGATCTACAGACTAGTATTCTAGGGTTGGTCGCAAGGGCTATGCTAAGGTGGACGGTGTGGACCTACGCCAACTAGCATTGAAAAGGAAGTCCCTTCAGCAGTTGGCGCTTGAAGAAGTTCGCCAATGTTGGATGGCCTCGACATGCAGGGTTTATGACTAGGGGGATAATTCTGGCAAACTCTTGTACTGGTCAGCTAAGTGGGCACTTGCACGTGGATCATTCTCTCTATTCATTTGGGGGCGAGTGTCGCGGCGGCGCGGCCAAAGATATAGCGGCTGTGTTTGCAGCTTACTACAGGGATCTCTATGACCCCAGGGAGCGGCCTCCAAGGGATGCGAACCATCCATTAGTGTTTGACATCCCAGATGCACACAATGTCTGCGAACAACAGGGCTGATCTGGATCATCCCCTCTAGGCGGAAGAGGTCGCCCAGGCCCTTTGGGACATGAACTCAGGGAAACCTCCGGCCCCGATGGGTTCTCAATGGAATACTATAAACACTTTCAGGCCCACCTGACGCCTCACCTTCTCTGCCTTTATCAAGAGGCGGTGCATAGGCTCAGTTTCCTCCTGAACTCGATTTGGTGACCATTGTGCTCTTACCTAGGCCTGGCCAACCTGTAGATCGATGTGCATCATATCGCCAATCTCGCTCATCAACTCTGAAGTAAAAATCTTTGCTAAAGTGCAGGCTAAACAGCTGCAGCTCATGGTCCTCCCACAGTTGGTACACCCTGACCAGTGTGGGTTTATGCCTCGTAGGAGTACTAGGCACTGTCTCCGCAGGGTACACATGGCACTAGCACGTCTTTCTTCGATGGGGGACCCAACAGCTCTCCCTTTTTGGATTTTGAGAAGGCCTTTGACTATGTTAGTTGGATTTTCTTGGAGGAGGTGCTGATTAGGGTTGGCATGGGGCCTTGATTCAGGGCTTTTGTTTGGGTGCTTTGTTGTAACCCTAGGGCTTAGGATTGGGTCAATGGCACTCTTTCTGCCCCCTTCACGATCTGCCTGGGCATCTGCCAAGGTTGCCCACTCTCGCCACTTTTGTTTGCCTTGACAATTGAGCCACTGGTGGTATGGATTTGATGTGATGCTCAGATCTGAGGCTTTGAGTGGGGTGTGGCAACAGAAGACTGCATCGCGCTTTATGCTTATGACGTGCTTTTGTACATCTCCAGTCCATCACTCACGATTCCTCGGGTGCTGCATATTCTTGGCCTCTATGGAGACACCTCAGGGCTCACCGTTAATTGGCCTAAATCAGTCTTGGCTCCCCTAAAAGGACCGTCAATTGATGCGGAATGGTTCGCGCAGCTCACGATGCGCAGACTGAATTTTCGTTACCTGAGAATTTATGAGGCCTGGATCTGGGTCTAACCTGAAGTCTGAATATTAGACCCTTACTATACCAATTAACAACAGATCGGGCACGGTGGACCAAGTAGCCCCTTAATATCCTGGACTGCACGGAATTGTTTAAGATGACCGCCCTCCACCGCCTGCTATACACACTACAAAAAAAATCCCTGCTTTTGACGCAGCTTTGGTGGCGCAAACTGCAGGCCAAAATCGAGGCCTTCTTATGGCTTACCCAGCCTCCCCGCATAGCATATGGGAAATGTACTCAGTCCACCTGGGACGGAGAACTGGGGATGGCGGATGTGTGCCTCTACTACTGGGCGGCCCAGCTGCTGGTGGTCAATGACTGGCTGAGTGGGGAGTAGGGGGCTCCGGCTGCAGGTGGCCGGGATGGGCCTGGAAAAGATTGAGGGGCAGCTGTATGGTAATCTTATTCCTTCTCACGTCCCCGAGCCCACAAGGGTGGTTCTTGGATCCTGGAGTATGTCTCTGTGGTGGACTGGTTGGGAGGCGGGTTACACTCAGGACCCACCTCTGGTGGGGGGGGTGGGGGGGCCGTTGGTTGCATCAGGACTTCTCCCTTGCAGGAATTAGTGGCTGAAATAAGATAGAAATTTTCCACAGTGGGTGATGTTTGGAAGGGGGATCATCTTAAGTCTTATCAGACGCTGTAGGAAGAGTTTGAAATATGCAGGTCTCAGTTTTTAAGATACCTGCAGTTGCGCCATGCTCTAGAGCCCTGGGACATGTTCCTGAATGCAGGCCCCTGGAATCACAGATACTTATGGTACCAATTGCAGAGAGAGGGTTATTTCACGGATTTAAAAATCCCTCATAGTTCATTCCCCAGACTTATTTACACCCCATAAGGACAGTTGCGAACAATGGGTAGAGCCACTGGATGATTCTGACTTGAGGGAGGCTCATATGGCACTGAGGGTACAACTCACTTCTTTGCAGCTCCGGCTATAAGAAGCTGTCAGCAGCAAGAGGAAGAAAAAGAAAGAGACTTGATGTGAAGCTGGAAGAAATGCAAAGCGATCTCTATGATACCTTATAGGACCTGGAAGAATCTAAGGAAAAGAACCCAAAGTTAATGAATGATGTGTTGTTATAAAGAAATGAGGTTATAATTTAGAAATCATCAGAGGGGTTGTGAGAGTTGTTCTTCTTTTCTCATTTAAAGGTGCTATAACCTGAGCTTATGCTAACATAAACTGCGTTTCCACCGTCCTCCATCTGGACCAATGTCACCATACACCACGTGACTACTACTACTGTTGTTTTTTGTTCTAAATAAAGTATTGTGTGCTTTACTCCGATAGACGGAAAGTGTTCCAAGAGACCTTTCCCGCACTGTACCTAACCAAGGATATCCCAACTGTCTCAGGCTATCATTGTACGTTGTATCAACTAGTATGCTCAAATACACTGTGAGAACCACTAAAATCCAATGTAATGCTACTATGAGAGATTCCCTGAATGTATTCTGTAATAAAATGTTTCCTCTTGCTTGTCTCTCATTGGTGCATATCCTGAGAACTATGTACTTGCATAGAATGTATGAAAGTCTTTGTCTAAAGTCCTATAAAAGGATGTGTATTTCTCTGTATCCCGGAACCCCCATTCCCCATCTTTAGAAGGCAAACCTATGCCGGATTGCATACAGCACTTTACTAAGTTGCCTGCATGTATGAATTAAAGGCTTTGCTGCTAACCCTTGATGGCATATTTCCTGTACCTCGCCTCTTAATTCTTTATATAAAGCTTCAAATTATAGCTGGTGTCTATTATTCTTTATGAGTGTCACAGTATTGATTCTAGAACTTGACCAAAAATGTATTAGTGACGGGTCCAATCGGGGAGCACCAAAGTCCGTCTGGGTTCTACGCCACTCCCGGTCCTAGCCGCTGGTGTGTCATTTAAGTTTAAGACGAGTTTGCGCGCCAGGAGTAGTGTGTGCTTTATTAGATCAAGCTATTTTAGCTGCAAGGGATAGTTCCAAAGTGCATCTCTCATTCCCTGTATTTGCATGCAGTTTGGTGGAATATATATTGTTTAGCTATGTGAAGGGACATTTGTGGCAATTCCAGGCGTTTTTAGAAAGATTTAATTATTTCGGTTGCATGACGACACTGGTTTTCATATCTGAAGAAGTGAGGGAGTGCGAAGTTTAAATTCCATTTAGTCATCGGCAAAACCTTTATCGTCATTTAGCTCCAGTCCAGGCTACAAATTCAAATAATTGAACACACTAGCCCTGGTATTTAGCCAGGGATGGGAACTAGAGGCACAGGGCCTAGGGGTTAGCCAGCCTCCAACATGAGATGCAAACACAAATGGGGCTACCCCTAGTGGGGAATTTCTACAGGTCTTCTCAGAGATGCATGTAAAGTAGGGGCATCTCACAAAAAGTGTAGGACTGGCCTCACACACCGCCTGGTGTCATGCTTCATCATAGGCCGTCCCTCGCCCTCTAAAAACTCGGTTTGATAGAGGGCGGGCATACACCTGATGACAGGGATGCACTTCTAAAATAAGTGGGGGCCCGTGAATAGTGAAAGTGATTTAAAAACCATTACAGTTGTGGTAAAGACTGTTTTTTAATTAATTCGGCAACTGTATGGTATTAAAAGAAGTGAGCGGTGACTTGGGAACAAATTATCCCTTCACCGAGCTGATTGTGGTCAACATGTTTCTGCTAAATGTCCCCGAAGGGTACGTAGCATTCATCAGGACCATGTATCTAAAGGGCTCCGTCTTTGTATCTAAGTGTAAATAAAGATCAACCACTATCTGGGATATATATTGTCACTATCCCCGCTGGTATAGTAATCCAAAAATGCCTGTGGAAAACAAAAAGACAAAAAACACACTCAGAGATTGTGGATTTCTGTCGGTTGCCATACATCACCTCACTTTAAATCGCGCGTGGTGATATCTAAGTGCAAAACACGTGTCAATCATACGTGTTTCCACTTACCCATAGGGGAATGTCTCACTTGACTTACCCTAGGTAATTACCCTACTTTCTCCATGGGAGGTCGGGAGGGGAAGGCCCCTACACTGACATTCTGGAAAAATGGGAGAAGGACACAATATGAGTACCTACTAGTGTTAGGTCGGGTTCATGATATAAACTTTGTAATAAAAAATGCAGATCGACATCAAACTCTATGGCAGATGGCAGGTTCTGTACATAAATAAATTGTAGAGCAATCTTACCTATACTAGGGCGTAATGCACGCTCTAGCTCCCATCCATACATCATACACACTCTTACTGTCATTAGGTGCGCCTTCCGCCGTGTAGCCTACAGATCTATGCCACCACTCCCCATCGATGAATGAAAGCGGGAGGCGAGCGATCTTATATAGTGCTCTTGTGTGTTTAATTGGTATCAATTAGTAAATTATTAGTGACACCTGGAGAAAATCCGGTGTCCCCATCAGATAGTGCCTGGTTGACTGGTTGTGGGCGTGTCGATCGAAGCAGTAAGGGTGCTATTTCCTTTCACAGCTCTACATGATCTCGATATGGAACCGACCAAGTGGGTAGGCGTGATCGAAAAAGGAGGGGAGAGCGTTACTCGCGTCCCGAATGAAGAGAACGTGTGTCCTCATCCAGCTCTACTCCCTGAAAACAGTTGGAAGGAGCGATACTCCGAAACGCGCGTCTAACGCGCATGCGCGTCAAATACACTACACGCGGTCAGGCAAATGCCTGGGCTTGTGTAGTGCAGCAATAGCTAGATACGCTCTTGCTCTATCTCTTAAGGGGAAGGGGAACATGGCTACAAAGGATAGCGAGTAGCCTGTTTACCTAAATACAGGTCAAGAATTTAAAGAACAAAGCTACTGTTTATTTATAATGTTTTAATAGTTTAATTAACCAACATAATTAAATTTGATTTAAGTCCACCGACATCCTCGTTTGGTGAAATAATAAATCTAATCCTAAATCGGTGTACATAATGGCTCTCATCCCCGAGGGAAAAACACATGAGAGTAACACCCTGATAAAGTTATTCCGCCACTGGTCTAGTCAAAACTTATTACATAATTAAGTGGCAGATAGATTAAAAGGAGGTGTATATGTAGGTATACATTATAAAAGTGTTCACAGTGTACTGGATGTTTATATCTATCTCAGCTCATCATTGTTAGTGGTGGATATCCTCGCAATGATTGTGCTTGATATCATCATAATGAAAAACGGATATATCTAATTAGTTGGGTTACCGGGCCATCTGTAGCCATGGAATTTCATCATTAAGGCCTATGTCCCATGTGCGTAAGCGGTACACCCAGCGTTGTTCCCTGACATGCAGATTTCTGGTGATGTCCATTTTTTGTTTTTTCATCACTTCCAACACTACCCATTGTAGATCTGATTCCTTACGGTTTAAGTCTAGGAAGTGTTTTGTAAGTCTGGTGTTCGACTTTTTGCACCGGATGGTACTTCGGTGCTCGTTGATCCGTGTTTTTACCTTCCTTGTGGTCATTCCCACATACCTCAGGTTGCATGGGCATTTCAGGAGATAGACTACATTCTCGGTGTTACAGTTGCTGAAATCCTTCAGCTTCCATGGGTTGTTGGTGCCAATATCCACTTCTTTTGTGGTGATGGTCAAAGGGCAAGATACGCAATTACCGCAGGGAAAATGGCCTGTAGGTCTTGGTTGGCTCCAGAGTGTATTTTGACTTTCGTCTTCATCATGCTTGATTTTAGAGTGTACCAGATCGTCCCTGAGATTCCTGCTTCTCTTAAATGCAAATAAGGGGGGTTCCCACTGTCTTTGTCCACTGTTCAGGATAGCCCATTTCTTCTTTATAATATTTTGGACCTTATTTGACACAGGAGTATACGTGGTTACGCATACCATTCTTTCTGATTTTTCTTTTTGTGTAGTATCCAACAATGCTTCCCTATTGTTATTTCTGGCTCTTTTCTTGGCTCTTCTGATCATTTGTTTAGGGTAATGTCTTGCCAGGAGTTTAGTTTCCAGATGTTCTGCCTGTTCTTTAAACACTTCTATTTCGGAACAATTTCTCCGAATTCTGAGAAATTGTCCCATTGGTAGGTTTTGGCGCAGTGCTCTAGGGTGGTAACTTTCGTACAGTAAAAGACTGTTCCTATCCGTGGGTTTCACATGTACTTTAGTGGAGATCCCCTCGGTCGTCAGGGTAATGTCTAAATCAAGGAAGATTACATGGTTGTTCCCAATGGTGTGGGTGAAGTTGAGATCTTCATCTTTGCTGTTAACCCATTCAACAAAAAGCGTAGCTTCCTCTGGTGTTCCATGCCACACGACAAGAATATCGTCTATATATCGCTTCCACGTTTTCATCTGTTGGGCGAAGGGGTTGTTGGAGTTAAAGATATAGTCTTCCTCAAATTGATGGACATACAGGCACGCCATGCTCGGCGCAAAATTGCTGCCCATGGACGTGCCCTTGATTTGATGGTACAGTACCTCCTCAAACTCGAAGCAATTTTCGGTAAGGGCCCTTGGAGTGTGCGGAGATGGCGCTTACGCACATGGGACATAGGCCTTAATGATGAAATTCCATGGCTACAGATGGCCCGGTCACCCAACTAATTAGATATATCCGTTTTTCATTATGATGATATCAAGCACAATCATTGCGAGGATATCCACCACTAACAATGATGAGCTGAGATAGATATAAACATCCAGTACACTGTGAACACTTTTATAATGTATACCTACATATACACCTCCTTTTAATCTATCTGCCACTTAATTATGTAATAAGTTTTGACTAGACCAGTGGCGGAATAACTTTATCAGGGTGTTACTCTCATGTGTTTTTCCCCTCGGGGATGAGAGCCATTATGTACACCGATTTAGGATTAGATTTATTATTTCACCAAACGAGGATGTCGGTGGACTTAAATCAAATTTAATTATGTTGGTTAATTAAACTATTAAAACATTATAAATAAACAGTAGCTTTGTTCTTTAAATTCTTGACCTGTATTTAGGTAAACAGGCTACTCGCTATCCTTTGTAGCCATGTGCCCCTTCCCCTTAAGAGATAGAGCAAGAGCGTATCTATCTATTGCTGCACTACACAAGCCCAGGCATTTGCCTGACCGCGTGTAGTGTATTTGACGCGCATGCGCGTTAGACGCGCGTTTCGGAGTATCGCTCCTTCCAACTGTTTTCAGGGAGTAGAGCTGGATGAGGACACACGTTCTCTTCATTCGGGACGCGAGTAACGCCTCCCCCTCCTTTTTCGATCACGCCTACCCACTTGGTCGGTTCCATATCGAGATCATGTAGAGCTGTGAAAGGAAATAGCACCCTTACTGCTTCGATCGACACGCCCACAACCAGTCAACCAGGCACTATCTGATGGGGACACCGGATTTTCTCCAGGTGTCACTAATAATTTACTAATTGATACCAATTAAACACACGAGAGCACTATATAAGATCGCTCGCCTCCCGCTTTCATTCATCGATGGGGAGTGGTGGCATAGACCTGTAGGCTACACGGCGGAAGGCGCACCTAATGACAGTAAGAGTGTGTATGATGTATGGATGGGAGCTAGAGCGTGCATTACGCCCTAGTATAGGTAAGATTGCTCTACAATTTATTTATGTACAGAACCTGCCATCTGCCATAGAGTTTGATGTCGATCTGCATTTTTTATTACAAAGTTTATATCATGAACCCGACCTAACACTAGTAGGTACTCATATTGTGTCCTTCTCCCATTTTTCCAGAATGTCAGTGTAGGGGCCTTCCCTCCCGACCTCCCATGGAGAAAGTAGGGTAATTACCTAGGGTAAGTCAAGTGAGACATTCCCCTATGGGCAAGTGGAAACACGTATGATTGACACGTGTTTTGCACTTAGATATCACCACGCGCGATTTAAAGTGAGGTGATGTATGGCAACCGACAGAAATCCACAATCTCTGAGTGTGTTTTTTGTCTTTTTGTTTTCCACAGGCATTTTTGGATTACTATACCAGCGGGGATAGTGACAATATATACCCCAGATAGTGGTTGATCTTTATTTACACTTAGATACAAAGACGGAGCCCTTTAGATACATGGTCCTGATGAATGCTACGTACCCTTCGGGGACATTTAGCAGAAACATGTTGACCACAATCAGCTCGGTGAAGGGATAATTTGTTCCCAAGTCACCGCTCACTTCTTTTAATACCATACAGTTGCCGAATTAATTAAAAAACAG
Source organism: Calotriton arnoldi (assembly GCA_963921515.1). NCBI lineage: Eukaryota > Metazoa > Chordata > Amphibia > Caudata > Salamandridae > Calotriton > Calotriton arnoldi. Next base: position 818,537 of record CAWUFW010000009.1, read on the forward strand.
TCTTTACGACAACTGTAATGGTTTTTAAATCACTTTCACTATTCACGGGCCCCCACTTATTTTAGAAGTGCATCCCTGTCATCAGGTGTATGCCCGCCCTCTATCAAACCGAGTTTTTAGAGGGCGAGGGACGGCCTATGATGAAGCATGACACCAGGCGGTGTGTGAGGCCAGTCCTACACTTTTTGTGAGATGCCCCTACTTTACATGCATCTCTGAGAAGACCTGTAGAAATTCCCCACTAGGGGTAGCCCCATTTGTGTTTGCATGCTACAAATTCAAATACTCATATTAGAGTAAACGACAACATCATGTGTTGACAGTTAGTGCTTCAGTAGTAAGCGCTAAATAAATACTACAATAAAAATGTAAATTGTCGGTGAATACAATAAAGAGTCCATGGCGAAATACTGAATTTCAGGGAATTGGGCCGAACCCACAAGCATGCATGAAACATGTTAGGGACTTTTCATAACAAAGAGGGGAGGGAGGAAGTGTGTAGCCCCAGCACAAGAGTACACCAAGAGTGGCCCAAAGGCAGTGGTCGAAGTGGGCGGGATCGGCAGGGCACGGCATGCCCCTACTTCTTTAATTTCATAGAGTCCGTTCCTCTACTTTCTTATTTTAAACATGCCTCCCGGACGGCAGAAATCGCCAAGGCCGATAGTTAAGGCTCGGCTTTTGGGGACGGGCCGAACGGGCAGAGAAGGAAAAAGACTCTGTCTTTTCCTTCGTGCTCAGAGAAGACAAGGACAGTGTCCAGTTCTCCTGCCCTGGCAGCTGCCCCCCCCTCTCTTTGTTCCCCCTCTTCCCTCTCTTTCTGTCTCGCTCCTCCTCATTTAGTGAAAACCGAGACTTAAAGAAACAGGTATTACCTTCTCTTTCATCCTTTCGTTTATTTGCTCCCCTGTGAAATGGATCCAAAAAAGAAAAACACTTTTGCTGGAAACGTCCTCTTTTTCTGACATTTTTCAATTTCTAAGTGCAGCCTCGGGGTGGAGAGAAATAAAACATTCAAAATATGAAAAATAAATAACTAACTAAAGTAAGACGGAGTGGTTGCAAGGTGGCCAGATTGATTTATTCACACCCAAACACATTAGCGCCACTTTACGGTGCTTGCCAGTGAAGCGCTACTTTTGTTTTCTCGTCGCACTTTGAACAACATTGTTTTCCCTGGGTGGGAAAGTGCACCATTCCTGGAGGTACTGAAATACCTGCTTGATGGGTGAATTGGAAAACAAAACGTGTACAGCGGCTCTGTGTTCACGAATGTGGTCTTTTTAAACCATACTGCTTACGTTACGTTTTGTAAGGATATAAGCAATGGGCATTGAAACGGCCCTGTGGTCCTGTCCTGTCCTTAATTTTTCAGGCAAAATCACTCACTAATTTCTGAATAATGAGTGTAAAAAGAAAAAGGTAACCATGTTGTTCCAGCTTACATTTCACATGCTTTACTTAATCTTGCATTCCCTATGAGTGTTTGCTTTTTCTAGGATGTTGTTAATTTTTGTTAGGCAGCATATTGCTCTTGTCTAGTGTGTAATTTGAATTGAGTCACATCCAGGTGTTTATAGCGGGTCAGTGTAGTGCAAGTTTCTTTCAGTGGGACAGTATGGTGTTCAGTGGGGGAGAGGATGTGGCACTATGGTCAGAGCTGCTGAATTTGGAACTGGGGAAACGAAGCGCAGAGGGTTAATGTGCCTGCTGCTAAGAACATGTACCATGCAGATCACAAAGTGCACATAATGTAAATAGGTCAGTGGGTTACTGCTTTTGTCAGGGAGACCCTATTGTTACTTGCAGTTAATAAGTTAAAATCCTAACATAGAACAGTGAGCTATTAAACTATGCTGCCTACTAGTATGGTTGTGATGTGACTCCTACACCTTGTAGTCCTTTGTCTAATGTAACATTTCCTATACAGTGATTTACACACGTATGATTGATTGTCTCTGTGTAATATGTGTGATGTAAAGTGCTCGGACACCCTATACTGGTATTAGTAGTGCTGTAAATTTTCTGATACTTTATTATTTTGACACATGCTAAAAGTCTCTGCAAATATTTTTCCTTATTAGTACCAGTGGAACATACAACTGCAGCAGTGAGAAAGGTGACCAGTCAACCTTTGCAAAGGGCCCTCCACTTCACAGCAACACAAGTCAATCAATCAATCAATCAGGGGTTTGTTAAAGCGCGACTACTCACCCGTAAGGGTCTCAAGGCGCTGGGGGGGTGGGGGGGGAGGTGCAGGTTCCATCCATCAAGGAGGGGGTCTGTCGAAGAGCCAGGTTTTGAGGTTTCTTGCGAAGATGGGGAGCGATGTTGTCTGTCTGAGGTGGAGCGGAAGGGCGTTCCATGCTTTGGCCGCGAGGAAGGAGAAGGAGCGGCCTCCCGATCTGGTCTTTATGGTGCGGGGGACCAAGGCGTAGGAGAGCTGGGCTGATCGTAGGGTCCTTTGGGGTGCGTGGAATTTGAGTCGGCTGTTCAGGTATGCTGGTCCGGTGCCGTGGAGGGCCTTGTGTGCGTGGGTGAGCATCTTGAAGGTGATTCTCGCCTCGACAGGGAGCCAGTTGAGTGTGCGCAGGTGCTGGGAGATGTGGCAGTGTTTTGGCAGGTTGAGGACCAGTCTTGCGGCGGCGTTCTGGATGTTCTGTAGCTTGCGGGTGAGGTTTTTGTTTATTCCGGCGTAGAGTGCGTTGCCGTAGTCGAGTCTGCTGGTGACCAGGGCGTGAGTGACGGTCTTTCGGTGTTCGAGGGGATCCATTTGAAGGTCTTACGAAGGAGGCGGAGGGTGTGGAAGCAGGAAGACGAGACAGAGTTGATCTGGCGGTCCATTTTGAGCTCGGAGTCCAGGATGATTCCCAGGTTGCGTGCGTGGTCCGTGGGGGTTGGCGGGTTTCCGAGGGCGGGGGGCCACCAGGTGTCGCTCCAGGCATCGGGGTTTGGGCCCATGATGAGTACTTCTGTTTTGTTGGTGTTTAGTTGTAGGCAGCTGTTTTTCATCCATTTGGCGACGGCTTCCATGCTTTCTCGAAAGTTGCGTCTGGCGGTGTTGGGCTCGTTGGATAGGGAGAGGATGAGCTGGGTGTCGTCTGCGTATGACACGATGTTGAGTCCGTAGGTTCTGACGATGGGTGCGAGTGGAGCCATGTAGACGTTGAAGAGCGTCGGGCTGAGGGAGGAGCCCTGGGGGACTCCGCAGGTGGTAGGTGTGGGGTCCGAGAGGAAAGGGGGGAGTCTGACCCGCTGCGTCCTGCCGGAGAGGAAGGAGCGGATCCAGTCGAGGGCCTTTTCCTGGATTCCTGCGTCGTAGAGTCTGCGTATTAGGGTGCGGTGGGAGACTGTGTCGAACGCCGCTGATAGGTCGAGGAGGATGAGGGCTACTGTTTCTCCTTTGTCCAGTAGGGTGCGGATGTCGTCTGTTGCGGCGAGGAGGGTGGTTTCCGTACTGTGGTTTTTTTCTGAAGCCGGATTGGGAGGAGTCGAGGATGTAGTGTTCTTCAATGAATGTGGCGAGTTGGCTGTTGATGGCTTTCTCGATGACTTTCGCTCGGAACGGGAGCAGGGAGATGGGTCTGTAGTTTTTGAGGTCGGTGGGGTCCGCTGAGGGTTTCTTTAGGAGGGGGTTGACCTCGGCGTGTTTCCAGTCGTCGGGGAACGAGGCGGTCGCCAGGGAGCGGTTGATGGTGTGGCGGAGCATGGGTGCCATGGTGTCGGCGGCTCTGTTGAAGATGTGGTGGGGGCAGGGGTCCGTGGGGGCCCCTGAGTGGATTGACTTCATTGTCTTCAGTGTGTCTTCGGTGGTGAGGGCTGTCCAGTCGTCAATCGCTGGTTTCCGGGTGTCGGGGGTGGTTGGTGAGGGTTCAGTGTGTTGGTTGTCTTCGTCGAAGTTGTCGTAGATGCTCTTGATTTTGTGGTGGAAAAAGGTGCTGAGTTTGTCGCAGAGGTCTTGTGAGGGAGGGATGTTGGTAGACTCGCTAGTGGGTTGGGCGAACTCCTTGATAATGCTGAAGAGTTCCTTGCTGTTGTGCGCGTGGGTGGAGATTCTGTCTTCAATCGCTTTTGATCCGTTTGAGCTATAAAAATGTATTAGTTTAAATCGTCAGATTATGCAGCAGATGATGTATTATGTCGCAAATATGGCAGAGCCATAATTATGTGGAAAACATTTGCGAACTAGGATATTTTGCCATTCATGTTTGAACTGCTCTTGTGGGAAAAGGGAGGAGAAGTGCTGATGACAGAAACTCCATGGCTGGGAGACAAATGGCTTGCGATTCCACTTTTAAGGATATTTGGGACATTCTGTGATTGGAAACGTATCCCACTTTGTGAATGTATTTTAATGTCAATAACTCATATTAAACCTTAAATAAACATGTGTATCCATTGGTTAAATTAAATAACGTAATAAGCTGTAACCGGTTAGTGAAATGGGAAACAAATTCTACAAATTGGGATATTTTGCTCTTTCTGCAACACCTCTGACTCCGCTCACTGACCCAATCCATGGGTTATTCCCACCCTCTGATTCTCCGCCCACAGTTCCCCTACTTTTTTCCCCCCACTTCGACCACTGCCCAAAGGGAGGTGTTGCACAGACAAGATACGCTGACGGCATTGGCTGCGAGAGGATGTGCCCCTACCCTTCTCCTTTCATGGCTCTGGAATGCGATGATGATGTAGCAGCAGCCCCAGCCCCTCTCCCTCCTCCTCCCCCTGTTCCTTTCCTTCTTCCACATCCTCCTCGTACAGATCCGTGCTCTGCTGTCTCCTGCTGACGTGCCTGCCCCTCGGCGCGCATGCGCGTCTCCCGGCACCATCCACACATACACGCTCCAGCCGGCGCTGCTGGCAACATGGCTGCAGCCGGGCGCCTCCTCTGCTTCCTGGCCGCCCTGCTCTGCTGCTGTCCCAGCCTGGGCAAGAAGAAGGACTCTGTGGACCGGAGGTTCTCGGACCTGAAGCGCTGCGTGGACATGGAGTGCAGCAGTAAGTGCCTTTCCCCTGAGAGCTGAGTGAGTGAGAGAGGGTTGGGGCAGCAGGAACCACGGCGCATCACTCCCACTGTTGGGCTTGTTCGGTGGGTTCGTGCCAATGCTCAGACTTTCTACTTAAAACGGATTTGTATGGAAAATAAAAAGGATTGAGTTGTTTGGATTTCCTTCAACTGTTTAATGCGTCGCTAACACCCTGGTGCCACAACTGCCAACTTTGTATTTAAGTGAAAGTGCTGCGCAGCTGGGTGCTGTGAGAAAGGAAGTCTCGTGGCAGAGAACACCCGTCTGTGCACTTTCCCGAGCGGTGCCCCTCTTGCCCCAGCCTCGTCGGGTGGCATTTCTCCTCGTTATAAGATCCGGAGTTTGCACGAGAGTGGTGCACGACGGGACGTTACTGCCATGGACTGCCTTTGTTTACCATAGACCCATCATCGGTGCTGCACGAGCAGGGTAGAAACCTGTTGTGAGCGTGGCATGTATGGAATATTTGGGTGTAGTGCAGCCTTCCCCAAAACAGTCCCTGAGGCTTATTTTTTATTCGAACTCCCGCCCGGGAATATTTTGCTGAAAGTCAATAATCCACCAAATAGTTTAAAAAATGATTCAAGTGATGGAATCGCACTTTGCCGACGGAGTGCGGCCTTGAGAGGAACGTGGAAGACAAAATAATACGGTGATGAACACATATAACCCGAGGCGGGGGTGCTCCTCTCCACCGGGACACTCGTAGGTTGTCTCTATTTTTTAAGTGCTTTCTTGTAGGGAGTCTCTTACTGTTGCCTTCATATTTGTTATTCAGTCGTGGACAGTGACCGATACACGTGGAGGCCTGCTGTGTGTGTGAGATACCTTTTGAGTGGAGGCTCGACCCAAAACCGTCTTAATGTGGCTTTTCAGTAGTCGGAGCGCGAGGAACCGTGAATGGACGTGCATGCGTTTGTTGACATGTCAGACGCATCCGCTCCATGGATCTTCACCCTTAGGCTGGGTGTAATACCATGTCATCGTGTAAAGAAAAACATAGCTCCTCTCTGATTATCATATGTTAACCTTCTCCCGTGTGGTTTCTTTTTAAGGCAAGCGCTGGTTGCATGATCATGGCAATGTGTAGATTCGTGTGTAGGGGGTCAGTGGTAGAATACTACACATAGGTTAGGGTATGTGCATGTGTATACCGATTACTACCGTTTGTAAAGCACTTACTACCGTTTGTATAGCAGTTACTTACTACCATTCGTATAGCACTTCTTATTACCAGTGGTGTTATAGGTTAGTTCCCTGTTGCATGAGTGGCAGGTTAAAGGTGCATTCGTATAGAGGAGGGAGCTTGGAGATTTATGTGCGCCGGGATTCGTATTACACTTTTACTGGTGCATCGAGCACATTAGTGAGCGAGCGCAGTACTGTCTGGTGGATCTAGGTTCCAGAAGAGTGGGTGGGGGTGGGGGGGGGGGCTGTATTCAGTGGTGAGCGGTTGGTTCAATCAAGAGTGAAAGTGGTGCCTCATATACAGGTTCTTTGCTGAATCCACATACAGGGGTGAGTGGTAAAGCCATACACAGAAGTGAGTGGGTCAAAGTACGGTGGTGGAAGGTAAATTTATGTATGGAGTGTAGTGCTGAATTAATCACTAGGGTTTAGTGGTGGTTTCAAGGGCGCGTGTTAATATTTATTTGTGAGGGAGGTGAATGCAAGAGTATAGTGTGTTTATGAGGTCACCCATCTCCAGATACTGAACCTAAGCACTGGAGGATGATTCGTGTTCAGGAGTCGGTACTGAGTTTTTATAATGGGCCTAGTGGTGGATTCATGTGCAGGGGGGAGTGATGGGTACACAGTGTGGCTGAATGTCCTGGTATGGCTACGCTGCTATCCTGCCCTGCCCCTGTTTGATTTTTTTTTTCTTCTGTCGTGCTCTGTCTTCGTCGTCCAGCTTGCTTGGCAAACAGTGAGTCACTGTAGGTGTTCCTTTTTGTGTGTTGTGTTGTTTAAGGGCTGTTTTAACGTATACCACCCTAATTATAGTCGATGGGGCTACTTCCCCTCCTACCAGGCTATGTGGTAACTGAGTGTTGGTGACACTTGTTCATGGACCCAGCAGCATTGACCTTTTTGTCTGCAGCCCTGGTAGAGAAAGGGTGTGTAGGTCATTTTCATGTAAAATCCATCCAGTCCCCTCCTTAGCTGGGCTTCACCTTTGTGCTGTTGTTTGTAGCATGTTACTTGTTAGCTGCGTGCCACAGGGTAAATGATGCCCTCTCGAGGACGGTGATTTCCTCACAAGGTGGAGGTGTGTATCCAGGTACTCGTTGTCATCTTTGCCATGCTCCTGTGTACGTGACACGGTTGATGCACACTGTCCATGAGGCCCTGCCCCAGAGCTATGCAGGCATAGGTTGCGCTGGGAGAATGTACATCTGCTCTTTGCTAGCTGGTCTCTGCCTGCTATTGTCCTTCAGTTCGACTTCCCCTTACTGTGTTGTGTTGGATGTCACCAACCACCCTGCGATCTTGGCTGAAAGTGCCTGGTGTAGAGGGAACCCCATGTACAGTGAATATCTTGACCTTTTGGTGCCAGTCCCTCTCCTTATCGCCTGAAAAGCCTGGGAAGATGCCCTCTATCAACAGTGATACAGGGTTCAAATTGTGAAGAAAACGTGTGCTTTTTTTTGGTCCTACCTTCCTGCCACTGCCTCCTAAATTAAATTAATATTTGGCTTAACTAATGTATAGTGTACCACTTCCTGACCTCCCAAGGAGAGACTATGCACCAGCCCAGAGAGATGTTTGCCAGGAACAAGACCCTGTTGGTTGAGGTATGTTTAGGGCTGTCATTTTATTTTTTCTTACCCTCATACCTTGCAGCCAGCAGTTTGAATAGACTCATGGTACTGTCTGAGGGCGCCTCACACAATTCCAAGGAACTGCGGTCACAGCTAGTGGCACCAGCAATTATGTGTGGCTTCATACATGGAAAGAAGTGATGGGTGAACGCAGAGAGGTCATGTCTGGATTCCGGTAAATGGATGAAACATTGATTCCTTCATAGAGGTGAACTCTTGAACTGGGAATGTGTGTTTGTGTTGTTGATTTGTGTACGTGAGTGGTGTGAGGGATTCATGTCATAGAGTGTTGTTCATGCACAGGTGATACGTGGATTACGCTCCAGGGTGAGTTGTTGATTCATGCGTAGGGTTGAGCGGCGGGTTAATACAAGAGGGGTGATGTATGTGGATTGATATACAAGAGGTGATGTGTGGATTCACAGAAAGGTAAGGGATGGATTTATGTAGTGGGGTGATTTGTTGAATCATGTACAGGGGGTGAGCGGTAGGTTTATGCAGCGGGAATGATTTGTAGATTCATATACAAGGGGTGATGTATGGGGTCAAGTGCTACTCTTTTAGTGGTGGCAGCAGCCCAAGCTGCTTCCTCTCACACTCAGGCCACCTGTTGACCCCTGATGATAATGCTTAGCTGGCGGTGGTTTGTTAAACTTCGAGGACAGTGGTCTCCAACCTTTTCTGTAGCAAGAGCTACTTGTGTGCAATGAAACTCATTGAGAGCTACTAATATTGTTAGTGTTGTAATAGTGACCACATCAGACAAGATTACACTAGTGGCCATCATATTCAAGATTACTACTAGCAATCAACTCGGTGCATCACGCATGGTTGCCAGCAGTAATATAAAAAGGGCGTTGTCAATATGGACTGTCTCTACATGGGTAATATCTTAACAGCTATAGCTGCAGTACCTCTGGTACCAAGTTAATAACATTTGTAAAAAGTCTCACCAGTGCTGTATGATTTATTACTTAAATATCCAATTTAAATATATTTTGGAAATTCAGCCATAGTTCTCCAAATAGCAGCGCAAGAGTTCTGAAAATAAGTATATTTTTTAATCTCAAATATACACTATCAATTTTCGTATACGTAAAATCAGCCAAGCAAAAGCTTCTAATTTAGTAGGCTGAGCTGCACACAGGAGCTACTTACAGGTAGCTGGAAGGCTACCTGTAGCTGATGAGCTACTCGTTGGAGAAGCCTGTTCTAGGAATGTCTCTTTCCTGAGGAATTAAGATGGTTTAGTCTTTCGTTCTAACATTGCGTGGCCTCTACAAGGGGTAGAATTATGTGGGTCGTTCATACTAAGGTTGACGTATTGTGTGAGGAGGCTGTTGCACCATGCCAAGCCTACTGTGGGGCAGATACTTCCATTTCTGAAACATGCCTATAGTGGGATTACAACTGGAGCTCGCTTACTGCTAGTCACTCACTGCACGCACACCGTAGCACATGGCCTAGATCTCTTGTGACCTAATTTGCAAAAAAAGTTAATAGGAACAAAGCACACACCTGCCAGTTGGCTGACTCGGGACAGAGAGAGGTGAGTAATCCTGTACACCCTCCAATAACCCCATCTTAACCTCGCCTTTTTTATTTTATTCATGGGCTCATCCTAGAGGTGGGCATGACACTGAAAGCTTGAGCCTGAAACCTGGCTCAGGCTCAACTCGAGGTCCTGTTGGAACCTCAAGCCCATAACGAGCTGAGCTTTCATGTGTCTTCTGCCTGTCTCTCTCTATCAATTATATGGCGTTAACGCCAGTGCATGCTGACGTTGTAACTAGGGAACTAGATTTGAGTCTCGGCCTTGGCTCAAAATCCTGTGATGTGGCCAAATCACTTTATCTTCCCATGCCTACATCAAATGAATGTGTGACCTTGTATAATGTATCTGGTGCTCATGTAAAGTGCTTGAATTGGGACCTCGGGACAAGTTCACGATATATAAAAACTGCAAAAAAATGCACAAAGTCTTAACATAAGGAAAGACATAGATACCCATTTCCTGACTAATTTGTACAAAGTGAAAGCTAGATAAATCGCAGCTTCATCGCCTAAATTGTGTGTTCTTAGGCAAATATTTTATTTCATCAAAACATTTTTCTTCATTTATCGTGTATAAAAGCACTTTCAAATGTGTGAGTTCAGAATGCCAACTGTACCAAAACCTATTGAGCTTGATTTAATAGGCTATAATGTTGCTCTATAACAATTTGGGCCACACACAGGGTTTACATGACAACTGTCTTGCCTCTTAGTGCACTAATGGTTTATGTGTAAAAACTATCACTTTTAAGAAGTACTTCTCAGTGCAGTGCTATACTGTGCCGTATTATTTTTGTCAAAGCTGCAGATTTTAAGTAAATACACTTTTCAAAGTTATGGAGCAACTTTATCATATTTTACGTGATGTTTATTGCGTGATTTACATAGCACACATTTATAGGGCTCGGCCAGACCCTTGGCTCTCCCTGTAAATGTATGTGTTTGCTCATCCACCTCATCCGTACCATTTGCTTATAGATAATTCACCGCCTTTCTTACAACTCGATACGATGCATGTTTGCAAAAGAAAGTTCCCTCGTATACGAACAGGCGGGTAACTGTAGGGTTTACGCAAGGTGTGAATCGGAAAGAACCGTCCATATTAATGTGTGTTGGCGCCAGTGTGAGGTGTATGCAGATGCGCCGAATAGATGCAGAATAAAGGCCACGTGCGCACAAGCTCCCTGCATAGAGCATTAAAAACAAACGACATCAAGGCAGGGTCTGAGCCAAGAGGCTAGAGCCATTAATCGATAATGCTACTTCACTATCAGTGAGGTTGGAGTCCTCTACAAACATCGATCACCCTGCTGTGTCTGGTTGCAGGAAACGTCACGTTGGCCCTTTCTTTGAAAACCGTGAAGGATAAAGCTGTTGAGCCTCCTCCACGGTGCAGTGCCTCCCATCCTGTTTTGATTTCGGTGTTTACTGCTCATGCAAATGAGGCAGAGTTTGCCCAGGCCGGACACCTGTGTCCAATAATCTTTTAATCCAGTCATTGAGCATGCACCGCCTATCTACAGCACAGAGGCATCTGGCAGCCGTTATCAGCAATGCACTAAGGCTATCAGATGCTCCCTGCCTCCGGGTACTGAATGGCGCCACTCCTGGATCTTCTTTTTACAAATCATTGTTTGTAGGTGTGATCCTCCAGTTAGTTCTGTGTTCGTGAACTAAGACTTCAACTTCCAGAATGCATTTGGTATTTGAAGACCCTGTGACGTAAACTGCTTTCTTGGAACAACTACTGATGCAACACTACGTGCAGGAGGGAAGTGATTGTGACGTCAAACATAGGGCCTGCGTCCTCTGTGCGCTGCCTCCCGCGGGTCTTTACAGACCAGGGAGGTAGAGGAAGAGGCTGCAGCCCGCGCCGCCCCCAGGTACTTCCTTCTGTTACATACCTGCCGACCTGAACAAAAATCTTACCGTGTGATGAGGGGCGGGGCTTTGGAGGGGGCGTTGCCTAGTGCCGAGCAGTACCTAAGAGGCACTTTTGAACCCTACCCTTTCCCCAAGCTCCCCCCCCCCCCTCCTCCCTAAAAAAGGTCGCTGAGTCTGGTGCCGATGTCCTGGGGTGTTTTCCCACCCCTTAATGGACGTGGGCTGTTCAAAGCCTCGGAAAACGACCTGGAAAACCACTATTTACAGTGGTTTTCAGCTTGTTTTCCCTGCCACCGTGTGATATTGGCTCCTCACCGGGTGACCGTGACGGGAGCCGATATCGTTTCGTATGTCACACGGTGGTGGTGGTACCGTGAGAGTTGGCAGGTCTGGTTATATTATTGCTGAGAGGCAGGCGAGGGAGGTGAAGAGAGCCATTTACAACAAGAAATGTCCCTCAGTAAATCTGAACGAGGCAGTACACCCCCCTTTACAACAGCCTGGTGAAGTTAAGTCTAGATTAGATGAAGTTCTCCATGACGCCCCTGGAGGCCGTTTAGCAGAAAATTGCCCTTTTGTTTATTACCCATATAAAGTTGTGTGTTCTCCTCCTACATGACTGGTGCTGAGCAGGGACATCTTGAGGATTTTTGAAGCCCCTGTTCAGAGCAGTTTTCAATGTATGATTCCATTTTAACCCTGTCATGCCGTCTTTGGCCTGGTCAATGACAGTGCACCTGCACACTCATCCACATTCTATACGTGTTTACATCCAATATTCAGGGATAGTGACTTGTGTTTTCAATATTTAACACAGCAGCTGCTTACTAATATTACTGCACATAATCTCTGAGACACCCTCCCATTTCTCATATGCGAGGTGCTGTGATGTAAAAGAACGTTTTTAATGGATTTTGCTTGAAACAAACTTAACATTTCTCTGCAAAATGTCCTTAATAGAATCTCACACATCACCCATATTCAAAATACATTAAAGGGAACCGGTATTTAGAACTCTCTGTTTAAAAATTATTCAAGGTCACCAGAGCTCTGCAGAAAAGAGCTGGCTCTCTCAGCCCCCCCCCCCCGAAAGGCGGGGGCCCTAGGCCAGTGCTCACTTTGCCCATTCCTTAAAAAGTCTCTGGTGCTGAGACCTCCTTCTTTCATTAGATCGGGGTGTGTCCAACTACACAGTGGTTAGTGAACAGGAGTATGTTGTTTATCAACGTAATATCCTTCTTACATCAATAATAAACTGCAGTACCTTTTCTTCCTCTTCTCCTGTTTTCTTTCTGTCTTATTCGTTTCCACAAGTTGTCCAGGTAACGTGTTTAAAGCCTCTTTTACACCTTTTAGAGGTCCCAATGCACCTGTATGCTTGTAAGACACTTCAGCTTTTCACTGCACTGCCTTCCCTCGGCCTAGAGCTCTGAAACATATGTTGGCTGACATACAATACTCGCTTCTCTAAATAGATGTTGTCAAGCGTTTCCTGCCATTTTTTTGGTCGCGATGTGAGTCGAAGAGTCAAACGATTTAAAGCTGTATTTTCGCATATCCACCCTGTGGCGTCTTTCAACGCATAGTTTCACATTTTCATTAAATAGTGTTAATACTCTGTCTGCACTAGATGAGCCGTGTGGCAGAGTGGATCGGTTACTGACTAAGAAACCAGGCTATTAGCTTCGGCACTAGATTAAAAAAAAAAGATTTTAAACAAATTATTGATGTGCAGGCTCCTGCAACAATGACAAAAAAATGTTCTCTGTAAAGTGCCCACCTGTCCTTGGTACCAGCTTAACAACACTTTTAATATCCCTAAATTAAAAAAAATCCTGTATTCATGCATCTGTCTGACATTGTGGGTGGCCTACAGCCTTGTGGTTTTATGATGTCACCAGAACACCTTGAAGGCGATACAGGACACTGTTATCTGTTATGCATCCTATATATAGAATCAAATTGAAAAACACGACACCTGGGAACTTGTGCAAGCCTTCAGTCCTATGTCCCTGTAATACAGGCGTCCAACGCTGATCTTGCTTGTGTAAGTCAGCGGTGTTGACTTATGCTATGGGTGCATGTAAATTACTAGAAGGGCCCTGTCTAAAACTGCTTCTTTTTTACATAAAGTGGTCCCTTCTTAAGCTATGTATTATATTTAAGTAGGTCTGACTTAAACATTCTATTGCTACATTTTGTGGGTAAAATTCCATGAAACTTTGTTATATACATAGCCAGTAGTGCCTTCTACAACTATGAATTGTGTTAGTGTACTGTACTAGATCTAGTATGGTGTTGGGTGTTTTAGCACTGCTAGGGGCACACTATTGTATTTGTACTAAAGGAGTGAGCCCCGAGGCAGGAAGTTAAGCCAAGCTTCTCATTTTGGCCTCTACACAAAGTGTGGTTCCATTAATGTACATAGTGCTACAAGCTCGTGTTTGTGCTAGCTTGGCACTCTGATCTTCATGCTTGCAAATTAACCATGCCATAGGACAAATCATGTTGGCAGATGCTGTAGGAGTTGGACTTAAAAAGCAGCACACTTCAGAACTCTGCAACGGTGATGCACCCCCATACTAAACAAGCATTGGCAGTGCCAGTAGGTTTCAGCTCTAAAAGGCTGAGCTGTTATCTTTACTAATGCTCTTTTTTATTGCTTCCATATAAATGTATGCATCATGACACATGCGCACACATAACTGCCAATTTTGCAGTTGTTTTTCTAATTAAGAAAGTCCATTCCAAGATGGCCACTGAACCTTTCTTGTAATGCTTGGCAGCATTTTTTAATTTACCAATTTAACATGGTGGATGGACATGTTAGACCGGTAAATTAAAAACCCTGTGAGTGGCATGAAGCTCTTAGCAGCCGCCTGGCAGCCATTAAAAATAATAATAAAATAAAAAAAGTGTCAGAGGGAAGTCAAAATCGAGAATGGATGGTGGAGCACAAAATGGAAATGAAAATAATAGCAGGCACAGTGCGGACCAGCTATTAAACAGGTACATGCGTAGCCCCCTCTAGGACTTACCCGTGCCTGGTTCTCCAACCTTCACCTGGAAGACTTCGCCGACCTATACTCAGCAGGTCTTCTACAAAACCTCAGAAACTTCAGCCTCACCAATACGTAACTGAATACACACATACTCCGCCATACACCTCCTGGACCCAATCTTCACCGCTTCTGTCATCCCAGTCGACAAGCCATCATCAATCACCTGGACAGACCACGCTGCTGTCAGATTCAGCAAGCTGCCGGAAACTATCAAAAGCTAGATCAACATCTGCTCCGATACCCTAGCCCCCCTCAAGTGCTGAAAAACTCTTAAGATCCAGACTGTAAGCTCACTGATACACAGAGGAACTTGAGATGATGATGCGCCACTGCAAACAACTGGAGTGTAGATGGAGAATGGGCCAAGATATTGTGGAAAAAGACACCTTCAAAGAAGTCCTGAGATTCTACCACCAACAGATCCAGAACACCGGACGCACTACACTCAATCAGCGAAGCACTCACGCCTATCCTCAATGTCTCCATCTCTTCAGATACCTTCCCAGACACATGGTTACACGCCAAAGTCTGTACTCTACTCAAACTTTCTTCAGACCCATCTTCACCCACAAACTACAGACAATATCCTTACTGCCTTTCCCGGCGATAGTCTAGAGAAACTCATCAACAGACACCTCACAGACCACCTCTGCAACCATTAACTCCTCAACGCCACACAGTCTGGCTTCAGAACAATCACAGAACAGAAACTGCCCTCATCATCATCACAGATGGCATCCGCATGATCCTGGACAAAGGAGGCATGGGAGCCCTAATCCTCCTGGACCCATCAGCAGTATTCAACGCTGTCTACCAGCCCATCCTCCTCAGACTTCTACACAAGATTTGAATCCCACGTCCTGCTCTCTGCTGCATTTTCTCCTTCCTGAATGGCAGGACTCAAGCATTCAGCCTGGCCCATTACTCTTCAGGCGCGCGCTCATCTGTGAGTACTGCAGGGTTAGTCTCTTAGCTCGACCCTGTGCATACATGAGCCCTCTGGCCAGGGCCATCTGTACCCATGACATCCTCTCCTATGCTGATGAGACACAACTCATACTCTCCCTCTTGGAAAAGACTCTGACACACAGAGTAAGTTCACCGCCTGCATGATCGAAGTCGCCAACTGGAAGAAGTCCAATTGCCTGAAACTCAGCACTGACTAACAGAAGTTGTGATTTTCAGAAAAAACTCCTTGCCATTGTTCTTCTCCTTGTGACCTGCAGAACTAGGACCCATACCCACCCTAAGTACCCATGCCAGGGACCTCGAGATAGTATTGACAGCTAGCTGGATAGGACTGCACAAGTGAACGCCATCACAGCATCCTGTTTCCACACTCTTAAAATGCTGAGGAAAGACTTCAAATGGCTCCCAAGCAACACTTATGAGACTGTCGCACATGCCCTCGTCACCAGCAAGCCAAACTACAGGCTCACCCTCTATGCCAGAATCAGCAAGAAACTCACTTGAAGACTACAAACTATCTAGAACTCGGCAGCCTGACTTATCTTCAATCTCCCACGCAGCACACACATCACGCCACACCTCAATACACAAGCACACACAGTTACCTTCAAAGCACTACACAGCATAGGCCTGCCTACCTTAACAGTTGCATTTTCTTTCACAAACCTTCCAGACACCTCTGATCAGCCAGACTCCTCCTTGCACATAGTTCTCGCATATGCAGAACCAGATCTGGAGGTCGAGCCTTCTCCTACGTTGCTCCTAAAGGGTGGAACCAACTCCCACTACACATCTGAGCCGCCTTCTCTCGTCTGGAGTTTCACAAGAAGTTAAAGACCTGGCTCTTCGGTTAGCACTACCGCCTGCTGTAGGTGAGGGTAAACTTACCTGCTCAGTGCCAGGTTACTCTGGTGGGTGATAGTGCGCAATACAGATACAAATAATATAACATAAGCTAACAAATTATGGGTAAATAAAGAAAGTGAGCACACCAGCAGCGCTTTGCGGCTGCTGGGTCAACATAAAATATATATGCAATAAATAAATAAGTAAATGAAGGAAAAAAATGTAAAGCATGATAGGAAGCCGTAAATGGGAGGCAAAAAAGAGCACACAGGTAGCAGAGAAACAAGCTAATAAACTCATGCACTTTTTTGGGGTGCTAAATAGAAACTAAACAATCATTGACAAAGATAGTTTGCCTTGTTTTGCCAATGTTGAGAAAACGATGCAATCAGCTTGGCCAATGCCTGATCGGTTTTGGTAAAAGTATAGAAAGAAATGAAAACATTGCTTTTTATTTACTCAAAAAGGCTGCTGCGTTGTGTTGTGATGTGCATCACGAATGTTGCCGTGATGTGATGACCGCTCATGTTGTCTCAAGCAATGCGGCCGCCATCTTAATAGTATAGAAGCAATTTTTTCATTGTTTTCATTACTTGTAACCTGGTCCATTGCCACTGTTGGCTTTGCCAATGTCGGCAAAGTTTAAAAGCATCTGATGTTGGCAAAGCTAATAGAGAGTACCACCATGCTTTTGCCTTTTGCCTGTGTGTTGCTGGACCGGAGGGACCACTACTACCAGCCTTCTTTGCGGCGCGCTGCCGCCAGCTGGACTGTTCCCATGAGGCACAGGGTCAGACTGATTTGCACATGGCCATGTCTGAACTGGGGTGGCGGAGTGAGCTAAAGAATGATGATGGATTAAACCCAGATCAGTTGACTGGGGGTGAGTGCTTGCAATGTTCAACACTCCGTCCATCATCCCCTTTGGTTTTGCTATGTTCGCCCTAAGTTGGCAGGGTATGCCCAGACGTGGGTCCCTTGCTCACTTTGCCACTGGATTCAAGATAGCCTGGCTGATGACGGCTGTAAGCCAGAAACCGGTCCCAGGATGCTTGTTTCCGGTCCAGGGAAGACATGGCTTGGCAGTTCGGGCTGGACTGGTCCCATGAGGCACAGGGTCAGACTGATTTGCATATGGCCATGTCTGAACTGGGGTGGCGGAGTGAGCTAAAGAATGATGATGGATTAAACCCAGATGAGTTGACTGGGGGTGAGTGCTTGCAATGTTCAACACTCCGTCCATCATCCCCTTTGGTTTTGCTATGGCCGCCAGCTTCACAGCATTGCGCCAGGAGGCGCTATAAAACTTTCCGCGGGCTCCCGCAACGCGGGACCCGCTTTTGCCTGCTTGCCTGTTTGTTGCTGGACCGGAGGGACCACTACTACAAGCCTTCTTTGTGGAGCGCAGCCGCCACGTCACAGCATTGCGCCAGGAGGCGCTATAAAACCTGCCGCGGGCTCCAGCAGTGCGGGACGTGCGCGAGCTTGCCAGGTCCGGGCCCGAGCCAAGTGCGGGCCCCTCTGCGCCCGTCCGAGGCCGGGCTGGGCCACCCCTTTAACATCCGGACTCTGGGCCTAATGAGCATTACTTTATGAGGTCCTTTGCAATTCATCTTTATCTCCATCACTACTAGGGGGTGCCAAAATGAGCAAACGCAAGACCGTTAACGACCAGCGGGGCCAGGGAGTTGTGGGGACACTTGAGGCTTTTCTTCTGAGGGCCGAGTTAGCCCTCATTCACGAGATTGAGTTAACAGAGAGCCGGCTTTCGCTGGAGCCTCAGACTTCCCAGAAACGGCTAGCACTCCCAGGGCACTCTTCGCAAAATAATTTCCAAGATCCTCCCGCTCAAGCAATACAGTTACTAAACACGGGGTCAGATCCTGAAATCACTACACCCCCTGAGCTAGTAAGCAGGCCAAATATAATTACGAGGGGTCAGAAGACAAAAACAAGACGAGATAGTAACAGTGAGCCGCCACCCAAAAAGAGAAAAGGCCGGGGTCCTCAGAAACAAAAACAAAAATCCCCAAAGGTAACGAGAAGTGAAACTATAAATGTTGACAAAGACTGTGAACAGGGGCTCAGTTCAACGTTAAAGACCAATGGAACCGCCAGACTACCTCCAAGGTCGAACGAGGAGGACTTTTGGAAAAGGCTTGAGACTATGGTATCTGTTTTAATTGATCCATTGTCACAGAAACTATCCCAAATTGAAGATAGACTCACTAATTTGGAGGGGCTGGTTATAAATAGTTGCCCGGTCCACCGGGACCCATACCCTGGTAGAGGTTCTGATATTCTGCTAAATCGGGGACCGGGAATTGGGGTAAATCAAACTGTAACTAATCCTGACAGTGGACAAGTGCACTACACAAGTACTCACGGCAGTATTCCCGATGCGTCAGCTTTTGCTGGACCCTCCCAACAATTCGTAGCATCTTCATCTTCAGAATATATAGGGCATAGCATAGTAGGTCCAAGGACTACACGTACACAAGCTGCTAATACCTCTAATGGGGCCGCAATTACCATAGGGATACCTACGTTGGGTAATGCAGGGAGAGACATTAACATACAGAACCCTCTAAGGTCTAACCCGAGACATATTACAAACCCAAATCAGACCCTGCATCTCCCACCAGAAGCAACCCCTTACACGATTGTGCTGGCAAATGTCCCCCCCCTTACCTCCTCACGCCCCTGAACACTGGACAACTCTGAGGAATAAGTCATTACATCTACTGAGCACTGGAACTGGTCTAACCAATATTCTCTTCTCGGAATTTAAAATGGCTAGAAGAATAGGATGGGTCGGCAAAACAAACGAGCTTCTAGCTGGTGATTGTGTGGTTTTAACCTTTAGGTCCCCGAATCTGGTGCAGTCCATCCTTGGTAGGGCTGGCAACCAGTCCATTATGGCTCAGGGAATTAATATTTTACCATTAGGGTACTTTTACCAACCATCAAAGGCCTTATGGAACAAATCTGTGGAGGAGAGCCATCTAGGTAACATGCAGTATAGGTATAGGGTCCCAGTCAGTAACCGTTTTGATACCTTTAACACCTTAGAAGATATAGACTGACTAATTGACCATAGAGACGCTTACCCTACTCATAAGTATGACTCTGGCGATTATATAACCGGTAAACTACTAAAAAAGAAATCCACTCGATTATGTGCAAAAAGAAATCAATAACTACCCTTTAACACCGGCTCTCACTGAGCGGAGAGAAGAGATATTGGGCGCCAGTAATCTGAATCAGAATGCGTGCCTTAAACCCATTACATCCATAAGCTTAAATCAGTTACCAATTAACAACTGCGAATTATCTCCTAGTAATATTAGATTAATAAGGCCTTCAGGTAACATCGACAGTGTCTCCTGTAACCTTGTTTTTTGGAACATTTCAGGTTTACGGTCTAAGCTGACTAACCCTATATGGTGTGACTTTATACTAAATTTTGATATAATGTGCGTTCAGGAAACTTGGGTAAAGGACATAATGCATGTCAATGGATTTAAAACCTTCCACACCCGAGCCGTTGAGGTAGTTTGTGGATTGGCAAAGGGAGGGCTTTGCACCTACATTTCCAACAGGTTGAATGTAAAAGAAATAGAGATGCATACTGAAGAGATTTATTACCAACTGATCAAAATCCATGTGGATAGGAAGCACTGTATTGCGTTGACAAATTTTTACAATAATATTCCCACAGACCAAATTGGGGTAGTTGTGAAAAAACTGGGTAATGATTTGAAGTCATTGTACAACGACAATGCCAAGGATATATTTTTAATTCTGGGAGGGGATTTTAACTGTGCTTTATGTCCAAATGCTGATGGTAAACTATGTGGATTCATAAACGAAGATGGGACTAGTAATACTCCTTTTCGACACTCAAAATTGGGGGAATTGTATAACGAAGTGTTGTTTGGCCTTGACTTGGGGTTTGCAAATGAGTTATGTGTTACGCCTGCACTGATGAGTCCTACTTTAAATGGTAGAGGTTCCCATACCACCATAGACTACGTACTGCTGTCAAATAGTTATGCAAGTAGACTTCATTCATTTTGCATACACGACAACTCACTGAGTGACCACTTTCCATTGAGCATTTCTGTCCTACTGCCGAAAAGACCATCTGGTAAACGGGATGAAACCGATCAGGTCTTACAAAACTTAACAATTAATAGGACAAATGGTTACTCTTTGCGCTGGTCGATGGTGGACCCCCTAGAAATCACTAGACAAGTGGTAACTAAGTGTAAAGTAGCGATTGATTTCTGTCTGAGTGAAATAGCTACACCCGATAGTGTTCTATCTACATTAAAAAAAATATCGGGAGCCGTAAGTGAGGCACTATTTTTGTACAGAACCGTAAAAAAGGGAAACGACAGGGGTGGTTTGATTCAAAGTGCACACGAGCATATGCCAACTTAAAGTATGAACTACATAAGATCCCAAGAAACCCCAGCGATGTCAGACAGGCTAGAGGGGCGTACAGGCTAGCACTTAAGGAACGAAAAGCATCCCTGAGAAATGAAGCATGGGTATCCCTGCACGAGGCCTCCTTATCAAAAGATAGTTCGGCTTTTTGGAAAGCAGTGAAAGCCCCCTATTTGACCCCTGGAGGCGGCCCGACAATTGAAATGGCAATAACAGAAGAATAATGGATTGAGCATTTCTCCACGGTGTATAATGGCGAGGGGAGAGATGATGCGCCAGATACCCAACACCACGGGGATGCTGCTCTGGTACCTATGACCCACTACACCGATCTCCAGTTCACGCCGGATGAAGTAAATCGGGCTATCTCCGCAAGCTTAGGTGGTAAGGCTCCTGGGCCGGATGGGGTCCCAGTAGACTTATACAAGTCAAATGTGACACTATGGGGACCGCTTATAACCCAGGTAATCACTGCAAGCTGTGTTTCACCTTTCTTAACAACTTGGGCGGAAGCGACCATAGTGCCAATATTTAACAAGCATTGGCATAGCCAATAGGTCTCGCTTTTGGGACCTTATAAGTATTTAGTTATGCAGCACAATATCCTTGGTGCAACAACATCAACTGTTGCATGGCTAAACACTTATAAGGTCCCAAAGGCGAGACCTTTTGGCTATGCCAATGCTTGTTTCTTGTTTCTTGAGGGCAGGGGACTGTGACTTTCTGTAAATGTGAACAATAAAATGGCAATGAAATGATTTCATTGCCATTTTATTTTACGACTTACTACACTGCAGCCGTCATTCAGCCTGCCTCAGAGGGAGCTGGAGAAATGGGGGGGGGGGGTGTCCAGTCCGCTGCTGCTGAATGGCAGCATGGAGGACTAGAGGAAGGCTGCCAGACACTGCAAAGTGTGCATGTCAGTTTGGCAGGCTGTCTTGTGACTGCCAGCCTGACATGCACACTTTGCTGGTCTCCACCAAGCTGTCTTAGACAGCTTGGTGGAGACCAAGCACAGGCCTCCAGGGCCTGATGGAGCGTTTAGCCACTCTGCTCCATCCAATCCTGGTGCTGCTCTCATGAGCAGCGTCAGAATAGCCTAGGGGAATTTAATTGCACTTTGAATCGTGCTCCGGAGCTGGACAGGACACGGAGGACACAGCCCGGGTAAGTACATTTTTTTAAATCTTATTGTAATGCATGCCAGTTTTTATTTTTTTGCATGCTTGTTTTATTGTCTGTCTTAAGAAGCGGAGGGGTACTTCACTCGTTCCACCGCTTTCATATGTTACAGTCGCCCCTGGTCATTCATAACATTGGGTAAAACTTGCCAGCTATGCGCCTTAACTTACCTCTTACCTGAATTAATTTGTGTAAATAAATTGCAAACTATCTGGTAGTAAAGAGAACACGCAAGACATTTGAGATATTTTGACTTAAAGTGTTTTGCAGTGTGCACTCAGGGCAATATGTTGGGGAAAGTTATAAATTCCCCAAGTATTTTAAAGAAGGGCTGAAAAGTTATAATTTTGAATTGGAGAAATCGTATCATTCGTATCAGCGTGCTCTGTCAGAAGTGAGCTTCCTTTAAAACACACTGCGATCCTGATACCGAGTACACTATTCATTTGTCAAACATGTAGCATGCCAGCCACCTTGGAAACGCCATATATATTGACCAGCCACCTTGGAATAATCATATTTATTGACTTTCTTGTGTATTTATCTGAGCCATAGAAACCTGGATCGTGACAACGTAGTACAATCTTAACACTGTTTGATAAATTAAAATATCGAGTACGCACTATAAAAATTAGCTTACATTAAATTGAAAAACGTGTTTACAGTAATAAAGTTCTATTTATAATTTGGTTAAAAAAACACTGATTTGATACTATCTGTTCAATTATTTTCTACTTCCACCACAAAAATGTTGCCGTTCCAATATGGCTTCCTCCTGCAAGTAAACGTAAGGAAGTCTGCCTAGTAGCCTGTAGTTGTTGTCCATTTTCGCTGTTTATAGATCAGCCAAGGAACTGTAGGATTACACCTGTAGCAGTGAGACTGTTTATCCTCCTCTGCACTCGGTGGTACGCAGCTGTGGTATGACGGCGGCCCCTTGAAGCGAGAGAGAAAAAATGTCGGAAGCAGAGTGAGTGTTCATTTGATGGGCGCTGCTTTTGTCTAAAAGTGACAGCGGCAGGGAGGAGGGATTGTCCCAGCGAGGCATGCTGCAGAGCACGGGTGAACTGTAAAGGCTGGGGATGAGAGGGGCTGCAGCGCTGTCCTGACACCTCCAGTGATAAAATAAAACAAGCATTTGAAGGCACGCGCGGGGAGGAGGGCGGCGCGAGTGGTGCGCGCGCCTCGCGCTGAAAAATTAATAAAAAAATGAAGCTGATAGCCGCGCGGCCGTGAAAGTGACACGGCCGCGCGGCAGCGAAAGTGAAAGGAAAATGAAGCTGACGAGGAGGGAGTGGGAGGAGGGGGGAGGGTATTCACGCGCTGTAGTGCACGTCGCGCGCGTTGTGCGCTTGCGAGCAGCAGGCGTGACCACACGCTCGTGCACCATGGACTTTTGCTTGCGCGTAACCGCAGGGAAAAGGCCATGACGCACGAGCGTGTGGTCAGCTTTTGAAACCCCCTTACATAAAGTCTTCGCCTAGCAGCGCTTGCGCGCTACTCGAGGCTCGACCTAAAAAGGGGGATCGCCAGGACCCAGGCTGTTATAGGCCAATTTCATTGTTAGACTCTTTGATAAAAGTGGTTGGTCGAATCATCCTAGAACGTCTACAAGAATGGGCCGCGGACAACAAGGTTTTATCTGACATCCAATACGGTTTCCGTGAGGGCCTAGGGACCGTCGAACAGAGCTTAAATGTAACTATTATTATAGGGAAGTATACACCGGTGAAGAAGGGTAGGCTGTTTTTAGCTTTCGTAGATCGCACCGCAGCCTTTGACTGTGTCAGGCACAGCAAGCTCTGGGAGATCCTCGAGGGTATGGGAGTGGAAATGCAAATTATCCACTTTCTCAGACTTATATACAGTGATGCAAAGGCGAGAGTGTGGTATGGTATTAACGGTGAGTGCTCTGCCCCGTTTCCTATAAGGAGGGGGGTTAGGCAAGGTTGTGTGCTAGCCCCCTTTCTTTTTAACCTTTACATTAACGGCCTGGGCGAAGCACTGACTAAAGACTGCCAAGACCTCCCTCAAATACCTGGACGCCAAATACCTGCTCTTCTATATGCGGATGACGCAGTTCTGATGTCACGCACTCCAGTAGGACTGCAAAAGGTTTTAAACCGCTTCTCAGCCTTTATGCGCCATCTTGGCCTTAGGATGAACACCTCGAAAACCTTTATAATGAGGTGTGGTCATGGCAGTCAGAAATGCAGGGATATGTATATAGATGAGCAGAAGATAGCGTTCACTAAGAGATTTTCATATCTCGGTATACTTTTCGATCAGAATGACCTATGGGCCCAAGCAGTGCTAGCAAAAAAGTTGGCGTTTTTAAAGACCACCCGCGCTCTTGCTAATTTCTCAAGAAAGTTGGGTAGGAGGCCGCCGTTAGAGCTCATTCAGATCTATAAGGCAAAATGCACCTCCACAGCCATGTATGGGACAGGGGTCTGGGGTTTTGTTGATGTGTACCCCTTACAAATAGTGGAAAATGCGTTTTTACGATATATCTTAGTAGTACCGAGTAGTACATCATCGTATGTCTGCCATTCCGAGTTGGGTTTACCATACATTGCTGACCTCATAAAAATGGAGCCTATTCTTTTATGGCATAGGATCTGGACATCAACAAAAACTATACTTAACCAGGACATTTTACGGGACAGTTTAAAACTGGAAGGGGCTTTAACTATGCCTTGGCTAAGGTATGTCCGAGACTTTATGTGTGATCTAGGCCATTTAGAATATTTTACCGACCCTAGTACTATGTTGATGATCATGAGAAAAGAGCTAAAGAAAGAGTGCCTCTTGCTACTAGACACACTCAGAATATCGGCAGAGATCATAAAGCCCACTGTGCGGTACAATCCAATGAGTTTAACAACTTTTAGTATACAACCTTATTTGATAATGGTACCTGGTGGCTATGACAGGTTTTTATTGACCAGATTCAGACTTGGGATCTTCCATAAACTTGTAAGTTTCTCAAAATGATTGACTGGGCACGAGAAATGCAACTGTGTCCCTGTGATAACCACTCAGAACAATCCACCATACACGTTGTTTTATTTTGTAGATTTTATAATGAATTAAGGAAAACGTGGATTGTTACAATTTTAAAATCTTTAGGGATCAGACAATGTCGCCCTGCGTTTACTGTACTTCAGTTTTTGGAAAATGAACACAAAGTCTGGAGGGTGGCCATGTTTTTAAAGAAAGTACTTAGACATAGGAAATGCATTGTAATATAATCATGTAGTCTACTATAAGTTGAGGGATACTGATTTAATGGAATTAATTTTATCATTAATTGTACATTTGATAATATTTAAACTTTTGTTGTGTAATGAACTGTGTGTTTTATGTGCCTTTATGATTGTCTGAAACAGCAATCGAATAAAGTTTTACTTGACTTGAGTACCACCATGTACAAGGACAGCACTGGATAGTGCAGTGGGACAACATCTAGAGCATGGGTACTCACAAACCTTCTCCCGGGGGCCAAATTTACAGTGTGGTTTGTGGCCGAGGGCCGCACCGGTGGGTGCGGGGTCAGTGGGCGAGGGGGCGGGGCTAGAGCAAAAAAAACTGTGACCATGAGGTTGAACAAAGGCCCCTGCAGCGGATGCCTTCGTCCACTGAGCCACCAGACCCTGCATACACACATCTCTCTCTCTCTCTCTCTCTCTCTCTCTCTCTCTCTCTCTCTCTCTCTCTCTCTCTCTCTCTCTATCTCTCTCCCTCTGTCTCCCTCACTCTGTCTGTCTCCCTCTCTCTGTCTCCCTCTGTCTCACTCACTGTCTGTCTCCCTCTCTCTCTCTGTCTCCCTCCCTCTCTCTCTCTCTCTGTCTCCCTCCCTCTCTCTCTTTCTCTGTCTCCCTCTGTCTCCCTCTCCCTCTGTCTCCCTCCCTCTGTCTCCCTCCCTCTGTCTCCCTCCCTCTGTCTCCCTCCCTCTGTCTCCCTCCCTCCCTCTCGCCCTCCCTCTATCTCTCAACCACCCTCTATCTCTCAACCTCCCTCTATCTCTCTCTCCCTCCCTCTCTCTCTCCCTCCCTCCGTCTCCCTCTCTCTGTCTGTCTCCCTCTCTCTGTCTGTCTCCCTCTCTCTGTCTGTCTCCCTCCCTCTGTCTGTCTCCCTCTCTCGGTCTATCTCCCTCCCTCTATCTCCCTCCTTCTCTCTCCTTCTCTCTCCCTCCTTCTCTCTCCTTCTCTCTCCCTCTGTCTCCCTCCCTCTGTCTCCCTCTCCCTCCCTCTGTCTCCCTCCCTCTGTCTCCCTCCTCCCTCTGTCGCCCTCCCTCTGTCTCCCTCCTCCCTCTGTCGCCCTCCCTCTGTCTCCCTCCTCCCTCTGTCGCCCTCCCTCTGTCTCCCTCCTCCCTCTGTCGCCCTCCCTCTGTCTCCCTCCTCCCTCTGTCGCCCTCCCTCTGTCTCCCTCCTCCCTCTGTCGCCCTCGCTCTGTCTGTCTCCCTCCTCCCTCTGTCGCCCTCTCTCTGTCTGTCTCCCTCCCTCCCTCTGTCTCCCTCCCTCTGTCTCCCTCTCCGTCTCTCGGTCTCCCTCCCTCTGTCTCCCTCTCCGTCTCTCGGTCTCTGTCTGTCTCTGCCTCTATCTGTCTGTCCCTGCCTCTATCTGTCCCTGCCTCTATCTGTCCCTGCCTCTATCTGTCCCTGCCTCTATCTGTCCCTGCCTCTATCTGTCCCTGCCTCTATCTGTCCCTGCCTCTATCTGTCCCTGCCTCTATCTGTCCCTGCCTCTATCTGTCCCTGCCTCTATCTGTCCCTGCCTCTATCTGTCCCTGCCTCTATCTGTCCCTGCCTCTATCTGTCCCTGCCTCTATCTGTCCCTGCCTCTATCTGTCTCTGCCTCCTGTCTGTCTCTGCCTCTATCTGTCCCTGCCTCTATCTGTCCCTGCCTCTATCTGTCCCTGCCTCTATCTGTCCCTGCCTCTGTCTCTCTCTCGGTCTCTATCGCTGTCTGTCTCTGTCTATCTCTGCCTCTATCTCTCTCTCTATCGCTGTCTGCCTCTATCTCTCTCTCTGTCTCTATCGCTGTCTCTGTCTGTCTCTGTCTGTCTCTGTCTGTCTCTGTCTGTCTCTGTCTGTCTCTGTCTGTCTCTGTCTGTCTCTATCGCTGTCTGTCTGTCTCTATCGCTGTCTGTCTCTGTGTCTGTCTCTGTGTCTGTCTGTCTGTGTCTGTCTGTCTTTGTCTGTCTGTCTTTGTCTGTCTGTCTTTGTCTGTCTGTCTTTGTCTGTCTCTGTCTGTCTGTCTGTCTCTCTGTCTCTCTCTGTCTCTGTCTGTCTCTGTCTGTCTGTCTTTGTCTGTCTGTCTTTGTCTGTCTGTCTTTGTCTGTCTGTCTGTCTCTATCTGTCTCTGCCTCTATCTGTCTCTGCCTCTATCTGTCTCTGCCTCTATCTGTCTCTGCCTCTATCTGTCTCTGCCTCTATCTGTCTCTGCCTCTATCTGTCCCTGCCTCTCTCTCTGTCTCTGCCTCTCTCTCTGTCTATGTCTCTCTCTCTGTCTATGTCTCTCTCTCTGTCTATGTCTCTCTCTCTGTCTATGTCTCTCTCTGTCTCTATCGCTGTCTGTCTATCTCTGTCCCTATCTCTATCTGTTTCTATCTCTATCTGTCTCGGGCAGTGCACACGTACTGTGTCTACACGTCCCCGTCACCAGCCCTCCACTTCCCCCTCTCCCTGTGTAATGTAAAAGCCAGCTCGTTTTCTCCTGGAAAAGACCACTTTCAGCTTCAGCCTCCCCCCCCCCCTCGTGTGTGTCAGCCCGGGCTGAGACAGCTTCCCGGGCACACACAGCCGCACCCCAGTACTTCACAGGTCTTTAAAAGACCATTTACTTGTTAATGGAGGCTTTGTTGTATTTCGCCTCTTCTTAGCCCCTGTATCTCCACTCTGACTATCCTGGAATCGCCCGGCCCCCATAGAGCAGAGTGAGTCCGCGCTGCAAACACAGGTACGATGTCTGCAAGGTCCCCGGGCCGCCAAGGAAGGCTTGCCGGGCCGCTGGCGGCCCGCGGGCCGTACTATGAGTACCCGTGATCTAGAGCATCACCAAGGATACCATCTGGTGCCTGGCATGCCACTGAGAAGCTTGAGAAGGGTAGGGATAGCATGAGTTGTGGGGCAAGAGTGTCTCTGGAGACCAAGGCATGTACTTCCATGAGTACTAAACAAGTAATTAAATCTAAAAAAAAGTACATTGACCTTATCAGTGGAAGGCAACAACCTAGGTAACTGGAAGACCTGGTTAGGAAGCTGTGCTCCAGGTGAGAGATAAACGCAGAAAAAAGAGAAAACCCCTAATAAAAAGCAGAGAACAGAGTTTGATATGTAAGCCATCTAATGAGAAAGGGCTGAGTATGTGTAGTATTGTATACAGTGCTGCCTCGACAGACAGCTGGAGCTGTCTGTAGTGAGCCCACAAAAAAAGAGTTCAATTAAATCCGCATTGGAAGGATACAATCAGAATCGGAAGAGTGTGAGACAAAAATGCTTCTGAGCAGGACAAACTGAAGAATAGGAAGGAAAGCTATCAAATCAAAAGCATGCACCTGAGATAGACAATAAGCCATGCAATCTTGACCAAGGGGCTGACCCAAAGTCCACTCTAAGTATATGTTATGAATTGGGAACAATAGGTCTTGCCAACAAACAGCTAAAACTGGTTGTAGCCAACACCTAAAAATAATTACAGATACCTTCTATTCCTTGTAGCTCCCTGATCAAGGTGCTCAGTGCCTCCCCAGCCCTCTACCAGTATCCTGTCACGCATTCATACCACTCATGTCACACTAATGGACCCCTGCTACAACTTTGCCAGCTTCAGGTCATATTGCACCTGCTTTGTTCTTTCTCGCCCACACAGAGACCTGCCCCTTGGTCACCTTCAGTTAAAGTGCTGAGCAACCCTCCCCACCCCCAAAAGAATCCCTCTCGCTACTCCTCACTGCACGCAGTCCACAGTGCTAGACATTAAACAGAGAAAGGGTGCGCTTGTGTTTGTAAAACCTTCAGCCCTGCACTGCCAGTTTTGAATGCTGTGTCTGAAAGAAGCTTGTTGCTGCCAGTATGGTACATATGCTGTGGAAGGGAAGCTTGCACTTGTGCTGCAGTGCTCTGTGTGTGAGAAAGTTGAACTATTGCTGCCTGTGCGGAATCTGTTTGTGTGAAGGAGGATTGCTTTGTTGCTGCCTTTATTGGACCCATTCTGTATGTGTGCCCCTATCTCTGTGCTCGCCCGATCCCTGTTCTGCCTGGCCTCACTGCCAGTGGTGGGGCAGACACTTCTGACACATCTTACATTAAGCAAGCAAATCCAGTGCTCCTAAAAGGGAGAAGGGGTGACAAGTCATTTATGTTTACAGTGGCATTAAAGCCCTAAGTTTTACACTGACATTAACTCTACGTTAAACTGTAGGGTTTTAATGCCACCATAAAAATAAATAAACAAATCCTACGGTTCTACTGAAACTTCAAAAGTTGTATCTGGCACAGCACAGTTGTGTGGGTGCAGCGATGCAATTGGACTTTGCAGCAGCTGGATGATATAATAGAAAACCATAACCATGAGGCTTGCTTTCCTCCCCTAATGGCTCGGATGATATTGGTGAAAGCACTCTCTGATTCATTCCAGAATGGTAATACAGTACCTTTAGGGCAGTCTTTCCTCTACTAAGCATGGCACTATAGGAGAGTTTGGAGAACAAGTAACATGGTGGGGTCTATCACACTTGGCTTCAGCCAGTAGCCCCAGATCAGACTTCGTTACAGCTGCCCCACACGCTGCCTCTGCACCGTCTCTCTTTGTGGGAATACAGGGCTGGAAAAGGGTATGCCCTGTGTAAGGAAATCATAACTCTGCAGGTGTGCACAGGTGCAGAATTGGCCTGCAGTGCCTGGCTGCCTGACTCTCAATGGGAACTTGAACCAGGCAGCCAGGCACTGATATATCGATTGCACTAGTCTGTTTTAAATATGGGGAACAAAGTGTTAAAGAGACCTGCAGATCTGAGGGGCAGGGCCCTAAAGCACCAGCCGCCACTGCTCACTGCCCTGATCTCTGTCCATGTCCCATCCACCCGTCATCTGTTACAGTGATTGCCCACAGCCACATTTCCTGCCTGCGTCCCATTTACCTCCAGCCCTGTCCTGGTGCTCAGTTCCCATGCTTCGATCTGAGTTCTGACACTCTCCTGGCACCACCACCGGGCAGAGTTTGAATCTCCACAGATCCTTGCCCATGCCTCATCCTTCCTACAGTTAGTTGTAGGGCTCGTGCTAGTTGTGGCATGCTCCTTTGATGCTTATATTGTGTGTGTGTGAAGGAAGCTTGCAGTGTTTTTGAGAAAGTGCCCTCTTTCTGCATGGTTGCCCCCACTTTTTGCTGAATTGCTGATGTGCTTTGACTGAGTGTGCCCTGGGCTCCTGCTATACAGGTACCCAGGGCCTATGTTCTTTACCTAAAACTGCATTGAAGCCTAAACCCAATTGGCATCTCTGGCCACAGGTAAGCCCCTGGTAAATGGTACCTTAGGTACCCAGGGCACTGTGACCAGGGAAGACCTCTAAGGGCTGCAGCACTTATTGTGCCACCCTTAGAGGCCCTGTACCATTACACTCACACACTGCCTTTGCAGGCTGCATACCTTGGTGCAGAACAAAGTGAAGAGTCGACATGGCACACATCTCTGTGTGCCATGCCTACAACCCAATGCCCTGGCATAGATCAGTCACCCCTCTAGCTAGGTGCACTATACCAGTGGTGAGGGTACAGGTGCATGAGCCCTGTACCCCTACAGTGTCTAAGTCCATTCTTAGACATTGGAAGTGCAGTGCTGCCATTAAGAGTATATGGTGCTAGGAGTTGGTCATTACGAACTCCACAGCACCATAATGGCTACACTGAAAACTGAGAAGTTTGGTATCAAACTTCTCAGCACATTAAACTCACACTGATGCAAGTGTGGGGTTTAATGAAAAATGCACACAGAGGGCATCTTAGAGATGCCCCCTGAAAACTAACCCACCACTAGTGTCCAGGCTGAGTGGCTGCTTCACCTGCCACCACCAGACATGTTTCTGGACCCCTGGGTCGAGAGCCTGCTGCTCTCTGGGGCCTGAAACAATGCACATCCTGGGACGAGGTGCCAAGCCTCCTCCGCCAGGATGGGCAGGGTTCACGAAGGGGAAGCTTCAAAGGCTTGCCGCCTTTGTGAGCTTCTCCAGGTCACTTGCTGCTTTCAGCAACTGGTCCCCACTGGTTCTGACCCCCACTTTGGGCGGGAAAAACAAGTGAGGAAGAGAAGTGTGCGAACCTCTGCCAACTCCACCCCTCAGGTGGGGGAGGCGAGGTGAAGCACAACTCTCAGCCAACCAGGGACAGGCTCATGCCCCCCTCCCACTGGAGGGTGGCATAATGGGGGATGTACCCACCCCAGGGAAGGGACTCATTGGTCCCTACCTTTTACCTACCCGTAACGCCCCTAAATCTAGTATTTAGGGGCACCCCTGAACCTTGCTTCCTCAGACAAGAAGAAACTACAAGAAGAAGAAGGACCGAACAGCCGTGCAGCAGCTAACAAGAGGGAGACGCCCACTGACTTGGCCCCAGCCCTACCGGCCTGTCTCCACCTCGAACCTGCTCCTGTGAAATCTCGGTGTGTCCTGCAGCCAGCAACCTCGAAAACCCCGGAGGACCTGCCTGCCTTCAACCCCAAAGACTTTGTCTCCCGTGAACACCGGATTTGTTCATCTGCAACCTCTGGCTCCGGCCGGACACCGCGGATCTGCCCCACTCTGCACCCGCCGTCCACGGCCCAAGCTCGAGTGGGCAAACACCACGAGGAGGTCACCCCGGCGATCCTGACCCGAGATCCGGCGACCCCTGACCTGCCTAAAGCCTCCAGCCGACGCCTGCAGGCTAAATCCAGAAGGTCCCCCCAACCGCGACCTGGAGCTGGTAAGAAGATCCAACCCCAAAAGGCACCCCTGCACCTGACGCCCCACGGCCTTGGGTGCCCAAACCGATGGTGCCTAACAAACCCCTAACTTCCCAACTTACCTCTCGAAGTGGTGGTCGCACCCAGAAGACCTTCCTCCCCAAGCCTGCAGTGCTCTTGCAAACCGGAGGTTCCCCATTGAAACCAACAGGGCGTCCGAGGTCGAAACAGCACCCTGCACCTGGCCGCCCTAGTGCCGCTGAGGGTGCACCTTTGGTGCTACTTTGTTTCCCCATTTGCCCTGAGCCAAAGTCTAGGAGCTTTGCTCCCACACCCAAGTGGCCTGCTCGTCAGCAGCCACCAACCGGAGGCCCCCTATCCCCCATTAGATAACATTGGGCCTCAGCACTCTGCACCCGGCTGCCCTAGTGCCGCTGAGGGTGTAACTAGAGTGCATCCTTGACCCTGGGGGACCCCTGAGTCTACCCCCAGAACCTCAGCTCCCACTACCAAATGCTTACCTCAAAACCGATAACACTATTTTCCTCCATAGGATAACATTGACTGTTTTTCTTGGAAAAGTTTGGAGTTTGAAAACCTCAAGAAATTCTTTAAAATTGTACTATTTACCAAAACGATTTTACTTACCTGTTTATAGGAAATGTCCTGGAGTAGTATCCAGGCATACTACTCTGAGTAAGAAAAGTAATCCAAAAAGTAACTTACCTGGTATCTTACTGAAAAGCCCATTCAAGTCTATGTACTGTATTTACAAAGTATTGCATTTCTCTGCAACCATCCTGTAAGTCAAAACAAAGTGCATATACCATTCAATTCAAACTGTTTACAAACTGCATTACTACTGTAAAGTATTTATTGCTTACCTGTGCCAGGCTTGCTTGGTTCTAGAAAATAAAATAACTAAAAGAATATTTTTATACAAAAACAATTGGTCTGAAGTTCAGTCTTTGAGTGTGTGAATTCATTTGCTGACTGAGTGTGTACAACAAATGCTTAACACTTTCCTCTGATACTGCCTTACTGCTCGACCACACTACCACAAATAGAGAGTGAGGTGCTATCTAACTTTACCTCTGCCTACCTTTGGGGATCCACTGGACTCTGTGCACACTACACCTCACTTTGGTATAGTATATACAGAGCCAGCTTCCTACAGTGTTGCTGCCTGGGCTTCACTTTTGTTGTTTGAGTGAAGCATGCATTGCTGCCCTCAATGCTGTCCCTGTGCTGTGTATTTGAGTGAAGCATGCATTGCTGCCCTCAATGCTGTCCCTGTGCTGTGTATTTGAGTGAAACATGCATTGCTGCCCTCAGTGCTGTGCCTGTGCCGTGTATTTGAGCAAAGCGTGCACTTCTGCTGTCCATCGCGTTCACCAGTTTTCTGCGTTAAGCTTGGGTTGCCCCTGCCTCAGGTGAACCTGTTCTGTGTGTGAGGGAAGCATGCAGAGGGTGTGTGCGTGCACAGGAAGCTTACGTACCACCTGCACACAATGCACCTTCTCTGCGCAAGGAAGGAATCTTTCACTGCTGAACATATTGTGGGGAGGTGAGGGTGTGTGTGCGTCCAGTGCTGTTCAAACGTCCTAATATTGGCTTTTCTCTGCTTGTCTTCAGTGACTGTTGTACTTATGTTAGTGCTTGCATCGATTGACTGTTGTACTTCTGTTAGTGCTTGTAACCATTAGCAGTTGTACCTCCATCAAACTAAAGCCTTTTTCTTTTTCTCTTTTATAGTGTTATTGTGTCGTGGTAA
Organism: Calotriton arnoldi; assembly: GCA_963921515.1. Classification (NCBI taxonomy): domain Eukaryota; kingdom Metazoa; phylum Chordata; class Amphibia; order Caudata; family Salamandridae; genus Calotriton; species Calotriton arnoldi. Next base: position 852,060 of record CAWUFW010000009.1, read on the forward strand.
AGCAGTAGAAGATTTTACTGGTCCTGACTGCCGTTTTATCAATTTAAAAAAGGGAGAAACGATATATGTATATTATAAATTAACAGGAAGATCAGCAGAACTGTGGGCTGGGAGCGTAAGTACTTTATACATCCTCTCCATGCACATTGGGGTGTGGAGTGTGATTTCCAGCATTCCATGATCCTCAGAGTAGAAGCATTTTGGGGGAGGGAGGCACATGTTTCCTCACATGGCAGAGGGTCTTAGAAGGAGCCCTCCCTTGAACAGGAAGTGGCAGTTCTATTTCCTTGCCCTTTCTTCTTTTGGCCTTGCTGGGATGTTAAATGTGGTGGTGGTGATAATGCAGAATATGTTTGCTTGCTGGGAGCCCAGTTGAGATCATCTCATTTGGTTCGTAATGCTGGGTTTTCATGGTACTTTTACAACATTGGGATTCTAGGATTGTTTCTCTGCAGGGTTGGTGATCGTGTGTGAGTTCACCCGGGCCGATGCCTTGTTGTGCTGTTGTATTCAATTTAACACTTGGTTCTTAATTATGGATTTGCTTTTATCTTAAGGCATGTATTTTATTTGATAGACTATGCCATTCTGGCCCATTTCTTCATTTACTATCAAGGAATTTCCTGAACATGTCTTTATATCAAACATATTTAAGTAGCTCTCGAAAATCACCTGGCTTGTAGAAAACTGTATTCCGAGAACGCGTTGGAGGCTATGTAGGCTGTCTGTAAAAGTTAATGTTCGTATTTTGGTGGCTTTATTAGGGTGTGTTGGGAGGTGTTTTGGGGGCTTTGTGAATGATTTTGAGGGGCTTTGTGAGGGTGTATTATTTTGGAAAGAACGTTATGGGAGGCTGTAGGGAGTGCAGGGTTTTGTAAGTGTATTGTGTAAGGTAAATGAGTGTTGTTGTCCTGTTATTTCCTTCCTTTCATTGCATGCATGCACACTTAAAAACACTTGGCCTAGGAGCCACCCACATCCTTGGCTTGAAAGCAAAAACCACTGCAGTGGCTGTACATTTCTACTGTCAAATTGGAAAAGGTTTCAGTCTATGAGCTTTGATGAAAAAGAACAACTTTTTGAAGGCACAGACAAGAAGAGTCTACTTAGTAGCTGATCAATTCAGCCTTTGAGAAGATCAAAAAATGAAAACTTTAAAATAGACGGACTTACCCATTATACTCTCCGAATTCCAAACACATCCTCATTCATAAAATACTAGTAAGAGTGACTGCTCACCTCTTGCTGCCTCCTCATGCAAAACGACCACTTTTCCACAGGACTGAGTCACTGACTGCTCTAACATACCCAGGAAGGGCCTCCCCTATGCTGCAAACCTGGTGTGTATGTGTTCAAAATGTTTTATTAGATGAATTTTTCATAAATATTAAAAACACAATACAAAGAATAATACCGAACAATATGGTATAGATACATATTATAACATAGGAAATATAAACAGCCAGTAGTAATGAAATAGAATAGCTATACCAGCATTAATAATTACATAATAGATATAAAAAAGATAATACAAACAAAAAAAAGGGCTACATTAAACATAAATTGATTGATAAAAAATTCAAAGAAGCATTTTAAAGTGAAGAACATGCGATGATATAGGAGTCCAAACTTGACCACATATTAGATCTAGAAGGAGAGGAATCATTAGGAAAGCGAGGAAAAAAAACATTGCCCAAGTCTAAGAAAAATAATCCATTCCCACCATTCATTAACTGAAAGTAAGGTAGCATTTTTCCAATTACATGTAATAGATTTGATTGCAGTAGAAATAAGAAAGTCAAACAATTTACAATCCATAGGGGATAATGTAGATTTAAAAACAAAAAAGAAGATTTAAAGATTAGAATATGAAAAGATAAAGTTGTTCGGATCTTAAGAATCCGGGTTATAATATTCCATATGTCTAATAAAAACTGATGAATAATAGGACAATTGAAAAATAAATGACGTAGGTCACCAGTTGCAGAGTTACAATGCCAACAGTTTGAAGTATCTAGAAGTTTAGCTTTAAATAATTTGTCTGGAGTCCAGAAGCATTGGTAAAGTAGATAAACATTAGTTTGTATAAGAGTAGCCGGAAGATAATTAGCTGTGTTAGATTTCCAACTATCCTTCCAGGATATTTTAGTGGATTGAAAATTTATGAGTGGTGACCATTTTTGATTAAAATGTGAGAAGGAGGAATTAGAAGTGGTAAGTTTTTTTGTACACTTTAGAGGCTATATGTCCTGAGCGGCTAAGCACAGAAATACAAAACTCTATACCACAGGACTGAGACATAGAAAGTAATTGCGGATAAGCATTAAGAACAGTATTACATAGTAATGTATATTTGGGTATTTCAGACAAAGGTAGGTTGTATTTAGTTTGAATCACATCAAATGTGTAAAACATATCATAATGACAGATGTCAGCAACAAAGAAAATAGCAGCAGTAATCCATAAGTTCCAGAAATAGATATACTTATGATATTGGAGTTTAGGATTAACCCAAAGAGAAACTTTTTTAGTGGAAGACAAAGTAATAGAAAAGCTACTATCAAATGATAAAAGGGCAATTTTAGAGCTGGCAATAATGGGGGAGCGTTTACCAAAAGAACTATTTGCCATGGTAAGAAACGCAGTTAATGGATATGGGGCCAAAATATTTTTCTCCGGGATAAGCTATTTAGGTGCATTAAAGGGGGAAATATTATGGAACCATAAGGAACATTGTGCCACAAGGAATGCAAAATGGTATTTTCTTAAATCTGGAAGACCAACCCCACCTTCACATTTGGGCAGTCATAACGTCTTAAGACTGATTCGTGCAGGCTTATTATTCCAAATGAACTTAGTGAATAACTTATATAATTTAGCATAAAAAGTGGACGGGAAAGAGAAGGGTAACATAGATAATAAATATAGAATTTGTGGAGTTATAGACATTTTAATTGCTTCAATCCGTCCCCACCAATTTTAGATGAAGGTTAGACCATCTATCCAGTTTCTCTTTGGTATTAGTTAATATTGTGTAACAATTGGTTTCAACTGTATCTTTCATCGAATCAGTAAAGGTTATACCTAAATATTTGAGTTTTTTCGGAGACCAAATTATATCCGTATTTGCCAGCATTGTAGAATTACAAAAAACGTTTAATGGAACAAATTCTGTCTTATTAGTATTTAGAGAATAACCAGAAACATCAGCATACTTATGAATAATATCAAGAATAATAGGTATTGAGGTAAGGGGATCATTAACATATAATAACACCTCATCAGCGTATGCAGAAACTTTAATGGTAGTATTTTTCAAAACAACACCTGTATATGTATTACTAAAGCGGAGAGAACATAAAAGGGGGTCAATTGCAATAAGAAAAAGTAAAGGAGAAAGAGGACATCCTTGGCGAGTGCCTCTATGTAAGCGAAATGTGGAAGAGCATACACCATTGACAAAAATGGAAGCTGAGGGGGCTGAATACTATGCTTTAATCATATTAATAAAAATAGGGCCAAAATGGAATATTTCTAGAGTTTTAAATAAAAATTGCCAATTAACCTTATTAAATGCCTTTTCCGCATCTAAGGCCATTACACCAATTGGACAGCTGGATTCTTTAGCAAGGGATAATACATGACAAAGCAATCGGGTATTGTGAGCGGATAATCTACCTTTCATAAAGCCAGTTTGATCAGTTTGTATTATATTGGATAATAAGGGTGATAATCTATTCGCAAAAATTTTGGCAAATATTTTACAGTCCTGATTAATTAAAGAGAGAGGACGAAAATTTGATACTAGGGTATGGTCTTTATTAGGTTTGGGAAGAACAATTATATTGGCTTCATTAAAAGATCCCCCCCATCATGGAAGTGCGCTGAAAATCTGTAAAAAGGGAAAGTAAAAAAGGGGATAATTGGTCCTGATAACATTTATAGAATTCGGCCAGAATACCATCTGGACCAGGAGTTTTTTTTTAATTCAATGCATTAATTGCTGCAACAATTTCTTTAACATCAATGGGCTTATCTAAAGTCAATCTATCAGTAGCAGAAATCTGAGGCAATTGACAAGAGTTAAGGAAATCACTAATAACACTGTCATTAGGTGCGAGAGGTTCGTGATATAAAGAAGAGTAAAAGGAAAGGAACTCTTTCAGTATATCCTCAATATCTGTCACCAATGTACCATTATTCGATTTGATGGCTGGAATTTGAATCCTGTCATGCTTGAGACGTATATAATTAGCTAACAATCGACCAGATTTATTGGAATTGAAATGAAAATTGGATTTTTCTTTTGAGATAAGTAAACCTGCTCTTTTACTAAGCATACAATTATATTCGTATCTATATTTCTGAAGTTGGGACTTATATTGTGGATCCCTAGATGTAATAAAAAGTCTTTCCACAGATGCAATCTGTTTCTCTAATTTGGTGAGGTGGGAGTAAAAAGATTTATTTTCATATGCCATAATGGAAATTGAAACTCTACGAATGTAAGCTTTAAAAGCATCCCAATGTATAATTTTGGAAGTGTCACGTGAGTTATTAAAAAAATAATCACTAATAGCTAAGGCCATCTTTTTAGAGTTGGTTCGATTAAGAACTATGTCTGAGTTCATTCTCCATTTTTTATTAGTAATTTGGGGGTCAGAAATACATAAAAGAGAAGGAAATCAAAGCATGGTCTGAAACCGTAATAGGATGTATAACCGCCTCACTAATCATATGACATAGATTAAGTGAAGTTAATAAATAATCAATTCTGGAAAAAGAGGAGTGAGCATTGGAATAAAAGGTGTAAATTCTTTATCCGTAGGATGTTCCAATCTCCAAAAGTCAACCAATTTGGTAACAGAAAGGAAGGATTTTAAAGCAAAAAATGCCTTGTTAGGCCGGAATATACAAGCAGAAGACCGGTCCAACAAAGGATCCCTGATAAAATTAAAATTACCACCTACTATAAGGGACATATTACCAATTTTGAGTACTTCACCAGAAACATAAGACCAGAAGGCAGGATCATCAGATGTAGGAGCATATATATTGACCAAATTTAAAATGAGTTTGTCAATTTAAGCTTTAGCATAAACAAATCTACCATCTGCGTCATGTTGATGAGACAATAGTTGTACCTGAGCTCTGTGTGAAAAAAATATAGCTACACCATTTTTACGTTTTGCAGCAGGAGACGAAACTATAAGCCCTACCCACCCTTTAGACATAGTATGTAATATTTTATCATCCACATGGGTTTCTTGTACAAAACAAATATCTACATTAGACTTTTTGAGATATTCAAAAATGTTATGTCTTTTAACAGGGTGTCTCAGACCTTTCACATTTAAGGAAGCAACAGCTAACTTTCGTGGCCTAGACATATTATCCTATAATTAATGGAAGAGATTGAAAGAAAAAGAATATCAGCTCATATAAAAAAGACAAAACAAGACGAACAACATAAAGAGAGGTCAGTCACGAAGACCTCATACCAATAGGACATTGGAGACGGAGGTGCGAAGCAAGAAAACCACCAACATAAGCACCTACATAGTGAGAGAATACCAACCTACGTTAAGGACTATAGAATGTTAGCCCGCAGAACCAGAAGGCTGAGAGTCCATGAGAATAGGATTATGTTGATCCAAAAATCTGATTAAATCTGCAGGAGCTGAAAAAGACTTGGAGACCTCATTTTTCCAGATGTGCATAATCGCAGGGTCGAAAAGGCCATATTTGTAACCAGCTTCTCGCAGACGAGGCCTCAATTCTGAAAATTGTCGTCGTATTTGAACTGTCTCCTTTGCAAAGTCTTGATGAATAAAGACTTTGTTTCCTTCAATTAGGAGAGAAGGTATTTCTCGGACAGCCTTCTGTATGAGGAGGAGGTGATGCCTCAGAACTTTAAATATGATTTGTCTTGGTTTGACCTGGTGAGGTTTACGAGTCGAGGGAATCCTGTGAGCTTTATCAATCTCAAAACGTTCTGAAAATTTGATATTTAATATTTTGGGCAGAAGGTTTTCCAAGAAAAGACGACAACTCTGTCCCTCAACTCCCTCCGGGACATTAAATATGCGTAAGTTGTATTGTCTATTTCTATTTTCCAAATCCAGTAAGGAACGTTGGAGAGAAGCAACCTGAGGAATAAGTGGAGCCATAGTCGTGATGGCTTTAGTATTATCACGAATTTTAATCTCATTGCAACTCTCATCGATAATGAAGCCATATCTCTCTGAATATTTTTGATATCTGAAGAAATTGTGTCAGTATTAATATGAATAGCTTGAATTTCCTCCCAAATGTTTGCCAATGAATTATCTTGTGAGTCAATGGCTTTGGATTTAGTAGGAGGAGATAAGACAGCTTGTTTACGTTTATTTGATACTGTTTTGGAATCCATACTGACAGACAGAGAGCAAGCAAGTAATAATAAATAAATTATACCACAAATAGCAAAGATTTGAAGTGAAATGTGGTATTCTGACGGACAAATATGATTAATATGGCAAAAAAACAGCTCCAAAAAGTCTCAAAGCAGTGTCTTAATAAAGCTTATTAGGGAATAAAAAAGGACAAAATCCCTTTAATTTTGTGCAGAAATGAAAGTGGTGGCCAGCAAGAGGCAGGAACAAACCCCTTTAAGAGAGGAGAGGCTTTTGAAGAGAGGAGGTGCCCAGCAAGTCAAGCCCGCCTCCTCTGTGTGTGAAACCACAGAGAAAGCCGAGGGAAGCAGGAGCCCTCCCTGAGGAGAAAATGAAAACTCCTACCGCTCCTCTCACGGAGGCACCAGACCTCCGAATTTCAGCCCACTGTCTCTGCAAGCATAAAGGAGCACCTGGGTTGAAAAGAAAGACGTCGTGCAGCCCTTATCGTCGTTGAAATTTCGTAGTAAATGCAGGTAAAAAACTGAGTTCAAGGCGCGGCAGCCATCTTGGTTTGCGTGCGCTGCCTACTCCCCAACCTGGTGTATATGAACTCACTGCCCATGCTACTGACCAGAGTTCCACCAGTGGCGTAACGCACAATGATTGGCCCCCTGGCAGAATGTGATGAGGGACTCAAGGTTCTACCATATCTCACAGATATTCATTGGCATTGTGCTAATTGGTCTCCCTTGAAGGCTTTGGGCCCCTTAATGGTTACCCCTCCCCCCCTCCACTGTAGGGGCTGCAGGGGCCTGCGATATGCCCCTGAATTCCACCACTGAATGTGTCTGGAGAGTGGACTGCTCCTCTGGGTCTGGTCTTTTTTGCAGGTCCTGGTCTGAGGTGTCGTGCATTAGCTCGTTTCCTATGAAACTTCCGGTCGCATGTGTGATCTCTCGAGGCTCTGCACTGTCTATACTGATTTTCACGGTTTATGACGCTCCAGTGCACTGTACACCAGTGCACATAGTAGACCGAATTCTTGCTGGTCACCGCAGCGCCAGAGCAACAACCAACAAAGTCTTATTTAAATATTGTATTGTTGTCACAAGTGCTCCAGAAATTGCCTACCAAGTCTCTGTACAGGAATTCACATATCACTGTTAAAAAAAAAAATTAAAAAAAATGTTTTGAGTCATTTAGGCCATTAAAGAAACAAGCTAAGCTCTCTGCTAGCCTCCAAGAGCTTCATGGCAGGCTCTATCCTGTGTGGTCTTGATGATAGAATCTTGCTCATCATGTGCATCCCTGCAGCTGACCACTCACTAGCCACTGCACAACTGTGCAGTGGCACTGGAGTACATTTTTTCACAGTATGCAAATACTTAATCGCTTTTCACAGAGCATCACACTGGAAATGCCACTGTTATCTGGCTCTCAAGCTCAGTCCACAGAACACAAACTTCACGGGGGAAAGCCAAGCTAACAATCTGTAGACACAAAAACGTGTTCTGGACGCAAAACCTTCAGAATCACTTCCACCTCCTTTCGGAGCTCACTCATTTGAGACGCACCACCCCTGCAGGCATTTGCACAAATACTGGAAACCCATCCTTTCCAACATGTCTGCTCCTTGAGCCTCCCAAGCCAATGCATGAGGCTCTCATCTGAGTCTAACCCCAGCAACATGGGTTGCACCTTTTTAAGGTGGGAAAATGTAGGTACTAGCCCTTTTGAGAAATCCCATCTTCTTCTAGGAAAGGGTACTTATTGTATTTGTGCCCCTCAGGCTGTGCATCACAGGGGCATCAATATTTTCTAAAAGTGCTACAGGTTTGATGGAATTTGGACCATGCATGCCAAGATTTGAGCCCACATTCGAACTCTGAATTTCTTTCCCCACAAAAAGTGCTTGATCCAGGCAGACGGTGGGCCAGACACTCCTTCCACCTGATATAGTCTACCCAGCTCTCCCTTGCTGTCCAAGTTGTCTGTCACATCCGACCCTTAAAATGTTCTGGCAGCGTTCCGTGCCTTCAGAGCATCATCATTGGTGTACATGTGAGCAGTCATGATTGCATACTCAGATTAGACACCCACCTGAAAATCACCCAATGGACGTTGTCGTACCTGATGATGGCAGGCAGACGCCCACGCATTTTTCAGTGGTCTTAACCAAATAATGTATCACACCATTGCCATTTGATTCAGTGGTGAAGGTTGTATATGTATTCACTGAAAAAACTAAGCTTAAAGGGAAGTTATACATAGGTCTTGTAATAATAAATAAACCTACAATTTTAAAACCAAAGCACATCTGAAATTCGCCAGTTATGTGCAATTGACATAAGTATAATGTGCACTGCCATAGATTGGTGGATCACCCGAAACGTTCTAGGAAGGAGCGGAGGTGGATGAACATTTTTGGGGAATGTTTTGTGAAAATTCATCATTTGGGCTAAAGTTATTCGCAAAACACTCTTTTTATGCAAACTCGAATTCAATTTCTGCAAATAGCAATCAATCAATATTTCTGAGCTTCTTGAACGGTATTTTCGTTTTTAAATTTAATTGCTTCCCGGCACATTAATGTTTTATGCAGAGCACAGCCAGCCACCCAATATTTTAATTATCTTCAGCAGGAAAGTTTTAGCTCATTTCCTATTGAATTTAGCGCACGTGGTCAATAATGCACTTCATCTGTTGTTAGAGACCTCTTATATATTTATTATATATAGCCTGGACACAGTCCATTTTTTTAAAATTTCATTGGCAATTGTTTAAAGTTTTAATTGCATTCCAGGAGTTACCTCTATACCGCTGTTAATGTGGCGCTGCTCGATATTTTTGTCCATACCCTAGCAACACTTAAAGAAAATACTCTAATTTGTTCCAAATACAAGTTTGTCTGGTGGAAATAATATTGCTGGCTTAGAACAAATGTGTGAAAGCGAGACATCAGGACTTTTATTTATTTTGTTTGTAGAGTTTTGATTAGCATGGACTCTGTTCTGCTGGACATTAGATGTAAGGGAAGTTGTGTCCGAGGGGACTCGCAGAGCAGCAAAAAAAAAAGCAACATGTATAATAGACAGATAAATATACAGTAAAAGATACATATACTGATATTTGCTTTTTACATGCATTATGTTATGGTGAGTATAAATAGGTATTAGGGCTGTGTATAAATTTGTCCCTAGAGTTGGGGGAAGTGAGAGAGGTTGCATCCTCACAGTACATACAGGGATAGATCATAGGGAGAAGAGGTTAGGGCAGAGAGGGCATGAAAGATCTGGGCACAATTCATTGGATGTTTGGGTAGAATGTGTTTCTTCAGCTTACACTGTAATGTAGGGAGGGTTTTGGCTAATTTATATTGTTGGGGTTGTAGTTTCATATTTTCGGAGCGCTTGAGGGGGGATGGGAAAGAATGGCACTTTCCCTCAGAGGAGATATTTTTAATCGCAGAAGAGATTTGTGTATAGGTTTTGTCACCTCCAGATATTGTCTGTTTGTTAGGTAGTTAACAGTCCATTCTTAGATGGATTTGAATGCTATATGCATATTGGTGGTAGTTGATGTTTAGGTTAATCATGAGTTCATCATCAGTTGGTTTATTATAAAGATTAAAAAGGAAGTGAGCCAGAATGGAGCGCTGTGGTACTGTACACAGAGATGACGGATTAGATATGGTATCTTAAGTTGTAATCATTCATGAATGTTTGTTAAAATGCAGTTTTACCAGCTGAGAATTGTAACCTGAAATCCAACCCTTCTAGAAATTGTATAGAATATTGCGGGCTGCTGTATTCGAGGCAGCGGAAAGGTTTACCAGGGTTAGGAGGCACTCATCTTCATCATTTGTTTATAGGGAATCGCTCATGACTCTCAGCATTGCTGTTTCTGTGCTTTTCTCCCCCTCTAACTCCAGATTGATGATAGTTTATCAGGGTGTGGCTGCTTACGTGCAGCAGTTGCAACAGTTTCCGAAAGTTTGACAATGAACATGAATCCAGAGATGGGTTAGTGGTTCTTGTTTCAATTGAGTCAGCGATTGGGTTTGTTGGGGTGGGGAAGGGGGATAAGGCCTTTTTCAGTGAAAGGGATGCATTTATGATGTTGAGCCAGTGAGGGCTGGGGGTTTGTGCAGAGGCTTTAGCAGTGTGGGGTGGTAGTTGGGTCTTCCTTGCAGCATGAGGGTTTGGTAAAAGAAGCGCTGCATTCTAAAGTTTCAATGCAATTGGGTTAGAAGGCAGTTCAGTCGATATTTGTGAAGCTTAGGGATTGTACCGGTCTTGAGGTGAGTGCCAGAGATGGTTTTAGCTCAAATTCTTCTCTAATCTTAATTATTATGAAAGAGAAGATGGCCTGTGTTGAGGGTGGTGTGGCTGAGATTAGGAGATAGTGTAGCATTGAAGATTTCAAATAGTTCTTTTGGTCTCTTATTAAGTTTTATTTTTATTCTATTTTCAATGACGGGTTTTGCCTTTATGTTGCCTTTGTATGGTCTCCTAGACGTTTTGAAGGTTGATTTCGTGGCAGTGATGCTGCTTCAGACCATTATCTCCTGAGAGAGCATGAAAGACGGTCCATTCTGTCAGTGATTAAAAACCACTTCGTTTTTTGTTGTTGTTTTTTTAGTTATTCTCTTCTTAAGGATCAGTAGTTTTTTTTAGGTTTTCTGGAGAGTGGGCATTGTAAGGGCTCATAAGAATGAGTGCATCAGATTTAATGATGGTATTGATGAGAAGGAGGCTGACACTGAAGTTAAGTATGTCAACAGTAATGGTTTTTGGTGTGAAAGGATTCAGCTTGTTGTTGGTACTGGCTGACGGGAAGGATTTGGAGGAACGGGATCTGATCGTGGTCAGGCTGGTTGGTAATTATTGAGTAATTCACTGAAATAAATGTTTGGGTGGTTTTAATGTGATCAAAGAAATATCCCTTGCTTTATGTTAGGTTTTGGCACTGGTGTAAAAGACTATTTTTTTCAAGACTGCTTCTAGCATGTCGATTGCTTGATCGTAGCCTTTGTTCTAGTTTGTTCTTTGTTCATTAACTAACTAATGGTAAGATTTAAAGAATTTGAGAGACCACATGATTTAGTAGAAGACACACAATTTATGAGGTGAAAAGGCAAAAATATAGGAAGCGGATAACTAGTTCAGTCTATGAAAATGAAAGTCTATCTCTGATAAAATTAATGGTGACAATTGATCAATGCATAAGCAATGTAAAACTGAAAATAATAAAAAAAAAAAAATGTCAGCAATAAAAATACATGGTAAAACACATTACTGTTAAAATCAACAGAATTCTAAAAATAGTGAACATGATGAAATAGTTCCAGGAACCCTCTCACCCCTAAACCGTCCCTGCCTGGCGATGTATGAGGAGTGCATGCAATCAGACACAAGGTGATGGTTTCTTTCTGGTGACAGATTCTATCTCCACAATTAGAATCTAAAAGAAAATCCTCAGCACACGAACGTCAAGTCACAATGATTATCACAGTGCAGAATGTGAGCACAAATAGAATACAACAAAGTAATTCTTGTTCTTTTCCTTTTATTCCTTCGGTCTTCAAACAGCCGACACATGTTTCGTCACTTACAAGGGAAATCGTCCCGCGACTTTATCAAGGCTATGTTTTCTTTATGTATATCCTTATATTGTGGTGATAATTCCAACCCACAAAGGGGTTTCTGTTTATAGCGACGTCCAATATAGTCGTGCGTGTATCCAAAGGTCCAAGTGTGTCACACAGTCTCTGATTCGTGATGCGTGAAGAAAAGGTCTGGTGACGTCGCTACTCAGACCTTTTCTTCACGCATCACGAATCAGAGACTGTGTGACACACTTGGACCTTTGGATACACGCTTTGACTATATTGGACGTCGCTATAAACAGAAACCCCTTTGTGGGTTGGAATTATCACCACAATATAAGGATATACATAAAGAAAACATAGCCTTGATAAAGTCGCCGGACGATTTCCCTTGTCAGCGACGAAACACGTGTCGGCTGTTTGAAGACCGAAGGAATAAAAGGAAAAGAACAAGAATTACTTTGTTGTATTCTATTTGTGCTCACATTCTGCACTGTGATAATCATTGTGACTTGACGTTCGTGTGCTGAGGATTTTCTTTTGCATTTTAGTTGGCTTAGGTCAACGATCTTTTGAGGAGATCGGTGGTTCTCCTCACCTTACAGCACCTAGACAAAGATAGGCCTTTTCATATCAATATTTGTGCTATTCTCCTGAGTGGCGCCCTTTTCCTAAAAAACAATACCACTGTCCAGTAGTGTCTACAATTAGAATCTATAATGTTTGTAAAAATGTCCTGCAGGACCAACCTGAAGGCTGTGAATAGCATGAGTTCCAAATAGCAGGTACCTCTGTGAGGCTTCCATCAGTGCCAGTTTCATGTCAGAAAGTCCAGAGTGGCACAAAATCAAAACGCTGGGCAACCCGTGCCTGAAGTTGATGAGTCATTTCTTCTAGTTTGGGACTTAAAAAGATATTATGTAGCTCAAAAATCCATCTTTTTAAATTAAAATACATGTGTATGTACTTATGCACACATTTTATCATTTCGAATGCTCTAAGTTAACAATTTTAACAATACTCCTTTTAATTACTCAATGTTAATTACTGGAAATTATTGGAAAGTGATCAACACTGTGTAACATGAAAATCGCATTGTGCAATGTGCACTAAAACAATATCTTTTTATTAGCTAGCCATGAGCAATGCATTGCCATATAATTTGTGTGTTCATAGTCTGATGATAAGCAAACACGTTCTAGACCCAGCAGTCGAACTCCGACACAAGTCCTACCGACAACAGGCTCTGAGAGGGACTCATGTTAGACCTGTGACATGAGTGTGGGAAAAGATCCTCTGGGTTCCAGTGCACTCTGTAATTGTCAGGGGGTATCTTTTATCATTGTCGGTGAAGATTTTTGGCGGAGAGCAGTTCATGCGAAGGATGAGTTTTCCAATCCATAGTTCTTATCTGACACACATTTTGTACATTCCATAATCATACTTAGTTTTAACTCTGATTTACTGTGTGACGGCATGTACTACACTAATTAATGCATTCCTTAAAAATCCAGCATTTTATAGACTGATAAAGCAGTGGTCTTAGCCCCCAAAGGATGGGTCGGTGCCAGAATTTAAAGTTAACCACATTGGATAAATATACAAACAACGAAGCTAAATGGGAGCCACTTAGTGGTTTTAAAAAAAAATCTTGGATAGAACTAGTCATTGTGGACAGTGCTGAGGAAATGAGTCCCACTCAAGCCAAAAAAGGTTGTAAAAATGAACCAAGTGACACTGTGGTCCTATGGCGCACAAGCTATTAGTGCATTTTAGTAGAGATTTATATTCTGTTTATATTTTTTAATTGTATTTGTTTATTTCTAACCTTTTTCTATTGACTGTATGGGCAATTTAGTGTGCACTCCCTTGATCCTTTTTATGGCTTTCATATTATGCCCGAATTCTACCATAATCTGACCTATGTTAAATATGATGAATTATTTCATTCTATCATTTTTTGAAACATTTTATTGTGATACCCAACACAAATTTCAGTTTCTCCTTCACTCATTTGAACGTATTTTCTTTGGTCTTAATTACACCTCTGATGTCACTCCCTGCATGACCCAGCTTCATTGACATTCGATCACTTCTCAATTTCAGTTTCATTATTTATGTATTGTTGTCAAGTGTTACCACTTTGTTGCTCCTGCCTATCCCGTTGAGCGCCTCAACCCATGCTGACCAAGCGGCAACCTTAGGTCGGCTTCCCTGTTTTTTTTTGCTTCTGTCTCTTCCTCGTTTTATTCTTGATCGTTATTAGCTCCTAATTTATGAAGCTGCAATCTAGTCTCTTTAATCTCTCCTTCCCCATATCTGTTTAGAAGGGCTGGATTGCTCGCTTGTTGAGTTCTGAATTTGCTCTGCCTTCCTCTATCACCGAGTGCTGTCATTTATGTTGTGAACATATTTAATCCTTACTCTTTGATTGCTTTGTACCTAATCTTTTATATTCAAGCACATTGGTAAATGTTTTACAGAAATGAATTAAGATATGCATAGAAAGAAAATTCTATCTGTGTTTCCCTCTAAAAGCTCATAAATATGGAACTCATAACTATGGACCCGATTAATATTTTGGATGTCGGGCTGTCCTCCACTAAGGCGATGGAGTAAACTACTCCTTCACCCTGGCAGAGGTGTTCCGATGACCAAATTTATAAATGGCTGGCGGACATTTAATGCATTGCCCGGAACAGCTGTCAAGGCGGTTCCTATCAAAGCATTGCAACTTTGCCGTGGCCTACAGCAAAGATTATTTTTTTTAAACATTTTTAAACACAATACCCCAAATCAGGATTTTGTTTTTCAAAAGAAAAAAAAACAATGCCCCCTCGCCATGGGAGTTTTATCTTATTTTTTTCACTGCCCTTTACCGCCAGGGTTTTCCTGGCGGTGAAGGGCATTTTAAACTGACCTGTATGTCCACCCATCTAAATTAAGTGGCTATACATAGAGGTCAACTGTCGACGGCCCTTACGCATTGCGCCGTCAGAGCGGGTCTAACCATAGCGGAGACGGAGTAGTCTCTGTCATGGTTACACCAAAGGTCCGCCCCATTTAAATCAGGCGGGCGGACCATTATGTTGGCGGTAAGGATACTCCGTCGCAATGGACTATCCTTACCTCCAACATATAAATCAGCCCCTGTGTTCCTCCCCGTTCTTTCCCATCCTCACCACCATGTTAGCTTCTAAATCTACCAATCCATTCGTGATTGTGTCTTCATATTTACCAGACTGCGTGTTTTTAGTTAAATTCACAGCAGATATGAAAAGAGTCACTTCCTCTGAAACTTTTTGTTTGCTCCCCTCGGTCTTTTGCTGGTGTCAGCCTTGTGGTACCTCACTATAGGTTGGCTGTGCTGTCCTCACTGCAGGATTCTTGGCGTTGAGGCATCTCTTGTTGTCTCTGAACCTTTGGCATTACTTTTGGAGTGGACTTTCCATGGGCCTGAATCAGAAGAATTCCCTTTGTGCCAGCACACTAGCCCAAATCCCTGCCCCTGCGGAAATTCGACAAAAAGATCATGTTCCTGTAGAAGAAATATATTGCATTTATTTAGGGAATATGTGGCTGCAAAGAGGTCCAAAGATAACCAGGAGAATTACCTAATACCCAAGCTACTCAATCTTACTTAGTGGGTGGATACCTACCCTATGGCCAGGCTTTTGTCCCCTATACCTTTAGGGCAAGACTCCAATTCGCATCCAGTTTCTTATGTGACGTGTTGCAATTCCTGTTTCTTTCTTATTTTTCTGAGCACCTGTCGTCCTGGGTCATTGGTGCTAACCTGGGCCATAGATGTGGTTCTGGGTCATAGGTGCTCACTTCCTTGTATTTGCTAGTCTCTAGTGACGTTCATCTTTTTGTCTGTCTTCCTAACCCTTTGAAACTTTAGACATCAAACCCCAGCAACACATTCTGCCCAAGTCTGACAAAGTTCATAAAGATGATAAATAATTTGTACACTCAAGGTAAGATGGTCTGTGGCCAAACGCATGCCTTCTTTTTGATGGAAACCCTTAAGATAGGGAGGAGGAGTCTGGAAGAATAGTTTGGACACCGGTCATCTTACACCCATCTTCGACCATGCTTATTCCTGTGACCCACATGGTCACATTAAATCCAGTCATTTGGGTGAGGTCCTTTGCCTAGTGTGATATGGATTAAAATTAATGCAAACCATTCACTTTCTGATGTGCGCTGTCAATGCTGAAACGTTCATAATTGTTTTCCTTTTTCAAAGCTTAACTGGTCTTGATTGGCTGTCTCCAGTTTCAGTGAACACTTTGCTCACCTTTGGTCAAGGGTATCCATCATAAGTCAAGGGGATCAGCTTCATGCAGATTTTTTAGGCTATCCACCAAAGATATATTTTGCGCTCGAAGACTTTAAAGGGAGCACCTTTATATGGTCTATAGTTATCCTGCAGACCTACCCTTTCTGGACCTATGTTGAACACCCTTACTTTCAGAACATTGAAGTAAAGAGTTGGCAGACTGAGTCCCTGGGCTGGGGTAAGCTTTAAAAAGTAGTACTAGAAGAGAAAACTAGAAGAGAAGCTTTAAAAAGTTACAACTTCAGTAACATTCCTAAGCTCCTCATTTAAATTCTGTTGAGATTTAAAATGCATTTACACAGTGCTTTCTTGAAGTGTTGTGCCCAGCAGTACAGTATTTACACATTTCATAAAATAATACTTTTGACCCAAGGATCATTCAGCCTCACTTATCATCGAGGAGATGGAGTAACCCTGGAGTCAGAAGCTATAGTTCACCTTTCAGGAACCTGCCTATAAGATAATGTAGAGCAAATTTCTAATTGCATGAGGTGAATGAATTTACCTTCCCAGCACAGTAGGAAAATACCTGAATTTATTTATCAATCCTTACCAAAAAGATTCACTTTAAAAAATTTAATATTTGTCTTCTCAATTCTGAGAACTTGCATGCCCTAGATTTCTCTGAATTCTTACAATAAGTAAACTAGCTGTCTACAAAATGATGTTACAAGATAAGTCATTTTAAGATACAAGATATGGGACATCCATAGGTACAGAATACACTTAACAAGAAAGTAAAAGACTGTGCGACATCTATATGCTCTTCCCGAGCTGATGGTTTAAGACGATGGGTATACAAGCGCAGACTTGTTTGAGCGTCGCTGCAATTTTCCTTTTTACTGATTTGTGCTTTTCAGGTTTGGGGTTCGCCTCGATCTTTTGATTTTACTAAAATTATATTTTAGTTAAAAAAATAATAATAATAATAATATAATATAATTTCAGCAAAATCAAACTTCCTCTGCCCTCCCATGATCTGCTTAATATAAGCAGGTGTATTGCTGGTGTGCCGATGGCGTGCTAAAGGCAAGCCCATCTGCGCCTGGACTGCACCCAGCGCCAGGAACACTGGTCCTCCCTTCACCAGCTGCTACCCCACTGTGTTCCCCTGCTCGTTCAACCCTAGCTGCCGTTCTCCTCTCTACTGCACCATACAACACAGAGGGATCTTTCTCATGTACGCTCCCTCGTACCCGCACTCCCACACCAACAACATCCAGTACCGACACCACACTCCCACAAACCCCCCCCACTCACGCTCTCACAGACCAAGCACATTCAACGCAGCATGCCACAATATGCGTGCTCCTCAACACCCAAATACCCAATCACTCACCAAACCCAAAACGGAAATATGGGACCTGCTGCACGACCACGCTCTGGACCTGCTCTTCTTCACGGAAACATGGCTAAACCCATCTCCTGCACCAAAAATCTCCACAACCATCCCCGCAGGCTACAGGACCATCAGAACAAGTCCAGCGGCACAGTCACCATTATTTTCAAGGACACCATCAGCTGCACCACCTACACGGACCGAAACATGGAGCACCTCACTTTCAAGCTACTCATCTCTGCAAACTTCTTCCCAGGTGCAACCACCAGGACCCCCGTAATAATTTTGCTAGCGACTTCACAGACTTTATTGCACCCCTCATCATCGACTTCAGCACTTTCATCATCCTTTCACTTAGAAGTCTTCATCAACTGTACAGCACTTCTGGAAAACCTTGGAAACCTCGGCCTCACCCAACGCATTATCGGTCCTACCCACCACGTTGGACACCAGCTGAACCCGATGTTCTTCATCAGCAACATCAGTCGACAAGCCTGTCCCCATTACCTTGACGGACCACGCTCTCATCAGCTCCAATATACTCATCCTGCGCAACCACTGGCCTACCACCCCTAACCCCGCCCGCCTCCGCTGGAAAACACTCCAGACCGACCACACCAAGAGCTTTCCAGAACCCATCAAAAACTTCAGCAGCTGGATCAAGCGCACAGCTGATCCAGCCGTCCAGAGAGCACAGAATTGAATCCTGGTTGATGTAGTGAGAAATAGTGACTTCTGTATTTCTAGTGCTAGGAGGTCACAGCTTGTGACCCAAAGCACTGCAAATATGTAAGTCAATATTTAAACTTGCCTTACACACAGTATAAGATAGGTCGCCACAAAAAGCGCAAAAATATCTTGGTATAAGTTAAAAAAAAAAAAAAAAAAATCAAGAAGGCTTGTTTCTTTTTAATCTGTCTGCCCCTTCGCAACACAGGTGATTCCCTCCCTTCCATTTCATCTCAGGCATCTCAACTGTCAGAATTAACTGTCCTGGGGCAGTTTTTTTTTTCTTCCTCCCCACAAAAAGTAGGGGAACTGTACTTGTTATAATAAATTATGGGCACGTCTTTCCCCACAGATGCCACCCACGTGACCTCTGCATATGATATACTTACTTGCATGGGCTTTCACCAGCCCTCTTCATCCAATTGCGTTTTGCATTCACATTTTTTCTGTCCATTGCAGTATACAGCAGGGAGCAATGCGTCAGCCATTTTTTTTGTTGTTGCAGATTTATATAGTGCGAACTCGACTCGAAGGTATTGGAGCCCTTTACATGAGCACCAGTTACATTACACAAGGACACATTGATATTTTTGGTAGGCACGGGGAGATTGTGATTTGCCCAGAATCACAGGCTGTGGAGTCGACCCGAGGCTCGAACCTTGGTTTCCCAGCTCCAAGGTCGGCAGTCTAGCCGTGAGACCACATCCTCTCCCCTTTTCGGGATCTTCACTGTGAGTGGTCATTCTGCTCTTTCACACGGATCACATTTGCGCTCAAAGAAGTTTCTTTCAAGTGTTCGGGACTTCTATGGCAATGCATGCTTTTTTTGACAGTAAAAAAATATTTTTGCTTTTAGCCAATGTTTTTTTTAATTGTGAGGGCCCACCCGTAGCCCCAGAAATAACATTTTTTAAAACCATGCCAAAATAAAACCAGCACTGACGAAGCCAAAAGCATGCCATCCAAAGTCAAATATATGGGCTTTGCCAGTGTTTGTTAGTTCTGGTGTTATTCAAACCTTTGTCTTTACTTAAAGTGTATATTTAATATACTTGCCTATTGTTGCTTTAAGCTAGCCCTCTTCGTCCATTGATCTGTTACTGCGTCATTTACATATTTTTTTCGTCCACTATAGTGTTACCATGGGGCAGTGGGTCAGCCCGCTGTGGCCATTGGTTAACGACGGCCTTCTGTCCTCTTACAAGGAGCACGTGCACTCACAAAGTAGTTCTCTTCAGTGCCAGTGAGTACTATGACTTCTGTGTGCTTTTTGACACCACAAAATAGTTTTGCTTTTAGGTATTTTTTTGGATTGATAAAGGCCTGGCAGTTACCCCAGCTGTAAAGTTTTACATAACCTATGACAAAACAAGCACTGATAAAGCCAGCAGGCCCACATCCAACGCCAAACCTTTTGGCTGTGCTAGATATAATACAATACAATACATCCAACGCCAAAACTGTTGGCTTTGCTAGTTTTTTGTGTTTAAAGTCTTGCTTGCTGACCAGTTGGGTGTAGGTGACCACTCTGTGCTAATAGCTGCTAATAAACCGATCTAATCCAATAAACGTAGCGGGAGACATGACCGCGAGTCGATGTTTCACCATACTCCATGGGCTACGCAGGAACTCTGATAGCCAGTGCTGCGAAGGAAAGCCCTTTTCAAGCACAATTTCAATTTCTTAAGGGTTTAGAAAATAAGAGCCCCAGAACAGTCGGGGGCCTAGTGAATTTGTTCATTTAAATAAAATAAAAAATAAGACAAGTTTCTTTTGCGAATTTCTTTCCTTGTTGTTCTGTGCACCCTTGGGAGAGGTGCATTGATGACACACCTTAGTTGCTGGGTGCAGCGAAAGGTTTCTATTTATAAACATTACGCTCTCCCTCCCTTGTGACCGAGGTTAACTCGATATCCTGGTGCCCTCGGTGTTGAAACGCATTCTTTGATCCGACCCCAGCAAAGACGTAAGTGGGTAGGCCCCTAAAACACCATTCTGTGTCGAAGAGTGTCAAAATACTACAGACTGTAAATTCATGAGTCGCTCCCTGCTTCAGCCAGAGTATCCGTTCTAGTGCTCCATGCTCCTATTCGAGCTTAATGCTGATGCAGAGTGGATGGCCCGGTGATGCTGGTGCAGAGTGGATGGCCCGGTGATGCTGGTGCAGAGTGGATGGCCCGGTGATGCTGGTGCAGAGTGGATGGCCCGGTGATGCTGGTGCAGAGTGGATGGCCCGGTGATGCTGGTGCAGAGTGGATGGCCCGGTGATGCTGGTGCAGAGTGGATGGCCCGGTGATGCTGGTGCAGAGTGGATGGCCCGGTGATGCTGGTGCAGAGTGGATGGCCCGGTGATGCTGATGCAGATGCAGAGTGGATGGCCCGGTGATGCTGGTGCAGAGTGGATGGCCCGGTGATGCTGGTGCAGAGTGGATGGCCCGGTGATGCTGGTGCAGAGTGGATGGCCCGGTGATGCTGGTGCAGAGTGGATGGCCCGGTGATGCTGGTGCAGAGTGGATGGCCCGGTGATGCTGGTGCAGAGTAGATGGCCCGGTGATGCTGATGCAGAGTAGATGGCCCGGTGATGCTGATGCAGAGTGGATGGCCCGGTGATGCTGGTGCAGAGTGGATGGCCCGGTGATGCTGGTGCAGAGTGGATGGCCCGGTGATGCTGGTGCAGAGTGGATGGCCCGGTGATGCTGGTGCAGAGTGGATGGCCCGGTGATGCTGGTGCAGAGTGGATGGCCCGGTGATGCTGGTGCAGAGTGAATAGCCCGGTGATGCTGATGCAGAGTGAATAGCCCGGTGATGCTGATGCAGAGAGAATAGCCCGGCCGTGCTGATGCAGAGAGAATAGCCCGGCCGTGCTGATGCAGAGAGAAAAGCCCGGCCGTGCTGATGCAGAGTGGACGGCCCGGCCGTGCTGATGCAGAGTGGACGGCCCGGCCGTGCTGATGCAGAGTGGACGGCCCGGCCGTGCTGATGCAGAGTGGACGGCCCGGCCGTGCTGATGCAGAGTGGGCGGCCCGGCCGTGCTGATGCAGAGTGGACGGCCCGGCCGTGCTGATGCAAGTGGACGGCCCGGCCGTGCTGATGCAGAGTGGACGGCCCGGCCGTGCTGATGCAGAGTGGACGGCCCGGCCGTGCTGATGCAGAGTGGACGGCCCGGCCGTGCTGATGCAGAGTGGGCGGCCCGGCCGTGCTGATGCAGAGTGGACGGCCCGGCCGTGCTGATGCAGAGTGGGCGGCCCGGCCGTGCTGATGCAGAGTGGACGGCCCGGCCGTGCTGATGCAGAGTGGACGGCCCGGCCGTGCTGATGCAGAGTGGACGGCCCGGCCGTGCTGATGCAGAGTGGACGGCCCGGCCGTGCTGATGCAGGGTGGACGGCCCGGCCGTGCTGATGCAGGGTGGGCGGCCCGGCCGTGCTGATGCAGGGTGGACGGCCCGGCCGTGCTGATGCAGGGTGGACGGCCCGGCCGTGCTGATGCAGGGTGGACGGCCCGGCCGTGCTGATGCAGGGTGGACGGCCCGGCCGTGCTGATGCAGGGTGGACGGCCCGGCCGTGCTGATGCAGGGTGGACGGCCCGGCCGTGCTGATGCAGGGTGGACGGCCCGGCCGTGCTGATGCAGGGTGGACGGCCCGGCCGTGCTGATGCAGGGTGGACGGCCCGGCCGTGCTGATGCAGGGTGGACGGCCCGGCCGTGCTGATGCAGGGTGGACGGCCCGGCCGTGCTGATGCAGGGTGGACGGCCCGGCCGTGCTGATGCAGGGTGGACGGCCCGGCCGTGCTGATGCAGGGTGGACGGCCCGGCCGTGCTGATGCAGGGTGGACGGCCCGGCCGTGCTGATGCAGGAGTGGACGGCCCGGCCGTGCTGATGCAGGGTGGGCGGCCCGGCCGTGCTGATGCAGGGTGGACGGCCCGGCCGTGCTGATGCAGGGTGGACGGCCCGGCCGTGCTGATGCAGGGTGGACGGCCCGGCCGTGCTGATGCAGGGTGGACGGCCCGGCCGTGCTGATGCAGGGTGGACGGCCCGGCCGTGCTGATGCAGGGTGGACGGCCCGGCCGTGCTGATGCAGGAGTGGACGGCCCGGCCGTGCTGATGCAGGGTGGACGGCCCGGCCGTGCTGATGCAGGGTGGACGGCCCGGCCGTGCTGATGCAGGGTGGACGGCCCGGCCGTGCTGATGCAGGGTGGACGGCCCGGCCGTGCTGATGCAGGGTGGACGGCCCGGCCGTGCTGATGCAGGGTGGACGGCCCGGCCGTGCTGATGCAGGGTGGACGGCCCGGCCGTGCTGATGCAGGGTGGACGGCCCGGCCGTGCTGATGCAGGGTGGACGGCCCGGCCGTGCTGATGCAGGGTGGACGGCCCGGCCGTGCTGATGCAGGGTGGACGGCCCGGCCGTGCTGATGCAGGGTGGACGGCCCGGCCGTGCTGATGCAGGGTGGACGGCCCGGCCGTGCTGTTCCAGGGTGGACGGCCCGGCCGTGCTGTTCCAGGGTCAGGGTGGACGGCCCGGCCGTGCTGTTCCAGGGTCAGGGTGGACGGCCCGGCCGTGCTGTTCCAGGGTCAGGGTGGACGGCCCGGCCGTGCTGTTCCAGGGTCAGGGTGGACGGCCCGGCCGTGCTGTTCCAGGGTCAGGGTGGACGGCCCGGCCGTGCTGTTCCAGGGTCAGGGTGGACGGCCCGGCCGTGCTGTTCCAGGGTCAGGGTGGACGGCCCGGCCGTGCTGTTCCAGGGTGGACGGCCCGGCGGTCCTGTTGCAGGGTGGACGGCCCGGCGGTGCTGTTGCAGGGTGCACGGCCCGGCGGTGCTGTTGCAGGGTGCACGGCCCGGCGGTGCTGTTGCAGGGTGCACGGCCCGGCGGTGCTGTTGCAGGGTGCACGGCCCGGCGGTGCTGTTGCAGGGTGCACGGCCCGGCGGTGCTGTTCCAGGGTCAGGGTGGACGGCCCGGCGGTGCTGTTCCAGGGTCAGGGTGGACGGCCCGGCGGTCCTGTTGCAGGGTGGACGGCGCGGCGCTGCTGTTGCAGGGTGCACGGCCCGGCGGTGCTGTTGCAGGGTGCACGGCCCGGCGGTGCTGTTGCAGGGTGCACGGCCCGGCGGTGCTGTTGCAGGGTGCACGGCCCGGCGGTGCTGTTGCAGGGTGCACGGCCCGGCGGTGCTGTTGCAGGGTGCACGGACTGGCGGTGCTGTTGCAGGGTGCACGGACTGGCGGTGCTGTTGCAGCGAGGATGGACTGGCGGTGCTGTTGCAGCGAGGATGGACTGGCGGTACTGTTGCAGCGAGGATGGACTGGCGGTGCTGTTGCAGCGAGGATGGACTGGCGGTGCTGTTGCAGCGAGGATGGACTGGCGGTGCTGTTGCAGCGAGGATGGACTGGCGGTGCTGTTGCAGCGAGGATGGACTGGCGGTGCTAATGCAGAGAGGATGGCTCGGTGACGCTGACCCAGTGATGCTGATGCTGCGAAGATGGACTGGTGATGCTAATGCATAGTGGATGGCCCAGTGAAGGGGCACCAGGGCACTGTTCTGTCTCCGTGTCTCTGTGGAGTGATTTTGAGCATCGGCTGCAACATTCCTGCTGTTTGGGGAACAGTACAACATTCGCTTGATTTATTTATTTTTGGGGGTGGGGATTTTTTTCCCTTCAACGATTAATCTGTTCTGTGTTTTCTCTGGTGGGAATCCTTGGGGAACTGATTTTATGCCGACAACCAATAGCTTAACACAGGGTCTTTCTCACAGTCCTTGCTGAAGGCAGCTAGAAATAGAATTTATCTAACAACTCTCGACTCTCTGGTGGACATTCAGTGGGCAATGTCTGGCTTTGGGACAGCCCAAGAGGCAGACTGCATGAACCTAGCTCCATGGCTGAGCAATCACCCAGAATCCTGCACGTCAAAGGTTCGAGTTCTCATGGTTCATTTACCCTTCTGTGCTTCCAGGGTTGGTAAAATGAGCTCCATTGAGTTGGCTTCAGTTGAACTGCCTGCAATAATCTTGATTGCTGTAAGTGTGCATTAAAGAAAGAATTATTATTGATAATGATAAGAAATGATATTCTGTGGTGTTAACTTGCCTTTTTAAAGTGCTATTAATTTGTCTCTTTCGATGCATCTTTTGTGATCAGTACATGGATGGCCGCTTGAGAGCTTTAAAGCATCCATCCACTGACTGCCAACCTAAAACAAACCAGGAAATGCCCGAGAAGCCTGCTTATAATGTGCCAAGGCTGCAGCTGGCGAGGGCCGAGCCTCTTTAGCCCTTATTGATTGAGCCAGAGCATCCAACCCATCTGCAGGGTCCGTTTCCATTCAAAGTGCGTCTTTGTGCCTGTCTGTGGACTGCACACACATTCTGGTACCTTCTATGCCTCCCACGCAGCTCCTGGTCCAGTCGATGATTCATGTTCCTGGCCCTCACCCCCCTTCGCACATGAGTTCCAGAGCTGAGCCTCTAAAGGGGGTGAGTTACCCATTCCTGAGATCTTGCTGAACACAGGCAGCTGGTAACAGAGCACATTATCGACCATCAGGCTAATTCTAGGCACCTTTTCAGATTTAAAACCTAAACCCTTGGATACAGTATTTTGATTAGCACTTAGAAAACTGTGTCGTATCTCATGTGTGCAACGCACAGTAAAGCGGAAGCACTTCACACAAAAACAAATACGTATTGCGGTGGAAATTCCAGTTCAAAAGCTATTTATTGGATGAACATGAGGTATACGGGTTTTTGGACATTGGGATAAATGTCAGCTTAAAAGACAATGAACATTCTACTGTCCAATAAAAGCCCCTGGCACCATTTGACATCAGAGGGTTTACAATTAACTGAAGGTTTCCCTGTAATAGGCCAGGAGACTTCTAAAGGCACAGTTTGCACGTGGAATTCTCAGCAGAGCGTGTGGTAAACGCCACAAACCGCAGGCCCTTCCTTATCTTACTTGTTCAGAATAGCCAAACTTCATTCTGAAGCGCAGTTGAATGCGTGTACCCTTACCTTAAGTTGGCTCTACTTACACAATGTATGTCCAGGTGGATCTCACCAGGAAACGGAAGCATAGCACTGCTGGCTGGTTAGATAGACGCAGGAAGTATTTAAGCAGCACGTGGCCCTCGCACAGCAGCCGGCAGCTGCCGATAAGTGACACTTATCAGACGATTGCATAGTATTACAGCTGAGATAAGATAGACCCAGGCCATAAACCAGCCTCACCCCATAAAAGGCATCTCTGGAGGGAACTAGAAGGCTGCAGGGACAGCCAGGAATAATTTCCTGGAAGGCCATGTTAGGACAAGGAGGTGAATATTAAAAACGAGCATTGGCAAAGCCAGTAGGTCTGGGTTTAATCTGGTGAAACATGTTAGCACATTAGAGTGAGAAGATGGGAGGGAGCCAGCATGGTACAATGCAAGCACTGAAGTGGAGGTAGACCGATACACCCAAGCAGCCAGTGGCATTAGGTGAGAGATGGATACTCCCCCTGGGCTAAGCCAAGACCTGATTGGCATGCCTCAAGCCGATGGCTGAGAGAGGCTAGTTGAAGAAATCGAGTGATTAAAAAGGGCAAACCCAAAGCACACACTATGGGGCTTATTTACAAGGCCCTTGCGCCACTTTTGCGTCATTTTTAACATGGGAAAAGTGACGCAAAAGTGGCGCAAGGGGCTTGTAAATCTGCCCCTATGTATATTGTAAGCAGGAGGTATGTTTGACAACTACGATGTCAAAACCCAGACTTAAAAAGACCTACATCTAATTTATCAGTTGGACAGGTGTGCCATTTGCGTGCGTAATTCAACAATTATCATGAATGTTTTCAAGAGGTGTTTACCAATGCACTGGTCAAGCTTTCTTAAGCAGGTTCTACCTAAAAATATCCATAAGTGCTCTTAAAATGATAAATGCACAGATATCACCTGTGGTAATCAATCACCAACCAGAAGGACGGTGACAGCACACAGCCTAACATCCCAGCAATCAATTTGCCCCAGTGCATCATGCTAAATGCAGTGCATGATAACACTGACTTCAGTAGTAGTCCTTACTTTTTCACCCCTGTTGGTGCAGCTTCTGCTGTGCAACTCTAGACACGTGTTTGTGGATTCTTTCCTTCATCAGTAGAGAGCAGCAAGTCGTTTGGTTGTGCTGGTCACCTACTGTTGGAAAACGAGGCAGTATCTGTGAGGCCTGCACAAATAACATGTCAACATTTGTCCTTCACTGGGAACCAAACACCCCATTGTAGCGCTTGACTCTCAGAGGGTAGCGTTGCAAAGCAGTCTAAGGCTTACTCAAGGGAGGTGGTGGTGTGGGCTAGTAATCGCCATTTACCAGTACGCAGAAATAACACTCACTAATTGATTGTCCAGTCTATACTTTTCTTTATGAAAAGGAAGATTATGTATCAATTTACAAATGTACATAAGCTGTTGGAATTACTTCGTGACATTGCATAACATTCCCACCCCCCCTGGGGTGGGGTCTAGTACCACCACTCCCATGTATGCACATCATCTTACCCCCGAATGCAGTAGGTTGACCATAACCTGGAGTGAGGGCCTTGCCCACTGGCACCATCCCAGTGGCGACCCACCCCATTATCTCAACAAGAATTTAAATGGGCACACCATCCATGGTGACACATAAGCCTGACTGAGCATCTCATACTGACCATACAGTATACACCTCTACATCTTAGTGACTAACAGTCTGGGTTGTTCTTCACCTAACACAGTAGCAAGAATACATGTTTAGGCATCACTTAGAATGACAGTACTTATCTTATCTGATAAGTTATAATGCATTGCAATTAAAGCCCCTAAAAGGCATCACAGTTATAATCACTGGATTCAGCATATACCACCAGGCACCCTAGCAAGAATACCTACCAACCTAACCCACTTTGCTTATGATTGCACAAATCACTTGTGACTTTCAGTCACAAAAAGAAACAATATCATGTAAATGCACCACTGTGCAACTTCACCTTTCCACCTCTAGGGGTATCACCTCAGTGACAATCCATGTTTGACCCTGCACACTTCAGTGCAGTCCTAAGGTTCCGCTCCTGGCTGTGGAACAAAAGTTCCAGCATGTGGTAGGCTTGAAAAACCATGGCTAACCCTTGAGGGGTTCTTTCTTTTAAGTCCCCCAGAGACTCAGGGTAGGGACTTCCAAACTTCGTGCTGGGGGAGTCTGCGTGCTCCTGCAGCTCCCCCTGCACCTTTGCAACCACTTAGTGGTGACCCCGTCCTCCTGGGGCCACCACGCGCTGAAAACGGGCATGTTTTCATGCAAGCCTGTCCAGGCCCTGCAAAGCATTATGGGCCGCTCTTCCCCATCTCCGTGAATAACAGAGCAGCGGCTCCCCCGCTGCTAGAGGAGAGCTACGCTGCCAGTGTTGGCAGCCTCACGCCACTTCACCCCGTTGGGGGCACGGTCCCACCCGGACCCCTTATCTTCAGGTGAGATTCCTGGCAGCTCGGGGAGCCTCCCGGCCGCTCCTGCCGGCTCCCCATCAGGCCTGCACCCTCGTGTGCGGCCACGGGAGCCGGCGTGTCCATTTTGGTCTGCCCGCTCCTGCGGGCAGACACGGAGGCTGCTCCTCGACCGGTGGGTCCTCGGGGGAGTGCGACGGCACCCCCCCCCGCCTTCCCACTGCTGCGGGGTAGTGCGGCGGCACTCCTCCCTTAGCACACCGGGGCCTGGAGTTGGGGATCCCGGGCCCCTCACCAGGCAACCTTCACGGGCAGCGTGCCGACGCTCCCTGGCTTCCTCCTTGGCTTCGGGGCCCGGAGTTGGGGTCCCGGGCCCCTAGGAAATCTGCGGCGGGTGCACGACGGCGTTCCCCGGCTTGTCTTCTCCTGCTAGGGGGGAAAGTGTGACGGCACTCCCCCCTCCTCTCGCCGCAGACACCGGGGCCCGGAGTTGGGAATCCCGGGCCCCTGAGATCTTCACGGGGAGCGCGACGGCGCTCCCCGGCTTCATCTAAGGCGGGGCCTGGAGTTGGGGGTTCCTATGTAACTACGTTCAACCGTTTGGTGGTGGAGACTGACTGGCCCCAAAACAAGAGGCCCCAGAGATCTCCTTGCGGGGGTGCGACGGCGCTGCCCGCCCTCCGGTGTCATCGGGGGCCAGGGTGGGCTCCTGGCACCCCTCTTGGGCAGTTTCACGGGGAGCGCAACTGCGCTCCCCGACTTTACTTCTTCTGGGGACAGCCCCCGGGACCTGACCCACCCCGGGGGCACATCCAAGACCGGCGGCGAAGCCCCACGAGCTTCGTCGTCGGTCCCATTAGAGGTCAAAGGTCGCCTACCTTCTGGGGGGCATATCCCAGCCCCCAGGGGACCGATTTGCACCATTTTGGCCTCTTTTCGCTCCGAATGGCCAGCCCCAGCCACCTGGAGCACTGTTTGCCACCCTCCTGGCTTCCAAGGGGGTGAACTCAGCAGGGAGCTGCCTTCACTGGCTCCCTGCGCCAGCCTTTCACCTGGTTCTCCTTCAGGGCCTCTCTTCTCCTTGCGCAGAGGCCCAGGCTTCTTCTCACTGGCCCTGGACCCCCCCCCCCCCAAGGCGCAGTCCAGGGTCCTGGGACAGTCGGGGGGTTCCTCCTTCCAACTGCCCATTGCGCCAGGCTCCAGCACCAGTCTTCCTCAGCAAGACCACACCCCAGAGAGAGCTCCTCTTCCTGTGCAAGACCTTTTAAAAGAATTTTGAGGGGGCTGGCAGGAAGGCACTTCTACCCTATCCTGCAGCGACACATCACCTCTCTGCCCCTGCTCCCTCCTTCCTGCACAGGCCTCTGGGATAGTTCAAAATGGTGTCGTCCAGGAGTCTCGTGCCACATGGTCTCTGAAAAGCCCCCTTCCTCCCTTGCTGCCTTCATGGCCCAGAGCAGACCTGGTGCCTGGCACCGGGTGACAGCTGCTGATGGATAACCTGCAGCTCCACCCTCATCTCTCCCACTTGGAGAGAAGACCTTCGCCCTTGGAATGCTTGCAGTGAAGGGCTAGGCCTCTGATGCCACAGCTTGGAGAGGAATTAATCCAGCCTGGCAGGGTCACACCCAGCCAGGCTCAGGTTATGAATTGAGTCCGTGTCATGATCACGTCCCGCAGAAACCGGTAGCTGGACTACACGTCCCAGCATGCACCTGGGGGGGACACCGGATGTCCCTGATGGATAGGCTGTCTATATATAGCCCTCCACTAGGGGATCCAGTGCTTGTCACTATACAGAGTCAGTACCAACCCGGGTTCTGATAGTGATACTCCGGACTATTCTACGCGCCCCTTCTGGCCGCATTCCTACCGGCGGCCTCTGGACTATTCCTTACCTGCCCTGCATGCCGGTTCACTACGCGCTGCGCAGCTCAGTTCTCCAATCACCTCCGAGCCTCGCGGTTGGAACCGGGTGCGTCCTGGCTCCTCCCGCACCCGTGGTCCCGCGGTGGCTCTTGTGACTATTTGTGAAGGACCAACAAGCACCTTCGAGCCTCGCGGTTGGAACCGGGTGCGTCCTGGCTCCTCCCGCACCCGTGGTCCCGCGGTGGCGCTTGTGACTGCTTGTGAAGGACCAACAAGCACCTTCGAGCCTCACGGTTGGAACCGGGTGAGAACTCGCTTTTACGAACACCCGTGGTCCCGTGAAGGCTACTGCGTCGGGCACTAATTGCCCTGTTATTTTCTACGGATGGATACAGGATTCCTTCCCAAGGGACTCGAGACGTGAGACGGATCACGCCCTTCGAACTCCCTCTTTACAGACTTTGGATACTCACCTTTCGATGGACTCAGCGCTACTCTCAAGGAGAGAGTTTTCCGCGCTTCCGTTGACTTCTTGTGAGTTCTATGTGCTGTCTGTTCCTGCAAGCCATTCTCTCCAATTCCGAGCAAGACCCTGAAGTGCAAACCCTGGTGAGTCTTAGCTAGGGAGATAGCGGGAGGAGTACTAGCAGGGCGGGAAGGAGTGAAGGTAGATGCGCTTATAACCCGCCTGTTGTTGGTTGTTTCCCCTCCTACAGACCCTGGTGAGGACTCGGTGGGACTACCCTATTGTGCGCACTTTCCTAGAGGGGCCTGGAACGAGAGTTTCGCTGAGAAGGAGGACAGCAGTGCTTTCTTCCCGTTATCCCCTATTCTTTATCCCCTATCCCCTGCGCTCTGCAGTGCAGGGTGGAGTGTTACACGTCCCCTTGTAGGGCAGAGCGAGGGGGCTTTGGGTTCTAGGCATCGCCCCCGCTGGATTTGTCTCCTGAAGGTTAGTGTACCCTTTAGCAACCTGACAGAGTGACAAGCCCAAGACGACCATCCAGCCTGGGCGATGGATGTCAACACAGCGTTGACCACGCTACTCGAGACCATGGCGTCCCTACAGACGGAGGTCAACGCGTTTCGAGTCGAAACGCAAAACCTTCGGACCGAGATGGGCACCATGCGTCGGGAAGTGGCAGGGCTGAGTAGAAAAGGCCCTGACCCACCGGGGAGGAAGTATATCCAGGACTGGACTCTCCCCCTCCGCAGCCTCGGGCTGCGGAAACCTCTGTAGGTCACCCGGGAGGGCGAAACCACCCCGGTACAAGTGATCCACTCCCCGCAGATACCCCTTGCGGCTCCCGAACGCTTCTATGGCGACCCTAAGAAGTTTGGGATATTCATCAATCAATGCAGGTTGCATTTTTTATGCAAGCCAACCCTCTTTCACAACGACCAGGCGAAAACCTCCTTCGTTATGTCCTATCTGGGGGAACGCTGCAAGCTGGTCCATTCCCTTGATAGAAAGGGACGACCCGGTGTTGTACAATTTCGCTGGGTTCTGCACGGAGATGCGTAAGTTGTTCGACCGAAGAATGCACCTGCTGACCTCCGACAGGGAGCTGCTCACCCTTAAGCAAGGGACACAGGACCTCCTTTCCTATGTAACTACGTTCAACCGTTTGGTGGTGGAGACTGACTGGCCCCAAAACAAGAGGACCTCGTTGTTCTATCAAGGGCTTCGGGGGAGCTGAAGGATGTGCTTGCCCAGGTCGTCCAATTGCCCCAAACCTGTGAGGAGCTAATCGATCTAACGGTGCAATTGGATCATCGGATGCAAGAAAGAAAGACTGATAAGAACAGGCCCGAGGTGAGATACGTTCTACCTAAGGGTCGACCTACATTTGGGGAAGGAGCCCAAGCGGCAGAGGCCCCCGAACCCATGCAGATTGGCAGTACCCGAGGACCTTTGAGCAACGAGGAACGGGAGAAGAGAGGGAAACAACGTCTCTGTCTGTATTGTGGGAAGGCCGGCCACTTTATACGCGAATGCAAGGCTCGGACACGGCTCCCTAAGAAGAGGCCTCCGGCAAGGAACCAAGCCGTGACCCACGGGGCCTGGGACATCGAAGGGGAGAAGGGAAACGATTAGCCCCGAGCCAACATGAGACCGTTGGATTGGGGCATGTGGAAGAAAAAGTGTCTCCAGTAATCGCTAACACCTTACAACCTTCAGTACCGCACCTCCACGTCAACGTGTCTTTGTGGTTGGAGGACGGTGTACTCAAACTCGTGCCTGCTTTGGTGGACTCCGGGGCCACCAGTAACTTCATTGATCGGAAGTATGCGGAAGACTTAGGGTTGCCCTTACAGAAGAAGACCGTCCCTGAACCAGTGAAGGCGGTAGATGGCAAGGCACTCACGTCTGGTCCGGTTCGATACCATACTCGGCCTCTTCTCATGCAATTCGGACAGGACCATTATGAAGCGATCCGGTTCGACCTAATCGACGCACCTCATTTCCGTTTGATCTTGGGGATGCCATGGCTAACCCTCCATGACCCCACGGTGGGATGGGCAAGCAGGACGGTGGTGATGGGATCAGCGTACTGCAAGGAACACTGCACTAGACAACATGCGTTGGAAGATGACCTGGGGGAAAACCAAGCTACGTTTCTGGCTGCAGGATGCACCACGCACGTACTGGCGTGCACCACGGCACTTCCCCGGCATATCAACCATATGCCTCCGTGTTCGACAAAACAGCAGCAAGCCATCTCCCACCCCATAGAGACTATGACTGCCGAATAGACCTGGTTCCGGGTGCTGCAATACCTTGTAGCAGGGTATACGCGTTAACCGAACCCGAAAATCTACATTTGAGGGAGTACCTGGATGAGAACCTCGCCAATGGCTTCATCAGGCACTCTATCTCCCCTGCTTCCTCTCCTCTTTTTTTTATCCCTAAGAAGGAAGGCGATTTGCGGACATGCATCGACTTTAAGCACTTAACAGAGTCACTGTGAAGAACCGGTACCCCCTCCCCTTGATCTCGGTGTTGTTGGACCAACTGAAAGGAGCCACCGTGTTCACGAAGCTGGATCTCCGCGGAGCCTACCATCTGTGGCGGATGAAGAGAGGGGACGAGTGGAAGACGGCCTTCCGTACGAAGTATGGGCTGTTCGAATACTGTATAATGCCGTTCGGGCTGTGCAACGCCCCAGCGGCGTTCCAGTATTTTATGGATGAGGCTTTGCGTGGGCTCACGGACGTGATGTGCATGGTTTACATCGACGACATACTGATCTATTCGTCATCCATCAAGGAGCACATCACACACGTGTCGCAGGTGTTGGAACGGTTGCGGAAGTACTCGTTGTATGCCAAACTAGAAAAGTGTCTTTTTCATGCCACCAAGGTGGAGTTCTTGGGGTATATCATCAGCGCCACTGGGATTTGTATGGATTCAAGGAAGGTGGAGGCCATCACAGGCTGGAGATCCCCGACGAACCAGAAGGCGTTACAGAGCTTCATTGGATTCAGTAATTTCTATCGCCGTTTTATCAAGAACTTCTCACAAATACTACAGCCCCTTACCTCCTTATTGAAGAAAGGAGTAGCGTTCGCATGGACCAGACAGGCCGAAACAGCCTTTCAAGAACTAAAATCCTGTTTCACGAAGGCACCGATACTGAGGCATCCGGATGTGCACTTGCCCTTTGTCCTGGAGACAGACGCCTCGTACTACGCCTTGGGAGGCATCTTCTCTCAGAGACATCCAAAAACGGGACAGCTGCATCCGGTGGCCTTCTTCTCCAAGAAGCTTACCCCCTGCGAGGTGAACTACAGCATTTCCGATAAAGAATTGTTAGCAATCAAGAGGGCCTGTGAAGAATGGAGACATCTACAGGGGGCCCAACACACTATCGAGATCTTCACGGATCATCGGAACTTGTTATTTCTGAAGTCAGCCAGAGCCCTGACACCACGACAGCTACGATGGTCTCTCTTCTTCGCGGACTACGACTTCGTGATACGGTACCGGCCAGGAAGTAAACACGGCAAGGCAGATGCGTTATCTAGACCGACCGATCCCCTCCAGGAGGATGACCCGGGAATCACCACACCTCCCCCCATCCTAAGCAAGGCGGCATACCCCCAAGAACGGATCGCCTTGGTGACGAAAGACGACTTCCTTGACGACCTCCGGATGGAGTCAGCAGAAGTGGATGCACAGGCATGGGTAAACGAAGAACCCGAAAATCGAAGAAAGAAGGAGGGTTTGCTCTTTCGCCATCACGTTCTGTACGTACCCGTTGCCCGCTTACAAGACCAGGTGATGCAGTGGGCTCATGACTCGTCTCTGGGAGGACATATGGGTATCTACAAAACCTTAGCCCTCATTAAACGGCATTTCTGGTGGCTGGGATTACGAGAACGCGTGCAGCACTATATCACAGGATGCGCGGTGTGCGCCCAAGGCAAGACCCGACACTCTAGGCCAGTGGGGTTACTGCGCCCTATACCCATCCCGGACTCTCCATGGCACACCGTTTCCATGGACTTCATAGTGGAAATGCCCCCCAGCAATGGACACACAGTCATCTTAGTCTTGGTGGATCACTTAACCAAGATGGGCCATTTCGTACCGCTAAAGACGATCCCTTCCTCCTCCGAGTTGTCCCTCATATTCCTGCAACACGTAGTGAGAGCACACGGCATCCCTGCGATTCTCATAACAGACCGAGGTTCGCAGTTTACGTCCAGATTTTGGCAGGCCTTATGCTCCGTTATGAAGATCGACGCGCGGCTATCAACCAGTTACCATCCGCAAACAGATGGTAAAACCGAGAGGCTCAACCAGACCCTAGAGCAGTACCTGCGGTGTTTCTCCCTACACCATGAGGCCGAGTGGAGTACCCTGTTGTGGACGGCAGAGTTCGCCTACAACAACAGTAAACACACCACGTTGGGGTGTTCCCCGTTTTACTGCTTGTACGGCTACGACCCTAACATGTTGTCTTTCGCCTGGCCAGTGACGTGCAAACATCCGTCGATCCAAGCCCACCATGCGCATCTCCGTGCAGTGCTCGTTGAGGCTAAAAGCCAGCTGCTGAAGGCACAAGAAACCACCAAACGCTTCGCAGACAAAAAGCGTTCCCCGGGGCCCCTGTACGAGGTAGGGGATAAGGTGTGGTTATCCACCACCAACTTCCAGCTGAAGGGATCAAACAGGCTCAAACCCAAATATGTAGGTCTCTATCCCATAGTGCAAGTCATAAACCCAGTAGCGATGAAATTGCAACTACCCAGGACCTGGAAAATCCACCCCGTCTTCCACGTTTCCCTTTTTCGACCATACTTGCCTCATACCCGCTTGCTAGCGGAACCCAAACCTATGGTGGTAGAGGGAGAGGAGGAATATGAAGTGCAAAGTATATTAGACTCCAAGAGAACTAGAGGAAGGATATACTACCTCATTCACTGGAAAGGCTATGGGTCGGAAGAACGAACGTGGGAACCAGTGACCAACTTGCATTGTTCCCTGCTCCTCCGACGTTTTCATGCACGTAACCCTACGAAGCCAGGTGGGCCACCGGGGCGGTGGTCGTTGCGGAGGGGTACTGTCATGATCACGTCCCGCAGAAACCGGTAGCCGGACTACACGTCCCAGCATGCACCTGGGGGGGACACCGGATGTCCCTGATGGATAGGCTGTCTATATATAGCCCTCCACTAGGGGGATCCAGTGCTTGTCACTATACAGAGTCAGTACCAACCCGGGTTCTGATAGTGATACTCCGGACTATTCTACGCGCCCCTTCTGGCCGCATTCCTACCGGCGGCCTCTGGACTATTCCTTACCTGCCCTGCATGCCGGTTCACTGCGCGCTGCGCAGCACAGTTCTCCAATCACCTCCGAGCCTCGCGGTTGGAACCGGGTGCGTCCTGGCTCCTCCCGCACCCGTGGTCCCGCGGTGGCTCTTGTGACTATTTGTGAAGGACCAACAAGCACCTTCGAGCCTCGCGGTTGGAACCGGGTGCGTCCTGGCTCCTCCCGCACCCGTGGTCCCGCGGTGGCGCTTGTGACTGCTTGTGAAGGACCAACAAGCACCTTCGAGCCTCACGGTTGGAACCGGGTGAGAACTCGCTTTTACGAACACCCGTGGTCCCGTGAAGGCTACTGCGTCGGGCACTAATTGCCCTGTTATTTTCTACGGATGGATACAGGATTCCTTCCCAAGGGACTCGAGACGGATCACGCCCTTCGAACTCCCTCTTTACAGACTTTGGATACTCACCTTTCGATGGACTCAGCGCTACTCTCAAGGAGAGAGTTTTCCGCGCTTCCGTTGACTTCTTGTGAGTTCTATGTGCTGTCTGTTCCTGCAAGCCATTCTCTCCAATTCCGAGCAAGACCCTGAAGTGCAAACCCTGGTGAGTCTTAGCTAGGGAGATAGCGGGAGGAGTACTAGCAGGGCGGGAAGGAGTGAAGGTAGATGCGCTTCTAACCCGCCTGTTGTTGGTTGTTTCCCCTCCTACAGACCCTGGTGAGGACTCGGTGGGACTACCCTATTGTGCGCACTTTCCTAGAGGGGCCTGGAACGAGAGTTTCGCTGAGAAGGAGGACAGCAGTGCCTTCTTCCCGTTATCCCCTATTCTTTATCCCCTATCCCCTGCGCTCTGCAGTGCAGGGTGGAGTGTTACACGTCCCCTTGTAGGGCAGAGCGAGGGGGCTTTGGGTTCTAGGCATCGCCCCCGCTGGATTTGTCTCCTGAAGGTTAGTGTACCCTTTAGCAACCTGACAGACCGAGGAATATGACATCTCTGGATGACCCATAAGCAGTACTGATATGGCTTTTGGACTCAGCAGAATACTGCTTTTTACCCAACTTACAGTGTACTTTGGTGCGTGTCTGGAATCTGTAGGCCCTAGGGAAGTTGAACTACCCCATGTGGTCCCCATCTTCATAGGAGAGTAATGGAGTGTTCCTACAGTGAAAACAGTAAAGCACCCTGACTTTCCCTTACATGTGTCTTCCCATACTATAAAGCCTATTCCATGTCACCACCCAACTCTGCATAATTCCTGCCACACCATTCTTTCTGTACCTGCTCCTGGGCTGCGCACAACAGGAATCTCCCCTGCGCATCCCTTCCACGGGTGCACACGTGTGTGCGCACGTGTCTACATGTAACCAGTCCGGTGCCCCTTACCCCGGCTGCAGCGCAGCGGCCTTCTCTCACAAGAGGAACACCGGTGCAATCCACATGCAGTCTGTTTCATCATGAGTTCACTGTGGGTGAGTCTCAGCTTATGAGGCTCTCCCACAGTAAAAGCTCAAAAATTAGGTGTTCAAAAAGCGAAAAATCCAGGCGGCTCAGATGGTCAGAACCACCTTCTAACACCTACCCAAATGAGTTCTAGAAGAGTGCATTTGGGGGATACATGACCCCCTCCCCACGCCCCTCCAATAGACGGAAAAGTTGCTCAGATGAATAGCACCCATTCCATGGACCAGGAACTGCCTGGTGTAAGTGCCAGTGCTGCATAAGTAGTGTAAATTTGGTGTGATGGGTGTGAATCAGTGGTTGCATGTTATGTGGGCTCATTGGGCAATTGGCAAAAGCAGTGTTGGAGCACAGGTCACATGAGTAGGAGTATTTGGCACTCAGTGAGGAGCATCATGGGATAAGAGGACACGGCATATAAGATACAGAAGGCGGAAGAGTATGGAACACTCGAGGAGGATGGGTATGGAATGGGGCTGAAATTGGAAAGACCGGGAGACAGGGGTATAGAACACCCATGGAGCTGTATAGGAAACACGAAGGAGAGCATCTTGGGGCAGGAGGAGCCAGGGCATCAGCCACATAAGGAGAAGAAATACGGTTCACACAAGGAGGGGTATGTAGTGCACATGGAGTAGGGGTATGTAGTGCATAAGGAGGAGGGGTATGGAAGATACAAGGAGGAGGAGTATGGAAAACACAAGCAGTATGGAAGACACGAGGAGGAGTATGGAGCGCACAAGGAGGAGGGGTATGGAGTGCACCAGAAGAAGGAGTATGGAAGACACAAGGAGGAGGAATATGGAAGACACAAGGAGGAGGAGTATGGAAGACCCAAGGAGCAGGAGTATGGAAGACGCAAGGAGTATGGAAGACACAAGGAGGAGGAGTATGGAGTGCACCAGAAGGAGGAGTATGGAAGACAAGAAGGAGGAGTATGGAGCGCAGAAGGAGGAAGGTCTCTGAAGGCACAAGGAGTAGGGTATGGAACGCGCTAGGAGCGGCGGTATGGAATGCACTAGGAGGAAGAGTAGTATGGGGCCCAGAAGGAGAGAAATTCTTTGGCACACAAGTAGGAGTCTGGAACACATGAGGTGCAAGGGGCATACAACAAAGGGGGACGACGAAGGAGGACATGTCACACTATATACATTAAACACGCCATTTCTGCAGGAACAAATACAACCATTAAATGATCTTAATTTCTTAAGTTAACTCTAGGTGCAGGGGGAGACTCACTTCTGATCATCCCTCAGAAAGATGGGGGAGGTAGGAGTCAAAAGCACCGTCATGGAATTTTCGGAAAGTTTTTCTTTCTTTTTTACAGCATGAGCTGCTACATCTAAAGCCTCATGTAAAACCTAAGCCACAAGGTGAGTTCTGGACGAAGAGCTCAAGAAAACTCAAGTTAAATTGGACGCTTTCTTAGAACAGCTTGTATGGAAACAATACCTACGACTGAGCACTTCAGGGTCATAGGTAAAACCACAGGACCATCATTTAGGACAAAAAGACTATTTACCCGACACTGGGTTGAGGTTTCTATGAAGCAGCTACAGCCTAAGAAAGGGGAAGCCCTGATTAGGATATTCAACCTCCTGATAAGATTAAGACCAGTAATAAGTTCCTGTATAACTGCTGCTACTGCAGATTCAGACATTTTGAGGCACTGTTAACATTTGTTTCTGTTCCGTAGTGCACTTCAGTTAGTGCTAGGGGCTCTTGACAGCTGACAGAATCATGTGGGTACTGTGTAGATAGTTATATCTGTTTTTTATAGTTTTGTATCATATACTGTGGGCTACTTTAATCCCATTTTGACATGAAGAGCAGATAGATAGACATAGAGCTTCCACTGTGTGGCATATTTCATAGGTGACTTGTCACATACCATTGAGCAGCTGCATACCTGATACAGGTCTTAGCTGAAATCAGTATAGATCCAGGAAGTGCTTAATTTGTAAACGGATGAGTGCCAGTGCCCAAAGCTCTGCTCAGATCCCTGCGGCCAGTGCATCAGATACTAAGGCTGCGTAGTCTTGAATCCACTTCAAGCCTCTTTAATCCACTACCAGACACTCCTTGCACCTTAATCTCACTCTTGCAGGATCCTGCTTTCTCTCTTTGTGACGGTTTTCCGCCTTTCTCTTCCAACTTCTTTACACTTTGTGTGTTTCTCCTTCTGGTGCTCTGAATATTTGTCTGGTGAAACATAAGTGCCACTCCATTCACACTCTAGAGTGTGGAATTTTCTTGAGTCTGTTCATCGAACCTGGAGTTTTGCTGAAATCATTTCTTTCCTTGTTGGAGGGGGGCACAATTATCTGTGAGCATAATGTTGCCCGTGGTTAGAGTCCAACATCAGTGATTCGGGAAAAGCTTGGTTAGCTTATGTCAGCTGTTGGCTAGTTTTAAAGGTAGGGCATTTGACTTTTGGTTGGTTTGTTGAAGTTTGTGGAAAGTGTTAAGTTCTTGCTCTATAGCTGATATGTGTGAGGTAGCTGCCTTATAGGCAATGTTGAAAGGTACTGTCCAGGCAGTGACTTTACCTGTGTGAATACCAAGTCTTACTGTTACCCATTCCAGTGGTACTGTTTGCTACCCATATTTGTACTTACCTGTTCAGAAGAGGCAACTTACTCTATTCAGTGATATATTTTGTAATTATATTTGTTTTATTAAACACTCCTATAGAATGCCCTACAGACTCGGTCCAAACTTGGCAGCTTGAATGATACTGGAAGGAGTAGTAGGCTATGATGTTTGTGTACCCTCGATAATGAACATCTCTTGCATGTGTTGTGTGTCTGTCCCTGACTAATTTGAATGGTTTTTGAGGACTGAGTTATTAAAGTGTGGAATCGGCACCATATCTGAAGCAATAAAGTTGTATGATTCAGGACTAACTAACAATGTATATGCTTGTTTGGTATAATTTCTTAATATTGCTTTCAAGCATTTTACCAGCGCAAGCCCTCTTCGAGGTTGAGTACCTGGCATGATCAAGTCATATAATTAATGAATTAAATATGATGTTGAATGGGATCATGGTCACTTGGGCTGCTACTTGGTTTTAGCATTATCCGATACTGGGGGTATAAACATGTGAAATCTGTCCAAGGGCACTAGAAGTTGACTGGATGTTTCTGTTCAAGGCACTGTGTTAACAGGTGTCATGTGTACAATGCCTAATGGTGGGGAACTGTGCTTTTAGCTTCTGGATTGAATACCCATCCCAGCTATAATGTGTAGTATTCATTTATTAAATAGCTTTTTAATGTACTTGGTATTGTTCATGATTTATGATGGGGGTTATTGGCTTTAACTGTGGACAATACAAATAATATTGCCCATTGCAGCCTTACAAGAGGGCAGAAAAAGGCTGAGATGGAATTAAGGCTGTAGTTAAGTGCCCCACTGCATGTTGTAACCCTTGAAGCCTTCTTCTCGCGTAAACTAGAATCCATCATGAGATGAATTGGTGTACTTGAGTCTTGACTTACCTGTGGGCCTGACTATTCTTACTCTTTGAAGTATTGAGCGCTCTGAGGATACTCCGAGATCCTCACCACCTCCCAAAAAGTTTAATTTGTTTGCCCAAGGTCTTGACGTCATAGGAGCCACCAAGATATTGCACTTGTTTGGGTTCATGTGTCTAGTACAAAACTCTATGTGGATGTTCAAGGGCACAGGTTGAAATCCTAGTGTGCCCACTCATCCACTTTTTGTCCCTAGGTTTGTAAAACAAGCTCTTTGATTTGTTATACTGGCTCCTGTTATATGTATCAGGCAATGAAGCTGCATGTTTTTTTTTCCATTTATTATTTGTAGAGCACACTTACACTCCAGAGACAGCATCATGGCGCTTATAGACTGCCACTTCCAACATAAGACCAGAGGGCAAACCGAAAGGAATAAAAAGATTAGCAGAAAAATTTAATTTTGATTGCTTTCTTGAAAGCTAGATGGACCTGCAGCTGGCGTTAAGTGGATTGGCATGAAATCCACAACTTCGGTCTCAAGTAACTGAGAGATCTGCCAAGCGGGCAATAATTTGGCTCATGGGACACGGAACAGAAGACACAAGTTGGTACGGGGAAGCTTTGCTGAAGAAGAAGATGAGTGAGCATTACCAGAGTGGACCCTATACATCAGGCGTAGGGTCTTGAGTTACATTCTCTGCTTCGTTGGCATCCGCTATAACTTATTCCTGGTGTCTGCTACATGATTCAATTTCTTCAGTCTTACTGTTTTCCTAACTGTAGAGTTTTGTATTCTCTACAGTCTTGACAATTCCGTATTGGGCAGGCCTATATATAGATCATTAAAACAGTCAATCCTCAACAATATGCAGGAAGAGATTAATCTGCAGTGCAATTGATTCTGTATGATAACAAGGCTCTTACCTGACAGATGTAAGCATGCTATTTGTTCCTTGAAATGAGGCTTCTCACCCAACATTGCACCTACCAATTTCATCTTAGCTGCTGACGTGAAGGTTTCCTAGCAGTGTGGGCCAGGTACTGTCCTGCTAATTTTACTTGTGATTTCTAATGAGCCACAAGTTGGGCTCTGTTCCAGTTCAGCTAGATAGAAATGCTGCTCACACTCCCAGCCTAGGGTGACATGAGTATTCTAATCAAGGTGTAGAGTCAGATAGGTGTCAGGCAGAGTACCCACAAGATCTGATTAACTGGGCCAGATTCTTGGCCTAAACGTTGAACAGCATGTTGACTGGAACAATAGTACGGTTAGCGGTTGAGAGCGAGCCTCCAATAAGGACAAGACCCAGATAGCCACAGTTGCTATAATTTCCATCTCCATAAGCCTAATATTGAGTATGGTATGATCCATCCTGTCAGCCATGGCGTTTAACTCCAACATCCTTACTGTCCCCTGCCCTCACTAGCTACAATGTTCCTCAACTTATCCAAAGCTACTGCCAGTCATCCCACTGCCCCGATGTAAGTCCAGCTGTCCAGCGTGCCGCACCTAGCTCTCCTCAAGGAAGCCTGAAAGTTCTTTTGCAACAATTTTCTCCAGCTTTTTATCCATAAAAGTGAGTAGAGTGATGGAGTGGCCGCTGTGGGCAATAACACTATTGAGGGTGTCCTTTTTCGTGGAAAAGTAATTACACCTGCTTCCCAGTGTGTAGGGCCATGCCTCATCTAAAGGGTGAGATTCGGAATTTTTTTAAAGATTTTTCAGATACAGAATAATAGGCAGTCACTAGAGACAGAAAGATGAGCACTAGTCATATGACATCCAGTGAGACGGATTTAGTTGGATGTCTATGATGTGATGATATACATAAAGAGCAAGTTATGGATGCATCATTACTAGTTCTTTGTTTTCATTGTGTGTATCCTGGAAACCATAGGCCAAGGGTGAACATTGTGTGTCGGTATAATTCAGAACCGGAGTGTCATTCTATATTCAAAGCTCTCACTAAAAAAGACAAGATAACTGTACTTCAAAAACTCATGTAAAAGGCTCCAAAACAGTGTTTGTTTCCGTCTATCCTTCAGCCTTCTCTCCTGAAATATACCAGTCCTTACAGTGGTTCAATCAAAGAGCAAGATTGTTGTAGAAAGTAGAATTTATCCAGTCGTTAGGAGATGTATTGGACAACCCACTAGTAGCTCCCTACTCAAGGCTGCTGCTGTTCTTCACTCCCTCACAACATATGCTTCCCCCAGATGTCCACATTCCCCTGGCCTTACCAATATTCTACATGTCTGTCTGAGGTACACTTCATAATGGCGGGAAACTTGCAATTTCTGTATAAAAACCTTGTTTGTAATTCCTACATTCCAATTTTGTTGTGACCTGTAGTATCTTTGAAATCTAAGAAACCGTATAGCCCCGAAATTCACATGTAGCAGAACAAATGATATATAAAGCATCAAAAAGTAATCTGAGTTAAAGTTTAAGTGTAGGGTGTATGATTAGAGTTTTATGTTTAATGTTTGGGCTTTGAGTAATTTAGTACGGATTATTTTTGGTCTTTTACAATTGGGTGCTTTTTATACTTTGTCAGATGAGTTGCTGTAGAACCCTTTTCTTTTGTTACAGTATGAGAATGAGCTTTTATCTTTACTTTCACATAATAATGTATGATGATTTTGGGTATGAGAGGTCAATTAGAATACTGAACGGTAATAGTATGGCACAGAAGAGTTGTCCCCGTGTATGTCTGATGATATTTTGCTACAGTGGTGTTTTTCCTTGCCATGTGAGCTTTTGGGTTCTTCGTTCATGTTCCTGAGCTTCACGGAGTTGCTAGACTTGATGCACTCCTTGTTTTGTAAACTACTTCGAATCAGCTGGTCTCCCTCAAGGCATCAGCCATCTTCCGTGGTGCCACAGTGGACACAGTTATTTTGGTGGTAGTTTGTTTACTTCCTTTGGAATGCTGCTGAACAAAGTCGTTTTCTAGGATCAAGAGTCTGTCATCTTGTAAGAGTATATGATGAGTCTTTCTTTAAGGACTATAACACTCCCCCTGGCTGCACCCTTTGCTGAGAGGGTGTGGAAGGGGTGTGTGTTCTCATTGATTTGTGCCCTTTTTTTCTTATCGGTTATATATTTCCCTCCTTTTGACCCCTCTCACTCATTATTTGATTCCTCTTCTGTTCATTGCCATGGGGTTTTGTCACAGCTGTGTGGTAACTGGTGTATTTTTGTCGTGCTCTTTATTAGGCTTGAGCGAAATTCGCTTAATATCCTTTGCTGAAATTATGCAAAATGCCCTCCCCAAAAATACACAAAAGGATGCATTATTGCGCAAAAATGCCAGTCTGGTGTTGTATGAAATTCATCCTTGGGGGTATTTTGGACAGGAGGACGCATTACACACTTTAGAAAAAATGCATGCGAAACGAGCAGCTGCTTGCGTTTTGTTCATTTGTGTTGTTTGAGTCGTCCTGTCATAGGATGTTTACCCCAACGAAATCTCAATTCTGCTAAATGGCGTAATTTCGGCCATATTCTATAACAAACGTAACACGAAATGCCGGAAATTTTGTGAGATTATACTGGTGTAGACAAAATTTCTCCCAGGGCCTAGTCCTTATAAAT
Organism: Calotriton arnoldi; assembly: GCA_963921515.1. Classification (NCBI taxonomy): domain Eukaryota; kingdom Metazoa; phylum Chordata; class Amphibia; order Caudata; family Salamandridae; genus Calotriton; species Calotriton arnoldi. The sequence goes on from CAWUFW010000009.1 coordinate 896,087, forward strand.
GAGATGAGTAGGGCTCATACCCCAGGATTATTTTTGCTGCCGAAACTTACACAGTTGACTTTTACCTTCAACACATTGTCCATCCAGTTTTTCGAACTCCATTATTGTTGTTTACTAGATAACCAATTGCGCAAAGGCAGTTTTAAAGCTTTAAATATTGCTAATATAGGGACATATTAGATCTCAAACTAGTTATTGCACACAGAGATGAGACTGGGCAGTCTGTATAACATTAGTGTCACAAACCGCATAAATCGAACAAAAAACTATCAGCCTTTAATCCCAGCTGTCATGTGTCATTAAACCATGTAATCTAGAATTTAATTTATAGTTTACCATCCTATCCATGAATACGTCAAAGGAAAATAGTAGTTTTTTTTCAAAAATTTTTATTTACATATTTTTTTTCTTTGCATAAAAATTGCTTTTCTTTCCAGTGGGCGTCATATATTTTCAATGAAATAAAGAAGTATGCTTTTTTGACATTTTGGCCTCAGTTGTAGGCTACCTTCTCGAGGTTAGGTGAGTGGCTGGTGTAATGGACTCTGGGACAGGGGTTGAAAATAAGCTGTTCCATTGTGATGATGTCTCTTTCCTGGATATCATCTTCCTTGGCCCTTGGTGTCATAGACAGGATGGAGTGGAGGAGGCATAGGAGCTAACGCAGCAGATAGGAATAAAGGCTAGCACAGGTTCTCATATCATGCCATTTCAGTACAGCACAGTAGCTTTCTTTGGATCCATGCCAGACTGCTCCATATTAATATTTTTCCAGACAATTAATCACTACATGATCAGTCTCTGGAGATAAATCTCAGATTATTTATTCTAGGGGTTTTATCACAATCCACGTTTAATTTTTTTGCAAAAGGTTTACTTTTATGTTCTGGAAAAATGATGTATATTTCAGAACTCCTTTTTTTTTTTTAACGGGGGGGGGTGTGTTTATAATCTTCCTTACTCTCTCTAAATCTTAACTTTACCGTTTCCTTCCAGTTTAACCTTAGTTTTACCCTCAATGTAACACTCTGTTTAATCTAACCATTACTGTAACCTTTACTCTACCTTTTCCCTTTGTTCGCTGAGACTATCCTCAAACTTTCCTAAGTCCTAACACTAACATGTGTTCCCTTTTACCTTGCCATTGACCTAACCCGTAAGTGTATCTAATTACCCCATTGTCATTTCTAGTGTCCTCCTCCACAGTTTTGTGTGCATTGTTTTTGCTGTTCCTTTTTTTTCACTAGAGAATTTTGTTGCCCGAAATTTTCCACCCCTTTCAGTGATATCACCCTGTTAAACAAGAAGCTTTCCCACGTAGCCAATATATGGGTTTACGCGTCTCCTGACTCATATTGTTTCGATAAACATTGTAGAGCTATGAATGCTGAAATTACAGTTTTTAAAGGAATGCATGTTTGCCAAACTTTCTTTCTGTCTTGTTTAATACTAAACATCGGTTCTTCTTATTGTACAGATTGGCAGCAATTTTGGATATTTCCCACGCCACCTACTTGAAATAAACCATGTGTACTCTAATAAGGAGCAAGAGTTTGAAACCGATGTAAGTATTTCATGAATGCCTTCGAAGGTCAGATGTTTTAATAGGTAATCACAATGTATGTGTGTCTCTGTGTGTGTGTATATATATTTATTTTGAGAGTCATCTTGAAAAAGCTGTAGTCTTCAAATTGCGACAGACAATGGGGTACTGATTGCAATCAGAATACTTAGGTTTACATTTTATGAATAAATGTTTCATGGAACAACGGACAATGTTGAGATCCAGAGGATGTATGTGATTCCGTGGCTGCAACGTTTAACAGATAATTTTGGATTTACTGCACTTACCACAAAATTTACCACAACATTTACAGATAAAAAAAAAATTATAGGCTAAAATGGATGAAAATGATACTGCCATAGAATGTGCCATTTGTTTTTGCTGTTTTTACTATATAAAAAAACCATGATGCATAATTCAGTCCTCCATGCCACATAAGCCTTATTGCCCAGTGTTGAAGCTCTGAAGAGTGGTTTGGGTATGATGTTATCTGTATTTCAGAGGCAGCCCTGAAATATGGGTTTTTATACCATTGCGTTTTGTGCAATAAGAGCACTCCCACATATAGTACATATTTTTTAAACTTTTCTGTATCTGCAGTGTTTATTCTAAAGGAACAATAGCCCCTAAAAATAAGCTAAATGTAAGCAAATAATTGTATAAAATTGAAGAATCAATCTCTTTGTTGAATGTCATGTATGCTTTATCTAGGAGTTTTTCACAAAGGTTTGCTGACCAGGGAAGATGCAATTAGGTGTAGATGCAGTTTTCTCATCTGTATTGTGCCCAATATATTCTCCATAAAGTGCAGGAGCTTTCTCATCTTATGTTAAAATGGCATTTCAGTGAGAAGCAATATTGGATGCAAGCTGCATCTTGCAACTGTTTTGGCATCCCTAAATAAGTTGCTGGTGAGGGCATGGAAGAATGCTTTTTGTAGGGTGGTTGTTGTTGTTTGAGTAGGTCAATGCAGGATAGTAGGATTGCTGCTTTTCTGTGGAAATGCATTTGACATTTACTGAAACAACTTGAAGGTTGAGACATTGCTGCCAGGTGATTCATCAGCAGATGGGAGTTGAAGGGCTGTTTGATACAAATATCACCTACCCATACCTCTTGGCATAAGAGAGAGGAACACCATTTACATTCTGTGTCTAAAATAATATTTTTTCTGATCTCCATTTATAAACATATTGGGTTAATAGAATTTATTTTTAAGAAGAGCAAATGATATAACTTCTAAATAGTTATATAATTATATGTTCGGTCAATTTTGGCCATAAAACATCACACAAACATCATACAAAATGCATAATCCATTACATTGTAGTATGATACAATCACATCCTCTAGGGATACAAACGAATAAAAATACAAGTAAAATCCATTAAATCTAACGAGAAACTATGCCCAGCTGCATTAACTATCCTTCATAAAGTGCAGATACCCAGCTGCATTAGATATCCTTCATTAAGTGCAAATACACTCTATGTAAACAAAGAATTTAATGGCTCAGTGAAGAATTCAGGTCGATATGGCACCTAATTTTGAGCATTAAGGACATCATAGAATCTTGATTCGAGCGATGCAATCACCGTAAAGGAAAAAAGTGCAAAACCAAAACTTTTCTATCAGAATTCAGAGACAATATAATAAATAGGTTTTATAATAACAATATAATAAATTTGGTCTAAAATCTCTGGAAACGTTGCATAAGAGAAGTTGTGTTAACAATATTATTGATTGTGCTAAGGCTGATTCATGCACACTGAAATATCTAATATTTGAAGAACTCCGGAGCAAAAAAGTCAGAGATTTGCAACTATATAGTATAATGATGGAAATAGGATCTTATGACCTGCCTGATATACAGGAGATGGGGCGAATGACCAGGGACGTGCGGAAAAACCGAATACGTAATACGCTAATGACAAAGCAGTGGAATTTAGATCTTCTACAAGCTGGGAAATGTAAACATACTGACTTAGTAATTGATACTTATACCTTACAGGCTCAAGAATACTTGGGATGGAACTTGTCCAGTTACATAAAATGGAAATACTTAAGGTTTAGACAATTTTATATGACCAATAGGGGAGTTTGAAGGGACTTGGAACCAGGCACTTAAAGGTATACAAGTATGTCGGCTTTGTGGAATCGGTAAAGAAACTCTTGAACATTGAATGTGCATCTGCCCGAAGCTGTTGCCCATACGGAGGATATACTTACGCCCCTTGTTTAATAATGCTAAAATAAGAACAACTGCAGAGGCTGTACGCTATTGTTTCAGGCTCAAAGAGGACAGTGCAATTATAAGGACGGTTCAGTTTTTAGAACATGCCTATAAAACATTAACTGCTTAGACTGCTTTTAATATATGGATATATATATCTATATATATGTATAAACTTGGTATTATGAATAGGGCTCCCGGTTTTATGGTATTTATTTTTTTGCCATTTCCGTCTGTATTTATCCATATTTATTTTTGGGCCATTTTTTCTGTATTTATCCGCATTTATTTTTGCCACAAGCAAAAGACGACGCTACAGCTAGTATTTTTCCACATTTATTTAAATTGACAAGGCACACCTGCGCCCGGTTGTTATTGGTCAACACAATACATTCATCTGCCATTGTAGTACAAGCACATGTGCATTTCAAGAGACTTTGAGGACATTGAGGCTCTTTCTGGTTTGTTAATGAAGTGAAGACCACTGAAAACCCGCTTTAAGTAGGATAAAAAGGTAAGTGTCTCTAGAAGGAGCATGGCCAAACAAGCATTGGCATAGCCAATAGGTCTCGCCTTTGGGGCCTTATAAGTGTTTAGCCAGAGCTATTGACTTTGCCAATGTCTTCAAGCTGTGCTGTAGAGAAGTGTGGCTGCTCTGCGGCATGCTGAAAAGTTATGAGAGTGGAGTTAAGTAGAGAGAGAATTAGAGAGGGGAGAGAGAGAGAAGGAGAGAGACAATAAGAGTGGGGGGTGTGGAGTTTAAATAGAGTGAAGAAGTGACGCGGAAAAAGTAACCTTAAATATAGCTTTGTGCCAATAAATATTTTTAAAAAAAACAGTGAGAGACAAAAATACTGGTAATTAAGCTGTGACTCCCAATATGAAACAAATAGCGATATAAGGTGAAATCAACCCACCGAAGCAATATTTCTAACTAGACAAAAAAAAGCTGGCATTTCAATGCTAATCGCTGTTGTTTTTCATGAAAAGTTAAGAATGAGAACCACTGTTCTAGGCCTTCGAGCCTCTAGGTCTCGGAGCCGGCCTTTGCTAAGATAGGCGGAGAGAAATGTGGCGCCCTTGCTGATGGTAGTGAATTAAATGAGGCAGCAGGGGGGCCTTTTGTGCTCACTGGTCAGTACCTGGCTGAGCAGTGACTGGCCCCTGAACACAAACATCCCTGCACCTCCCTCAGCTCACCTGAATCCCGATAGCTTAGATACATCTGTTGAATAAGCTCTTTCCTAACTACATCCCTGCCCAGAATGGTCAAGTTCTCTAACACATGTTGAAAGAGTGAAATTATGTCTTTATTTGAAGTATCTCCAGTCTTCTGGCTAGAGCTGTGAACACCAAGTGACTTGACTAGTGCCACGTTTCTACTAGACTATATCTATTCCTCTGGAACAGAGACTGATAGGGAGTTCTATTACCGCCATTTAACCAAAGTTGAGATCTGATGGTAAATAGTCATATTTCACCCCTGTTGAATAGGTCTTCTTGATGTGTACCTATAGTGTATGCTGTTTAATATCTACCTGTATGTCTGTGCACAGTACACCGCACACTGGTCAGAGGTCTCATGTATAGTTTTGCTATAGGCTGCTAGTTGTGCCTAAGCACTTTGTGAACCACTAGAAAACTGTTGAACAAACCACTTCTGGTTAGGCCACGAGAAATGCTCTTTACCAGGAATGATAATTTTAGGCAGGAAAGGCACCTCAGCTCAGGAACATGCGTCTTTAGGGAGGATAGGTTACCTTGGAATGCACTAGTATTTTCAGCAGAAGGTGGCTTGGCGTCAGATGTGACCTTCCCCGAGGGTCGAGGAACAATGCAGGTAAAGAAGCACTGCAAGTCCTAAACATTTAAACCAAATTCGGTAAATGAGCCCAAACTCGACTGTTTGACTCAAGATGTCAATAGCATACCCAGAGATAAGAGTAGGAGGAAACCGTAGGCCTATCTCAACAGAGGCCAAAAAGAAAAGGCATAAAAGTGCAAACTGAAAAGTCAAATCCAAAATCGGAAAAAAAAGGTGTTAGCCAGTTTGCACACGGGGCACCGGTCCAACTGCAAAAACTCTTCGGGCAGAAAGGGTGAGGGAGAGAGGGGAAGGGAGATCAGATGTACCTTTAGTAGGCGTTACAAAAAAACTTCAGGCAATGAAATGTGGCATAAAAGCCTTTAAAATGTCACCATTGAGAAAGACCAAGTTTAAAATGTATGTGACCTATTATCAAGACAATGAAAGAATATGTTCTCAAAATATATCAATACAAAATGGACAGGTCATTACTGTTTGTCTCACAAAGCCTCAATAAACACAGATATTGGAAATCAAATTAGTCGCCAGAGGCCAGGGCAGGCTTGCGACCCGGTAAAATGTGTGTAGACATCGAGATATCGATGAGCCGTCACATCGAAGCTACTAAAGGCAGGAAATACGATTTAAACACAATTTAAGTTTTTTTTGTTTCACTCAGACTATAAGGACCCTCAGCAATCAAACGATATAAAAGTAGAACACAGACACTTGGTCGCCACCAAACAGCAAAACAGACACCGGTGTACACCCAAGCAAAGAACCGAGGAACGGGCAGAAGAGACCAGGGCCCACCCACACAGTTCCTTTAGTCCATCCATGTATGTCCGTCGTAACGCACTTACCTTGCGAGTAGGAATGGCGGCGGGCTGGCGCAGAAGCTAAAGCTGATGGTGGCAACAGGAAGGCACCTGGTGGTCCGTAGTGCAGGCAAACAGGAAAAATAGGCAGGTGAGCCCCCAAAATAAAGGACAAAAGTTAAGAGGGAGGGGCCGGAGGTGTTGGCACGCCCACACAGTGACGCTTGGATCAGATCAGGATTGGCTGAAGAGGACGGTCGTCACTGAAAGACCCTGAGCCCATAGGTCCACACGAGGGCACTAAAAGACCCTGATTGGAAGGAAACTCTGCACTGGAGTACGGCAGCGCGGCAACATTTACTCGTATTTTGCCGTTTTTAAATATAAATACAGACAAAGGAAATATCGATTTCCGTCTGTATTTATATGTAAAAATCCGTAAATACGGAAAACCGGGAGCCCTAATTATGAATGATGTTTGTTCTTTTATATGATGTTTAATCATGGAAATTATTTTATCTCTGTTTGTATTTTCTCTTTTATTGTAATCAAATGATTAATACAATAAAGTATCTTAAACTAAAAAAAAAAAAACGAATAAATAGTGAGTAATGGGGCAATTAATCAAATCTCGATCTTCTAGACACCCAGGCTGCTCATAAAAAGGACAGGACTGTAAGGGTAACATGATCTGTGGAAGCATCTGTAGATGCATCAAGGCTGGCCTAACGAGATTAAAATTCAGAGATTTCAACAAAGGGATTAAAAATTGCTTCCTCGGCCAGCTATAATAAGAACAGAACATGGTAAAATGCAACATATCTTGTGGAGACATATTGTCGCAGCCGCAGGGTTCCCTTGCCTCAGGCCGTAGCCACTCCGAAGGGGATGCCAAAAACTGGTGCAGTTGGTTGAACCTGAATCTGGCCAGTAGAAACCTATTGTGCTGTGAGCGGACCTTGGCGAGATATGGCTCCAACCCCTGAACAGTTTTTAGCAGCATGTGACCTGAACTGAAGATTTCTGAAGCTCTAGGTGCTCTCTCTAGGTGTGAATGTTCCAGGAACAGTCTTTTGACATTCCCTAACTCCCGCTCTGAGAGAGAGGAGGGATCATCAAAAATATCTGACCTACCAATGCGGTTGAAGGCTGCTTTAACATCGGCTATCCAAGATATTTTGTGTGACCGATCAAGAGCCAAACAATCTGCTAAAATCATTTAATTTAGCGACCGTTCCGCCCTGCTCCAAATCTTAATCCAACACAGGGCCAGACTAAGGGATATCAAAGCAGACACGTGGACAAGCCCAAGCTCCGCTTGTACTGAGAAAGCTGGAACAGAGTTTGGAACCTGTACCAATCTGCGAAGAAAATAATTTTCGGCCGATTGGATGCGGTCCAGGTTGGCATATCCCCATAGCTCACTACCGTATCGTAGCTGGAAGATGCGCTTAGCCGGTTAAATTTTTAACAGGTCCATTGGCACCCTAGAGCCAATCCTCTGTGCAAAATTAAAAACCGCCCTTGGATCTGAGATACTGAGCTCTTTTTGCCTCCACCAGAGTTTTCCAACAAATGTTAGCATCAAATAGGACCCCCAGGTAAGGGAACGCCTTAACTTTGCCCAAGGTAAAATTAGCGACCTTAAAGGTCTTGAACTTAGTTGACTTGGGCCCACAACCATCACATATGACTTTGAGAAATGAACCGCCAGATCAAGGTTCCCCATGAATCACACATACCTATCCAGGAGCAGGTCCAGCTCCTGAGCGGTCCGAACCATAAGAACCGCATCGTCCGAATATAATAACACAGGGAGGAATCTCTTACCTACCTTCGGGCAATCGACCGCAGCTGATAACAGTGCAGACTCAAGCCCATTTACGTAAAAGGTAAATAAAAAGGGGGCAAGAATACATCCTTGACACACACCCGAACTGGTCCGAAAAGGGCGAGTACAGGTGGTGTCCTGAGAGAAAGGGACCGAGGCAGAAGTCTCCGAGTGCTGATTGGCTGGAAGGACCACAATACTTGGGTTTTTCCCCATTCCGCTAAGCAGGGTCCAAAGTTTTGCTCGATTCACCCTGTCGAAAGCAGAAGTCAGGTCCATAAAGGCTTAATGTATAGATTCAGACCGAGCCACAGCGTATTTATTAATAATCAAATGGAGGTTCAGGCATTGGTCTGAGCTGGACCTCCCTGCTCTAAAACCATATTGAGCATCGCACAGGATGTTATTCTCTTCTACCCAGTCACTTAAAACCTATTTAAGATCACCCTCCCCAGTACCTTGGCCGTTGAGTCCAGTAACGATATTGGTCTATAGCATTGTGGGTTGTCTTTGTCCCCCTTCTTGAAGATAGGAATAATGACAGCAGTAGACCAAGAGGGCAATGTCCCCACCCTGGCTGCCGCATTCGACATCTGTGTTAATAGTGGAGCCCAGACCTTAATATTTGATTTAAACCGGTCTGGCGGGATAATATCGGTGCCCGGGGCCTTGTTACTCGCCAATGTAAGAATACCCTGTGTAACTTCCTCTAAGGTCCAAACCACTGGGTCACAAGATGTAACTGAGCTAGCGGATGTTATGATGCCACCACAGACCCCCTGATTATACACACCCTCAAAATGACCCACCAATTGGTGCTCAGAAATGTGATGGCATAAATGATGGCCCACCACAAAACAAGGCCTATTTACCACTCTCCAAAAGAGAGAGCTGTCCCTCGTCTCACAAGCTTGACAAAGCTCCCCCAGGCCAAATCCTGTAAATTGCGTTTACAGGTAGCTTGGGCCAACTTATAGACCCGCCTGCACTCCTTCATCAATTGCTCATCCCTCGGAACCTGCTTCAGGACTACCTCCAAGTGGCGCAGGGTTCTTGAGCAGTCCTTATCAAACCAATTGGGGATATGCGACGCCTTACTACTAGGGACTGTTGCTGTCATAGTTTTGAGGACCTCAGTAGCAATAGCTTTAAAAGCTTCCAGGATCTCCCCTTCCCCAGAATCACTATCAAGACCAGTATTGACTTCACGAAGATTTAGTGCAAAAAGTGCCGCCTGAAGGCTCCGGGGGATCCATCTGAGACCATTTCAGTCTTCTCCCTTGGTCAATAAAGGCAAGCCCCATTAAAGCCCCCCTGTGCTGTGACCGAGGAACCCTAGCTACATCCAGGGTTACAGATAAGGGGTTGTGATCACTAAAAGCACTAGGTATAATATTAAAATGAGTAACAAGCCAATATAGTGGTGTGGAGACAAGAATAAAATCAATATACGTGCCACATCCCCTCTCTTTGAATGTTGGGCAGATTGCAGGATCCTTAGAGGTCACCAATTTCTCCATAGTGAAGACTAGATTATAACCATCCATGAACTCATTGAGCTCGTGGCCTTTTATGTGAGTGCTTAAAATGTAGCCCTTCTCTTAGCAGACAGCTACTATTTGGTGCGTCACCTGTCTTGGGGGGTGGGGGGGGGTGTCACTAAAGGTGGCAATTAAAATCATCGGAAATAACTGTTAAAGCTTGTCCGTCACCTTTAGCTGAAATGGAGCGCAAAAGGCGATCCAGTTGCGAGAAACCACCGGGCTCAGAACCATCACATGTGCCATTATAAAAATTAACTAAAACCACTGAGAGGGAGCCAGGAATGTTAGCCGAAGCCCCTGGGTTGAGGGCACATGCCACTGGAGATCCGAAATGTAACCACTCAATTCCACTTTAACAAACATGATCAAGCCCCCCTTCGACCTACCCGCCCATGAAGGTATGGCTGGTTCAAAGTAGCTTGTGCATCCCTCAAGATAAAAACTATTTTCAATTTCCCAGGTTTCTTGAAGACCTATAATATCAAAAGGTTTTACAAATAGGACCCACCATGGATCAGACAACTGGAAGAGAGCCCTGCGAAATTCCAGGACAACAACGTGTGCCATTTACAGACTGAGGGGGGTCTTCTGTGGGGGCCCGGACCAAAAGGTGCCCGGGGCAGTGAGCAGGGTCACAAGAATCCAGTCAATCACAAGACTCCAGGGGGAAAGTCTATCAGAAATGGGCACAAGGAATAACAGCCTCAATTGAGGGTGTTCACTGGTTAGGCGGGGCCCCCTGTGAGTATAATAAAAGTCTGATGAGCCAGCTAGCCTGTCAGGTCTATAAATGAAACCCAAGGGAAGGGCCCCTATCCCTGGTGTACCTATTATCGGGCGGGGGGCAGCCGCCAGAAGTTCACCCGCTTGCCAAAGGTTGTTGAAATTTCCACCACGCAGTCTCTCCCCCGCCACCCCCTTCTCCTCGTTTCTTCTCCTTACCTACCTAGCTTACTCTAAGGGCCATGACGATAGACTCCGCTAGCCCCCTATTACAGGGCAAATGTGCGCTAAACCAGTGCACCACCTTGTTCTTAAGTTCTTGATCTGCTTCACCACTAGAAGTGGGGCGGGGAGGGACATTCCCTAGAAGAACTACATAGGGGGTTGTATCTGGAGGCAAGTTAAGCACTTCCCCTGGCTTAGTGGGATGCCTGATGGACTGATTTCCCCCGTCAACACCCACAAGACGGAGGTGAGCAGCAGCATCCGGAGTCTCAACCTTGTTCCCTAACTCGGATGTAATATCAATAGGGTCCGTGGCTACAGCATCATGATTTAACAGTGTCCCTCCCAGGGCAAGAAGGCTCAAGAGGACCCTGCTCCCCATTAGTCCCACGCCGTTCCCTCCTCTTCTTCGTCAAGGAAAGTATCTCTGTGACCCTCTCCAATTTGTTATTTAACCCCACCTCGAAGCTTGCTCTTGACCACCCAGATGACCCGGAGGAGCCAATTCGGAGTGGGGCCTCCAGATCAGAATGAGCTGGCGACCTGTGGGGAGGTGCGTGGGGCCTATCCCTATCCAAGGAAAGCCTCCTTTCAACCAACTCTATCTCTTTGGAAACAACCCCCACTGCTCAATGGAGGAAACCTTCTATGGTAGAAACATGAAGGGCTGCGGAAGGGGGCAGGATTTTACGGGGAAGCCCTTTCTTTCCCCCCCCCCCCATCTTCACAGCACCAAAATTGGCCCCACTCTCTGTTGCCGGGGTAAAGTCACCACGAGGCTACCCAATAGTCCCAGTGGTCCCAGAAGTCCCAGTGTAGCAAACCACTCTGGGAGAGTGAATACAAAGTCAATTTCCTGAGCCACAGTCATATAATTTTCAGCAATAATTAATCCACGCAGTAGTTTTCTCAGGTGTTCATCTTTGTTCTTTATTCTGAGTCTTGTTTACATCGGATTGTGCTTCATTTCTTCATCAACACAACAGATAGGAAAGGAAAACAGACTGGACTGGATTAGCTGTATAAGCTGGGAAACGTGAGAACTCTGCACGAATGGTTGTCCTGCCAGTGGAATGGGTTCACAAATATGTACGAAGACCTCACCTTGCTGTCTTTACCATAAAAACCTCCAAATCCAATTGCGGGAGGCTGTATGTCCTCAAAAGATTTATAAATGGTTGCGGCCAGACCTTGCTGCTTCTGGTCCCAGCCTCCAATGGTCGCCCCCCCGGGTGACGCGCTCCCTCCTGGGCATCACTCTTGGGAGCACCTGCACCTGCTCCTTAAACACAGTAGCACAGGGACCAAGGGGGAAATCCACTAACTGCAGTAAACAAGGTGGAGAGCGAGGGCTGTAGAGGCGCCTCATGGGGTTCACAGGTCCCAAGCCAGGCTGGGCCGCACCTGGCGCGGGCAGCCTACAGCAGCAAAATGGTAGGGCAGTAGTCGGCGGACTCCCCGGGGGCTGAAACGCCAATCCGGCGTGCAGCTCACTTGCGGCTGCCTGCCGGGCTCCACCTTCTTCCACTTTCCAATTACGGTTCTTTGGGGCTGCGAGTGCACTGTTGGGTCACACAATCGAGCTGCCACCTAGATCCATAAGCACCATACAACTCTGTAATGTGTCAGGGGGAGGGAGGAAGAAGGAACATGCCGCAGAACAGCTCAATTCGGTCAAATTGCCTCGTTCTATTTAGCAGGCACTCCCTCAGCCTCACCCAGAACAATGCAGGAGTTACGGCACAGGCTGAGCTGTGCTATGAGGATGATGCAGAAGGGACGGTCCCCACGTCCAGGTCCCAACCGCTCAGGCCACAACAGCAACCTTCACCGGGAGGCTCTCTCTTGCACCTCCCCGCTGTATGGCAAAGGCTGCAACAAAGTCATGCAGCTTGAGAAAAGAAGGCTCACCGGTGCTGGGCCCTAACAGGCATCCCAATCTGCCGGGCTGTCCACAAATAGTTGTTAATTTTACTTTCAGAAGAAGGAATAAATAGCTGAACAATACTTTTGCATTAGCAAATGGACTGTCGTGCTTTCTACTAAAACATTTTAACAGGTTATCAAAATAATTTTTGAAGGTGTGCCTGCTGTACAAATAAAGTGTTAAAATCTGATAACTTTGATTGGAACTACAAAGTATTAATGACATTTTTAGTACAGTAGGTGAATAATTTATAAAATTCCAGGTTCCCTGCTCCTGTTAGCTGCAGCTAAACAAAGTAAAGTATTTATGATGTATCCTTTGGCTTGGACCAATCTTGAAGGGCTGCCATACATGTTAATTTATTTATTAGAGAAGCGATAGGAAGGTGGATGACTGTCCATGCACATTGCCTTGTGCTTAAATGAACATGTCATTTCACTGAAAAGTAAAGCAATACTATAAGGGCCTTGGTGCCAGACTGCAAAAGCATGTCAACTGACCATTGCAACCTCATCCATATAAAATGGCCTAAGGCCCAGCCCTCCAAATAAACTGAGACAACCAGTGAGTCGAAATGGGAACTGACCCCCTGATGAGGCCTGTGATTGTAATATTTTTGAGTGTTAAAGACCCAGGATTAAAGTAAAACCTCAGTTTCTTGGTACATCACTTGGAGCAGCTGCTTGGCTAGAGTCGTGGACATCAAGTATCGGTGGCCACGGGTCCTTTCTGTGCTTGGCCTCAAATGTCATGAAGACAGCTAAACTATCCCGCTTACCTCTCCCCTTCATTACGTAAGCATATCTTGGTGAAAATGCTGGCTTTTGTATGGGGAGGTAAGTCACCGAGGGTGGCGGGTGCAACACTGAGCAAGCCAGTCTTAGAGGATGGTTTGGGATTCCCCAACATTTCCTTTTACGTTCTGACGGCACATCTCCACCCCTCCTTGGACTGGAATCATGGCCCTGACCAGAAACCCCTGGATCCAGGTGGAGCAGGCCTCTGATGAGGTTATTATGGCTACCAGTGCCTTTCCTAGCACAACCCCCCCACCCCCCCTAGTTGCCTTTATCATTGTTGTTCTTGTCCTACTGGAAAGTGGTACGCCGACATAGGGCATTCTCGACTTACCCCTTCTGGCTGACTCCTCTGGCGCACAATCCCGACTTCATCCTGGGCGCGACTCATCCCAATTCCTTTGGCTGAAATCAGGGGCATTCCCCCATTCTGGAGGATTTCTTTGACGATGGGGATTTGCGGTCGAGGGATGACTTGATTGCCAAATTTGCCCTCACTATAGGACATGGCTTCAAATTGACTCGGGCACTTCGCTGGGCAGGCAGACCCCACGCACGTCTGGCATGTTAACGCGACGCCACACCTCTAGAGTCCCTTTACTTGAATAACATGCGCCGCAAAGGTATCTCGTGGCTTTATCGATAGCTACTACAGTTGACCTCCCCCTCCCCCCCCAAAAAAGCATGCCTATGTGTTCTAGTGGGAAAGGGTATTGGGCTACAGAAATATTTGATGACACTTGGGGGGGGCATTTGGGAGAGAGTGGCTCGATCGTTGATCTATATCCCTTATAAAGAGAATGCCTATAAATACTGACTCATTGGTACCTAACACCTGTTTGCTTGGCCGAGATGTTTGTGGGTTCTGGTTTATGTTGGAAGGGAGGCGGTGAGAGGGGTACCTTTTTATATACATGGTGGTCATGCCCCGTGATTCAGTCTTTATAGGTGAAGATACAGAGCGCAGTGCGGACCATCACCAAATATCCACTTCCCACTCAAAGCCCAAACAAATCTGTTGGGCGATCCAGGGGCTGACAGAGTTTTTCCCTCGACCCCTTGGGCCGCCTTATATCCCAACTACTACTGGCAGCACAACTCTGTGTGACGCAATTATGGAAACAGTCACTGTCTCCTTCTATAAATTTGTGGTAGGGGAAGGTTTGGTCTGTCAATGCCATGGAAAAATGTACTTCTCTCATCCGTGATTGGATCACCAAATTTGATGCTACTTGGCGCCCCTTCACCAACTATGATAAGCGACTGCAAAGGACAGGAGGTCTTCATATGTTTGTCTAAAACACTGCGCCCATCTGACATCCACATCATGTCTTCCTCTGAACCAGACGATGGTTCTGTCGAAATGTGAACACTGTGTGAGGGATTGGGGTGGCAGTTGTTTTAGCCAACGATTCCCTTTGTATACAGGGGTATAGGATTTGTTCTTCCTGTTATGTGTGTCTGATTTATTATCTCTGGCGACTCTGTATGATGTGTCATGTTTACCTGTTTTCATCTGAAAATGCAATATAAAATCGCAACAAAAAAAGATGATGAAGACAGCAGCAGCAGGATCAGAAAGCAAACATTACCCTTTCGAGCCCTGTCTGCCGTTTCTTGTGCCTTTCTTTTCCTGCCCTCTCAGCAGTAAATTGGAGCCACTTGAGGGTCAAATGGTGATAGTAGGAGGTCATTCCTGCTATGTCATGGAGGCTGTTCAGTGGATGTGTGATGTGATCTCCTCTAGTCCATGCACTTCAGTGAAGGGCTGTCCCTGCTTAGAGCACTGTGCTGGCAGCCCTATAAGAGTTCAGCCAGAGATGAGGCGGTCTCCAGTGTGTTGCATTACCGTCAAGCTGCTACCTCTGAAAGTTATTCCATGTAGGTACACAGTCTGCCTGTTTGTTTAGTGCGTTAGGCTGGTTCTATTTCAACCTCAATTAGTTGCCGCACCAAAGTTAACAAAACCTGTTGTTACAAATCTGGTTTCCCTCGGGGAAAATGAGAAATAAGACGACACTGCGTTTAGTGAATTTGTTAATTACAGTGTCTCTAATAGATTATTTTCAGCGATTACCCCGAATCCACTGTATTTGCACATGTGGTTTAAAACTGTTTGCTGCTCTCAGTCGTAGAGAGACCTTTGTTTGTTGTAGCAGCGCATTCTTGTGTTGAACCCTCGAGTTAAGGAATAAGATGTGTGACGCATCCTATCTGGAGAGTGCACCATTCACTTCTGTGAAGATGGAATGCTCAGTTGGAAGGGCTGGCTCTGTATGTAGAGCCAACACTGCATCATGCCACCACAAAGGGGTAATTAGCTTTTAAAATGTGTGAGGTCAGCAAGGTCGTTCCAGGTGAAGGACAACTAGACATTGTATGTATGAATATATGTGGCTATTCGAATAGCGCTAACCTAGCCAATAGGCAGGGGAGCGCACTATAGGATTGAAGGCAGAAATGCAATCACAATGCATGTACACAGAGGTGCTGTTCGGAGACTGTAATAGACTATTTATTGTGTTGCCGTGCAATGTAGTTGAAAGAGGTGCGTCTTCAGCTTTTTCCATATTGAAGAAAGTTAGTCCGTCCTGAGGGATACAGGGATGTTTTTCCAGATTCTGAATGCAGGGATGGAGAAGGCCTGTTGTATTTTTTTTTTTTTGCACTTCTAAACCTCTGATTTGTTGGTGTCTTAGCTACCGGTGTGCATGGGCCTACTGGAGATGATGAACTTGTCGGGCAGATAGATGGGTTGCAGGACCTAATGGCTTTGTAGATTATTCAGCTGTCTTTGTGGTGTGTGTTGGCGAGAAGAGGCAGTGGAAATCCATTAGGTGGGAGTGGTCTGAACCAATTGACTTCAGGCCCTTCAGGATGTGTGCTGCATTGTTCAGGATGCCCTTAAACGTGGGAGCAGTGAGTAGTCTGGGAGGCTGTGAAGCACGGTGATGCCCCCACCTGCTCGCTCCTGTTGCCCGCCCCGTACGCTCCCTGTTGCTCCCCCTCCTCGCTCCCCTCTAGCCACTAGCTATTGCTCCCCCTGCCTGCTACCTGTCGCCCCTCCCCTTTTTTTTTACTGACCAATCCATGTTGGATCGGTAATTAAAAACAAAGTGCCAGCTGTGTCATTTTGTAGAGCATGCACACGCCTACAAAAATGACCCATCTGTGTCATTGTGCTTTTTATTTATTTTAGCTTGTTCCCATGCTCACAGCATCTTCTGATGCTTTACAGCATGGCTAAAAAAACCTTGGCAAAGCCAGTAGGTTACAACGGGAAGACCTATTGACTTTGCCAATATTTGTTAGGTCTGGCATTCCCCGAGACCTTTCGATTTTAGTAAAATTCTATATAATATGCTTACTTCTAGTGGCTTTCAAGAAGCCCTTTTAGGTCTCGCCTGAGCCAGCACATGCGCTGCTCTGCGAGACATTTAGTAAGCGGGTTTTGAAAGTGCTACCACAGGCTTTTGGTGGCCTCAAGCTTGCGTGCACGCACGCAGCCGCCATCTGTCTTTCCTCCGTCACGGGTCATTAAGTGCATCGCGATCACTTTCACTTTCGCGGCCCTGCACAGCGCAGAGGCGCCATCTGGCTTTCCTCTCTCCCTGTGCGCGCGCGCACCACTCGCGTGTTTTTTTAAAATTTTATTTTTGCACGCGCGCACACAACTCCCGCTCGCGGCCGCACGTTTTCTTTTTGCTCGCGGCCAATGCTTGTTTCTTTTTGTGTTAAGACTCACAGAGAGCGCATGTGTTTTCGAGCCACCTCCTCTGTGTACCTTCCTCCCCCTCATGCTGCTGCCTGTCCCAGCGTGCTTCTCCCCAACCCCCTTCTGGTTGCGCTCGCCTGTGTGCTTATCCATGTTGCATCTGCTCTCTCCTATGTTGCTTCTGTGTCCCCCACTCTCCCCTGCGTTGCTTCCATGCCTCCAGGCCTCCCCTTGTTGCTTCTGTATCACTCTGCCCTCGCCATGTTGCTTCCGTGTCCCCTACCCTCCCATATGTTGCTTCCGACCCCCTGTTACTTCACCCCCATTGCTTCCACTTAAAAAACAAGCATTTGCAATGCAATAGGTCTCGCATTTGCGAAACTTTTAAGCTATTGGCATTGTAAATGACAATGCCTTTTATTTATCTGTTTTCAAAACAAACAGATAAATAAAAGGCATTGTCATTTACAATGCCAATAGCTCAAACACTCGCAAATGCGAGACCTATTGCATTGCAAATGCTTGTTGTCTATTGGTCTGTTGTTGGGTAATTCACATTTTTGCTCTGTCGGTTACAGCATACAGCCTGGGGCAAAGGAATAACCCACATCATCTAGCTTTACTTTGAATGATGGCAGTCTGCTCTTGCACAATGAATCCCTCAAGAGAAGCACCCAGTACCCTCAGAAATCCCAAGAGAAGCACTTAGGGTATGCTCAGTGGATTAATTTAACTCCTTGTTCAAAGGACTGCCAATAATAAATATACATCAGGTTCCAGTTGTTATAGAATGCACTTGACCATGGGTCTAGGCAAATATTACTATGCCGCGGAATCAGCGCTGCTAGCAGCCCAATTTGTGAAATTTATGAAAGCTGCAGTTGCGCTACTCATCTCCTTGCCCCCCAGGCCCCTGAGACCATTTCTTGCTGCTCAGTCCCGCTTTCAACTTGCCCAGCATAACATGTGTTAGCGGTGCCCCGCGTGGGGCACGGACCCGCAAGTATTAGCTCTTGCTACAGTGAGCCCTCGATCTGAACGAAGCTTGAGTACCCACGGCTGTCGATAATCGCTTACTCTCGTCGCACCCCTGGCAGCTTCATTCAAGACTAAATTTGCTCCTCAAGGCACTTTAGTGATATGCACTTTACACAACCTGGAAGAAAGGGACGGCCCCATAATGCCTTGAGCCTTGCAAGAGGATGAGCCCCAATTGTTCACCTACAACAGGACTCACCCATCAGGGCCTAGGAAAGCCCCTCCTCCAATCTTGCCCTAACTCGTTCTGAGACCGAGCAGCTGATGGGGGACGAAGGGGAGCCTATCTGATGTGGGTGGGATGGGGGCCCTCTTTCTTTTAATCTTTTTAGAATGCCAGTTTTTAACTTGTTTCTCTTCATGCTTTTTACGACAGTTTTTACCCTCTTAAAGCCCTACTTCATTGTGTATGGTCTCCGAGGCTTTGGGAACCTTGTTTTGTAATGATTTTAATGAATCATGATAACGTTTTATCTATCTAGCTACTATACAGTGGAGTCCAAGATAATACTTAATGGTTACTTTAGGTGACTTTATCTTGTCTTCAGGTGTATTCAGGAAGACACTCCATGTTACTAGACAGGTGCAACTATTCAGTGTCACAAAGTATGCTTGAAGTCAATAAAGCCTGATTCATTACCTGATGAGGGTCTGTCTGCACATCTCTTTTGTCCCTGCTTAAAGACATTACTGAAGGGTAATCTCTTGAACAGATCAGTACAAATACATTTAGACAGGGATATCTGAATTAGTCCATCACTTAGACGTGGTTAAGTTTGCAGATCAACTGATAGAATGCTGCTACTGTGCCGGAAAATAAGAGCTCAGATAAATAGATTGGTTTTCTTTGTTATTTATTTTTTGCCGGACCAACAAGTATATGGGCCTCAGTCAGTTTAGTTTCCCCTAGGGTCTATACTTAGCAGTAGATCAGTTTGACAGCTGCTCTGTCAAAGCCCAGACCTAACAGTATACATGGTGTGGGCTTTGGGTCCGCCCCCTTCAGCCTTTGGCTTTCTTCGACCAGCCATTGGTTTGAGACATAGTCAATCACTTTTTTGCTCAGCCGGGTGGAATATTCCTCTCACCTAATGCAAATGGCTGTTTTGGTGTAACCTTTCATCGTTACTCAAGTGCGTGTATTGAATTGTATTCGGAACTACTTTACAAATCTAACCCTCTCAGTTTTTTCCAGCTGACTCCCTCCTATGTGTCTTATTCTAATGTACTAACACTGCATGTATTTCACACATAAAACCCAGACGTATTGGCTTTGTCAATGCTTGTTTAAGTGTTGTGCTCTGCGGGTGTGTGGCAAAAATGGATGTGGGGAGGTGATATGCTCTTTCTTTCTTTTTGTCAGGAAAGCTTGATATATTATTTTTTAATCAGTTGTCATATATAGATGAATATGCACAAAGTCTTCCAAAACAGAATGCATACAGCTCAGATTGAACTGCAACATTTCTTAACGTTTGGTAATAGAGGGCAGGGGAATTCTACCAGAGTGAGCACAAACGTTATTGTGTAGGTTCCTTCATACCAGCTTTGCACTCGGTGGTGAGATCCATATTCATCGGTTCATGAGAAAGTACCAGGCCTTTCATGTTGCAATTGTGAAAATATACAATTTCAGCATCCCTTCTGTAGACTCCTCCAAACCAAGGTCAAAGCATTGAGCTGATCTTATCTCCCGATTCCAGCTCCCACCCTCTTCTAGCTTTTCTTCTTTTGTCAACTTTATTTTTTGGAGGCTGTTGCATTTCTCACCAGAATTCTCTGTTAGTTTGGGCTGTAGCATAGTTGATCTGCTCAAAGCTTCAATTTGCATATTGTAGCCATTCTCTTCCACTTGATGGAAGCCAAACTCCAAATCCACCTGCCTATGACCCTTCTCTTCTGCTACTTTGTAACTATAGTCACACGCAAGTAAGCATCTTGGCAATAAGTGGTTCACCCTTGAATTAGCAGCTGCAAAGAAATCGAATGCCTCAAAAGGTTACTTTTTGGCAAAATGCCAGACAGGTTTGTAAGCACCGGGTAGACTTAATAATGTTTCCATAGAACTAAACATACACTCTAAGCTGATAGAATTACCTTGGCTTCTAAATCAACTCTTAAACAATTTTCTCCATCATGAAATCGAATACTCCTACTTACTCCGCAGCACAAATACTTCGGCTCCCATACAAATGTATGAAAGATCTACAGCATACTGTTATGTTACAAATTAGACGTTCTTTTGGTGCACGTTTTATCCTTGAAAAATTCAGTTTCGGTAGTGCCATAACCTACAAAAAACAGCTTATGAGTGGTGCACTAACACAGATTTGAAAATGTATAGAAATGAATTCCACCTTCTTTGGATTGGCTCCAACCATCCCACATGGCGAACTAGTGTAGACTGCATCCACGGAGGATTCATGAAAAGTGGTAGATCAAGGCTGTGTCAGTGTGCTAAAGGGCCCATTGTTTGCTTGTAGCCTGCTTGACCTACATCTGCATCAAGGTTCTGAGCCTGAATAGATCCACTAGTGGCAGACCTTCCATCCTTTTCTTCTGCACCTGTAGTTTTACCCTATAGAATCCCATCACTTATGTGCTTGTAGCCTAAGCCTTATAATTTGTATGTCCACTCATTTACCTATCAGATTGTCCCTTGTGTCTGTTTTCGCCTGTTCCAATGACTCAAATTCTGTTGTGGTTTGAGAGAGACTGGGTGTCATCAACTGTGAAGCAGAAAGATTGTCATGAATGTGCTGAGAATAGATGCAGAGGAACAGGCTCAAAATTACCTCTGGATTTTAAAAAAAAACTGTTTCACAACATTGTGAATGACTTCTGGTATTCTTATATCTACTCCCCATGCTTCTCCTTTGCTGAAAAATGTGAAATTCATGATTGATAAGCAACTGACTCTCAGTAAATAGGATGAATGCCACCGCTGATTCCCATTGTTCTCCCACCATCATATTAGAGATAGTTTCCTAAAAGTATAGCTACTAACGGGCACCAAATCCTAATGGGCCATCTTTAGCCATTCCTGTTTTTGTCACTAACAGCGGTCCTGCTTCTTGTCCAAACCGCATTCATTCTTGCTATGTAAAATATAAAGTTACCTGTCCAAAAACTCTTAAGTAGTGCTATCTAAAAAGCCAACAGTGGCGAATGTCCCTCATTAAACTGCACAGTAGATCTGGTCTTATGATGAGCATTCCTGTATACTCCATCCAGCGACTGGCATCCATCCGGTGCTAAATACTAGAAAGACACTTTATCACACTGTCTGTCTCTCTTTGGCTGCTTCTAGCTAAGCAAATCTGATAGAGACATCTAGCCGCAGATTCCTTAACTTAGAATATCCCCAGGCGTCAGACTGGATCCGGAAAACTTTTTGCAGCAGCACCTCTGCGCGCCGGGGGACGGCGCCACACGACCCCGCCCTGACGTCATCCACGTACGTGACGTCAGCGAGGTTATATAAGTCCCTCCCGGCGCGATGACGTCAGTTTCCTTCTTTTCCGCGTACAACGCGGATCCGGAGTGAGTGGTTCCTATGGCCTGTTTTCAGGCCCTTTTTCGACGCTTCGCGTCTGGAACATTGTGCGATGCCCTCTGGCTTTAAATCCTGTACTTCCTGTTTGCGGCAAATGTCTGCAACGGACCCGCATCTTATCTGTATGTGGTGTCTAGGCGAGCACCACGACTCCACGGACTGCGACGCCTGCCAACACCTCAAACCAAAGTCCCTGCGGGAGCGCCGAATGAAGCTTCTTTCGGCACGGCTGTCCCAGTCGGAGTCGTTTCGTCTCCCGGCTTCAATGCGGTTCCGCCGTCGATCGCCCTCTGTGGCCCTGGGCCGTCGTTCACCACTTCTTGGTAAGTCGCGGCGTGTGTCGCCGAGGTCCTCAACCTCACCTTCCTCTGCCAGGGGCACTGGTTCCCGGAACGTTCCGGACATGCGCCCCCGACAGTCGGCCCCCCTCTATCCACCCTATCCGGGTGCGGGGGCGACTCGGGTCCAAATGGAGGCCTATGCCACGGCTTTGCAGGCCTCCCTTGGGTCTTCTTCCGTCCCTGGGGCGTCCTCGGGGCCTCCGCTACCTGTGGAGTCCCCAACGGACTCGCCGGTGGGTTCTCCCTCGGCGTCAAATGAGCCCTTGCCCTCCGGGGACGTCGGAGATATGGTATCGTCAGGGCGCGGCCCAGCTGGGTCCCCCTCTACGATCCCTATGGCGTCGTCAGGGTGCGGCCCGGCTGGGTCCCCCTCTACGACCCATTGCAGCCCTGCAGCGCCACGTAGTTCCGTGGGGCTCCCTGTGGCGTCGCGGGTGGTTGCTGGTGCTCAAAGCCTAGCTTTGTGCACCCCTCGGCCTTCCGGACAGGCAGACGCCGGTCCGGAGCCGGGTCGGCGCCGTAGACTCGCCTCCCTGGCTCTGTCTCCGCTTCTTTCTCCGGAGTCAGGGCCTATTGTGGTTGAGGCTGAGTCGGCGCCGGTGCGGCGCCGGAGGCTTGCCTCCCCGGATCCAGCTCCTTCTTCTTCTTCCGAAGGGGAGCTCGTCGTGGATACAGCGCCGGACGAAGCCGACTCGACGCCGGATGGAGTCGAGTCGGCGCCGGACAAGGCTCCATCGGCACCAACTAAAGTTGTTTTGGCGCCGCGTCCACGCCCGGTTGTTGATGACTCTTCTCCGGCAGCGTCGGAAGGGGGTTTGGCGTCGACCTTACGCCCGGCGACGCCAGTCGTATTCTTGCCTGTGCCTCCCTTAGCATATATGGATCCGGCAGGATCCCCGCCTCCTCAAGAGCACCCGCACCCGGCAGGCTCCTCGCCTATTCAGGAGCCTCGTCAGGACCCCCATTCCTCAATGGGGCTCCCCTCCCTTGAGCATTGGTCGCACCCTCACTGTCTTGGGAGGGTTAGCTTGCAGCCCTCGCCTAATGACGAGCTACTGTCCCCTCCTCGGAGGGCTACCGAGGCTGGTGCGTCTTTTCTAAGAGTGGTCTCCTTGGCCACTCGGGTTCTTAACATGCAACACCCTTCGGCGCCCCGGTCTGTGGACCCCTTACTTGATGTCCTTCACCGTGGGTCAGGGAATATGGAGCCGCTTCTGCCCTTTGAAGCCTCTCTTTATGATGCCCTTTTGGGTACCTGGGTTCGACCAGCTTCTGGTGACCCGGTGGCTCGTTCGGTGTTGCACCGCCACCGTCCTGCTCCACATGATCCGGTCTGCTTATTCATGCAACCAGACGCGCAGGGGTTTGTTTTGCAAACTGCCTTCCCTTCCTTGCCCCGGCTCATGCTTCCTCCCTCTCGGGAGTCCAGATGGCTTGAGTCATGGGGTCGGAACATCTTTGCTTCCACTAGTGCTGCACTGCGGTCACTTTAATACAGTATGTGTCCTGGCTCGGGCTACTCCTGCCCGGTGGCACTCTGCGGAGCCTTTGCTCTCCACCAGCACTGAAGGCGCTCCTGTTGACCTCCTTCCTCTTCTCCGGGATGGCCGTGACCTTGCTGAGTTTACAATCCGCTCCGCCTTGGATACTGTAAATTCCTTAGGCCAGGCTATGGCTGGCTCTGTCGCCTTGCGGCGCCATGCTTGGTTACGAGATAGCGTCTTTCCAGAAAATATTCGGGAGAGACTTGTTGATTTGCCCTTTGATGGGGTTTTATTGTTTGATGCACACGCCGACTCGGCTGTTCAGCGTCTCCTTGCGGGCTTTCGCCCCCCCTCTTAGACTTGTGTTCCTTAGGCGTTTGTCCTGGTGTGGTACCTTTTCATTTAGCATCCTTTTGATGCGTTCTATGTTTTCGGCTGGTAGTAAGTCTCAGGTCTAACTTTCGCTGGTTGAGGATGATTACTCTTTCATTTATCATCCTTTCGATGCGTTATGCGTTTTATACTGGCAGTTAACCTACTGTGGCAGTGTTCCACAGATTGTTCCTCGGACTGTGGCTTGTTCTGAGAGGTGTTCCCCGTTGTTCGGGTGTGCATACTCCGTGTGGGGTACTTGTTTGCTATTATATAGCTCTGTTAGGTCAACTGGGCCTAAAGCATCCTTTAGCCTCTATACGTCCTACGGTGCTCTTCTCTGCCGTTATAGGGCGTTCAATGTTATGCCTTGGCACCATCTTCTATACATCATAGGTCCTCTGGCTATTGTTTCCATTTCCTCCTTGGGAGGTTTTCGGGGTGTTCTTCACGCTTTATAGGTAGCTTCCGTCTGCCATTACTGCAACAGGTGTGTTCCTCTACAACCATGTTGCACAGTCGTGGCTAGTTTACCCGTTTTTGCTATATATATAATCCTTTGGTAAAAAGAACGCAATTAGTCACTCTTTAAAAGCCTGTCCCTCGGAGTGCTTAATGATAACTCCTATATATACGTATCGCATTTCCTCCGAGGTCCTCCGAGGTCTCCACTTGGCTGTTAAATCAAGTTAAAATGATCATTTATTAACTTGCGTTCTTTTTACCAAAGGATTATAGGACTATGGCTATGATCAGCTAAATATGTGGGGACAAGAACATTGATATGTCCTGAGAACAATCACGGAATTTAAGGGAGTATAAAATCAATATTGTACCTTTGAAGTGTGGACAACCCTCATTCTACAGGAGCCACACCGCTCCCGAGTATAAAATCAAAATTGTATCTTTGAAGTGTGGACAACCCTCATTCAACAGGAGCCACATTGCTCCCGAGTGCCGTAGCACCGGCGCATACACACAGTTGTATAAAGGAAAGAGGAAAAAAGTTAGTCTTGAGGAAAGTGGCATTATTATTCACTGCTACACCGAAACGCGTCGACGCACAACATCAGTGTTAAATCTGGGAAGAGACAGTAATCAGTAAAAGACAGGGAAGGTTATCTCCCTTGCAGGGTGCTGCCTACGATAAATCTCAGATTAACAAGTCAAAGACAAAAAGTACTGTCTTGTGTATTTTTCCTGTCTAGGGGACTGTTTTCCTATGAATTGTGTAATTTTGTGATGATTTGTATAAACATTTTTATGTAATTTTTTAACCGCTTCGCCGCGATCGGAATTCCGCCCAGGTGCTGGACATTCCGATCGCGGGTGCGGTCGTGACGAGCTCAGCTCATCATGCGCACAGCGCGACCGCGCAGCATGACGAGCTGAGCTCGTCATGAGCATCGAAGGGGTTAATACTGTGTATGAAGATATTTGTTTTGATTGAATTTTGAACATGATGGATTAAATATACATATAAGTGCATATACATTCTGAGTAGAGCTTCTATTTTTAAGTTTTAATGAGTGAGTGATGTATGGGTGTTGAATTAATCACATAGATGCTGTGAGATGAAGTAACATTTCCATTGGGTAAATTTATTTTTTTAACTATTGAGTCATTAGGTGCTCTGACCCTTGGAATATTAGAGCCCCTCTCCTTGTTTACAAGGTCTTGCACCATCCTCCTTCTTTATTCATGGATTTTCATCCCTCGCACACTGTTCCCATACTTTCACAGTTTTTTTATTGGTGGCTCTGCGTTGTGCCGCAGAAAAGTTTCTCCAAAGAAAACTGACGTCAGCGTGCCGGGAGGGACTTATATAACCTCGCTGACGTCACGTACGTGGACGACGTCAGGGCGGGGTCGTGTGGCGCCGTCCCCCGGCACGCAGAGGTGCTGCTGCAAAAGGTTTTCCGGATCCAGTCTGACGCCTGGGGATATTCTAAGTTAAGGAATCTGCGGCTAGACAACGTCTCTACCAGATACATCGTTACCGAAGGTAAGTAACTCGTACAACAACTCCAATCAACAGTGATGAGCCAGCAGATGCTACTATCAAGCAGACCTCAGCACTGTCTCCCCAATTGTCCTCTTCTGACCTCCTATCAAAAGCCACCTGTTATGTAATGTTATAGTGGCTAGAAGCATCAGAAACACAGTATGAAGCGGAAAATAAAAAATAAATACGTTCTTATTATTAACTTTTCTGTTACTTTGTCTCTGTTTCATACTCCGGCGAGAAAATTGTGGCATCATCATTGAGTGTAATCCCGGGTTTGAAGCCGTGAAGTTCTGGCTACTAAACTTTTATTGTATTTCTTCACATAGTTTGTAAGATGTACTCTTTTGGAGCTAATTTAGGTTTAGGTGCAGGATAGGAAGGGAGGAAGGAATGGGGCTTAAGGAGATAGTTAAAATCTGGATCATCCAAGCTTTCGTGATTGACCGCAAACTGATGAAAGCTCTTATGTGAGGATTCAGCTTGTTTCATAATTTAGAGGCCAGAACAGCCAATCTTTTTGCCTACTTTGCATAGCACGTTTCGAATAAGAATGGAATGCAACCAGTCATTCGAAAAATTATTGATTAGGAGTGTAAGGAGGACTTTTGCAGTGTAGATATGTTTGTATTGTCCCAGAATGATCCTTATAAGTGAGACACAAGCAGCTTGAAGGAGGGAGTAGATTTCATGTGGAGCCACAAACGATTTCTCAGGTCAGGCCTGTTGAGGGCTCGCTTTTTAGGTCGAGCCTAGGCAGCACACATGCGCTGTCTGCAAGACCTTTAGTATCTCCTCTGTGGGCTTTGGCACGCCCATCAATTGCCAATCATTCATTGTTGTGTCATACAGAAATACGGGGGTTTTATTGGTGCATTGGTTCTCATTCTCCCGCCTCTGGGTGCTTGGTTCACGCCCGGCGATTTCACTCATTGTTGCTTTGGGTTGTCCATCCCAACACATCCACGGTTCCTCCTGGTCGGCCATGGCAATTGATGGTTACCAGATGTCTCCGCAACTTTGCATGTCCGTGGAATACGACTTGTTACCACTCCTACACCAACCTTGTTCCCTGCACCATACTAACCTCCGTCTACAACAGTTTCCTACAGCTCACCTTCTCCTTCCCATTCACTACAACCGCCCCTGCGGCACCTCCGCTAACAACAAGCTATCTCAATATTACGGCGGTATGAAGAAAACTGGGGAAACCCTGTGCGTTGGAAATAAAATTTAAAAGTAACCTTCCACCATTATACCTTGATGCGGTCATAATAGACATGGTTCTTATTAAGAACAAGTGATACACTGTGTTTAAAGTGCAATCTTTGCTTTGAAATATCTAAGTTACAGTCTAAATCCTTTTCCTATCACGCTGTAAAAAATGCAACTACTATCTTATCAATTTATCTTGATACATTTCATTATGCAACGCTCGTGAAAATGTCCAGTTGATAAAGATCCAAAATGGCGTACCATTGACAGAAGGCTTGGACTGCTCTGGCAGTATCTGCCTCATCACAGTATGGAGATTTAAATTAAAGCTACCTTAGAAATGTATGTTCCTCGTTTGTGTCTCAATTTTAAAACGGGAGGTTTACAAAAAGTTGACACCATGTGGTCCAATCTTTCACCCTTCCTACCAAGGGAAGAGCATTTTTGTTCACTTAATGATTCGGTGCTTGTACTGTTTGTCTGTCAGGGCCTATCCTTTGAGTGACAAAGTCATATAACTCCAAAGCGGGTTAAACGTGGATTGAAAACTGATCAGACGCAATGACTTTCTATTATTTACCTAACACACTTAATGCCTGCTATTGATTATGTAATTGTTTTGAAAATCCTTTTAAATCATTTAAGATTTTATTGTATAGTCTGTAGATTAAACAATGTGATACAAATAAAAACAAAAAACCCTTCCCCATGATAACCACACTGCCCTTACAGACATCCCGCTGTCCATATGGCATGTCTCAAGGGTGAATTGTACAGCCCATCATGGGCTTTGCCTAGCAATAGGTTGCGATGTGTTCATCCCCCATGGTACAATAAATCATAGGAGCGCAAAATGGCGGAACCGCATAGTCGCGTCTGTACAGCGCTGGCCGGACCACCCACCACAGCCTTGGCAATAGCTTAGATCCCGGCAGCCACAGCAATCTCACCCCGGAAGATGCCTCCGACGCATTCAGTTACAGCAGCCGCACCCCCACTCCCAGGAACCTCAACCCCATTTCGCCAAAACATGCAGCTCTCTGAGACGAAGGGCACAAGCCCAGGTGCGTGAACAGCAAGGGGGGCATACCGGCAAAGCCCGGCGCCGCAACCACGCGGTTTCCATGTTATTGTGAAATACCGTGAGCAGCGTTCAGATGTGGCATAGGAGAAGGTGAATCCAGCTTTTCACGTATATTAGAAGGGGCTCAAAGCAATGCCTTTCGGGGGCTTGTCGGCCATCCGGAGTGGTGGGTTTGTATGGTGTAGCAGCTGAAAATCTACAAATGCGCTCACTTGCTCTAACCGATGCTTACAGTTTGTTAGTGTGCCCCCATGTAGACTTTATATTTTATGCGTGTATGTGGGGGGCATGGGAAGGGTAGTGTATTTTAATGTATCTAATTTAGATGTTGTGTAGCCTGTAAGCCAATTCCTAGAGGCTGTAAGTCATAAGAAATGCAGTGCAGTTACAGGTGGGCAAGCCAATGAATAAATAGGGAGAGCCGAGGCAAAGGTCTGACTCGGATCTTAGATCCCGTGCACAAGCTGAGCCTTGAAATGTTTATTCACTAATAGTGGTATAGCTGTACATTTCTATAATGCATGGTGGAACTTCTGCAATGTAAAATTGTGAGACTTTTATAGCTCAAAATCGCTTGCTTTATTAGTCTATCTTCTATGTCAAAACAACTTCATCACCCTGCTCCTCCTCCTTTCTTTATTTGGCTATTAAAAAAACACTGTTTCCCTTCCCCACATCCCGGTGGAACCGCTACTGGCCCCCAGCTGCAGACAATGTGCTGCATGGCTAAATACTTATAAGGCCCCAAAGGCGAGACCGATTGCATTGCAAATGCTTGTTGTTGACAGCAGCCAGTCTGCCTGACTCATTTTGGAGTTCCAGTATGTCATGTTGATTTCGACAGATGACATGTACAGGGTAAAAAATTTGCCTTTGTTGAAAGAATCCTTCCTTAGTTACAGATGCAGGTTAAGTATTCATAGTGAGGTCACGATCAAGAAATATAATTATTTCTGCAACAATGGGCGAGAATTTAAAAGCATTGTAGACAAATCTGGCCTGACACTCTCTCTCTTGCTGGCCCATTTTGCTAGATCTGATATGTATTTATACGCTGGAATTCTTTCTTAACTCCAACCACAGAATGATTGTGCTCTTTTCCATATGGTATAAAGTTTGTAAAGGTGTATGACTCTGTAGAATTGACTTATTCAAGTGCATTACACCCATTGTTGCCACAAAGTTCCCCAAGCCACACATTATAAGGATATTGCAAGTCACTGGGGAGTTCCGTGACCATAGAGAAGGAACCAGTCCAAGGCATAGTTGCTTTTTAAGGCCAAGGAACAACGAGGTGACTTGCTATATCATCGTAATGTAGGGGGAGGGGGGGACTTTTTTTCTTTATAATGCTTGGTCACACCATAACTCTTCCCACAAACCATATAAATCCTTGGTTTGGTGCTCTTTTATATGAAAGCGATAGGATGTTTGTAAACATGAAGAATAAAATTAGAATATCTAGTATGAAAGTAAACACACCAAAAGCAGCTAGATATTTGTTGCAAAAACTTATCTGTTTAATGCAAGTCAAATTCAAAACAAGCACTGCAAAGCCAATGGGTCTCACCTATGAAAAATATTGACTTGGTTAATGGTTTTTAGCCATGCTGCACAAAGTACTACGATGCGACCAGTGCTAACATGCTTTTTTTATCAATAAAACGCAGGAGTGGGTTTGAGGACGAGGCAACATAGAGGGAGGGCGGGAGAGAAGAATGTGGGTGAGAGCGAGGTCACGCAAGAGACAATGGGGAAGCAAATGGACAAAAGAGTGTAGGCAAGAAGGGCTAGGAAGGCAAGCTGACAATGGAAGGAGTGGCTTGGGCAGTAAGCTTACAACTGAGGGTGAGTGGGAGGGAATGGGGCAGCAAGCTGAAAATGGAGAACGGGCGGGAGGGCCTGGGGCACCGTGCTGACAATGGGAGGTCGGTGAGACGGGCTAGGGCAGCAAGCTGACAAAGAAGCTGGGGAAGTGATCTGACAGCTGAAGGTGGGTGAAACAGTTCTGGGGAAGAACGCTGACAATACAAGGTGGACAGGAGGGCCTGGGGACTGAAGTGATTAGTCACTAAATTAACCTGGTCTCAACCCCCTGATAGCTATTGCACAGGCTTAATCTAGAGGCCAGGTGTAAAATATTTATGCAGTATTAAAACAGTAATAAAGTCACAACACAAGAAAAATTCCAAGCCAATGTAGAGATAGAGTACATTTTAATAAATAAAATGACACCTGAACAACAATCATTCTGTAAAAGGAACCAGACCTATGAATGTTTAAAGCAAAGGTTTAAAATAGCTCAAAAAGGTTTGAGCGCCAACTGTGGTCTATTGGTCACGGTAGGCCTGGAACCTAGGCTTGATTTAAGGCAGACCTCGATGGAGCATGGGTTGGGTACAGAAACAAGGTTTAAAAGGGCTAGAAGTTTTACTTTTGGACTTAGTCTCTGAAATGGCAGTCCAGAATCTTCAGCAGGGCATGGCAGCATGCCAAGGCCAAAAAGGGATCCACAGGGTCAGATAGCCTTCAGACGAGGTCCCGGTGAATACATTGATTTATGGCAGGCAGGCTTAGAGCACAGGAAATTTTAATGGAAGGTCCCTCACTGGCCAGACACTTGCCGCCTTTGCCAGGTGAAGATTTCTACATTCGGGTGTAGTCATTTGTTTGGATCTCAGATTCCTCCAACTGGGCAAGGCTGCAGCCTGTAGCCCAAGAGGGCACCAGGAGGCCAGATACCTTCTCCGCAGTGTTCCAGCTGAATAGGATTTGCTGCTGCGGAAAAGCTCTGAGTGGGAGAAACTGCAATCTTCAGTCCAGTGGCAACGCACCTTCATTGGATCAGCTTGACAGGTTTGTCCCAGTCCTCTGAAAGGTTTTTGGGGCCATAAAGTTTCTAAGTCATAAGTTCCCCAGGATGTTAGGAGGAGTACACTTTGGTACAGTTCAGGGTTCCAGGACCTCAGGAACAGAGCTTGGGGGTCAAGACTCACTCCAGTAGAAGCCATCAGCAGAGTCAAGGACTTTTAAAAACCATGCACACAGCCTAATGGATAGTAAGGCCTATTCAGGGGTGACTCATTAACATTTAAGGTTTTGACCTGTTCAAAGAATTTATTTTCACAAGTTGAATTGCAGTCTAAAAACTGCTTTAGTCTGGCTACCATGGTAGGCCTGAGTCTGGATGGCACAATGGGTGCTGCAGTCCACTTGTGACATTTAACTTGCAGGCACTGAGTACATTTTGTACCATATACTAGGCACTTATCGGTAAGTTGAAAATGCCAATTAGGGGTATACCAATTTTATTATATTGAAAGGAAGACCAAAGGGACTTTACCTCTGCGCTATAGACAGCATAAAAAGTTAAGGACAAAATCTGGGGGTACACCATGCCAAAGATGGTAATTTCCAACATACATATAAGTTCTGCTAAAATCCACCCCACATACATCATTCCTTAGGTCAGTTTCTCCCCTTTAAGGGGCACTTACCTTTGAGGCCTGTCCCACTTTGTTAATCCTTCTTGCGTTCCATTCTTCCTTAGCTTACTACCCTTTTTCCCCTCTAGCTCTTCTTTGCCATTCCTCTCGCCCTTTCTCAGTTGTCACACCCCTATTGGAAGACTGAAGCTCATTTTGATCCACAGTATGACACTCATAGGCACCGCCCCATACAGAAAGGTAAAGGAGCCTGTAAAGTTGAGACACCCATAATGTATTGCTCTTTTGGGAACATGGACTAGAAATTTAATATGGTCTGCTCTTATTAAAGTTGAATGAGTCATACAGTACTTTAGCGTGGACACTGTAATTACACTATATTTTGTGCTGATGTCATAATGAAATGGGAATAAAAAAAAGTAAAAAGAAAAAAGGACAAACAACATCAGTGTGTTCTTCAATTGTCTCTGCGTAGATCCTGAAGTGGGGAAGTAGGGTTGATGGCCTGTTCTAGACGTCTATAAATACATGCAGGTTATAGTAACACCAGTATGGCATGTCCACGCAGGAATGAACCTCTGGCGAAGTTAGAATGCTAGGCTATACTTGCACTCTTTATTTTCCTTGTAGGGCTGCCTAGCAAGCCATTGTTTGCAAGAGGTGCCTGGCTCCGACTCTGCCACCATCCTTGAACAGCCTTTTGTTTTTTGTTAATTTTGTTTGTTCTTTCTTCACTGTCATTTTCATTATTTTGTGTCAAGCAAGGAACTACTCCCTTTTTTATTTTTTCACTTTGTCCCACCCTTGTTTTGCACATTACATGCTCATCGTGCCATTTGTGATGACCACGCTCCTATCCCCCTGTGTGCTATATTAACAGCTATAGAGCATGCCAAAGGCACTTCAAGGGGATACCTGTCTGTACCATTCTATGCGTGGACTGTGCCGAGCGCCAAGAACCCTTGCCCTTTGGACAAAATTCCCTACTCTATCCCTGAATTGGACCTACATCAACTGTACCCGGTGCAGTCCTCACAGTTTAAACCCTCATATGAATATCTGTCCTGGGTGTGATTTTTGCCTGCCTCCTGGACCCTTCATGCTCACCCGAAACCAACACGCATTCATTGGCCACAAACTGACACTTGAGCAAGCTAAATGATCCTATCTGTTTTCTTATCAATGTGTGGTCACTAACTAAACAAAATTCAAAATCTGCAACTTCTTGGAAACCCCTGCCCTAAGCTTTTTATTTCTCACCGAAACCTGGCTTACTGCCTCATCAGGCCCCAACATTAAACTAGCTATACTGACTGATTATCAGATCTTTAGGAAAGACTGTGAAGAAAAAAGAGAATATCAGATCTTTAGGAAAGGCTGAAGACAAAAGGGAAGATGGGATTGACCTTGTTATTAAAAAAGAAATGATCCTAGCTCCTTATCTTATCTGATATTGTTTCTTCCCAGCACAGAGAGCTTCTTGTATTCTATAAAAATCAATCAGACTACATCTTTAACCGGTGCTCTGTTGTTTTGTCCACCTGGTCTATTCACATTGGTACCATATTTGTGCCGTTCATTTTTCCCTTTCGTTCCTTCTCTACTATACAATGTTAACTTTCTCATAGAGTACCTCACAAACACAGATACCTCAGCCCTCCAGGAAACCCTGTCTACACCAGGCCTCACACAAACTGTCCAGGTCCCCACCCAGGAAGCTGGACAGACGCTTGATGTTTTCTTTAGCAACTCCTCTCAGATCAGCGTAAATCGCCCTATCTTGCTTCTTTGGACCGACCACACTGCTATTCCTTTGTGTTCCCATGCCCTCCTGCCTACCTTGGGGAAGTTAAAGACATTCTAGTACCAGCACTTGCATCACTCTGTAATCTGTCCCTGAAATCTGCACTGTTCCTATGGTATGGAAACAGTTTATCAGTACTTTTGTTCTGATAACACCTTCCTCAGATGCCTCCATTCTGTCAAACTACCATATCCTCACAGCCACTTTCTAAAATTTTGGAGAAAGCGGGAAAGATTAAAATGTACAAATTTATTGAAACACACAATCTTGTGGACCCCTCTCTGTCCGGCTTCAGACAGGGACACAGCACTGAATCATTCCTCCTCACTGTCGCCAACTACAGTAAACTGATCCTCGATCAAGTTGACACAGCAGCCTTTATACTGCTTGATGTCTCTGCAGCATTGAATATAGTTTTGCATTAGTGTTGCATTAGTGTCGCCACAGGGGGCAACATACACTGCTGTTGTGCTGCTAAGCGTGGGAACTGTTTATAATTGCTGAATCATTTTTTTAAGGGTTTTTAAAGGTCTGCTTTTATATTCCTGATTGCACTTTGTTGGATGCTCTGAGACGCCATTTTTGGTTAGCGCTCCAGCTGTTTTTTTAGCCTTATGCCATAAAATGAGCACCGGATTGCAGATGCACGCAGTGGGCGTGCCGCTGGCGTGCCATCTGCGTCCGAACAGATCCAGGGGCCAGGATCCCTGCGCCCCCACAGACAAGCGATCAAATGTATTTCCTTCTCCAATTATTGGTGCTACGAGGGAGCTCTAATGATGGCTGCCGCCATTACATTGATCTAAGTAAAGGTGATACCTTATACAAACAATGCTCATTCTCCTTTCCCAGAATGATCTTCCCCAAGAAACACATCAATGAGCAAGGTAGGCGGCTCATGTTCCTAATTAATTGCAGATCGCTGCCGGGTCACAAGCTAGATCTCTTTGCAGTAATTGAGGAGATAATACCGGATGCAGTATTCTTAACATAGACTTGGCTCCAGGCTGATTCGGGGACAGCCTTTGTGCAGGCCCTGCCTCCTGAATACTATATTCTGCAGAAAGATCGCAATAATAAGAAGGGTGGAGGTATAGCGATTATCCTCAAGGAAGAATACAGTCATCTTATCCAACCCACACTCATCCCTGATTGTGGAAGGTTGACCTCTGCGATTACTTTCTCACCTACCTCCACCTTCTTTGCAATATTACTGGATAGGCCACCTGGCTCAAGTGCTAATTTCCTCATTCCCTAAGTAATTGCAAACTTAGCCAGCACCAGAGCTAATTTCTCCATCCAAGGAGATTTTAACCTTCACCTGGAACAGCCAGCAAACGCTCAAGTCACTAGCATTCTACAGGATTTACTAGCCATTTAACTTTCACAAAGGGTGATGGGACCTACATATGAGAGAGGCCATCTTTTAGATCCCATCTTTTCTAATGATAGGTTAAAAGTTTTAAAACCATCACTGGTCACTTGGTCGGATCATTTTCAGATCCCACTTTCTTTAGAATCCTCTTCTGTACTCCTAAATTCTAACCCAGTCAGCTTGAAAGACTGTTCCTGGCCTAAATTGCCTTTTGAAAACAGGCACTGAAGATCTCTAGACCTATCCTCGGGTCAGATGTGATGCTGGCAAATGATAAGATCTCGCAGTGGTTTGAATCTAGGCTTGATCAAGTTATCCCTCTTAAAACTCACACTAGACGAGTGAAAGATAAATCCGCACCGTGCTATACTCCCAATCTCCGAAAACGTAAACAAGCATGTTGAAGAGCAGAAAGAACTTGGAGAAGAGATTATGGGAAGATAACCAAGCAGAAATACCGGGACACCATCAGAGTCTAGCACACTTAAATTAAAAAAGCACAAGCAGTATATTTCAAGGGAAAAATTAACTGCGCTGCCAATTCCTCTTGCAAAATGTTTCACATAGTAAAAACCCTCCTTGAGCCATCTTCAACGGGTCCCGCTCTGGAACCCTCATCTGCATGATGTAATGACTTGTTGAATTTTTTCCAGAAAAAAATTCACAACCTTTATATGTTCCATCAGTCCTCAAACTGGCAATAACAGATATAAGGATGTCTTGCCCGTCACAAAGCCAAACTCGTAGAGTGTGAATCCTTCCATGATATTAGACAATCTCACAAACATCTTGAGTAAAATTAATTCTGGTTCTCCTAAGGACCCAGTCCCCCCATGTATCCTAGCCAGAGTAGCAGATGAGATACTCCCCACTCTGCTTGAAATGGTGAACCTTCCCCTAACTACGGGGTGTGTCCTGAAGGCATGGAAGCATGTCATGGTCAAAACCCTGTTGAAAATGCCCAATCTGGATCCTCTTGACCTGGGAAATTATTGCCCAATTTCTCTTCTTCCTGGGATAAGCAAAACTCTAGAAAAACAAGTGAATCTAACGCTTTCAGAGTTTTTAGAAAATCGCGATATCTTGCATCCCACCTAAACTGGATTTCGCCCTTTTCACGGTACAGAGACAGCTCTGCTGGCTGTAGTAGAAGAGGCTAAAAGGCTGCTAGATCAAGGAGGATTGGCAGCTATCCTCCTCCTGGGCCTGAATTCAGCTTTTGATACCGTAAGCCATGGTATTCTTGCTGACAGACTACAGTGTGTTGGAATTTCTGGAACTGCCCTAGCTTGGCTGAAGTCCTTCCTCGGGGACAGGACCTTTCAGGTCTTCGATGGGGGCTACACATAAGAAATCCTCCCTCTAAAATGTGGAGATCCTCGTTGAGCCCGACTCTTTTTAATCTGGACATGCGGCCACTTGCTGATATCGTCCTCCCCTATGGGATCGCGTTAGTCTCTTACGCTGACAGAATGCAACTGGTCTTTTCCCTCAGTTTGAGTCAAGACTTCCCCTCTTCCTCACTGGGCCCCTGCCTAGAGAACGTGGCCAAGTGGATCAATAGCTCCTGTCTTAAACTGAATGGAGGCAAGACTGAGCTGATGATCCTAGGCAACAACTTTAACTCATCCTGGGATCTGGACTGGCCAAGCTGCTTGGGGATCTCCCCGTCTCTGACAGCAGCCGTGAAGAGCACAGGAATATGGCTGGATAAATCTTTAAATTTTGACTCCCAAGCAGTAAAGCTTGCAGCCACCTGCTATGGCATGCTGAGAATGCTCTGGAAAATTCTCCCTTTTCTTCTTTCTGCGTCTAAGAGGTTGGTAGTCCAGGCAATCATTCTTGCTCACCTGGATTACGGTAATACACTTTACCTGGGAGCTCCCAAGGCCACAATAAGGAAATTGCAGATTGTACAGAATTCTGTGGCCTGAATACTGTACAATATTCCCAGACATCAATCTGCCTGACAAGCCTTGCGATCTCTTCATTGGCTCCCTGTGACAGAGAGAATCAAATTCAAATCACTTTGCATTGCCCACAGGGCACTTCTCCGTAAAGGTCCTTGGATCTCCGGTTCCCTGGTATTTCCCTACACTCCCAAGAGATTGCTGCGCTCCTCAAATGCTTTTTCTGCCAAGATTCCCATCATCAAAAGGGTAAATTATGGAGGGCGAGCCTTCGCCTAGAAGGCGGCCAAGTTGTAGAACAGCCTCCCTCTCTAAGAATAATCAAAAAGGAGCTAGACTTTCGGAAATCACTTAAGACTTGGCTTTTCCAAGACGAGTCCCTCTAAATTTCCTCAACGAGTCTGTGCCACACTATCAGTGCTGTGATGTCTATGGGTAGCTAGGCACTCTACAAGTGTTGTATAGAATAGAAATACTCAACACCACACTTAGCAGTCTTGGTTTTGGAAGTACCGTCCTGAAATGGATTTACATATCCCACCCTTGCAGCCATAGTGAGATCCTTTGGCCTCAGTCTAATTGCTTATGCAGACGACACTTGAATTGTCCTTACTATTTCAAACAATTCTTCAGAGGCCAAAATCAACTTGCAAAATCGTATGAAGGTGGTTGAAGCATGGATGCATGCCAACTACCTTAGGTTTAATGCAGATAACATGGAGCTTATTATCTTCAGGATACTATAGGAAATATGGACTTCCTACTTGCAGCCAATATTATTATACTACCCTCCGCCACCAGTCAACTCAGCCAGAAGTCTCGGCTTCTTGTTTGACACAACTCTCACTTTCTTGCACCCTGTTTCCAAAATGGGTGGTTGTTGCTTTCTCATCCAACGTACTCTGCGCAAAAGCTTCCCCTTACTTCGTCTAACTCCAGAAAAACCATTGTTCAAGCCCTCATTTTATCTAGAATGTATTACTGTAATTCCTTGTTGTTAGGTGCCCCCTCCTACCCTCACCCGATTGCAGTTCATCCAAAATGCAGCTGCTTCTTTATATACCCAAACATGCCAGTGAAATCCTCTCTTCGCATCCTTTTCTGCATGCGCCTTAAAACCTGGCTTTTCTCACAGTTACCCTCTCTTCGGACTTCCTCTCCAGCAATTCTTTTTCCTCAGTGCTAGGACTCATTCAGGTAGCTGTGCACCCGGGAGGCTCTTATGCATTCAGTCATAAATAGGTTACATGTGGTCCCACTGGTAGGCAGAATCTATTGCAGCAATGATTACCCCTATTATCCAGGGCTGTTATTAAACCTATACAGAAGAATTTCAGAAATTGCTGGAAGTGTTTTGCTAGTTTAGGAGCAGCTCGGAAGAATAGCATAGAGATGAGAATACAGCCTTCGCACCAGAAATAAATAAATAAAAAATACTAAAATCCCAAAACCTCTGTCACAAAACATGAACATGAAGGATTCTAAGATTTTTTAAAAGGCTTACTGAGAACAAGGATTGGCAAAGTCAATAGGTCATACCTATAAGATCTGTTGGCTTTGCCGATGTTTTATGGTATGCTGTACAGTATCACAGTTGCTGTACAACATGGCAAAAAAAATCCACATGCATGCTTTCCCAAAGGACACAGGCTCTGCTTTTTATTTACCGCTCTGAGATGGTTTGGTAAATTAAACAAAAAGTAGCGCAGAAGCACTTTTTAATAATGTAGTGTGAAAGCACGTTGAAAAAGTTAAGCGGAGTAGTGGGTTGGGGCGGTGTGTGGGTTGAAGAAGTGTGGGAGCAAGAGGAGATGCAACTCAAGCGAGAAAATAAACAGGTGAAAGAGAGCACCCTGGAGGGGGAGAAGCACGAGGGAAAGAGCAATTCATCTGTAGATGGAGATATAGCAGCACATGGTTGAGAGAGCAATGTGGGGGGAGAAAAGCACATGAGTGACAACACATGTACTCTCATGGAGTACTTAAACAAAAAGAAAAAAGTAGTTCTCTAAAAGTGAGCAGAAGAAAATTAGAAGCCAACCAATCAAGGAGACGGTAAAGAGGCTGTGCTCCAGGTTAGGGACACAGACAAGATGGACAGGTTGGAACAAGGAAAGTCATAAAATTGAAAGCAAGCAAATAAGAGTGACAGCAAAGCCAACCAGTGGTAAGCAATGGGTCGGCTGCAAGCCCCTGTGTGTTCTTGGTAAGCCCACAGTATATCTTTGGAAACCAGACACCTTGCTCTGTCTGTTAGGCTCGCCCTGAAACAAGAAGAAACTGTGATTTGGGTGTGCAGTTATGCACAAAGTTGATCCTAGTGCTGGTGAGAGCCTTGCCATATGTTTTTACTTCCTTTTGTGTTGAATTTGTTTAGAAAAGGATTCGCTGGTTTAACTTTGGATGGAGTGATATTTTACATTGTAAATCTATAGAGAAAATAATCGGTGGGAATTGCCATTAATTAAAATGAGTATTTACTTTCCTCTAATTAACCATTGGGAGTGTTCCACAGTTGAGACATCATGGATTGTTGAGACGGGTGAAATGGCCATAATTTATTAAGGGACAACTGTTAAGTTTGTCGCATAGTTTAATGATGGCATGGTGCAAAATGGTACAAAATAGCATGCTAAACTTGCTATTTCCCTTGAATAAACAAACTTCGTAATAATCAAATATTTTTTATAGAAAGGTCACCACTTTGAATGTCGCTTTTTGTTACTCACATAGTTTTGTAGTAAGCTAATTTTGTTTTTCTCTTTTGCCTTTTTCAGGAGACCGATTTTGTATGTTTTGATGGAGGAAAAGATAATTTTGATAATTATAATGTTAATGATCTTTTAAGCAAAATTGAAGAAAATGAAAAAAAGAAAGAAGAATCCGAAACTAAAACAAAAGACTCTGTCCAAACAGGAAGTGACCCTGAACCCAAATCAGAACTAGAAGAGGAAACTGAGACTAATACAATTGAAGAGGAAATAACTGAGAAAAAGGATCATGTTCTAGTAAATGATGAGCTTGGAGGTCGCAGAGATGAAACCCCAAGCAGTTTGGTTAGAGAAACACTAAAGCAACAGAAAGATGGTTTAGTCTCTGAAACCACGGACAATACAGAGGAGTCTCCAGATGCAAAGAAGGATGATTACTCTATAGAGAGCCCAAAAGAACTTTCTCAGGAAGATGAAGTGCAATATTCTGAAGACAGCCCGCAAGTGCCTGCTGGTGAGATATCTAGTAGGAATCCTGTTCCTCATGATGATGATCTTTTGGCAAAGGGGAAATCGGAGGATTTTAAGTCTTACACACTTTTAGACCAAGAAACATATGCTGACCTTAAAACCCAGATTGGTACAACTGCTGATGCTGTTGTGACCGATGATGAGATGACCAAACATGTTACTTCATTGGACTCTGATGCTGATGAAGATGAAAACAACTATGAAGAAATGCAACTGGAAGAAGAGGATGAGCATTTAACCGAAATTCCATTGTTGCCGTATGAGCAGGAGTCTATTCTAGTGAGCAAGGAATCGTTGGAGCCAGGTCCTTCTGAAGAAGAGCCTGTTGATGTCCCTGAAACAGAAACAGAACCTTCGCAAACCCATCTCGGCACAGTACCCAACACAAAAATAGCGAATGAAGCTGCGGAGACTAAAACCAATGAAGATAATGAAGCCAAGAGAGATGAACAATTGCAAACCTCTTGGGGTGATACGATCTTTGCCATTGTTAGTGGTGGGGAACATACAAAGGAAGTCACAGATCTTGATGGAATAGATTCTGATGAGGATGAGGAAGAAGGCTATGTCGCTGAGAACAGTGATGTACATGACAGTGACATGAATTATTTACTTGATGTGCAAGAAACAGACGTTGAAGAAAAGGAAAGTACAACAGATGAAGATCTAGAAAAGTTTATTGACAAATTTGATTTAAAAGAAAGCATGCACATTGAAGACGAGGATAAGCTAGATGAAGTTGAGCCTGAGAAGAAACCAGTAGAATCTCAAGATTCATTAAATGAGGAAAAGTTAGATGGGCATGAGCGAGTAGTTAAAATGGAGGAAGATGTTGGTGACTCTCCAGAAGGTGACACAGATCCATCACAACCAACAGAAGAACACATCAAGGTTTTTAAAAAAAACATTGATCAGCCAGGGATACTACCTGTTAATAGAGCAATGGACAATACCGAGCTGGAGAATAAAAATGAACGAATGAAAGTTGTAGATGACAAACTAAAAGAAACATCAGTTGTGGAAGAAACATCAGAGCAGAAGTTGGTGGGTGTTGAGCAGCAAAAACTTGAGGAACTGCAAAATGCAGATAAGATAGAATCTGATAGTGTCCTTGTAGAAGAGTTATTAAAACCTGAAGGTGGTGCTGTAGCAAATGAAAATGAGAAGACAGATGTGTTTGATGAAGGAAAAGATGATTTTGATCATTTGGAAACAGTCAAGCGAGAACCTGCAGCGGAGGAGGAAGACCATGTTACAGAGACTCTCTCACAGAAGAAAGGTGCCCCTCAAAGTGACATCAAAGCAGATGCAGGTCAAGATACACAGGAGGGAGTTGAGGCTGTGGGAAATGGGAAACTAATTACAGTGCCCACAATAGAAGGAGAAACCATGAAAATGTCAACAATTGAGAAAAGGACCATACAAGAAGTAGATGCTGAAAATGAAGAAATACCGCTCAGTAAACATAATGATACAGTAAAAGATGAATCAGATAATGAAACATTAGGTGGACGTCCTACACTTAAAGATGATGAAGATTTTGAGGAGACCAATAAACTCTTGGAAGATGAAAATGCAGCACATGCACTTCAGTCTGAACAGGTTCTTAAAAAGACTGAAAGGGATCATTTGGCAGCAAAAGAGGCAGCTTCAGCATTCAACACAAGAGATGAGCAGAACACTGTTCATGAAACAACATCAGAGGATGACCTTGGTGCAACATCTGAGATGACTGAAACCGTACATAATCTCCTAGACTTAAAGGTGATAGAATATGAGTTGTCAAAGAACATAGATGATGTGCAAAAAGAAGAGAGCAAGAGCATTGCCTCACAAGTGAAACCACCTGTAGCTGGTTTTGAAGGTGGAGATGCCAAAATCTCAACAGATGCAGTCATCCATAGTAGCATTGGGAGAGAAAGAGTGGATGATGCAGATGGCGAGACAGTGGCAAAGAGTAAGGATGTAGAAGAGACCGCACAGGAAATGTTGAAGGATCAAGACAGTCTCTTGTTGGAAGAACACAGAGGACATGAGCTGCATAAATCTAGTGGTATCAACAATACAGAGATGGAACCAGAGTACAGCGACTCTGTGAAAGAACTCCAAGTGATGAGGAAATACCTAGAGGAGAAACAAATGGAACGATTTAGGAAATATCTTGGACAGCCAAATATCCTGCAAGTGGAGGCTATGCTCCATGATTTGGAGTCTGAGTTACAACAAGCTCGGAGGGGCAACCAGGTACAGGATGACATTGAAAAAGCCCTTGATCAGA
The DNA here is from genome assembly GCA_963921515.1 of Calotriton arnoldi. Lineage (NCBI taxonomy): Eukaryota > Metazoa > Chordata > Amphibia > Caudata > Salamandridae > Calotriton > Calotriton arnoldi. Next base: position 938,421 of record CAWUFW010000009.1, read on the forward strand.
TTCTAGAGACTTCGGAAACCACAGTTTTTGGGTTTGTTGAAAAACTGCTAGATGAGAGGGAAGTAGGACATGAAGAGTTATTGGAAAAAGAGCATAGCAATTTTGATGACAAAGCCATTTTGTTGGATGATATTCAAGAAGTGGCCTATCGTTTACGACAGAAATACTCTACAGTTGCAGATAGAAGACCACTGCCAACCGAAATTCGAACATCTGAAATGGACTCAGGTACACAAATAATAGTAACATTTAAAACAGAACAGTAATTTAAGACTACAGTTGTTGCCTTTGCCCATGGATCTTGGCATACATACGTGGAATATTGCAAAATAATTAATGTAGTAGTGAAAAATGTATGTGGTTGTTAGATGAAAATATGATCTTACCTGAAAAACAATAATAGATGTACCTCTCCAGTGCTGATCCTCATATCTGCCAATCAAAGCCCTTTCGTAGTCTGAATTTCATAATTTTCATTTTAATTCTATAAAGGCTCTTATTTGACCTCTAATGTCAACTACATCGACCGTTTATAACTTCTATTCTGCAGATTCTACATATTCATAGAAGAAACACTGTAGTATTCAAAACTAGTGGGGATATTTATAGTTTGTTGCATGTGTGCACCCACCAAACATTGGCAGATGTCCCATCCTCCTTATTCTAAAATGTATACATCTGCTCAAGTCCAAATGACCCCCAGTCTCTCACAAATAGTATAACCTAAAATTGCTCATATACTTAGTGTGAAAAATGGAATTGCAATGCAGGAACCATCGTGTAGTGTTGGTGTTGGGTTGGTGAAGTCAATGGGGAAAATGGACAGTGCACCAAGCCAACTGCTCCAAAAGCTGGAGAATGAGCCATATAACCCACAGGTGTACTGTTATTGAGTACACTGAAGAGCCATGCACTAATTATCCTGTACGCATATTTACTCGTTGCTATTCTCAAAGCTACTTTTCGAAAGCTGAAATTAGTGCAACTAACAGAGAAATAATTCCTAGCTCCAAATTATGATATATAATTTGGATGCTCTCCATCAGCACATAAGATGTGTGTATCTATGCATTAATAATTTTACAGATGTATTCCTTTTCATAGGATAAGCTGCCCCACAACAAGCAGGGGTTGAGTTGGTATGTCCGTCAATTAGTTCATTGCTAAAGACAGTACCAATAATGCCATCTGTTAAAATATTCTAATTAGTTAATCCCAAAAAGTTTTTTCTTTGGCTGCATAGTGTACCTTGATGCACCAGCTAGTACTGGGGATAAGCCACTGTACACAGTATAAACGTTTTTTTTTTTTTAGAGTTGAGTTTAGGGTTAAAGGATAAAAGGCCATTGGTGCCATTTCACCCTCCATTTATTTTGAAAGAAAGAAATGTGCATATCATATTATGCATGTACCCAGCTAATGGCCAAATAAAGACCGTTTGTTCTGGGGAGAGGAGGTATTTCCCACTCCTTCTGAGGGTGGCCCCTAGTCACTCAGAGTGATGAATGCTTTGCCTGTCATTGTGCTCTATGGGCCTGATGGACTATTATCCCATTTGCAAAAAGTGGTCTCAATTTGTGCACTAACTTTTTGCGAATCAATGGTATTTTGCGAATCGACCTATGTACTAATAGGTTGGTTCACAAAATACTGAGTCACAGAACGACCTACCTAATTAATAATCATAAAGCAGGTCTCAGTTTGCCGACACGTGATTGGTTGCAGTCATGGGGATGGTGACCTGTAAAAAACAGAAGACTGCCATCCCTACGATTGCATTCCAAAATTGAACTTTCGAAAGCAAAGGGGGTCCCGTGTTCTTTTACAGAACCAGGGCTGCCTTTTCTTAAAAGGAAAAGAATGTTTTGGAAAACTTCAGGGGGCAGGCAGGGGTCCCTTGGACCACTGCCTACGCCCCCCCCCCCCCCAAACTGCCAACTTGATTCAGAAAGGGGAAGGGGTCAGTTTAGGGTCCCTTCTCTTTTTTTGAATCGGTTATCCAATCTCAGTTGTGATAAAACCATTGGTGAGTTACGACCATCAAATAGGAAAGACCTGAATTCTGAAAGAATTTTCACACTGATAAAATGGCTTTTGCACATAAAAAAAGTCCTTTGGTGGTCAGAAACTCTGTAGTTTTGCCAGTTGCATGGTTTGTAATGGCAAAAGGGCTTTGAACACCAAGCCCTATATACTCTCCCTTTCATAGCGCCAGGTTTTTTCCCCATACGATTCCACCATCGGGGTGATTAATCAGGTGGGGGCACGTTTTACGACAAAAGCAAATGGCTGCCTTGGTCATGGGTTCCAAAATGGTTGGCACATATCCGGAGGAAAACATGTGGTCGCTGTATAACAGAATCTGTTTCTGAGGCTGGCAGAGACAGCAGAGGATACCGAGAGCCCCACTTGGTGTAAACTTGCACGAAGATTGGTGAACAGCTGAGGCAATAAACTCTCACCCATTAGTTACTCTCATACCTCACAAGACATGAGCTATCTACCTTTTCTCCTCTACTCCATGCATTTTGTGCTACTTTTCGTACTGTCAGCAATATTTTCTACACAAGACGTGATCATGGCTTAAGAGAGAGGGGCAAAATCAACCTAAAGGAACAGCATGCTTAATTACACATTCCTAAAGGATCTACCGTAGGGGAAAGGTAAACCAATAACTAAGGAATTGGAGGAGGGGTGAGCAAGGAGAAAGGATGGAGCCATCTCTGAACAAGTTGTTGCCAGCAGTGATAGAGACCAGGTCTGTGATTGAACTTAAAACTGATATGATGGCAATTGATGTTAACCTCGTTCACACACAACTCTGTAAAGTATCTGAAAGAGTAGGCAATGTGGAGGAATTGGTCAGAGAGCATGCATGTTAAATTAAAGCAATGAAGGAAGACAATAAAAGTCTGAAAATTAAAACTCAACTCCTGGCTGCAAGGGCAGAAGATGCAGAAGGGCCCTTGAGACCTAACAGTAGCAGAAAAATCAGAGTGCCTGAGTAAACTGAAGTGCCATTGACCAAGTTGTTTTTTGAGTCTCTGTTTATGGATAATCTCCAGCCGTGACTTTACGCAGGGGGTCCCGAATCAGAGAAAGACCTTTGATGCTGTCAAGAAAGAGCTCTGGAATAGAATGATCAAATTTATATTAACTGCTTAGTTGCAAATGCTGTCACAAGATGGGTAATGGCACTTCAACAGACACTGTTCATTTTGTATAAGAAAGGAAAGAGAAGCAGAGATTCATTCAGCTTCCATGAGGTTATAGTTTTAATCAAAAGGGGGAATGATTCACATGTCTTAGTGTTCCAGGGTCTTTAGGTTTCCTCCGAAGACCCTCATTCACTCTAACTTGGGGTGGGGTGTATATTGGCTCTCTGCCCTTCTAGTTAGGTGAATATCGTCATTATTGGGTCTTTTTCCGCCTGAGTTTCCAGTTCTCCAGGTGATCTTCAATTCCTTCACCTGGAGGGAGACCATATGGTTTAGAGATAGGTGAGAGATAGGTGAGTCATGCAGAAAAAAGGTGGATTTAAAAATACGAATGAAGAATGGTGCTCAGGTGGATGTGTTAGTGGTCCACGGCACCTGGTGTAAGATTGTGATTGGTCGACGTGTTTCGGCCCTAGGTTGCCCTTGCGGGTCAGGGGGCCTCCTTCAGGACCAGGGTGGGAGCGACTTCTTGATAGAATCGCTCTTGTAGAGTAGGCAGATTCACTTACCCTTCTTCGTCACTGAGCTCATTTGCTCAAACTGTAACGTTGTTATAGGTGTAGACTGTACCTATAACTTTTTTAGGAGACTTCTGTGGCTCCTTCGGGCAGGGGAGGGGGAATACCTACCCTTTGTGGTGCTTCCTGCGTGTCAGTGACACAGAAGCCTCCTAAAAAAGTTATAGGTACAGTCTACACCTATAACAAAGTCACAGTTTGAGCAAATGAGTTCAGTTTTTATTGTGGATAACGCCTGCGGATGAGTAGGTGTCTCCACCTAAGGTTCAGTCAGTTTTAGGGCGATGGGCTCCCTGTGTATTAAGGTTGTGGACATTTTAGGACTGCACATGGGGATGCAAGGAGAGAGTGGTCAGGATTGGAGTTATACTGATCCTTGTTGTTGACAGCATTTATTAAGTTCTTTGTGCAGATTGTGAAACTGTAATGTATACAGGGAACAATTGTCGGGATAATGGCAGATGCAGTGAAGGATATAATTTCTCACCTGGAATGTTAATGTGCTAGGGGATAAGATTAAGAGAAGGGTTGTGAAGCACTCGATATAGACTGATGGACTTGACTTTGTCTTTTTCCAAATGACCCACCTGAGAGGCACCTATGGTTGCATACTGGGGAGAAGCCATTATAAGACATTGGCCTCTCTGGTTTTAGATCGGGCTCAGGAGAATTGCCAGTCTGATTAGGAACTCTTCCTGACCCTTTTTGTGGTGTGACACAAGTGGTTAAACCTCAAGAGCTGCTTTGCTTTAGCCCACGATCTTTGTGACAGGGAAAAATTGGTCTTTCTATCAATATGCCCACACCCCAGCAACAGGCTGTCACATTGGAAAAGATTGGCCCCTCGCTAATGCAACTTCCTTAAGTGGTTTCAATAATGGGAGGGGAACATGAATTTTGGAATGGATGAAAGGGTTGACAGATCAAGTGTTTGTATTAGAGTGTTAAAGGGAACCTCACAGCTGGGGCACTTAACGTTTAATTTAGCCATGTTCCAGGTTAGGATCCATCTGGAAAAAGGGTGCACGACTTCATAGGTAAGATGGTGCAGTTCCAGAAAGAGAATATGGTGAAACTCAGCTTTTGGCAATTTGGAATGATGGGTACCATCAAATACCTAAATCTCTTCTGTGACACAGATTTAATGGTGGGGAGGTGGGATGTGGCTAACCAAATTATGGTGTAGATCAGATCATCGCATTGTGAGTTTCTGGAAAACTAATATGAACGAGTGCATGGCTGCAAATAAATGTGTTTACAAGTAGAGAAGGCACTCAGAAACGTTTGACAATATATGTGGTCCATAGATTCGATTCAGTGGTCTGAGACTCTTTTAATTAGGGATGGAGAGACATGTACCTGCATGTAGGTAAGTGGGTTAATATTTAGGGTTGGCCATTGTCTACCTCAAGGAATAATTACACTAACTTGTCAGGGTGAATCTCAAAGTCGCTAAATTATACTGAGCTCAACCCCCCTGATAGCTATGTCACAGAGCAGACAGGCTTAAGATAGGGCAATGTGTAAAGTATTTATGCAATACAAAAACAGTAATAAAGTCAAAACTCTAAACAATAAACAACCCGAATTAAAAAATAGAGTAAAATTTAATAAACAAAATACTGCCAGTGTGACAAAAATCCAATAAGGAGAACCGAAGATAAGAATTTAAATAGTTTTAACTAAAAATAGTGACACTATGTACCAACAATAGTCTATGGTCGCAGAAGACCTGGACCTAGGTGCGAATTCAGGCCAACTGTAATGGTGTGTGACTCGGATACCCCAATCGGTTTATCCCAGTAGAAGACTTTACCTTCTGACTTTGTCTTTTTTATGGCGCTTAAATTCCCCCTGGAGGGCAAGCCTGAAGCTGTTTACGATGAAGTTGCATTTAGAGTGGGCACTTTTGCAACAAGGTCTTCCCGACAGCTCTGGAGGTCTTGGAAGTCGTCGCATGTCCCAACTTTTCAGGGTTTCTGGAGCAGTTCCTCTAGGCCACTCCCAAGGCTCACAGGACCTCAGAGGCAGGACTTGGAGGCAAGGACTCACTCCATCAGAGGCCACCAGCACAGTCAAGTCCAGGTCCAGTTGATACTGGTCACTTCAGGAAAAACCTACAGCTTGTTGTGTCCCTGTAGGCACACAGATGGTCAGCCAACTGATATTTGGATTCTACTTTTTTTGTCCTGGGCACAAGAGGGAGCAGGTCCATTCCTTCAGAGCTTCGCTCAGATCACAGACAGCAGGTCCAGTCCTCTTCTGATCTTATGCCTGTAGGTGGAGGTGACTTCTGGACACTCCCTAAATACCGGTGAACAAATTCCCTGGGGCAACCTTACTCACTTTTTAAGCAGTTCCTATTTGCCATACTGCAAACAATCCCACAGTGCCCCTCCTAAAATGCAAGACGGGGAAACCCTTTCTGCCTTGTGAAGAACTCTTGTGCCCACCCAGAGGTGTGGTCAGGGAAATGAACAGTCCCTTTCCATGTGTCCATGCAAAACCAGTTCTGGGGGTAGCTTCCCCGTCACGGGGTTCAGAGCCAGTCTAGCTATTGCAGGCCTTTGGGACACATGCTTTCCCTTCTTAAGGTCTCTCCTTACACTAAACTATAAATGGCAAGCCTCACCTCTATCCCTTTCAAGTTAATGATGTTCAGGTGCTCACCCAGACTGTCTTTTCTGGGCTGATGGGGATCAAATGCTCTTAGGTTTCACACCTCATTAGGGTCAACCACTTTTTATGCAAATGCTGATTAGCAAATTAGCCATCAGGAGCTTCATGCCTGGAAAAGGTCACTTTATAAAAGTTACTGTTAGACCTATTGTCCTTGGCGTGGTTTCGCGCTGTCTTTTTGCCTCTGCCTTATGTATTTTTAATTGTATGCTGGACTTCGTTTTTGCTGGTTTAGGTACTCTGGGCACTTCACCACTGCTGATCAGTGCTAAAGTGCAAGTGCTCCCTGTATAAATTATTCTGATTGGTTCTGCATGATTGGCATGTTTGGTTCACTGAGAAGTCCCTAGTTAAGTGCACTGTGTATGCCTAGAGCCTGTAAATCAAATGCTATTAGTAGGCCTGCAGCACTAGTTGTGCCACCTACATGAGTAGCCCTGTAAACTTGTCACAGGCCTGCCATTGCAGTGTCTGTGAGTGCAGTTCTAAACTGCCATGTCGTCGGCCCTTTTTCTACATGCAAGGCACCCCTAAAGTAGGCCCAAGGAACCCCCCTGGGCAGGGTGCAGTGTATGTGAAAGGTAGAACATGTGCATGTCCTGCTCGTGAACTACTGCCAATTTCGTTTTTCACTATTCATTGCAGCTACCTTGTAACCTTTTACAAGTGTAACTTTCAATTGGAAGAGATGGAGATTTGGAGTTTGGGCTCCCTGAGTTCAGAATTTAAAAATATATCTTTTAGGGAAGTTGGTTTTTAAATTGTGTTTGAAAATACCACTTTTAGAAAGTGAGCGTTTTTTTAAATTTTTTTAATTAAACTTTTTATTGATTATAACAAAAACACAGCAATGCAGTTCATCCAAAAAGTCACAATCAGATACAAAGCGTGCATATGTTATTGTGCGTACATCGTCCCACTTTGACACATCAATCTGGTGTTTCTCCAATAGCATTAAATAAGTCATGCAATCCAGATTCGCCACAACGTAATTCCACTGTAGGGGATAAACAAATGTCTCCCCGGTAAGTGTTCCAAACTGCCCACTTACGGTCCCACTTCTGGGGGCATCCTCTGTGTTTAAAAACATCTTTCTCTGCAATCATGGCTCTGTCCATATCAGCGGCCCAGTTTCTAACACACGGCACCTCCCCCACACCCCATCTCTGTGCGATGTTTCGTTTTGCAATGGCCCATCCCAACGAAACCCAGGATTTCTCGGTCTGGGCGAGGTCAGTGGCATCCCAAATATTCAATAGACAGAGCTTCGGGATGTCGTTAGGTTTTTACCCCCAGCGTTATTTAATTGTGTGGTGACAGCTTTCCAGTATATTTGAAGTGGGCGTTTTCTTGCTTTACCATTCTGTGGCTCCGCCTGCCTGTGGAATCATCGTCTGGTCTAGGCTGACAGGGGCTGTTTGTGCATTCCCTCTAGACAGTCCTACAAAGGGAGCTGAGGTGTGTCCTGCATATCCTGATGAGCCATCACCAGGCTGATGGGCCTTCCTTAACTAGAGTGGTGGGAGGAGGTGTCACTGACACCTGAATAGAGCTGTGCCTGTCCTCTCACAATGCGGTCTCCATGCCCCTGGACTGTGTCTGGAGCCGAGTCCAGACAAAACAAGAATTTGTAAATAACAGAGACTTTCTTTTGAAGTATGCCTACTTCAAAGGCCAAATGGGGTATACGTATTGGACCTAAAACCCCAGACTTTTGGAACACTTCTGGATCAAGAGGAACCTCTGCCAAGGAGAAGAGCTGAAGAGCTGTGAGGAGGAGTACTTCCCCTTTTCTGTATGTTGCTTTGCTGGGTTGGCCTACAGTTGCTACTTCTGCTTGGTAGAGGAGAAGGAATTGACTTTGCTGTATATCCTGCTTATGAAGCTTCTCCAAGGGCGTGTGTGTGCTTGCCTCCTGTTAAGTCTCAGGGCCATCAGAGACTTCATCTGCAGCATCCCTGAACTCCACTGCTGGGAGTTATGACCTGCCTTGTGGTGCCAATTCCAGTTCTGGGCCCTTGGAGGTTGATTTTCTGCTTCTACTGATGAAAATCGATGCATCTCCTGCCCGCGGCCGAAGAAACTGCCGCAGCCTGAGTTCAGCACACTGCGTCTCCAAAGTCCGAGACCAGCGCACTGACTCCTCTGCAGGCCCTGCTGTGCGGCTGAAGGAATCGACGCATCACCTGTCTGCGGCTGTGGGATTTGACGCAGCGCCTGTTTTGCTGCTGCATCGACCCGCAGCATCTGAATTTTCCATGCATCGCACCTGTGCGCCAAGTCTTCGTCGACATTGCCCAGCAGTAAGGATCCAAGGCCACATGTCCGAATTTCGACGCATCACCTCCCCTCGCTGAAGGAAAACAACGCATCACCTCCCCTGACAGCAAGGAATCGATGCACCACCTCCTCTTCACCACACCAAGGAAATGACGCATTGCCTCCTCTGGCAGTAAGGAATCGGCGCATTACCTCCCCTGAGTAAGGAATCAACGCATTGCTGTGTTTTCGCCGCCTCATATCCACAGCACCTGTTTTCGCTTTGGGATTTTGATGCAACCAATGGTACTTTGTACAATAAGTGGTGCATCCATAGTTTGTTTTCTATGAACTGAGCTATTTTAAACCTTTTAAAAGTAATCTTTGCTTGTGTATGTTGGATTTTTGTTGTTTTGGTCTTGCTTTGTTTAGATAAAGATACTTTATTTTTCTAAACTGTTGTAGTGTTTTCACTGTGTTACTGTGTGCGTTATGTACAAATAGCTTACACATTGCCTCCGTGATAAGCCTGACTGCTCGTGCCAAGCTACCAAGGTGGTGAGGAGGGGTTATCTTGGGTGTGTAATCCCCTTACCCTGACTAGAAGGAAGGCTCTCTACTTGGACAGGGTGCAAGCCACTGCCAAATAGAGACCCGCATTTCTAACAGTTACATTTCCTACGTATTTATTTAATTTAAGTTCACCAATTATTTGTACTTTTAATAATTTTGAAAAATAGCTTTTGAATGCCTATTTTAGGTTTTTCCTGTCAAATGTTGTAGATGAAAGTTTATAATCTGTAGTTTGTCATTTTCTAGGATCCAGCCACCTCCTTGCCAGTAAAAATAGTTTTCAGGTTCTAGTCATTGGAGGAACATACCAACTTTAATTTTGCACACATTCCACTTTGACATATCAGGCACCCTACCTTGTGGGTGACATATTTATATTTAAAAGCAGCATTTCCCACCTGTCAAAAAGGGGTTGTTTTGATTGGTTTGACAGCAGTTTGCCAGTTAATGTTACTTGGAGGACTCGTTGTTCGATGTGCTAAATGCAAAGTTTGCTATATTTGATTATTCAGTAACTCATGAGATGTGTGTATCCCATTGACATTTGTCATTTGCATGTACAGTTTATTTTTACTATTTTAACAAAGATGCAGTGCGTGTTGGCAACATTAGTAACATTTCTAAAATATAATACAAAAAGTTGTCCCCTGGCTTAGTGTTCTGCAGAGAAAGGAAGGGAGCTCCTGTCAGGCAGTCATATACCCCCAAACAGTTTATAGTGTTCTGCAAAACGTTCAAGGCTGATGAAGCATAACCTTTTTTCCTTCGGGAATTCTGGATTTCTCTGATCTATGAACTTATCTAAGGTGCAACAAATCGTCTGTTTTGTGTGGCCTTCTCCGGGGTGTCTCTGGTACGTCCATTCCAGTTGATGGAGTGTGTTCCCTAGGACTTTTAACATTTAAAGGGTGGATTACTTTTTGATGCTTTGTAGCGATTGTGTGATACATTTAGGTTTCGAACATTGAGCAGTGTACATTAGTGTTAATGACTGCACCCAGCACAATTTTTCTTCTGTGATCAGGACAGAAGGTTGGGATTTCTTTAAGAAGTTTGACATGGAATACGCAGGAGGGTGCTAACTTGTCAAATGTATTTATTAAATATTAAAAAAGATAAATATTTAAGCTAAAGGAGATGTAGAATTATTAGTGCCAAATGAAATAGGGATAGAAACTGAGAGATGTTTTCAAGTAGTTAGGGTTTTTTTTTAGTCCTTAAGTGCAACTTCTATCTTTTCTCGTCCGTGTTTTGACTGTTTGAAAATACTTGTATGAGATATAGACTGAGTCCAAGGATCGGTGAACTTGAAACAGACTGTGTAACATCCATGTGGGAGGCCGAAGGAGGCACAAGTAGAGCTGATTAGCAAACTAAGAGATCTAGTGTAGAAATAAGGCTGCAGTTAAAATAGGTGAAGCTTTGGAGAGGAGCCTGAACATTCAATGCCCAAGCTCAGACAGAGGTTGATCCCTTTTTAGTCGTCATCAACTTTTGGACAGGAAGAAAGACACCCAATGATCCTGTGATACATTAGACATGGGCTATGGAATTGAATAGTGCATATAAGTTAAGAAGAATAAATAAAGTGCAATTGAAGTTTGCTGTTGGATAATATATATATATATTTTTAAATATCTCTCTTTATTAAGCAGTTGTTAGGTTCACAGCAATACAGAACGAATGCAGTGAGCATACAGTAGGCCTCTCGCAGGAGTCGAACACGTTTTTTCGCTGTATAGTAGTCGGCTTCAGTCAGGTTGCACACACAACACAGGCATCATATGACATACCCTCTCCATTGAACCCAGTGAGACGTGGCCCCTGACCCTTCCCCCCCTCCCCCCCAATGCCTCTCACCACCCTCTTTAACAATACCTACTGAGTGTCCCTATATCGTATCCAGCTTCCCCAAATCTTGTTGAATTTACGGGGGCATCTCCTACCTTTTGTATATTTCGTGTTCTGCTAGTTGACACCAATCAAGGTCATTTTCCCATTCCTGAACAGTTAGGGGGCTGCCTGCCCCCCACTGCCTGGCTAGGTTTCGCTTTGCAAACACCGCCGCCAATGTGAGCTACTGAGCTGGGTACTTAGGCCATATCACTTCCTCAGTGATACCCAGAATCAACCGCCTGGGCTGCAGCGGGACCTCCAACCCCGTGACAGAGTCCATCAACTCTGTAATCCCCCTCCAGTAGTGCTGGACCACTGGGCATTCCCAGAGCATATGATAGAAGGTACCAGTACGCCACATCTAGGGTGCAGTGGGCCGAGGCACAGCGGTTCATTCTGTGTAGCCTGGAGCAGGAGTAGTAAGATCTATGTAGTATGCGAAGTTGCACCACTGTTGGATAATATTGACCTTGCTATGTTTTTCTAAGGGTTTTAGTAATGATGAGTGAGTGATAGGAGAATAGTGTTTGGCCTTGGAAGGGGTAACGTTTTTCTGGTATTGTGGGAAAGCATACACTGCAAAAACATATTTAGCAAAAATATAGACTCCACAAGAGAGACAATCAAAATCTCACATTAAATAAATATTTCCATATAAAAATGCTTCAGCACCATTTGACACTACTGAGTACTCGACCCCAAATATGCTAGTAGTAGAGTTACTATGGTAAATTAACTCGGCTCTAAAATACGGAGGGTTGGATTTAGGAATTAAATTAAGGTTGGTGTTTTTTCTTTTTTTAATCTATGGAGGTTTTTTGTGCCATACAGATTTTGTCAGGTTATAGTTTTGGAGTATTTTTTTCTGACTGTGTGTTCTCATTCTATTTCCAGCGCATATTTCAGTTTGCATTTCTATGTAGAGGTATCTTCTGGATATTCTGAAAATGTGGCATATATCAGGATGATTTCAGCTTCAATTATGTAAATATTTTTTATTTACATTCATCATGTGCAAATTATCTTATTCATTTATTTTGCAGTCTTGTATAGAGAGCGAACTTGGCCAAAAAACATTACATTTGAACACTTAAAAGGCAACTTTACAGAAGGCCAGTAAGGTATAAATTCATGTATATGTGAAAACATAGTAAATCCAAGATCGTATTAAGAAGGTAGAGTAAAAGATAGCAGGTTAACAGTACAAAGTGAAAATATACAAGTGAGAGGAGGAATGAGGGTGCAGTAAACTGAGAAAACTTAAAGTTGGGAAGAATTCTATGTGAGCACAGAAAGAAGGGCAAAAGCCAGATAAGGTACCACAAGAGCAACAGACTGGTTGTATCGTATAAGAAGTTAAGAAGAATGGGGAGAAATGCTCATTGAGCATATTGGCATTGAGGGTGCCTGGAGTATTTTGGAGTTGTTGACTGTGTTAAATGCAGCAGATAAGTCAGGGACAGCAAGTAGACACGAGTTTCAAGTGTCAATAATATGCAAGTCATCATCAAAATCCTGTGGCAAAGTGGTTTTGGTACTACAAGCTTATCTGAGCCTGATTAGAATTAATTTAAAACTTCATTGTTAAAGGGGCTGTGTTGAAGTTGTAATTCAACCCAAGTGAATAAATGATGCCATGCGACAGGCTGGAAGATCTCTAGCATCACAGGTGGGTTGCTTCAGCAGGTGAGAGTCTTAGCTGAATTTGAAGGCAATCTGGGTAGATATTTGGGTGGAACTAGGCCTGTGAAGTGAATTGAGGATTTGATCTTGGTTTGAATTTTTAAAAGACTACAATGGGAAATGTCTTTGAATTGCAGTTCGGTATACCTGATGTCTCCTCTAATTCCTCTTGTTTAAACACTTCTGACTCCTATCTCCTCCCATAATTTATAATCCACCGTCTGCTTCCATCACATCTCCTCATTGTCCAGTTGTCTATGGCCTTCCCCCACCTTACCCTATCCCATCCCACAGCACTGCAGATTTTCTTCTTGCAGGCCTCCATTTTGCAAGTACTGCTCACTAGGTCACTAGTTCTCCATTCTCTCCCACCCCTTTAGTTCCTTGCTCAGTCGATCGCCAGCTTTAATCTCATCTCGATTTCTCTTGGAATTAACCATCTAGTTGGATCTTTCCATGCTCACAGCAGCACCCTTCTGTAATCCCACATCTCATACAGAGCATTCATTAGTGCACCTTACTCAAAATATTTCACATTCCCATCCAGCACAGATATATCATATAGCTGGGTATCACCATGCGTATAGCTGCACTTTACAACAGGGCCCACCATGTGCTTTTATGCAACAGAACACATTAAGACTGAACTCATAAAAATCCACAATAGCGCATTTGTCATTAATTAGTTATTATGGCACCCAATAGTGCTTACTACCACCAGTTGCTTTACATACAGCCACTTTAGCTGAACAATAGGCATGCCTACCATCCTTGAAGATGTCATCAAACAACAAGAACATTCACCCCAACTCATTAAAGTGGGTCCATTTACCTAACATGGGAATATACCCATTCTCACTGCTTCAATAATAACTCTGCTCTACAATAGAATGAATGAATGAATGAATGATGGGGATTTATAAAGCGCACGTTACTCCTATGTGGCTTATTTAAAATGGTTCTGAATAATAATAGCTATGCCACCTCCTGCCTAAGCTTCTCTATCTCATCAAAATATAACATAGCCGGGACGGACTGCTTGCTCTAAATCCAAGGTTAGAATCAGACCGCAGCCAGGTTTCTGTCAAAAACATGGCTTAGAGATTACCAGTCAATAATATATGGAAAATATGCAGAGCATGTTAGGACAAGAGTATATAGAAACCTCAGAACCGTTTAAAAAGTCTGCCTTGGGGTATCAAAAGTGTTGCAATGCCATTCCACGAACGCCAGTAACATAACAACATAAATGACTTTGTGGCCCATGTGTACTTTCAAGGTAATTCTTGAAGGGACTAGGTTTCCAGACACACATCTGAGGACTGGTGTGTTGTGGGCACTTCTCTTTGGATGGTGATGATTCTGGCTGTCCTCATTTAATTGTTTCAAATATTGGGCTGATAATTTGCTTTCCTTGTTCTGTAGGTGGTAGAGGACAGTAGTCTAGTAATCATGCACGCACTGATGCAGGCCACGTGAGTAGGTTGGTATGTTCTTCCTTCAGTACTGAAGTCTATTTTTAATACTAGGATTTTCACCTTGTTCATGATTGGGTTTGGTATTCCTGGATAGTAATTGCCTGGTAGATGAGGGGCATTGTTTAAGTTTTTCTTGTTGTTTTTTATTTTTATTTATGTAGTATAGCACAGTCGTAATGACCCACAAAAGGTGTGCCAAATCACTTCATATAGTGGACTGAATAGGTTTGCAGATATCACAGAATACCTGTATTACAAATGTAGTATGATATGTAGGAGAGATATGCTGAAAGAGACATAAGTGTATGATATAGTTGGTGGGTGTGTGTGTGTGTGTGCATTTGCATTGCCACATTTTCTTCATTGTACTAAAACGAACCTTAGGGGCAAATAAGGTTTTCACCCAAAACACTGCAATCCTAATTTGTAATCCCACTATACACACTAATCGTTAGGATTTGCAGATCTTTTAATAGTAAAGAGTACACAGGGTTTATTTTGAAGTAGAACATTTTATTAATTGTAGTTTGTATAATTTAAACACGAAACGGCTCACGTAACTGAGGTTTAGCAATGGTCAGAAAGACTACCAGCTTGATGCTGAATTTTTTTGTCCTCTAATAATTGATCAACCATGCATGAAGCTAGGTGGTAAAATGTATGTGCAGAGTCGCCACCAGCTTATACCACTATTAGAATGTGAAGCAGATACTTTTTCAGTTGTAGGAATGCGCTTTCCTCTCCTTGAGTTGGTTCCGCTGAGCTTTGAGAACTGTTTTAATTGTATTATTCGATCATTGATTAGTAGGCAGTAGTAGGTAAGGCTCTACAACTGGGCACTGTTGTGGGTAGTGCTGTCCCTGCAACCTTAAACCGGGCGCTGTAATTGGTTAGAAGGTAAATGTTTTCAGCAGCGCTTAGAATGTGCTTTGTTTGAGTAGTTCTGGTCAAGAGGTAGACCCTCCCCCCCCCCCCCATGCCCCATGTTCAAGTGATGTCACATTGTGATCACAGACTTCTCAGGATTGTGCATCAAAGCAACCCACGTATATGAGAATCGTATTAAACTTTACTTCTCTATCCTTGATCCTCTGTTTACTTTAGAAACCGGAAAGGACGTCGAGGGTCAAGAAGCAAGCCCAACAGAAGGGACTGAACAGGACTCCCATGGCAATGATATGGAAAGGCCTCCTTGGTTTCCAAAGGATGGAAAGAGTAACCCACAGCCAGAAATAAGCCTCTCGGAAGAGCCTGATGACCTTTCAAAGGAAAAGACTAGCAAAAGTGATCCTAAGGAACAGGAGCAGGCTGGAGATGTGTCCTCTTTCGGGTCAACTGATGCAGTAGAAATCGGTGCGCATGGCATACATCAAGGTAAGCTTGGAAAACTGATTGAGATCAGTGGTTTCATTTAATATAAATCCTTAACTAAATTTTACTGGCCTAATACATATGATTCAGATATGCAAGGGTAAGTTAAATGTCAGAAATTGGTCATATTGAATGATGGATAGCAATATATACATCACTATGTATCTCAAATGACTTTTGTATTTAAAAAAAAAAAAAAATCATTTTTGCTGTCTCCATTGCAAATGTTCTGTCTTATACATCTTTGGATGGTCAAATAAAAGCTAGCACAGTCTAAAACAAGGCTGTGCTAGGAGATGAAAGAAGGCCTGGAACATGTTTTGATACCAGCCCCATGTTGCACTGAAGGCATGTGATATTCTCAAAGATAATGTGAATAAATAAATAAGTTTACAGTGTGCTTTTCTTAATGTAATGGGCTGAAAAATCATAAGTTTTATAGGCAGGTCGGAAGAGAAATGTATGAAATCACAATAATTTGTGGTCTGAGCAGTATTTTTCCTTAGCAGCAAATCATGTATGTATGTGCCTGCTCCCTCAGGGCTGCCTGTGGAGTGTATAGGTTGAAGACCCCTGCCCTTCCAGCCATGAAAACAGCCCCTGCCCTCCAGCCTTCTTTTTCAAAGTATATAGTCAGCACCTTTAAGGAAACACGTTTTACATGCCCTCTTTTCAAGCATTTCCTGTGCTCCATCTGTAAGAGGCTCAGATATCTAGATCCTTAGAAGGTACCACATTTACCTTGTTTGTAATAGTTCTACTTATCTCTTTAAAGGTGAGTGAATGAACAACATTGGTTTCTTCACAAGTGCATGCATTATCTCTTTTGGTATGTAGTATATTGCCATTGTGCTAAAAGCATTTGTAGTGTAAGCTTGTAGGCAGGTTATCAGTGAGGGGATAACCCTCTAATGCGGGGGTGTACAATGTTGTTCCACAAGAGTCAGATCCATGTCAACTTTGACATAGGTTCTAATGGGATTAATGTACTTGCAGTGAATCTATATGGGATTAATTTACCGACTGCCCAGCACTCCCTGGGCCAATGTTGGACACCGGCGCTCTGAAATGAATATCAGCGGTCTAATTTAATGCTCTGATGTCATGTTAAACAATTGGCAGCTGTGATCTGTACAGTGGTACGATTATAGAATTTTCAACAAGCAGTTTTACTCCATTAGCAAATCTTGTTTTTTTATTGAGAAAGAAGCAGATTAATTTACATATACAAAAGGCATCATGCAGAGCTCTAGTTTTCAATCACTGTTTAAATATATATAGACTAATTATAAAGATGAATGGGTGTTGGGAACTGGTATGCAAAAAACATTTCACTGACAAATATTCTGTGCCGAGACAGATACGCCATCAAAAATATTGTGAGTATATGAGTGATCCCCAAATATCGTTTAGTCACTTCAGAAACTTTTAGCTAAATAAATAGATGCCTCCAGCTCATAGTTATGGCACATCAAATCAATGCCCAGTTTTTGTCCATTTTAGGGGCATGATTACTAGTTCCGTCTCCTGCAGTGCGTAACTGTACCATAGTTATTACGAACAAATAACGATCAGATACCTGTGGTATGTTATCATTTGTACCAAGCATAATACTATGTAGAAAAACAATGTCCAAGTTCGTTATAGAGATCTGATGAGTAATTGCCCCCAAAATTCCCGTAACACATTACAGTTGTGCTCGCATATATATCATCAGCAAACCATGTTTTCCTGCTCCATGTGGGGCATTCTTGCAATAATAAAATAACAAATTAACTATTGCACTAGCCTGCTAAAGGCAGACCTACTGGCTTTGCCAATGATTGGATTTATATTGCATCAACCGACTAAGCTCCTAGGTAGTCAGTTGCAATTATGCCTCTTAAGGATACATTGTTTAAGAAGGTTATCGTAGTTAATACGTATCATATGTTCAACTTCACTATGTATTTTCATACCCAAGTAAAGAACTTCTGAAACCATACATTTATTGTGTTTATCTAATCTATGATACTAAATAATCAGAATTTTAGCTTAGAACTAGAAGTTTCTGAAACTATTCAGCCTCTTCCTCATTTGCAAGGATTTCCTAACCAATTTCCACAGACTAGAGAGCTTTGGCGTTGGCATATAAGTTTAATATCCACACCATTACGCTCTACTGCTTTATGTTTGCATTTATTAATGTTCTATGTAAATTACAAACAGGAATGTGTGCCTTGTGTAATCATACTGGATACAAAACCCATTCCCATTGTCACCACCCTGGCTGTTGGATTATTATGTAAAGCCTATACCATCTAATGAACCATACACTGAATTCCCATCCTCAACATAACTATCTAGATATACCCTATCAGAAACCTTCCCAGCATCTAAGAGTACGATACTGACATTTTTATTTAGCACACCACCAGAATCGAATAACATTATCACATTATCAATATGTGATGTTGTTCCCCTTCCAGGGATAAATCTATGTTGTTGTGGCCTAACTATATATTCAATTACTCTATTCAAATGCATAGCCAGAATTTTAGAGTCTATTTTTGCGCCTGCAATTATCAGAGAAATTGACTGGTATGATCCTCACTCCTTTGTAGTGTTCACCTTTTTCAAAAGCACTGCCACGTTAAGATCCCAAGATGCTTCCACATCCCTTGTCTAGCTCCTAATCATTACTAACAATATTGGTGCCAAAGTATCAGAGAACATTTTATAACCTTCGAAAGGAATAGAATCTTCTCGTATAGCTTTTCAGGGAATGACCGAATAGCCAATATAACATCCTCTAAAGAAATCAAAGCTTCCAGTGCTTTGGCCTGTTCATTTGTCAATTTCTGAATGCTTACTTGCTCCAGACAGGTCTCCAATCCTACAGGAGTGGAATTAGTTTCTTCAGTATACATATTCTGAAAATAATGCTGCTATTGCTTCCTGGCGTCACAAGGGTGGGAGACAAGTTTCCCATTATTGTCTTTTATAAAAATAAATTATCTGAATTTTGACTTTTCCTAAATTTATAATCCGGTTTTCATCCAGAATTTTCCCCTTGTTCATAAGCTAGAGATGCTGTTGCAGCTTTCTCTCTGGGACGTCTAAATGGCCTTGCTGTAAACTAACATTTAAAGATAAATTCTCACTCATTAAGCACATTTAAGTGAATGGGTCTAGTATGCTTAATCACCAGTCATCCACAGAGCTCCTTGTCTCGATTTTCAGCCATCATGTTATTTTTGTTTCTATGAATCACATTTTTTTGTATACGGTTTTATAGCATTGCATGCTGTGACTCCAGATGTTGTGCCCTGGGGAATTGATAAAACTCCTTAATTGGCTGCCCAATATATGTCCTATAGTCCACATCTTCAAGAATGGTCTGTTCAAAGGTCCACCTTTTGACTAATTTATTTCCTAGAGCGGGTTTAATAGAAATTAACAAAGGATTATTATCATTTGTGATTTGAGGGTAGATTTCAATTTGTGCATATAGCTGAATTTCATACCCGTTGAATGCCATGTTAGCAGTATATAGACTTTATTGTTTGGTTAAAAACCATTACAATCTAAAAACACGTTCGATTAATTCATAAAAAGGACCGCTGAGTAAAAACCCTCAATAGCATTGTAAACAGATGATGGTCAACTTAGGGAACACAATCGATTTGTTTAAAGAAAAAAACACTGATTAAAAAAATACAGTGCTTGTAAATTGCTTAAAACCTTCAAGTACATTGTGGGCAGATAATGTTCACCTGGGAGACCAGGAACGGATCAGCTAATATTAGCAGTCTAGGGTTCTGTTGTTGAGCCGGCAGACTGGATGCCGCCCTGCTGAAGTAAGGGAGATTTGGCGGCACTAATGTCTCCCAACAGTTTTGACGCCTTGTTGACAAGTTTGGTAAGCCCAATGTTCAGCTTGATGTTATCTGGATTTAGGGCAGCTATTATGGCCTGGCGGCATGATCGAACTCCTAGCCTGATCCATTCACCCCGCAATAGTAACTGTCTGTCTGTAAACATAGCGGGGCATGCACAAACTATGTGTTCCATTGCTTCGGAGTGATAGCCGCACAACCTGCATTCGATGCTGTTGCCTGAGCGGCGCCATTCAGGCAGGTTCTTTAAAAATGGCCAGTCACCCATCCTCAGATATAAAAACTTTTGTTTCCAGTAAAGTGCAAATGTGTTTGATAAGTGGGGCAACTCAACGCCTGGTTTAAAATTGGAAATTACTGCCCAGGCGTGTTTCCTTTTTGACAGAGTTGCCCTGTCTGAATGAAAAGACCACAATCTGACACTCTTCTTGATGGCAACCTTTAGCACTGGCTGGGAGGGGTTTGTTCCCCAGAGTTCTTTGACTCCTAGTAATTGTAGGCTGTGATCCAGGTGTTGCCGATACTTCTGGCTGGTCTGGTGTTTCGATATTTCTTGCCAAAGTCTGGCCTCCAGGGAGCCCTCCCTGGCATGGCGCAGTCTATTACAGAACTTTATGAACGCGCCAGCCTCTACGCCGTGATGGTCCAGTAGGCCCAGTTCAAGTCGAACTTGGGCTGGCGAAGCTGATTTTGGCAGACGAAAAGCACGTTTAAAAATTTTGATTGTTAGTTTGTTTAATAAAGTACTTGTTGTGCCCTTCGTGATCTCATGCCCGTTCGACAGTTTATTATCTTCGCCTTCATCACTTTCAGCATGGGGGTTAGGCTTGGGCCAAGTAGCTGTTTTGACAGTTTAGCGGCGGCGGCCTCTATTGACAAGGCTTTGGTCCTTAATGTTTCTTTTTGCTTGACGAATGAACATCTGCGGTCGAGAAAGATTCCCAAATATTTGTAGTAAGATGTTGTTTCGAGTTTTGCATTATTAAAGAACCACCCTCCGCGTGGCCTCTTTTGCTTCCCGAAAGATATTGTTTTAGTTTTTAGCAGATTCAGTTCTAAGGAATTTCTTATAGTGTAGGGAAGCAGTTCATCGAGAAGCCTCTGTAGGCCCACTTTTGTGTGGCTTAGCAACACCAAGTCGTCGGCGTACAGCAGATTGCTGATGCGGGTTCCATCTAGTTGAGGGGGGGTGGCAGTTGACACTATCTAGTGATGGGGATAGGTCTGATATAAACAAGTTAAAAAGGAGTGGAGCCAGCACACAGCCTTGTTTAACTCAGGATTTAGTTCCGATTTTCCTGGACACGTGGGAGCCTTCGCCCAGCTTGATTCTGATCCATGTTTCCGAATGGAGTTGGACGATAGCGTGTAAAAGGGTCGGAGGTATGCCCCAGGACTCTAATTTTTGCCACAGTAGGCCCTGGGGTACACGTTCGAAGGCCGCTTTAAAATCAACAAAACAGCAATGCAATTGGGTTTGTTGAGCTGCCGCTTTCTCCATCAGGACAGTTAAGGTGAGTAAGTTAGTTGTTGTGCCAGAGTTAGCCACAAAACCAGTCTGGTTAAAAGGGAGGCGCTTTGTTGTATCGGCCCAGGCCTGCAGTTCTTCTAATAAAATACTGGCATAATATTTGGACTCGACATCTAGGAGTGCTATCATTCGGTAATTATTAGGGTCATTTCTCTTCCCGCCTTTATGAATTGGGTGAATGATAGCACCTCGCCAGGACTCTGGGACGGTGTTGTTTAGCCTGCAGTGGAGAAACGGGGGGGTCAGGTAAGCTGACCATAGGTCTACGTCGGATTTAAACATAGCCTGGGGAAGACCGTTTGGCCCTGGTGCTCCTTCGGCCCTGGCTTTCCTTATGGAGCATGAGATCCTGTTTTTTAGCTCATCCGATGACACTGTGGTCTCTGACGGTAAGTCATTGTTTTTCGCTGAGCCCTCGATTATTGTCACTTCTGTCACGTTAGTAAATGAGTGACTGAGATCAGGTCGTCTTGAGCTCTTGGGTTCTGAACATAAAATCACAGCGTTAGCTGAACTGTGGGATTTGGGATGGTCATCCTTTGTGTTATGGTCTTTAAAATGCGATGATAAGAACTGGCTCCATTCGTCTGCGCTGATGTTTGCATTACGGTCACCACTTCTACCTCGTAGACCCCGGTTTACGAGAGACCAGAATTGCTTTGAATTGGGATTTTTGCTTTCATGAATAAGCTTCAGCCAAAATTGATCCAAAGCCGCTTGTTTTTCCCTGCGTATTGCGATCTTGAAAGCTACCTGGGCTTGCTTATAGTTATTAAATTTGGTTTTGTCGCCTGGGCTCTTCCTAGATAGGCGTAGTGCTCGATTTCTTTGTGCTTTTACTTGCTTTGTAGCTAGTGAGATGCGAAATTGGAATGCTTGTTGCCTAATGCTCCGCTTTGGTGGCGAGTCTTCAAATAGTTGATTTATGAAGCTAGCCCAGCTGCTAATAACCGAAGTATCTGACTCCAGTGGTAAGTGTAGTAGAGCTCTACATTTTTCCATCCTAGGGAGAGCCGTGGCATCTGACCATTTTATTCGCTTTAGGTTTTCTATTTGACAATCTGAATGGGTATGAGCGAGTTCCTGGTGACATGGGATATAGGCGGATAGTGTTATAATTTGTGGCCGATGGTTGCTCTCGCCTTGTGATGCGATGTAATAACTCTCGATCAGGGGAAGTATCTCTCTGCTCCCTAAAGTGAAGTCCAAGAAGGAGTGTGTTCGACCGTCTGAACGGGTCCAGGCAGGGGGAATGTCCGTATGAAGACGCCCGTTCAGTACGGTGAGTCCTACACTGCTAAGCTGGATAACTGCGTACTCCCCCCAGTTTCGATGGTCTATTTCCAGTAGGAGTCGACTGTGGAGCGAAATGTGAGGGAACCATTGGGGGATCGATCCCTATGTCCTCTAAAGAGTTGCAATGGAGATTGGTGTTGAAGTCTCCTGATATTATAGTAGGTAGCTGCCGTGCTCGCTTAGTAGATTGCAGACGATGTTGGTTAAACTGTCCATTTTGGGGTTTTTCTCGATGGTAGAGGGGGAGATATAAACATTGAGGAGAAGCAACTGCCTATCAGTGGGTAAACTTCCTAACACTATGCCAGAGAGCCAGTTTTCTTCAAATTTTATCTGTGTGATGCGTTGGGATAATTTAGTTGATACATAAATCGAGAGGCCGCCACTCGGCCTACCAAACTTCGACTGTCTTGAGGCGAATGACGTAAATTCCAGGTAGCCTTCTATGGGGATGCTATCTACTGCCCAGGTTTCCTGTAAGAGAATGATGTCATGTTCCTTTAAAAAACCGAGGGTGGCGGCAGATTGATTTTTCAGCCCAAATCCGTTAATGTTCCAAGAGCATATTGTTAGGCCATGGTTAGTGATGTTTCAATCATTCCGGCTTCTTGATAGAGCCCCTGGCAACCATGACCAATCTACCCTCTCAGGGATTTGCTGGTTGAATATACGCTCTGGAGTTGCTGTTGGCGAATGGCTTCTTGCTGACTTTAGAACTGAAAAAGGGGCCGAAGTTGTGCTGAGGGAATGAGCCTGGTTGTTTTCTAATATTGATGGATAGCGGGGGACACTGGGCGTTGTGATTTTTATGCCCCAGTTTTTAAATTGTTCGGTTTTTGACTGAACTAATTCTCGAATTGCTGGAGATGCTAGTGTGAGTTGGGTTGCTTCACCCATATTGGATCCTATAGTTGGTATAAATTCTATCGCAACTATATCTTTTGATTGCAGGGTACTTAAGTCCGGGGATGATTTGAAGAGTCTAAGAATATTCCCTCGATTGAGAATGTCGTAAGGGCCTCTTGAGACGTATTCTGGGATTAGCAGCAGTTTAGTGTCGGGGCTGTTGGTTGCTTGCGTGAAGACCTCATCAATCGTTGCTGGCTTTGTTTGTTTTGAATTTTCTTCAAGGGGCAGCTTAGTTGTGTGCCCTGCTGCTGCCCCTGATTGTGCTCGTTTTTCCTTTCTGTGCCCCCTTGCTGCCCCTGATTGTGCTCGTTTTTCCTTTCTGTGCCCCCTTGCTGCCCCTGATTGTGCTCGTTTTTCCTTTCTGTGCCCCCCTTGCTGCCCCTGATTGTGCTCGTTTTTTCCTTTCTGTGCCCCCCTTGCTGCCCCTGATTGTGCTCGTTTTTCCTTTCTGTGCCCCCCTTGCTGCCCCTGATTGTGCTCGTTTTTTCCTTTCTGTGCCCCCCTTGCTGCCCCTGATTGTGCTCGTTTTTCCTTTCTGTGCCCCCTTGCTGCCCCCGATTGTGCTCGGTTTTTCCTTTCTGTGCCCCCCTTGCTGCCCCTGATTGTGCTCGTTTTTTCCTTTCTGTGCCCCCCTTGCTGCCCCTGATTGTGCTCTGTTTTTTCCTTTCTGTGCCTCCCTTGCTGCCCCTGATTGTGCTCGTTTTTCCTTTCTGTGCCCCCTTGCTGCCCCTGATTGTGCTCGTTTTTCCTTTCTGTGCCCCCTTGCTGCCCCTGATTGTGCTCATTTCTTTTTCCTTTCTGTGCCCCCTTGATGCCCTGATTGTGCTCGTTTTCCCTTCTGTGCCTGTTTCCCGCCGCTGCGCCCCTGCGGCCCCGCCCCCTCACTGCCCATTCGCTGCCCCATTCCCTGCTCCTCCCTCCCACCTCCCCATTTATGACGGCCGCGCGCAGCGGGCGCGCCTAAGGCAAGCCCGTCTGCGCCCGTCCGCGCCGTGACCGCGCCCAGCGCCAGACCCCCTGGTCCGGGCATCCCCCGCGCCCGCCACATCAACAGACGCCGATACGACGCCAGCACCCTCCACGCACTCAACCCCGGAAAAGATCACGCCTGCTACCAGGCCACCCCGAAGCGCACCCAAGGGCCCTTCACCTGCCGGAACTGCAGCTTCGCCAGCACCCGCCCCGCCAAACCACCGCCCAGGAAAGAACCCAACTACCTCAGATGCATCCTCCTCAACACCCGCTCCGCCCGCAAACACGCCATCGAACTCTGGGACCTTCTCGACTCAACCTCCCCAGACGTCGCATTCCTGACGGAGACCTGGCTGAATCCCGCTTCAGCCCCCGACATCGCCATTGCCATCCCGGACGGATACAAGATCACCCGCAGGGACCGCACCAACGGAGTCGGAGGAGGCATCGCCATCGTCCACAGGAACACCCTCAGAGTCTCAACCAACACCGACGACACCCTCAGCACCGCCGAACACATGCACTTCCAGATCCACACCGATCCCAACACCACCCTGAGAGGAACCCTCATCTACAGACCCCCCGGACCCCGACCACAGTTCAGCGATTCCATCGCTGACTTCGTCAGCACACACGCCATCGCCTCCACGGACTACATCCTCCTCTGGGACCTGAACTTCCACCTCGAGAACAACAAGGACACCAACTCCACCACCCTGATCGACAACCTCGCCACCCTCGGACTCAGACAGCTCGTGACTACACCCACCCACGCCGCCGGCCACACGCTCGACTCCATCTTTTCCGCAAGCCCACACGTCTCCTTCAACCACACCTCCGAACCCCACTGGACTGACCACCACTGCATCCACTTCACCTACAGGAAGCCCACCACGCACCGAACAAATGCCTCGCCGCTGCTGGAGCAGAGTCACGGAAGACCAGCTAACCACAACCCTCGCCCTGAGCCCACCCGCCGAACCCTCCGACCCCAACACCGCCGCCCGCAACCTCAGACAGTGGATCGACGACTGCGCCAACACCCTCGCCCCGCTCAAGAATCCGCCCAACAGCCACACCAGCAGGAAAGCCACCTGGTTCACCGAAGACCTCCAGGCCTCCAAACGAACATGCCGAAAACTGGAGAAGATCTGGCTCCACGAACGGACAGCGGACAGCTACGCCGCCCACAAGAGCGCCACCCGCAGTCACCATCACCTCATCAGATCCGCCAAAAGGGCCTCACTCAAAGACCGCCTAGACAACAACGCACACAACAGCAAAGAGCTCTTCAACATCGTGAAGGAACTCTCCAACCCCAGCTCCAACACCAACGACATCCAGCCGTCGCGAGACCTGTGCGACTCACTGGCCACCTTCTTCCACCGCAAAATCGCCGACATCCACGACAGCTTCAACACCACGACCGCCCCGGCAACCACCGAGACCACTGCCCCCACAACCACCAACCGCCTGCTCTCCTGGACCAACATCAACGACGAGGACACCAGCGAGATCATGAACACCATCCACTCCGGTTCACCGCTAGACCCGTGCCCTCACCACATCTTCAACAAAGCCAGTACAGCCATCGCGCCCCATCTCCGGAAAATAATCAACATCTCCTTCGAGACAGCAACCTTCCCGGAAAGCTGGAAGCACGCCGAGATCACCGCCTTACTCAAGAAACCCAAGGCAGACCCCAAGGACCTCAAGAACTTCCGACCCATCTCTCTGCTCCCGTTCCCCGCGAAGGTCACCGAGAAAATCGTCAACAAACAACTGACCCGCTACCTCGAGGAGAACAACATCCTGGACCCTTCCCAGTCCGGCTTCCGCAGCAACCACAGCACCGAAACCGCCCTCATCGCCGCCACTGATGACATCAGGACCCTGCTAGACAACGGAGAAACAGCAGCCCTCATCCTCCTGGACCTATCAGCCGCCTTCGACACGGTCTGCCACCACACACTATGAACACGCCTTCACGACGCCGGGATCCAAGAGAAGGCCCTGGACTGGACCACATCCTTCCTTTCCGGCAGAACACAAAGCGTCCGCCTCGCCCCTTCCGATCCAAGGCCACCAAGATCACCTGCGGCGTACCCCAAGGCTCCTCCCTCAGCCCAACCCTGTTCAACATCTACATGGCACCCTCGCCCACGTCGCCCGACAGCACAACCTCAACATCATCTCCTACGCCGACGACACCCAGCTGATCCTCTCCCTCACCAAAGACCCTCACACCGCCAAAGCCCACCTCCACGAAGGAATGAAGGCCGTCGCCGAATGGATGAGGACCAGCCGCCTGAAGCTGAACTCGGACAAGACGGAGGTCCTCATCCTTGGTTCCAACCCTTCAGCCTGGGATGACTCCTGGTGGCCAACATCACTGGGAACAGCCCCGCCACCCACCGACCACGTACGCAACCTAGGGGTCATCCTCGACCCCACCCTCTCCATGACTAAGCAGGTCAACGCCGTTTCCTCATCCTGCTTCAACATCCTCCGAATGCTCCGCAGGATCTTCAAGTGGATCCCCACCGAAACAAGAAAAACAGTCACCCAGGCCCTCGTCACCAGCAGGCTGGACTACGGAAACGCCCTCTACGCAGGAACGACGGCTAAGCTCCTGAGACGGCTGCAACGCATCCAGAACACCTCTGCACGTCTTATCCTCGACATCCCCGACGCAGCCACATCACACCCCACCTGAGAGACCTGCACTGGCTCCCTGTCAACAAGAGGATAACCTTCAAGCTCCTCACCCACGCACACAAAGCACTCCACAACTCCGGACCAGCCTACCTCAACAGACGACTCAGCTTCTACACCCCCACCCGCCAGCTCCGCTCGACCAGCCTCGCCCTCGCCACAGTCCCCCGCATCCGGAAAACGACCGCCGCCGGCAGATCCTTCTCCCACCTCGCCGCCAAGACCTGGAACACCCTCCCCACCAACCTCCGACAGACCCAAGACCTACTGGCCTTCAGAAGACTCCTCAAGACCTGGCTCTTCGATCAGTAGCAGCACCACCCCCCTCTTCCCCCAGCGCCTTGAGACCCTCGCGGGTATGTAGTGCGCTTTATAAGTGACTTGATTGATTGATTGAGTTGTGGCTATGGCGGGCGGTTGAAGGGACAGTTCTCGGTAATGGGTGATTGGAAGTAAAACAGGGAGTCTTTTACTTATGGGCACCAACTGGTGACGATTTGATAAATTTAATGGATTCAAGTGGGCTTGCTCTTTGACTGTGCACTGTGGACCCATGTTGTTGTCCTCCACTATAGGTGGAATGCTGGCGCCGGTGTCCACAAATGGCGTCTGAGGATTTACGGATCCTTGTTTGCCTATAATGGGTGCTGGCGCCATTGTTGGGGGTTGATTAAAGCCAGGTTTTACTTGAGTGAGTAACTGCGAGGGGGGCCGTAGATCTTGAACTGGCCCTACTGATTTGACTGTTCTGTCGTGAGAGTTCTTTCTGGGTAACTGGTTCAAGCGCCATTGGCTGCGGGCTCGGATTTGCGCCTGTCGTAGCTGGCATTTCTTGCTCTTCCCATGGTGACTCTGAATTGGTCTTTGGGGAATAACTAACTCTTGAGCTTTTGGTTTCCATTATTTGTTTATTCCGGCTCTTCCGCTGTCTTTTTTTTCTTCCATTTTGACAGCCGGTGTGTATTGTGAAGGTTAGCTGATTCTGTGGGAATTACGTTGCCATCCGCTGGCTCCGCGAGGTACGGGAGAAGGGTCGGGGTTGCACTTCCGGAGGGGTAGGATCCTGGACCAAACTGGAAGCCTGGGCGAGGAGTCATGAAGCCCCGGTTCTGGTAGCTTCTTAATTTCCGTTAATACTGAGGAGAGAAATTGAGGTAGGGATGATAGAGAGTCAATTATGGGGGAGCAGCAGCATACTGATTGAACCAGTTGGGCTTGGGATTGGGCTTTTATGATGAGTGAGTTGAGCGCCTCCAGTTTTTGATCAATCCCGGCGGTGTACACCACTAGTGTGTTTAAAAGGTGCACCTGCAGGTCCATCTTATCTGAATGGTAGGTCAGTGCTGTGGCCGTGGTTTGAAGGGTTTGCAATAATTGAGACCATAGGTCATTAAGATCAATTGATGGGGGCTTTTCATGCACGGTGGACTTGTTGGTTCATTAGTGAAGAATGATAGATCTAAAGAAGTGAGGATTACATTCTCGTTGGGCCACTCTTGGTTGACCGTTTGATCTCCTTGGTCAGCGTTGTTTTGAGAACTTTCTGGATATGACTGGTTGGGATTACTGAAGTGGGCACATGGGTGGGTCATGACCTGTGGTGACTGAACTCTAGTATTCCTTGTTTGATAATCCGGTATGGTTGAGGTTGGGAATTTTAGTGCTATTGGGGAGAACTGACTCGAGTTCGGGGCAGGCTGTAGAGTTGGCAGAAATGCATCTTTGGAGATGGTAGCTTGAAGAGAAGCCCGTTCGGTTTGGGCTGTCTGTTGATCAGAGGCCTGGTGTAATCGACTGTCATCTGGAGCGTCTAAGGCGTCTGTTAGAAAGGACTCTGTTATTGCTGGTAGGCTTGTTGGTGTCAGGCTGTCAAGCCCTCCAGCTGCCGCATGAATCGTGGGCTGAACCAGAATTTGATGCGACGCAGCTTCTATGTTCATAGGAAAGGGAGCCTGAAACTTATCAGAGGGACTGGATTTTTTCCTCAAGGCTATCGCTGGTGCTGAATTCCTGAAGTAATCCCTTAATGAGACCTTTTTTATCGTGGAGTTTGTGGGCTCTGTCTGGCCTGATTCCGGCATGTCAGTAATCAGATGATCATGTCCTAAGTCAAACTGATTTTAGATTTAGGTTTACGGGTGATTGAGTTTGCATTAAGGCCATTGAGGATGCTGCCTTCATCTTTGCGCTTTTTTTGATAGGCCTTGTTGGAGCTTTCCTTACTCGCCCCGATCTCATTCTAAGGGGCTTTTTGCTACTGAGAACTGCCCTACGTCTTCCTGATGGTTGGCAGTCTTTAGGGCTTATTCGTTTGTGAGGAGGGTGATTGCTTTGGTGATTGTTTTGCAGTTTCGCCGGTTGGATGTCCCACCTGGGGAACTGATGGATGATGGATCATGGACGGTGGGTTGGCCGGGTAACTGGGACTACAAGGAGCTGCTGAGGGATGGTCTTGATATCTCCAATCCCGCACCCTGGCTACCCGTTTTTTCTGTTTATAGGTGGGGTTGCTGGTAATAATGGTCTGTAAGCTGAACACAGCAAATTTAACCTGGAGTGAATCTGTAGCAGGTTAGAGTCAGGTTGGAGTCGTTAAAGTCGTTGCCAAACCTACTTTATGACTTCATCCAGGGTGTTGTAGGGATGAATACAATGAGGCGGTGAGGCGGAGAGGCGGTGGAGAACTGGAGCAAGGGCGGGGGCAAGCGGGGCACTCAAGGCTGAGTTGCTGGCTGCACCTGAACTAATCAGGCCGCCTCCGCAATACTCCAGGGGCACACACTTGCTGCGGCCGCCTGCTAAAGGGCAGCCGCTCTTGCCTCCCATGATCACCGACAGGTACCAGGCACCAGTCGCCCGCAATCCCCTGCGCCCCCCCGGCGAGGTTCTTTCCGGCGAGAGTCTTTCCCAGAGTCCCAAATTCTTTACCTCTCCAAATGTAGCAGAGTGAGAATGGTAGTGATTTGGCGGGTGGTGGGTAGTGGCAGGAGGTTGGCGGGGGTTAAGCAGAGCGAGCTAGAGCCGATAGATAAAGCCGATGGAGCCGAGGCTGGAGTGTTAGGGGAGGGGCGGTTAGCGTTTTGCCATAATGGCTCCGCAGGTTTTCTCCGCTGTCCGCACTCACTCACCCAGGCAGCGGGACGCCCACCGCAACCCCCTTGCTTCCTCACGTCTTTAGCTCGTCTCTAAACCGGTGTTTTCGGCGATGTTCCCCCACGGCTCGCGGCTCGCGGCTCCTGCTACTCTGTACTCTGCTCACCCGCCGCTCTCGCGACCACATGACAAGATGCTTGCACAACTGATTCTGGACCATGAACTCCATGTTTATAAGAGAATATTTGATTATAAACACAAGTGATATGTGAATCCTGGCTTTCTTCCTTTTAGTGGCAGCAAGCATTTGCTAACTCATGAATTTGTATTAAATTTATTATAGATCTTCGTACATGCCCCATCCAAAAACAGTCTAGGATTGGTAGAGTATATTTTGCTGTATGCAATTAAAATCACTAGCCATTATTATTTGGCCTCCCCGCTCAGTAACCTCAAGAGCAAGGAATTCAAATATCTTTGCTTCATCTATATCCGGGTCTTGTATGACACATACAACATAATGTTTATGATCCAGAAGAATCTGAGTGATCGCCTGTCCACAGGCATCAGCCTCTGATTTATTCACTTCCACAACCCTCTTTTTAGCCGCAATGCCCATGCTTCTAATTGACACCCGTTGTGAGTTGCTCTTTATCAATTTACATGAGTGCCTAATTAGAGCGCTGTATTTAAATGCAGTGAGTGTCAAGTAAGCAAACCACATGAATTAATAAAGCACTTATCTGACCGGCTTCTCTTTATTGAGGCTATTAAGGCCTCTTACATTACAACTTACATTTTTCAAATGTGTTATTAGCCCAGCTATTTACTACACTTGAATTCTGCTCATGGCACAGTCTCTGCTCAGCATGCAAGCTTACTATCATGTTTAACCACCCCATATTTCCTATCCTTTTTTCCTTCTTTCTCATCTTTAAGCTATGGTCCCATTCTCCCACCACCAACCGTTAACCCCCGCACCCCCCAAACCGCTTGCCCTCCCTTGGAGAAAAATAAACCTCATTCTATCAGCAGGGGGTCGCCACCCATCTCACCACCACCACCGCTTAGTAATTCTTCACCTTACAAATAAATAAACAATTCTATCTTCTTTTGGTGGGCCGTCACTTCCACCGCTCTCTGTAATAATAACAAACAATTATTTATGTAAATCTCCCATCAATAGAGCCAGCCTACGCATTCCATTTGGAACATTACATGGCCCTTAGTATACTTTGGGCAAGCAGCTGTATAACTAATTTGAATATATCCTTTTCTTGAATATCACAGAAAAGTCAGCGTATTCATAGTTCAATACACAATAGTCCTAGTAAAACACGTTCTCTCTTATGCATATCTTAATCAACATTGCTTGTATGAATACTCTCCGCTTCTTTTCCAACACTCCTCCTTCCATCTTTCCAGTAGCTCTCTTGCGTTGACTTCAAAGATGCAAAAATAAATGTACCCTTTACTGAAAATCTTCTTGTAGGAACACCTGTGCCCCAAGGTCCTGAAGGGGTGAGTCATTCTATACGTCTTCCTTTGACAGTTGAATGACAGAATTCAGAGTGAACAAAGAATGTGGTTGAATCAACTGCTGAAGGTACCTTGGGCTCTGGAAGTGATCATCTTTCTTAGAAGAAAATGTCCGATAAATATTATTACAGATCTAAATTGTGTTCCTGTATTTGAACTTTTGCAAAATTTAAATCTATGAGCTCAACACATCTGTGAATCAAACTCTGTGTAAGTCAGTGAAGGTCTGTTGGAAAAGAGCAATAATCAATTGGCGGGGGTCTTCAATTTATACTCGTTTCTTGATCCCCAGAACCCCAGGTTATTTTTACACTGATGGTTTTCCTTATCCTCTACCTACTACTGAATATCATTAACCCTTTTCTCCTGCTCATCCATCATCATTGCCGCCTCTTTCGGCAGTACATTTTTCCACTTCAGACATACAGATTGTTATTGCATTAAGTGAGTGATTTGGCGTACAGTCACCTGTTTTTGAATTGTCTGTCCTAACTCCTTTATAATTGGGTATGTGTCTCTACACGATAGGCTTGTATCAGTTTAAAAATAGCTCCAACAAAAGTCTCATCTGCTGTATGGCGGATCCTTTCCTTATGCCCTCTAACATGGAGACTCTCTAAGTTGATTTCCTGCTAGCGGGTTTACAGGTTTAGGGGATTTGGACAATTTGGTTTGCCCTGCCCTCACTTTTTATTTTCTTATCTTTGTGTAACGATTCTTGCTTCCTGATCTTTGTAGTGGGTGTTTCAACGCAGTAGTTTTCTGACCTCTCCTCCACTGGCAATGAATCACCCCTTTTCGTTTTTAGGCAGCTTTTAACTTCTATTCTTGTGGAGCTTTTTCTTTGTGCTTGCTAATGTCATCAGCCTCTTTCTTGAACATATTCCCTTCCTTTTGGGACCAAACACCACTGCGCTACTTCCCCCTTTGCGAGCATATTGTCCCTGTATATATTTTGTATGCTCTCTAATTGCCTGCTCTAGTGCAAACCGTTTTGACTGTCCTGGTCCGTGGCTTTTAGCTCCATGTTGAAGTTCCTGTGTGACCTTCCAACAATACATTCAAGGAATAATATGTGTGAGCCACCAGCACTACATTTTGCTAACAACACAACCTCTTTGCATAGTTAAGCTTTCGTTTCCGTAGTCATTCAAGGTATACCATGGGCTAGTTTCAAGTGGCCAACCCATTACTGTGTACTCCTAGGTCAGAAACACAAAGGCATCCTGCCTCATCATGGGTACCATGTGTTTGCGTCAGTCTGTCAAATATATGTTTGTTTTAGACCCTGGTCTTTAAAACCTAAGCAGAGTAAAACCCATATACATACATATAAAATTGCATCAGTCACGCAAACCTAATTTTCCAGTGATGGCACTAGTTGTGATCTCCCATGCCTTAATCCCTCATTCCACCACAACTTCCTACCGACTCTGAGATGGAGAGCTTACATCCTACAGTCGGGCTGTTTTAAATTCTTCCCTCTGAGTTTGTAATTAATCCAAGCACTTGCATGTTTCTTTTTTTCCCTAACATGACTGTCATGCCATATTCACCTGCATCCTCTGATGTCCTGTTTGATCTGGGAGTATCAACAAATTCTCCGTATCCCCCTGAACCATGTCTGGATTAAAATATGTATCCCTCTTAAAACCATTTAACTGAAGCACATTTCCCCCCATGACTTGTTAGGTTTGACCTTCATCAGCTATGCTCTAAAAAATCGCTGTCTCTAGACTGACCCGCGGGAACATCAGCTCATCATATCTCACTGTATCGTAGCACATCATGTGTTCATTTGGGGGAAATTACCTAAGGATTAAAAACTCTTAGTGGGGAAAAAGCAGATGGCAAAAACAAAAAAAAACAGGGAATTATTAAGGGCTATGACAAATTTAGTGTTTAACTTTATTTATTTATTTATTACTGTGTTTTATAGAGCGCGAACTTGACCCGTTAGGGTATCAGAGCGCTTTACAGGCAACATAGCATTGTACAAAAGGTATAGAATCACCAGGTAAAAGAAAAAACAGATAGTAGGGGCAGGATATAGGATACATAGAAAGACACGTATTTACAAATTAAAACCATTATACTTATGG
Source organism: Calotriton arnoldi (assembly GCA_963921515.1). Lineage (NCBI taxonomy): Eukaryota > Metazoa > Chordata > Amphibia > Caudata > Salamandridae > Calotriton > Calotriton arnoldi. The sequence goes on from CAWUFW010000009.1 coordinate 972,131, forward strand.
TATGAGATAAGGAAGTGGTTAAAAAGAAAGTAAGGGGGAATGGATTAGATTAAGCAAAGATGGCATTCAGGGTGTCATTTAAAAAAAAAAAAAAAAAACAGGAATTAGGCTGGGAATTAAAGAAATAATCTGAAATTTTTGAAAATGCAAATAAAATAGAATCCCATTATTAACCACCTCAGAATTAATCACCCAAGAGTAATTGCAGAATGATTCATTGACCCCAAATCAACATTTGGAACCATCACAATGCATTAAAATCGAATACATTGCCTGATTGACGATGGAAGTTGAAATAGAAAGCACACTTAAGCATTATAGGTGACCTGTACAGTGGAGATTGAATAGATTGTGGTATCAGTTCTGAAAGAACAACAGTCTTTAAGTGAGAAAACGGTGATTGAAAGGTGATGTTTACAATAAGTGTAAGTTATGATTTGGGTTTGTTTTATCTGAATAACACCTTTTCCAAACCACATCTAAATAAGCTGAAATCATCTTGAGTTGGAACTAATAAGCTAAAAAATATTTTAAATGTGCCTATGATACTATTCTTTCAGTCATAGAATCTCGAAAACATACTAAATTGGACCTGCATGAGGTGGATTACGCTGCGGACATCCCTGGGAAGGAGCCCACAAAGAAGGGAAAGAAAAAACCCTTTTGGATTGCAGACACTCTAAAACCACCACGTGTGGAAAACCTGAGGCCAGAAATGGAAAGCTTGGAAGAGCCCAGTGTCGTCGAAAGTACAGATGTCAAAGAGACCAACAATAATGGGGAAAGCGAAAGCTTTACAGGCGAGTCTTCTGGAACATTGGAATTGGAACAAAGAAGTACTGAGGATTCTGATTCAGGTAAGGTTTCATCTAAGCATATTGAGAACCATAATGCCCAAAGCCTTTAATGTTTTACTGAGACTAGTATTGTTTGCTCAGTTACGAACCAGAAAATAGGACATCATGGAAACATGAAAATGTTATCTAAACCTGCATATGCTCTAATGTAAACAACTTCTTCTGGCATTTTCCACTCTGTTTATTAAAATGAAATGCACATTTTTATGGAGAACCATGCACTACTTCAGTAGCAAATGGCAGAGATTACGTTGTAAATGTACACTAAATATTTTTGAATGACATAGTTCACATATATTTCAAGTCTTTCTACACTCCTGTAGCATGTGCTTCATGGGTTTGGAAAAATGTTATAGGCGTCTTGAGATCTGTAGATAATGAATGTAAGCCACAATGCCTCTGGTGGTTGTTAAGATTGGTGCAATCTCACTGAGCCGTGTTGTTGCAGTTTCTAGGTGTTTGCTTCGCTAAAGCAACAGTCAGAATTGCACTTTTTTGGTAGTTTTACCAGAGCTGAAAAATACAAGATGTCTACATACTCCGTATGGCACCTGGTAGGTTTGGTTCCCACAGAGAGGGCTTGAGACTCAGCAATAGGGCTGTCCAGGGAGACTTGCAGCTGTGGTACCTGTAGTTGACCTTCACCACATGGAGTGTGTCTTTCTCCAGTATGGAGTATTCTCGTATAGTTAGCCATGGTTTGAGCACCATGGTAGATGTGTATCAATCCTGTTATCAATAATCTATGGTCTGAATACTTCAAAAATATTTACCATTCCCTTGAAATGTAATTCAAGTGAATATCAATTATTTTCAAATGTGTCTCAACACTTTGAATGTTTGTTCTATGTCGCTATACTGACCCAAGACATGTTTGGTATATCAATTAATTGGCCTTAGCAGGACACTTTATCAACGTTATCTCCCTTTAGCTCTCTGATACCATTGATAGTACCACTTTCTCAATATGCACAGCTAGAACGGAAAGGAGTGAACAGTGTCAAACTGGTTAATCAGAATGTTGAAGAGATAAGTGTGTTCCGCACTGTATCTTATTCATGAATATTACCAGTCCAATACTGATGGACTAGAGGGAAGTTACATAAGGTAGAAGAAAACATGGTACAGTTGGTTACCTGAACACTGTGGAGTGAGCAGCCCATGTCACTTTATCAGAATAGAGGCTTGTGCTGTGTTTAGTTGGAAGGTTAGTTGGAAAAGAGCAACAGCTTTTAGAATTGACAGTCTGTAAAAATTGAAGAGAGCTGTATTTTAGGAAGGTAATATTTGAAAAAATGGGACTGCGTCAAAGAGCTGTTTGGATAGAGTAGTATCTGGATGGATAAGAAGAAATAATGGTAAATATCAAGAGAGCTTTACAATAAGCAAGACAAAATCTGGAAGTAATGAATTCCAGAAAGTATGACGCATGAGAGTATTGCAGAAGCAGAGAAATACTTTGAATATGGTTAGGAGGCTGAAGACCTTCACTAATTGAAAATAAATAACAGTGGTGTTTCCTGCATTTCCTTTGTCCTGCATTTGCCTAGACCTGCTTTACCCACAACCTAATGGGAAGTACAAGGCAAGAGTTGAAATAATGTAAGGAGAAGTGTGTGTAGGTAACTTTAAAAGAGAGGAATAAGAGTGACACATTATTGGACGAAATATCCGCTTTATGTATCTACTTACAAGAAGCACATTTTCAATGAAAAGGCATCCTTCTTCCGTTCACAACTCGCTCGTGCCAAAAATAGACCCAGAGAACTGTTCAACATTGTTAGAAATCAAACTTCCTCTGCCCCCCTCAAGCTGACAGCCTCCACTAACAAATGTGACGAAATTGCTAACTTCTTCTCCGAAAAAATTGCCATAATAGATCAATCCTTCCTTTTAACTCCGATCCCTCCCAACCCCCAATGTACCTTTGACGCTACTTCAATACCACCCTCCCTTCTGATTCCACCCCCTGATTCCTCCCCGCACCTACTTACCACAACCCCTCCTGAAACCAACCTCGCCAACCCACAGCTTAAAAATAATGCCTCCTGGCATAATTTCCACCCCGTTTCCGAACTCGAAGTCTTTAACATCTTGTCTAAATTAAAACCTTCCTCTCACACTAAAGACCCTCTCCCTTCTAACCTTGTCCAAGATCTAAAGCACGTCATTGTCCCATATTGGACCAATATCATCAACTCCTCCCTTACCTCAGGGTGTGTCCTTGTCTCCCTCCAACTCGGACAAATCACTCCCATTCTTAAAAATCCCAATGCTGACCCTAACAACCTTCGCCCTATCTCTAACCTCCCCCTTACAATACGGCTTCCGTAAAGGCTGCATCACTGAAACTGCATTGCTAAATATAGTTGATGACATCCACCACGCCCTGGATAATGGCGAGACCTGCCTACTCATTCTCCTCGACCTCACTGCTGCATTTGATACAGTTAACCATTCAACCTTACTTAACTCACTCAAATTTCGTTTCGGCCTAAATGGTCCTGTCCTTAATTGGTTCGCCTCCTACTTCCGACACAGAACTCAGCAAATCAAAATTCAAAACTGCCTCTCTAACCCCACACCTGTCTCCCTTGGTGTCCCCCAAGGATCTATTCTCTCTCCCGCAATCTTCAACCTCTTTATGGAACCCCTTAAGCCGGAATTAACTACCACCTTTATGCCAATGACACCCAACTGAACTATAAAATTAAATCCCACTCTGATGTCCTGCACCTTAACACCACCCTGACTAATATCCAATCCTGGTTCTACTCCAATCATCTCAAACTCAACCCTAATAAAACTGAAATCATTCTTCTCTCCTAAAAACAACCCACTCCCCATCCAAGCATGGATCTCTGACCTTAATGCCCTCAACTGTTCGCTCTCCCTATCTGTTAGAAATGGGATCTCTAGTTGGCAAGGGCTTGCACCTTTGTCCAAGTAGGGACCCTTCTTCCTAGTCAGGGTAAGGGTTGTTACACTCGTGAAGTAACCCCTGCTCACCCTCGTGGTAGCTTGGCACGAGCAGTCAGGCTTAATTCAGAGGCAGTGTGTAACGCATTTGCACATAACCAACAGTAATACAGTGTAAGCACTACAAACGGACACCACACCAGTTTAGAAAAATAACCAATATTTTATATACTCAAGACGACCAATTACGACAAAAATCCACAATACTATACTTTACGAATGAATGCTTGATACGGTAACTTCTTCTTTGCAGGAATAGCACAAAAGCAAAGTTCGTACGAGTCGGTAGCTCCGTCCGAGCCTACCGCGATGCTGAAAACCACAGAGTCTAACGGTTCCAGCCGACCGCGTCGATACGGGCCAGCAGAGTCGTGAACAGACTCGGTCACAGTACCTTTCTCGTTGTGGCTGGTACGGAGGGTACGAGCCGGTCGGCGTTCGTCGCGGTTGCGGTGCAAGACGGAGCGATGCAAGCTGCGGTGTCCCTCGATGCGGTGCAGGCAGCGGCTCGATGAGCGTCGTGCAGACGGAGTCGGTGAGTCCAAGGCGTGCGATGCAGGGTGAGACGATGCTCGATGCGGTGCTGACAGGTTGCAATGCAGGCGACCAAGCCGGAGTGCGGGAGCTGGCGTCGGACAGCGGTGCGAGTCGGAGCGGTGCGTCGCAGACGTGCGAGCGGTGCCCCAAATGCGGTGCGGTCTCGACTCTTGAGCCAGTTGCAGCGACAGTGTCGGTCTGGTCCGGCTGGCCCAGTGAAGCGATGCGATGCGAACTGCGGTGCCCACAGGTCACGGTGCAAGCAGCGGCTCGATGTTGGCGGCGTCGGACGTCGCCCACGGTGAGACCAGGGTTGCGATGCGAAGCGATGCGGTCTGCGGTGCAAACAGGTCACCGGCCAGGGATGGATTCGGTTGACGGAGTCGGTTGCGGTTCCCTTCCTCTGTGGCAACTGAAACAGCGTTCCAGAAGCGGTACCCAGAGGCTTGTGAAGTCTTTGTAGTTCCTGAGACTTCTTAACAGGAGGCCAGCTCGGTTCCAGGCCCTTGGAGATACTCAGCACAAGTTTGTAGAAAGTTCAGTCCAGTCCTTTCACTGCCCAAGGCAGAAGCAGCAGCTGCAGGCCAACCCAACAAAGCAACAACACAGCAAAGGGGCAGTACTCCTCCTGGCAGCTCTTCCAGCTCTTCGTCTTGGCAGGTTCCTTGATTCCAGCGAGATCTAAATTCATGGGGTCAGGGCCCCAATATTTATATCCCAAATTCCTTTGTTCTCTGAAGGCAGAGAGGCCTTCGCCTAGTCCAAACCAGTTCTGGAGCACTTTGTTGACAAGTCTCCGTCCCTTCTTTCAGTGAGTAGGCCAGGGACATCAGACGCACCACAGGAGGTGGAGCCAGCATTGTGGAGGGAAGGCACTGTCCTATTCAGGGCCCAGGTACGACCCCTCCCACCCATCTACAGGTCGATCTGGCTATTCAGCCCTGCGCTGACTCACCCTGTCTCCTGGCATCCCCCAGCCCCTGTCACTCACATTCCAGACAAGGAATACACAATCTCGCAGAGGCAGGCTTGGATGGTTAGACAAGAAAATACCCACTTTCTAAAAGTGGTATTTTCAAACACAGAATGTTAAAACCAACCTTACTAAAAGCTGCATTTTATCATTCTGAGTCCAGGCATACTAAACTCGAATTTCTACCATGTTCCCGGGGTCAGTTAGGATTATAAGCTGTAATAATCAAAACTGCCCGTTCTGGCCTAGGGGAACAGGTAGCCTTGCAATAGTGAAAAACGAACTAGGCTGTAATTCACTATCAGGACATGCCGCACACACCCGGGCATGTCCTACCTTTCGCGTACAACGCACCCTGCCCACAGGGGTACCTTGGGCCTACCTTAGGGGTGACTAACATGCAGCAAAAGGGAAGGTTTAGGGACTTGCAAGTGTGTGCACTTGCCAAGTCGACATGGCAGCCCCAGGCTGCGCACAGGCTCTGCGATGGCAGGCCCGAGTTACAATTTACGGGCTGTTTGCGTGGGTGGCACAATCCAGTGCTGCAGCCCACCAACAGCATTTGGTCTATAGGCCCTGGCACTCGCAGTGCACTTTACAAGGGACTGACACATAAACCAAATAGGCCAATCATGGAAACACCAATCCATAACACATTTTATACAGGAGCACTTGCACTTTCCCACTGGACCGCAGTGAGGAAAGTGCGCAGAATCATCACACCAGCAAAAACAGAGTCAAAACCGGGAGGTCAGAAAGCAAAAAGTCAGGGGAAACACGCCAAAAGATGCCAAGTCTAACACTATCCAAATCAGTAAAATCACTTGGTATCACCATTGACAATAAGCTAACTCTCAATTCCCATATAAAAAATTTGGCTAAGGGAGCACTCTTCACGCTCCGACATCTCAAAAAAATTAAACCTTTCATTCCAGCTGAAGATTTCAAATCGGTTGTCCAATCTCTAGTCCTCTCGAAAATTGACTATGGTAACGCTATCCTCTCCGGAACCCCCAAAGTTCACCTTGCCCCTCTCAAATCTGTTCTCAACCTAGCAGCCAGGCTAACAACTGACTGCAAACGTTTTGACCACATCTCCCCTGCCCTTAAATGGCTTCCTGTCGAAGGCAGATCCTCCTACAAAATTGCCTGCATTACGCACAAAGCCCTTCATCAAAAGACCCCGCTCTACCTCTCAAACAAACTCAATAAAGCGGGCTGCGCCCGACCGATGAGAGGCACCAACTCTCTCCTCCTCGTCCCCCCTCTGTTAAAAAAGAAAGCCTCACAATCTTGCTCCTTCTCTGGTAAGGCCCCTAACATTTGGAATGCCCTCCCTAAAGATCTGCGATGTAACCCTCTTACGTCAGTTTCAAAAAAGACCTCAAACTGCACCTGCTCAACAAATATTGGGGTCCATAATCCTTCTCTTATCTTACTTGCTATACTCTCTCCCTTCTCCCCCCCTGTCTATCTCCCCTCCCCCCCTTTTCGACCTTTCTTACCCATCCCCTTCCTTACCCCCTCTCCACCTTTTCTTCCTCCCCTTCCCCATCCTAACATTTCCCCCCCCTTCTCACGCCTAACCTACCCGCTATACGCAGACTACTGAGCTTACATCCTTTTACTGTATAAAATTTGTAACTACCTTATCCACTTTTTGTTTGTAAATAGCTCCTTCTTTGCATATTTATCAGTGCAACCTACATTATTCAATGTGTTCTCTAAGTTTACCCTGTCTGATTGCTGCATTTGGAACAATTGTTTTTATTCCTGTACTATCTTCATACTTATGTAAAGCTCTCTGATACCCCTGGGTGGAGCCAGCGCTATATAAAACCTTTTTAAATAAATAAATAAAAATAAATAAATAAATGTAGAACTGGCAGGCAGATGTGCAAATGGAAGTTCCTCTATGGGAAAATGAGCATTACTGGAAGATAAAAAAATAATGCTGAATATAGCAACAGGACCAGTTGGGATAGTTACTGGGATAAACATATCTAGAACTAGCTGCCTTGTGGATATTCCAGGGTTTGGGAAGAGATCAGTGACCAATCCTCAAATTAGGAATTCTGTCTACCCTCTCCAAAATCCATTGTGTGCCTCAATTACAAAATTATTTAATTTTGTTATTAAAAGCTAAATGAAGAATTATGATGCTTAATTCAAATCGACTGGTCTTACACATTGTCTTTTGACGACACATGGTTTACAGTCATCCTGTTCAAGTTAAGTGCCCTCTTGAGCCAAGGGATCATCCTAATCTTTTATCCTCATGATATTGATGGGGACATTTGGATTTCGAGGCAAATTCAAGGCTCTTGTTAAAGTATTTCATAACAACTCCCCTGCTTAAAATTCCCTGAAAACATTCATTTAACTGAGGTTATGTCTATCTACAAAATCAGTAACTGGCCAAGATAATAAAAAAATCAATTAAAAACATCAAGTGAGAGGCACATTATGGATACAGTCATAAACCTAAAAACACCGAAATTCATTGGTTAGGGTGAGTTGCACAACCATAATTCCCTCCCCATGAACTACAATGTCATAGATTGCATCGTAAGTGGCATAAGTGATCACATCACTGGTAACCACACATCATTTTACCATAGCTATCTATTACCAGTGACTTCAAAAGGCAAAAACAATTGCTGTTTTCTGTTTGCTGACACTGGACATAATGCCTTGTGACATAGAACACTTGAGGTTGGGTATGCTCACTTTGGCCTCGTCAGAGTTTCTTCCAAACTGAGTTTAAGGGGCCGGCAGCGAATCACTAAATGACCAAACAAAAAAGTACCACAAGCATTCAGATTCGATTTCCATTGAAATGTATGTTTGTGAACCTATACACAACCCCAATTTCTCAAGATACTGAATGGGTGTACCCTAAAGCAAATAAAGGTGAAACATTTAACTAAACTCTAGTTCCATGCTACATTTTGTGCTATTATATCTATCCATTTTTGCTGTGGTGGGAAGCTCAATCTGTACAAAACATCCATGATATTGAGTGTATGCATATATTCTTTTGGTAAGTTTTGTACTGATTTGTCGAACCAAACCAAATTAATTAGTCATAAAATTATTTTCCAGTAAACTACTTTATAGTCTCTATTGGAGTATCCATCTATAGATATATTCATCTGTGAGAAAACATAAGCTATGGAACATTGTGTCTAAGACTAAAAATCACTGAGGTTGGCCAGTTGTTGGTTATCAGCACCACGTTTACTCTAGCAGAACCCCGAATTCTTCTTTCTTTCTATTCAGGTTTGATCAGGAGTACATTTGTAAAAGCCAAAGGTGTCTCCTTTGGCATTTCTGTAAATTCTGTTTCAGCCTTGCACTCCTGGTCACCATACCACCCTCGGCTGTTCTGATCTGGTACACCAGTCTCCCGCATTGTCCAACACGTTTTTTCGTGGGCTTCCTACTCCAAGTGCATCTCTGCGTTTTTGGGTGCATGTTGGAGTCATTTGAAGGGCTTTGTTTTCAGCTTTGTGTAGTTCCTCTAGTAGTCGCTGTTGGTAGCTCTGTGTGCATCTATACAAGCTGCTTGCAACTTTACTCCCATGGGTTCCAGTGGTCTGTATCCAAGCTGAATTTGTGTCCGCAGTGCTGGTTCTCTTGTAGCCCGATGCCTACTGCTAGCAGAAAACAAATGCATCCCTTTTTTTACAAAGGTTATGTTTAGTATTTCAAATTGTTTCATAATCTTTTTCTTAACTTACTAAAAATTGTCGATGAGTCCCATACCTATAATGAAAGTTTGAACTAAACTTGCTGTCATGAGACCCCCCACAAAAGACTGACCCTCCTATTTTTCCCCTTGGCCTCTGTCCATAATAATGCACAATGTTGTTTCAGAGTTCTCTATATTGTGATCTGCAAGAGTGAAAATTTGGATCACCTTAGAACTTACAACATAAAAGATTTTTTAATAATGCTAGTACGACAATGCAATATTTTTAAGAAGCCTAAAACTTGTTTTTAACAGTTTAAGGCCCACAGGTGGTGACCATTGAAAAGTTGTCCACAAGACCCAGGTTATCCCCTCTGTAAGGGCCACTTTAGCATCCATACTGAGCAGGCATCAGGGACTCTGCCCAAACCCAGACTCCATGAGTTGCAGCAATATTTGGTAGATATAGAAAACCAGAGAAATCCAAGAGCTGTAAAAGGGAATGACAAAAGTGCATCAACGCGAATTTAGTTGGGAGAGGGATCCCACAGTGCATAAAAAACAACATAGCCTCTGGCCTAAGGGAGAGAAATTTCCTGGATGCATATGCAAATTGGCCATAAAAAAAGCAAAATGTGTCCATAGCGGAACGGCATTCTACAGTAAACACTCAGGAGCCATACCAAGAGAATATACAGCTAACGCAGTGAATACCTAAGGATATTAATATTCAGTCTTTTAACCTTGCCAATTCGGTGCACACCCATTGCTTTGACCCCTCTGACAGTCACTAAACTCATTGACTCGAACATTACATTAACTATGGTCATTACCTCAACTTCACTTTAGTTTCATGCTATACAAGTAGGAGTTAGAATAGTAAATCTCCTCAGTCAAAATAATGGTACCTCGAGTTACTGGCTGTGGCTGATAATGTAGTCAGGTCTGCGTATTGGGGGGGAGGGGTTGTGGTTGTGAAACGCATCCATTTAATGATGCTCTTGTTTCTTACTGGACTTTGCACCACACTGAAAAAGGACCATTATGAAACCAAAAACCAAATGGTTCCCAAGAAATATTTCTATGAAACTTAGTCCAGCCATTGTCTGGCTACTCTACGGCCATAAGAACAGTATCCGTAGAAAAAGCTTTTTGCTTAAAAGTATGGACTTAAATTTCAGAAATTCTGCCCCAGAGGCCTTCTCAGGAAGCAACTGAGCTTTTCACCAAATGCATCCAAACCTCCTTAAGTAGAGGCTGAGTAAACACAGATGGTGGTAGTCTTGGACAAGAAAGAACCTGCTTGCCAATAGTTGCTGCAGGATCTACAGTGCACAAATATCTAATTGATCTCTGATTATGCTAAATGATTAACTTCCAACAGTGCAAATTATAATCACTGCCTTAACATTCCCAGAACTCAGATTTGGTCTTGGAACCTGACCCAATAGTTTTCCCCTTTATTAACCAAGTTGAATAATGCAAATGTCCCTAGCAGCAGCAGATCGGAGTGATCAAAAGGGTCCTAAACCTCAACCAGCGCTGAAGGCAGACAATTCTGGTACTGTCCGTTTTGGAGTACAATTGAAAGTTCTTGTTTTTCATTCATCAGACCTCTCTTCATTCTGCCATAACGTGGTTAGCCAACATCTCAGATTTTCTGAAAGTTTGTGGCACTCAATTTATAAATAATGATGGACAGAGAGAAATGGGTGAATGTTTGGTGCAGCTCCTTGTCACAATGTACGTGCAGCAGAAATATGAAATACTGTTGTACGTAGTGCGAGCTCCTTAAGACACTTCTGTTTAGTAAGTCACAGTTTACACATTAACACTTATGAAACAAACTGTACAAAAGTAAAGATACAATATGCATACTAAAAACTCCCAACTTCAGAGCTTTTTTTTGTTGCATATGGAAAGCTGATCCTAAAGCTGGTTTTAAAGTAAAATCTGTGGTGCCGTCCCAGATCATCCCCATCCCCCACACCAGCCATACATAGCTATAGGCTGTAACCCATAACAGAATTTGATTAGTACATACATCATCAACCAAATTAATTTTTTCAGGTTTAAAACCACACTATAATCTTCAGCATCAAAATGTTGTAGAACACTAAAATGAGTATAGCTTTATATTAAATATATGTAGTTTTAGACTAAAAAAACATATTTCTCTAATCAACATTAAATATGTCCTAACATCTATACCCCAATTGAAATATACCTGTATGATGGAGTAATATTTACGTCACATAGCTCTTTCATCTCAGAACATTAGCAGCACAATGCTATTATAAATCGAAAACAGCCTTACTTCATGCCACAGCTGTTTTCTATTTTGTAGACATAATTGTGTAATATACTAAAGAGTCATGTAAAAGGTATAGTTCAGAGTGAGGCCAATATGATATTGGTGTTTTTAAGTTTGCTTCAGTTTGTGAATGGCTAAGCCTCTCTAGAAAAAACAAAGTTTGACAGTGCTTAATGCTCTGTTACTTGAATACATGTTAAATTACTGGTTGTTTTAAGTTGACTACTGACACAATTCCTTTTTGTGTTTAAAAAGGAATAACATAATAAAATTAGATTTCCTTGTAACTTAATTTATAGCAGTAAACGGGATAGAGTTGAAAGTAAATGAAGAAAGTCACCCCGAAGTGTCCATTGTGAAGTCCACGGACAGCATCTTTACTTCAGTGAAGGACACCTTGAGTCCGTTCATCAGGAAGGCAAGTGGCTTACAAATATATTAGTGGAATATTTGATGCATCTATTTACATGTGTGAAACAATGTCTATTGGATCTCTTTCTCAAAATGCATTTCATTTTCAAAATGTTTTTAAGGACAACCCTACCCCAGTTGTGCTTGGGATAAGAAAATTCACTATGGTTTCAAATTATATATAGCTTGTTTTTCTGCCTAATAAAATTAGTATACTGGAACTGTGATGAGATGCAGAGCCTTAGATAATTACTTTGAATGCTAAAATAGCTTAAATGACAAATTATAGGTGTAATAGAAGTAGATTCATAATGCACTATTCATGCCTGTTGAGCTAGATGTACTAAAAGGAGACATTTGGTATTTTGAAGAACGGGTCTGCATTCCCATGTCCAATCTCTTGATATTTGCATTTATGTTCTAATGTATGCTGGGTGTGGTGTTGGTAACCCTTTGAATTTTGTTGTGTGCAAATATCAATCTCTGAACATAGTTCTGGTTATAAAATTTGTGTTTCATGTGTACATTGTAATGTTAGCACTTCATTATTTTGCACTTCGTGCCTTCCAGTTGGTTTCTTCAGAGTGTGAGTTGGATCTAGAATGAACAGTAGTGAAAAGCCTGAGCAGATGATGAGGATGATAGTGCCAGTCCCTCATAAGCTCTTTAAATATATTTGAATATGATACAATTTCCAAAAGCACAGATGGCCATCAGTTTCCCTGATCTCCTCTGGACCTATTCCAGAGGTCGGGGCATAAATTTGACCATCATATTTTTGGAGGAGTATTTCATGACCAGCGACTACGTTTTGCTTGATCGTAAGGTGAAGTTGGACTTATTAGGTTTGGGATAGGTGTGGCTACGTTGGAACATTACAATTTCACCCTTGCGAACTCCTTTCCCACAAATCAAGCATGTAGTAATCAGTAATGTTAAGTATTTGGTATCTTCTTTTATTCTGTTATTCATATCATTCTAGCCAACAGATGTTTTCTCGCCTGGTAACCTAATCAGGGCTACAACATCAGAACACTTTAGTGCACGAAACACGGGGGTATGAGATACCCAGTTGTTGCCCATGGCACGACTAGTGAAGCAAAAAGAACTACACCGATGTTTTAAATTTCATGATATGGAACCGATATATACTGATCCAATGGTTGTGAATAGGGAGTTGAAATTGCAACGAACAAAAGTCCGGTGGATCATGAAAGTAAGACCGGTTGAGAAAGGTCTAAATATTGACCATGATTTTCAGTATATTTGGGAGGATTGACAAGTGCCTCTTTGTAAGTGACACAACAATCGGTTTCATATTTTGGATAACTTCCTATTCAATTTCCGATTTTCTTCTCATATGGCATTGAGTACAATTATGTATTTTTTCCCCAAGTTGATCAGAAGTTCTCATTTGAGCAATAATTTGGAACCACGTGCCTGACTCTACTGCCAAGCATATTTTGACTGCACTCTTTTGATCCTCACTGCTGATATTACATATGATTATGGTACTGTATATACAGCAACATGTATACTGTACCCATATGGACCACCCATGTCTCCTCTAGACCATGGTTAATCAAAAACATTTTCCAAGGGGCCAATACGTTTGGTCTGTGATGTGACCGAGGGCCACATTGATGGTGGCGGTTGGGCAGGGAGAGTTGGCGGTAAGGTGGGTATAGATGAAGCAAAGCATAATTGCACAATGTAAAACCAGAAAACCTGGTATTAATCCTGGTTTCCCCAATTTATCAAACTGTGAGATCCTAGGCAATTGTTTTATTTCAGTGTCCCTCCTATTTCTTCATTATCACAAATAAGAGGACCTCAAAATAAATGACTTAAGGATGTGCACTGTACAAAGCCTTCTCCTATGTTCGATTTAATAAACTATAATGTTGTTCATTTATAACTGGAACCCAGGTCACCCAAAGATTGCACATTACGACTGATGTGCCTCTTTAGTTCACCATTGGCTTATTGTTAGGATGGAGGGAAAAATTGTTTATAAATTAATGTGTGAAAACCATAACTTTTAAAATAATACTGCTCAATGCACTTGATATAATCTGATAAACTAAGGTGAAAAGGTTCTGCGTGTTAATTGAATACACTTTTTGAATTTTGAAGAGACTATCATATTTTGACTCTCTTGCTGAAAAATGAAGATGTTCTTAAAGTTGAGCAGTGCAGGACTCCCTAGTTACAGCCTTTCTTTAACACAAATTAATTTTTAAATAAATACCTGCCTGTTTATTGAGCATCTTTTTATTATTAGTGCTGAGATGAGTAAACGGCAGCCCAGGGCTGCTGTTGACCAGGGGGCCGCATGTAAAGGTCAGAAGGGGGGGCGCTAGAGGGCGCCAGGCGAAATGGCCGCACTGTAGTGCTGCTCCGTCCGGCTGATCCGCAATCCGCCTAATATCGGCATAAAATAGAGGCACCCAACACTACTCTCCCACCGGTTAGTGTGCAGGAACGTCCCTGGCAGGGATTGAACCGGGAGGAGCGAATGACGAGAGCTGTGGCGCCGGGAGAAGCGGCGTAATGTGCTCCGCTGGAGGCGGGGGCAAGATGGAGGCTTGAGCGGACTGCGGGACGAGCCCGACGGGACACCGGCGCGTTGAGGAGGTCGGAGGCGGTCCTGCATTGTCTGCACCTGGACCTTGAGACGAGGCCAGCTGGCCGCCCTGAGCGCTGCCGGTGCAGGGTGAGGCTTGTGCACTACTGCGGGACAGCACCGCGATCCCCCACTGGCTGCGGACTGCTTGCTGACCTGGCGCGGCTGGTTTGAGCTGCGGGCCGGGACCGAGGGACGCACGGCGGCTTGCCGGGGCCTTCCGGACCAGAAGGTGGACACGCATCGACGCCCGCTGCGGGCTGCGGTAGGTGGGGGTGACCCGGGCCTTGGCCCACGGCTGTGACGGTGGGGGTGGGCCGAGGTTCTGGGTTGCGGCCTGCCGCTTGCGGCCTAAGTGCGGGGCTGGTGAGAGCCTGGCTGAGGCCCCTGATTGAAGACCCCCACTCGGGGGATTGCCTGCGCTTTGAGCGGATTGCGACGTGGCAGAGCAGAGACTTGCTGGTGGTGCTCTGGCTGGTCCCTGTTTCCCTGCCTTGTGGGCCTGGCGGTGCGGGCCGAGAGTGACTGTCTGCCCGGCGGCCGGTGACCGACCCGGTGTGCTGAGAGGGGGCGCCACAAAATCTGGGGCCTGGACCCCAAAGCCATCACGGTGTGTGCCTACGGCTTATGGTGAAGCTGCATCGCTGCCCACCGTTCGATTGGGAGTTTGGGTGAGGATACCGTGGGGGCCTGGCTGATGTCTGGTGGCCCTGTGACGGGGATCAGTTTGCTTGCTGGTGTCCCTTGGGCTGGTTGACCTTCTACCTGCCACCGGGAGGTGTAAACATTTGGCTATACGAGGCATCGCCGCGTTGAGGTGAGACAGCCGCTAAACTTGCTGTGGGGTATAGGATCCCCCTACGCCACGGGAGAGTGGTACTGGGCATATAGCACGAACGTGGTGATTTGCTGGACATTGGCCTGTGGTGGTGCGCTGAATGCGTGGCGCTACAGGGCTATCTGCTCGGGGCTGTTATCTCGACCACTCACCATGGGGAAGCCGGATAAGTCGCAGCCCCGCCTCACGTTTGAGGCGCGAAAGTCGGGCAGGGCTCAACAGAAGGCGGCATCTGACTCTGAAGCTGATGGGAAGGAAGACGGCCCGTCTAATCTGGAGTCAACGCTGCTGGCCATGCAGAAAAGTCTTCAGGCTATAGAGGGGAGCATGTCCACCATCAATAACCGGCTGGACCATATGTCCTCCCAAATGGAAAAACAATCTGCGAGAATGGGTGAGGTCGAGCAGAGGGTATCAACTACTGAGGATGGTCTCACTGAGGTGACGAGCAAGACTCTTAATATGGAGAAGGTGCTGGCGCTCATACAGGCCAAGAATGAGGATTTGGAGGCCCGGTCGCGGAGGAACAACATTCGCGTCACGGGCCTGCCGGAATCGACGAACACCGGGAGAATGGAGAACTTCGCTGAGACCCTATTCAAGGAAATATTCGGTCCCGAGCACTTCTCTTCCATGTTTGTTGTGGAGCGTGCGCACCGCTCTTTGGCGGCGCGCCCTCCCCGGGAGCACCACCACGTCCCATAATAGCTCGATTATTGAATTATCGGGACCGGGACACTATTCTGCGACTGGCCAGGGAGAGGGGGGCCATCAGCTATCAGGGGAACAATCTGTCCTTTTTTCCCGATTTCACCGTCGCAGTCCAGGCTGCAAGGCGTGAGTATGGTGCAGTAAAGAAATTTCTACAGACCGAACACGTCCCCTACGCCATGCTCTATCCGGCGCGGCTTCGTGTGGGATCGGACGGGAACTTTAAGATTTTCTCCACTCCCAAGGCAGCGATGGATCACGCCAGGCAACTGAAGAGACAACGGCGTGAGACCGAAGCAGAACCCGGGGCGAACAACGATACAGATTAAAGAGGACTACTAATATGCTGATTCTAGTACGCCTTTTTGAGTTATAGGGGTATATGTGTACTGACACAGCTATCGTTCAGTCCGGCAAATTACATTGCGATCTATGTATGTTGAGGGAAGCCTCAAGGTTTAGAATTTGCACATGTATTGTAACACAGGTACTAGACCTGATCAGCCACCTCCTAGGCAATGGGAGGTTAGTAGCACTCTGACGCCCCCGTAAGGGAGTTCCCCGCATCACGCCATTGTGTTGTAGTTCTAATGGGGTTTGTTTAGGAAATTTTGGGATGGCTTTGGCACGTTGGGGAAGTCAAAGTGGGTGGGGGTACACAGGGGGAGGGTGGGAATCTGCGGCATGTGTTAGGCGAACTTGATGTCAGAATATGCCAGGTTTATTACATATCATCTTTAATCCAATTAGTATATACTGCGCTGTATGAGTAGTAAGTTAAGATTCCTTACTTGGAATGTTCGTGGCCTTAATAGTCCCAAGAAAATTCGCACTGTGATTGCTGGTCTGGATCGGCTGAATATTCAGGTCGCCTTGCTGCAGGAGACCCACCTCACTAAGGTCTCTGAGAAACATGTGGGTACAAGATGGGCGGGGGTGAGGGTGGCCTCCTCTTTCTCTTCTTACTCACGCGGAGTGATGATACTTGTGAGGAAGGGTATCCCATTTCGAGTACATGGCACAGACATAGATGAACAGGGCCGATTGGCTATAGTACATGGGACGATTGGAGGCATGACTGTTCTGTTGGTAAATGTGTATGGACCAAACGTGGATGATCGCGCCTTTTTTGATGAAGTGTGGAGACGCATTTCAGTGTTTCCTACTGCTGACATTATTTGGGGGGGATTTTAATACTTGTCTGGATGTGGCTGTTGATAGAGAGGGGGCAGGGGTGGCCAGACGCAGGTTATCCACTGATGCCCTTCGGGGCATAATGGACGCTGGCAGTTTATGTGACGTTTGGCGCATGCGTCACCCTGATGCCAGGGAACACACATTCATCTCCACTGTGCACGGCACCTGGTCTCGCCTGGACTATTGGATCGTGTCGGAGGCCGTGTGTACATATGTGGTGGAGGTTCAACACTTAGCCAAAACCATATCAGACCACTCACCGGTGCTGCTTGAGATGCAGGTACCCGAGTGTGTCAGGCCCCCTTTGCATGGCGACTACAACCGTCTGCCCTGACTGACCAGGTGTTCAAACACACTGTGGGTGAAGCTATAAATAATTATTTCAGGGAAAATGCCGGAACGGTCGAAAACGCGGGAGTACTGTGGGAAGCATTCAAGGCAACGATTCGAGGAGTATGCATTGGCGCGCAGGCGGGGGTCTTGAAAGATCTGAGGCGCAGAATCGGTAAGCTTGCAGGGGAGATAGTGGCGCTGGAGCGAGAGTATGTCCAGGGTCCCGCCCCCGCGCTCCTCTCTCAGATCCGCGAACTGGTTACAGAGCACAATGAAACTGTTGACCAGGAAATGCTGCATAGATCTCGTCGCTGCACTGCCCGGTATTATGGAGAGGGTGGACGCCCTAGCCGCTCGCTAGCACAGAAATTAGCGGCGCCGCGCAGCCAGGCCCACATAACCGAACTGCTGGACGGGGAGGGAGTGCCACATTATGACACCCCGGGAATAAGTAAGGTGGTGATGGACTTCTACTCCAATCTGTACAGCAAACGCACCTCTTTGCCAGCCGCAGACGTAAATGAATACCTAGGGGATGTGACTCTGGGCTGGTTGTCCTTGGCACAGCGTGAGTATATCACACAGCCTTTTGATGTAGAGGACGTGAAGATAGCTATTATGTCCCTCCCCACTAGCAAATCGGCGGGATTAGACGGACTCCCTAGTGAGTTTTATAAGGCGTATGTTAAGGAGCTTGCACCAAGGCTACTGGAGGTCTATGCGGAGGCGTATGACTCGGGTACATTGCCCCCTTCTCTTACGGAGGCACTGTTGGTGCTGCTGCTAAAGCCCGACAAAGCGGCAAATGATTGTGGCTCTTATCGACCGCTGTCACTCATAAATATTGACGCCAAAATACTGGCTAAGATGATAGCGGCCAGACTCCAGCCACTGGTACCTAATCTAGTGCTCCCGGACCAGTCGGGGTTCGTGCCCTCTCGATCCACGTCACATAACCTTCGCACTATCTTTTCCACGTTACACTATTTTGAACATGACTTTCAGGCAGTGGCGGTGCTATTGGATGCCGCCAAGGCATTCGATTCGCTCCAGTGGGACTATATGTTCACGACCTTGTTACGAATGGGCCTTCCGCCGTTTTTTTAAAAATGGATCCATTTATTATATACTGCGCCGATGGCCCGGATTCGTGTAAATGGCTGGGTAACTGAGGCATTTGCCATCCACGGCGGCACCAGGCAGGGGTGCCCTCTGTCGCCCATGTTGTTTGCATTGGCTCTAGAACCTTTAGCATGTAGGCTGCGTCAAAAGCACGGGGGGCTGCTTTACGGTTTAGGCAGAGGCCCCTGGTGGTGTCACTGTACGCGGATGATATGCTGCTATACGTCCAAGACCCTGCTATAAATTTATCGGCAATGATACGTGAATACATCAAGTTTGAACGATACTCTGGTCTGGGCATCAATTGGGCCAAATCTACTGTCTTCCCACTCACAGCAGGCACTAGGGAGATAGAACTCGAATTTCCCTTGCGGTGGTCGACCGACCCTGTTAAGTATCTGGGTGTGTGGCTGCACAGGGACCCGGAGGTAGTGATTGCCGAAAATTATGGACGTGTGGTCACCACGATTACGGAACGGGCTGAGCGCTGGGCTAAACTCCCTCTCTCTCTTGCGGATCGCATAGCGGTCATAAAAATGACCTTTTTGCCGAAGCTGCTCTATTTATTTAATAATATCCCCATTCGTCTGAATCTCGCGTTGTTCAATACTTTGCAGTCGTCCATGTCCACGTTTGTGTGGGGAGGCAAAAAACCCCGCTGCAGCTGGAGTTTGCTGGTCCAGCCGTTTGAGCGCGGAGGATTTGAGGCTCCCGACTTACGACTATATTACTTATGCGCGCAGGCGCAGTATGCGCACTTTTGGTACTATCCACAGAAATTTCAGCCACATACTGCTATTGAGGCGGATTCGGTCCTTCCGGGGCCGCTCACTGCTGCGGCCTTGATGGGTGGAGCGGGAGGTCCACGTGGGGAAATCAGCCCTGTGCATTGTACGGCCTGGGCATGGAAAAGTCTGGCCAAGAGGGCGGGTCTGGAATATTTATATACCCCAGCACTCCCCCTCGCCGCGCATCCTGGTATATCGGCGGCGCAGGAGCCGGCGGCCCTGAAGGAGTTAAGTGGAGTTGGGATTACACTTTTGGGAGACTTCTACAGTCAGGGTCGCTTCCGCTCACTGACGGATCTCCAGGGCGGACGAGATACTGGAATAATGCTGCGCTTCACGTATGCACGGGTGCGACAGGCAATTCGAGCGGCATACCCGGCATACCCGATGGAACCGCGTACTCTGATGGCACTGCGGGCGGTGCTGTCGAGTGCAGATCGCAGGGGTCTTGTTACTAAATTATACAACGCATCCCTCAGAGAAACCGATCTCATTGATTCACCTTCCTATAATAAATGGAAGACAATCTTGGGAGACGCGTTCTCGATAGACTCCTGGAGGTTCTGCTGTACGTTGACTGGGCGCTTAACGGCGAACTGTAACCTGCGGATAATCCACTTCAAATATATACATCAGCTATACTATACACCATTGCAGCTGCGAAGGTTTGGGTTGCGGGACAATGCATGCTGTATACGCTGTGGACAGGAGAACGTGGATTTTGTGCATCTGGCCTGGAGTTGCATGGGTGTATACAACTTCTGGGTGAGGGTTGCGCGCATACTTACAGATGTGGTCCTGGAGGCTGTTGAGTGTGTACCAGAGGTGTGCCTGTTGGGATGTGTGCAGAGGCTTAAGCCCTGTAACAGACGGATAGTGGCTATATCTACTCTGTTTGCAAAACGGGCCGTGGCACAGTGCTGGGGTGCAAAAGCTGTTCCAACTGTACAAAAGTGGATTCGCGAATTGTTATATTGCAGGGACCAGTTGGGCATATATGCCGAAGAGCTACCTGAGGCCTCACGTCCCAAGGACTTTTGGGCCCCACTGACGGGATATCTTCTTGGGAATCCAGACTTGCAGTGAGGCGGGATACCTGCTGGGGTGGTAGGTGCGAAAGGACTATTGGGCTTGCAGGGATGTATTGTCATATTCACAATGTATTGCTAGAGGATGTAATGATACTATGCAGCCATGCCGGGGTTCTGGGAGGGGGGTTGGGCGAAGGGTTGTTAGTTGGGGCTTTATGTATGCATTTAGTTGTAATTTAAAGACAAAATTGGCTTGCATTCAGTAACTGTATACAAGGCTTGATGCACCCAGTGTTTGGGGTGATGCAGGATCTTAATGTACAAGTTGGCTAATAAAAAAAAAAAAATTAAAAAAAAAAGAAACTTACCATCTCAAAAAAAAAAAAAAAAAAAAAAAAAAGGTCAGAAGGACCGCATGTGGCCCCCGGGCCGTACTTCGAGTATCAGTGCTCTAGACTGACCCTCTGCTATATTATTTTGCTTATAAGATTAATATGGTGAATGCCGTCTAGTTTGTGAATTTTTATAGTACATATAATCAGAGCGATACCCTCTTGGATTACCCCTTAACTCGCAATGCGAGGACAAGATAATACAATTTTGGATTACTTTAATACTAGATTTGGACTATATTATTTTATTAAGGCATTGCCACTTGATAAATTAGGCAACTTAGTGGATTGCATCAGACAAAATAACATACACCCATACTTTCCTAATATACTACTAATAATATGGCGGATCCTTTTGAGCAAAGCTAGATACGAATTCGAGCTATAGTCCATTTTATATTACTCTATAAGGGCAGGTCTTTATATTCAGACCAGTCAGTTACTAGCTTCGGAATACATTAATTACTTTACAATATTTTTGTCACTTTAAAAATTTGGAATCTCACCAAATGAGACAACATACACCTAGTACTTGCCTAATATAGAACCAATATGGCTGCTCCTTTGAGTAAAGCTAGTTATGAATTATCGGTCTATTATTATACATTATTATAAACACACATCAAGATGTTGCCCATGGAGAACGCCGTCAACACACACCACTCTAAAAAGACCAGACCTGACCGGCCACTCTACTGGTGGTAAGTGTTGCTTTTATGGGCTTGTGACAGCCATTTTGCCTGCACTTCTGAAATAATAATGCTTTTTTCTTTGCAGATAAGTAGCATATTATTGTATACAACACATTATTTATAATAACTTGCGGTTAGCTTCACACTGACTTAGCCATGGAATGTCCAGCACTCCCATAACTAATTTGGGTTTTTATTTTACTTGCAGACTTTGATAGACTGTGTATCATGCTTAACGCATGAGTGACACACATATGACCTAGAGATTTTAGGTAAGCCAAAAGATTTCAGCGATTTCCTTATCTTTCACTTTGATAGTAGGGTTTTCTTCAATGGATAGTATGTTTAATTTACGGAAGTGAATCTTCTCCCCACCGGTAATCGAACTGAGGGAGATACTTTGCTACTATATTTGAACAGCCAGTTATTGGCTCTTACTCTTTGGGACACCATGGCACATATTGCTTCATTTCTGATATACACTGTAGAGTAATAATGTAACTTATATTTCCAAATATTGTAATATGGTCACATATTTACATGCAGAATCCTAGTTACTGTATACTATAGCGAGGGGCACTATCTGGTCATACACTTTCATGTGAAACCTTAGTGACCATACTCTTCACATTACGTGCAATTTATACATAGTTACTACGTAAAAGCCTATATCCCTTTCACGGATTCGTTGAATCGGAGAAGGAAATCACTACATAAACCCAAGTTATACCAGAGTAGATTTACAAATGGTAACTACACATTTAGTCTAAACTCGATATCACATATTTAATGTTTTTTTAAACAACACTGATATGAAAATTACGATCTTCCCTCTATCCCACAGAAAATTCAGTCTATAATTTGGCATGACGTTAAAACAGATGGCACTCCCACAAATTAAGTGTGACCAATACATTTTCATTGGTACTTGGCTCTCTGCTTTCATACTACTTATCCTCTTCTATCACATAAAAACTTGCATATCCCACAGCATGGGACTGGATGTTTAATGGCAACTGCTTGTGTCACATGGGGTTAAAAGTGTTTATTTATGAGTTTCTTACCATGTACCTTACTATAGCACTAGTTTACTATCTGTTATTGGTGACTGTTACACTCATCACCTACAGCCAAAAGTCCCTACTAGTACCATTCTTCACCCCGTGGGTGGAATGCCCTGGTGAAGGTGAATGCTATCAGTTACCAAGTAGACTTTTCATGTATCATATGATTTCTAGCCCTGATAAAGTCACTGTATCGCGAAACACGTGTTGTCTAGAAAGGTGTGAATAACGGCAGGATAAAAGAATATACCAAATACTCAACACAACTGATGATTAAAATTGCTTGATTTTTGGGAAAGGAATGCTGTAGTGTGAAAGTGTAATAACATGGTGGTGGTGGCACTCCTCCTGACCCTCCTGCAAGGGGATGTCTGGGGGGTCCTTAGCCTTAGAACCCCCTACACCCCTCCAGAGGGCTGTCATCAGGGGGCGCACTGTCAGTGCACCTCCTGACAGCTTCTTTGCCTCTGCGCACGCTTCTATAATACGGCATGGGCCATGCCTCCATGCAAATGAGGGAACAGCCTCTGGTGATAGCGCTGTATGCGCACCAGCACTATCTGTATTACAGAAAGGGCCACACAAGTGTGTGCGTCCCATTCTGTAATAATAAAGTGCCCCATGGGCACACAAAGCAGGCACACATGCCCGTTGCGCCCCTGGGGCACTTTCCGTAAAACGGCCCAAGGTATTTCTTTTCTGCAGGAAGAATGTGGTAGACTAGTTTAATAGCCTCCTCCGGTCACATAACATACGTTTGTGCACCCGCCGGAACTCGGGAACATGCTTAAGAAAGTAGCGTTGTGCTAGCCTCAAGTAAGAGACTCTGTAGGGCGTGAGACTGTGAGTATTGACAGAAAAGCAGAGGTGCAGCTGCACAGCATGAGCATTGCACCAGCGTCCAGAGGCCAGTCTCACTTCTGGCAGGCCTCGTAGCCTCCAGTAATTTCAGCACCACCCAAGGCCCCCATGCCTGTCCAAGCTCAACCTACAGCACCTCCCGAGGCCCCCATGTCTGTCCTAGCTCAGCCTACAGCACCCCGTGGCCCCAATGCCTGTCCTAGCTCAGCCTACATCACCGACCGAGGCTCCTATGCCTGTCCTAGCTCAGCCTACAGCACCACCCTAGGCCCCATGCTTGTCCTAGCTCAGCCTACAGCATCGCCCTAGGCCCCCATGCCTGTCCTAGCTCAGCCTACAGCACCGCCCGAGGCCCCATGCCGGTCCTAGCTTAGCCTACAGCACCGCCAGAGGCCCCATGCCTGTCCTAGTTTAGCCTACAGAACCGCCAGAGGCCCCCATGCCTGTCCTAGCTCAGCCTATAGCACCGCCCGAGTCACCCATGCTTGTCCTAGCTCAGCATACAGCACCGCCCGAGTCACCCATGCTTGTCCTAGCTCAGCCTACAGCACCGCCCTAGGGCCCCATCCATGCCTGTCCTAGCTCAGCCTACAGCACCGCCCGAGGCCCCCATCCAGGCCTAGCCTAGCTCAGCCTACAGCACCGCACGAGGCCCCCATCCAGGCCTATCCTAGCTCAGCCTCCAGCACCGCCCAAGGCCCCCATGCCTGTCCTAGTGCAGCCGCCAGCACCACCGAGGCCCCCATGCCTGTCCTAGCTCAGCCTACAGCACCGCACGAGGCCCCCATGCCTGTCCTAGGTCAACTTACAGCACCGCCCAAAGCCCCAATGCCTGTCCTAGTGCAGCCTACAGCACCACCCGAGCCCCCCATGCCTGTCCTAGCTCAGCCTACAGCACCACCTGAGCACCCCATGCCGGTCCTAGCTCGGCCTAGAACACCCCCGAGGCCCCTCATCCATGCCTGTCCTAGCTGAGTCTACAGCACTGCCCGAGGCCCCCATGCCTATCCTAGCTCAGCCTACAGCTCCGCCCGAGGCCCCAATGTCTGTAGTAGCTCAGCCTACAGCACCTCGAGGCCCCCATGCCTGTCCTAGCTCCTAGCTTGATATCAAGTGGACCTGACCTCTTCGCCTCAGTTCTTTGATGGGAGCAAGTTGCACAGTGGATGCGGCCAGTGGAGCGCGAGGTTATTTAAATATTTAATGTATTCATGATAACCTCAGGAAGAAAATAAAAACATAATCTATCCACTCGTGAAGTACAATACACTTTTATAATGTTATGTGATACGTGTCCTATATTTAGAGCCACAATCACTAAATGTTGCATGTTGGTTGTACCAAAAAAGTAAACTAGTACGTTATCTAAAAATGAATATTAAAACGTGATACGTATATACGTAGCGACGCAACGCAGCTCTGCAAAGGTGACACAAGGTTGTTTTCGAAAGGTGTTAACTGCATCCGCTAGTTCTCCACCACCTCTGCTGCTTCGGTTTAAAATTCTGTATTTTTACTGTTTTACATACATAGTGAGCTCAACATAACACACACTATCTGCTTGGCGGGGACCTCATGAAAAAGCTGCTAAATGGTTTTGTTTCTTGTGAGCCCGACTTTTGACCAAGCACACTATGTAATTTGTAGTATTGACTTTTTTCAGAAAGTGCAATCACTGAATGTACAGGGTATATATGAAAGTGATCATGCCCCCTTGTTACTGGAAATAGAACTTTCACTCCAATATACTACCCTGTGGTCATTAGGCTCCTTGAACGGTCATGCCAATGTAGATCATAAAAACGGTAGGATCATCTGGAATTCTAAAGCAATAGAGAGAATGAACATCGTAATCTCAGCTATGCCCTTAGATCCCCTTAATAAAGAAATAAACCTGATAATGAACTACGAAGAGACAGTATCTACGGTAGTCGCATCCCTTCAGGAATATTCTAACAGGCATGAAAAGAGAAGGAGCCTCCAGAAAGGAAAGAGCAAAGGCCATGAATCAGCAAAACTAAATAGCCTGATTAGATTGCAGTTTTTGAACTATACAGGGATAAGACCAGAAGAAATCAAAAAGTTGGGGGAAAAACGTCAACGGAAAAAAAGCGAAAAAACAACAGGACGAAAAAGATAACAAGCATTGGCATAGCCAATAGGTCTCGCTTTTGGGACCTTTATAAGTATTTAGTTATGAAGCACAATATCCTTGGTGCAACAACATCAACTGTTGCATGGCTAAACACTTATAAGGTCCCAAAGGCGAGACCTATTGGCTATGCCAATGCTTGTTTTGTTGCTAGCTGTGCTCTCTGTGGTTCAGTTCACACCCAATCAAGCAAGCTATTCTTCTATGTTAATCTAACAACACAGTCCTGGTGCTTACCATTGTAAACTGCTAAGGTTAAGAAATAAACTTTCCTACGGGGAGTCATCATGCAGTCGCTCCCTTCCCTGAAGCAGTTCTGTTGCTGAACGGGTAGAAGGAATGCGAGATGATATGAACACGGCGAATAATTTTAGCAGTAAGCCACAGTGTGAGAAAATAACTGCGTGGGATGTGTGAGACGGTGGAAGATTGAGGAAAGGGTGGCTAGACAATAATAGAGAGAAAAGAGAAACTATGTGGGAAAGGAACTGCGAGAGGGAAGGGTGGTTTCGAAGGGCGAGTTTACTGTGCAATCATTGGGGGAGTAGGCAAGAGCATCCAATAACCATGAGACATGACAGCGAAGTGGCTGTCAGGGTGAGTAGACCTGGACCAGTGGCATTTTTTTTTTAAGGCATACTCAAAACAAATGGAGGGGTTCCTGTCGTACTTTGAAGGACTTTTTGCAGCTGCGTTCTGGGACCTGTAGTTAAGCTTTTAACAAACACTATGGACTTCAATGCAACGCACTGTTGATTTAAAGCCAGCACGAGCAAAAAGGTGTCGCAAGTGACTCGTGGCCCGCTAGCGGTTTGCAAAAGTACGCGCACGCAAAACGATTATTGTCTTCAGACCAACACTACACTCAGCTTGTGTTACTAACTAATTAGAAATAATGGTCTCACTCCGAAGATCTATTAATAAACCTCTCAGCTCATAATGGTCTCACTCCGAAGATCTATTAATAAACCTCTCAGCTCATTAAATGCATTCTGTACGCCGTCACAGCAGGCGTTCTTAAATATCCGATAAAGGGAAACCCTACTGAAAGGATTCGTGCTGTTGCAGGGAAAATTGGTTCTATTTGTAACCCCACACGTCACGGGTTTTAACTCACAGAACGCCAATGCACTGCTCAGAGTGAGATGACCTGCCCTGAATGATAACTCCTCTTTACTTACACGCACCGCCGGCGGTGTATATGTTAAGAAGGGGGCTGGGTGAGGTGCAGTAGGCCCCTGCCACTGAAAAAGAATGTCTGCTCAGCTAGCGGCCTCGAAAGTCGCAAAGTCACATAATAAAGCATCTAGGTTTCATAAAAGGTTAATGCTCCCTAAAAGCACGTACAGAATCATAGAGAAAAGAAGCAGAGAATGAGATAGAGGATAGCAAAGAAGCCGGGGCAGAAGTAGATAGAAAGGTGTTAAGGGAAAACCTTCAGAGTTGGAGATGAAGGTGAGAGAGGGAAGGAAGCGGACGCCTCGAAGGGCGGTGGGGTCAGGGTGACGAGAAAGGCGCGCGCCTCGCGCTGAAGGAAAAACAAGCTGCGAGACGCGCTCTGTGGTGGGGGAGGGGGAGGGGCATTGAAGCGAGGCGCGCACGCTTGGGCGAGCGAGAGGAAAGCCAGATGGCGTCTCTGCTCGTGCCTGTGCGCGTAACCGCACACTGTATGCCACACAAAGCTGTGGTCGGACTTTTAAAAGCCCACTCACTAAATGTCTCGCCAGAGCAGCGCATGCGCTGGCTCAGGCGTGACCTAAAAACTGGATAGACATTCAACTGGCAGTAAAAAGTAAAAACAGCAAATCATTTTTTGGAGCCTAGCTGCCAAACAAATGGGTATAAAGAAAACAACACAAGCACTTCCAGTGTCAGCATTGGCCTGGAAAAAACACATCTCTAACCTGTATAAATCTAATTCACAGAAGGCAGAAAAATGGCACCAGCAGTCTCAAGGAAAGGGTCAGACAAATACTGATATAATAGCCTCAACAACTAAGCAAATAGCTTATCTTATAAAGGCTGCAAGATCCACGGCAGCTATGGGACCGGATGAGATCCCGATTAAGGTCCTTCAATCAAATCCGGACGAGTCGAGCAAATTTCTATCCCCCCTATTTCTTTACTGTTCTTCAACAGGAGATATCCCAAAATCATGGTGGGGGAGTATAGTGGTTCCTATTCTAAAAAAAGGCTCCCGAACAGACCCAAAGAACTATCGGCAAATAGCCCTACTCGACGCAACGGGAAAGATCTTTGCAGCCTGTGTCTTGGACCACCTCAAAGACTGGACCTTTTCCAGTGGAGTAATCCCTACGTCCCAGGCAGGATTTCGCTCAAAACATTCAGTAACAGACAACATTGCAATTCTGCAAACGATACTTGACAAATATGTTGTGTCAAAATCACAAATTGTATATTGTGCCTTTATTGATTTTACTACGGCTTTTGATAGAGTAGACAGACCAACACTTTGGAAGAAATTGGTGAGGATGGGAATCCCTCAAGATCTACTTACAATAATTATATCCCTCCATACAGAAACATGGTGCAGAGTTCAAATGGGGGGGCTCAAAGGGTTTAACTAGTACAATTCCCACGCTAAACGCTCTCAAACAAGGTTGTCTCCTCGCTCCCTTGCTATTTTCCCTTAAGCGACTTACCAGAGCACTTTATACAAGTAAAAAATGTCTCTCCGAAACTGGCACTGAGTGATGTACACATTTTAATTTACCCGGACGATATCGTGATTTTAGACCTTACACCGATAGGGCTCCAAAGAAACCTAAATACATTAAGTAGCTATGCAGATGACAATTTCTTAACCCCAAATATTTCAAAAACTAAAATGTTACCTTTTAGGGGAAAAAAGCGACCACGACCTTTTAATTGGACACTAGGGTGGAAACCATTAGAATCTGTCAAAGAATATACTTATCTTGGTCACATTTTCTCCCAAACTCTACAGAATTATCCCCACCTACATCACATAGGTTGAAAGGCAGATGCCCACGTAGGAGCAATGCTGAAGCTATACTCCTCTTCTGGAAATAGACATTTACAAACTCTGTTGGAAGTCTATCGTATGAAAATTCCCCCCATCTTAACATATGGGCTAGAGTATATACACATAAAAACCTGGAAATCTGTAAAATCAAGAGAAGGAAATTCCTTACAGAAATTGACAAGAGTAAATCAAGCTGTCCCGGCTCAAGCATTACGCCTTGAACTCTCCCCATCCAGCATACACGCAAGGGCTATCACGAATATATTAAGATGGGCTTATTATCTTCTGCATGCTGACCCTGGCTCCTTAAGGCACATTTTAAAATCGGAAACTTTTAGAGAAGAGTCCTTTTAATAAGAACCTTAATATAACTTTTAGTCAGTCTCACTGCACAGTAGCACTTTTGCAATCCTGGACACCGGCACTTTTGAAGCTCTTTATAAAAAATATGGTCCCAAGATTAAGCTTCGATCTGGACGTAGAACATTTTTTACAATTAAAACACTATAAAGAATATACAAAAACTATAGACTATAAATCCCCAGAGAAATATACATACTTCTCATTAGATCATAGGGTCCGGCGCTGTATTCTTCTACTGAGGCTAGAAATCCTCCCTTTGAAAGTGTATAAAGCAAAGTGGAACAAATCTGAAAATACAACTGGGCTTTCTGATTTGTGTAAGGGAGGAATTTTAGATCTAAGTCATGTTGTTTCTGTTTGTCCTAACCCAACCCTAGTAGAAGCCAGGATGAGGTATTTAAGGCCTATGAGTATCAGATGCAATGCTACGTCTATACAAAACCTAATTAAGCTCTGTAAATCACCACCGGATGAACCCACTTGTTATCAATTGTATGAATTTTTAAAGAGTTTTCTAAAGTTGTTTTAAAATCCATGTTGATAATGTTTTAAATATTTAAAGCTGATATTATGAACTATCACCTTTAAGTACAATCTTGCCTTTTCAAACGATCTAACTAAGCTCTGGGAAACCTATAGGATGAATGCACCTGTTATTAGCCATATAAATATCAAATGAATTTTATTTTAAATACGTCGCCAAAACTATGATGAAATGTTTTAACCTTAGAAATGCTTAAAGCTGATGTTATGGGTGTCATTATAAATGTTTTAAAACTATGTTTGTGTATTTGTTGACCTCAGCTTAGGTCTATATCAAATTTAAAATAAACTCTCATTTATTTTCCACTTCATATGGTTACCTGTTCTGACACAGTTTCTATAATGTTATACGCTTTATACAAAATGGGGTCATTTCGGCATTATAATTTTTTCTTTGTACTTGTGATAAAGTGTCACTGTAGTGCCACATGTAAGGCATTCAAATGTCACACATATGCACACAGAAAACATGGAAATGTCACACATGAGGAGACTGAAAACTTGTAGCTATGCTTTGTTCTGTCACTTAACATGTTTAACATCTGTCTATAGTTTTAAAAAATGAAGGATTCACAGTCCATAGTGAACATCTAGGAAGCCTTTAATTTGAAGGAATTTATGCAAACTGCATTTCCTAAGTTGCGTGCAGGTCGTATACCGTGACTCTGCAGTCTCTTTTCCGTCCTCCAAAGAGGGTCTCTTTGATGGTTTCCATTTGTGGGGCATTAGTTTCCAGGTTGTCAGGCCTATTTTGAAAACTATGTTCTAGGAAAATGGGCTGGGAACGGGTGTATCGGACTGCCTGGGGTTTGCAACGACCCAGTTGTCATTTTGATTCCAATCTGTTACTAATGTATATCCTGTGCATATCCTGCCACCTAGAGGTTACGTAGGGAAAGTGCAGCATTTTCTTACAACTTTATTCTGAGTATAGTGCGAGTGCATTTTTAACATCGATTATGGTGTCACAACATCGACTTTCGTTGCATTTCATACCGGTTTACAAAATCATAAAGAATTATCTATAAAACATTTTGAACTAACATATTACTATAATATAGTGAACATTCCATACAACATTACAGACTTTAATGTAAAAAGGATATTAATTTTCTTTCAGATGTTAATGATGAGCCAATTTCTGGTTCTTGCAAGCAGTTCACATCTGAATAAATATACGTGCACATCCAGATAAAAGGGCTGTTATGGATCAGAGCATATAAATAAAAAAATGTATAGATTATTGGTCATTGCTTGCGAATCTCGACTCGTGTCAACATCACTCGGCCGAAGTTAACCATTTGAAATCCTATTTCTTTGTAGTCTCTGTTGTCCGCATGTAACAATGGTGACAGTAACATTGTGGCCAATACTGTGGCAGAGATGCGATTGAAAATCAAGGTCACATTTAACTGCTTTTAGAAGCAGAATGTGTGTAACTTGTGGCTGTAGATACACCTGCTCTGTTTACTTCTGCCATCTAGTGTTGGGCCCAAATGTTTGCAACTTCTTTTTTGTCGAAGAAGTCTGAATCACAAGACCTGTTTTGACTTCACCTAGGCTCCACCATGCACCTGCACGTTGGCTCCACCTCAGACTGTTTTCTTCCGCCTTGTGCTTGCACGTTTGGGAACGCGGCTTTGGAATCTATTTTCTTTCTTTTTGGTTCGAGCAGTTCACAACTTTGACAGCGTGAGAATCTGCAACACTGGGAGCTAGGATGTGATGGTCACCATCAATTAAGCTTTGACAAACCACTGCCCCGAGACACCATTCTCAATTAGTCTATAGTCCTGGTTGACACTTCTTGAAGAATGCACCTTGCGCAAGGGTATGGAACTTATACTCTTGCAATTCTGCCCTAGGTCTATCACAAAATACCCTGGAGCTCTCATCACGATGTCTGTAACTGATGTCTCTTCCTGTGGAGGCTTCTTTTAAAGCCTGCCTCACCCTCTGCTGCAAAAAAACTTTAAGGTACTGGAACGAAAGGAGGTCGGCCCATCACAGACTGCAAAGACGAGATTTGTCAGATGCCGAAAGATATGCCGGGTGCGGAGGAGGAGGAAGCTAGGCCCCCTGACATTCCTGTGATCAACCAGAGGAGAGCCCAGAAGCTGTTTTCTCCGAGGCCTCCGACATCGAGGAGGAGGTTGCGTATCTCAAACCATGTGCAACACATGCCAGCCTCAGGGCTGAACACCAAGTCCATACAAATCACATCTACAGTGCCTCAAGGTCAGTCTTGAGCCCCAAAATGTACGGAATCAATGGAAGCAATGAACCACTCCTGCAGCAGCCGGGCATCGAGACCGGAGTCGGGCTGGAAGTGGCACAAACCTTCGGGTTACGCTCCTTCAGTCGGCACACCCTGGAATTGAGCATCTGATAGAGACATCTAGTCGCAGATTCCTTAACTTAGAATATCCCCACGCGTCAGACTGGATCCGGAAAATCCTTTTTCCCAGCAATACCTCTGCACGCCGGGAGGCGGCGCCGCTTGGCTCCGTCCTGACGTCGCCCACGTTAGTGACATCAATGGAGCCATATAGGCTGCTTACTGCGTGCTGACATCAGTTTTCTTCTTTTTCGTGTCCTAACGCGGATCCGGGAGAGTAATATCTCCGGCCTATTTTTGTATTTTCAGGCATTCTAAATGCTCCTTTTTGCGTCCGAGGAACAGTGTGTTCGATGCCTGCGGGGTTCAAACCTTGCCGGTCGCGCCAGATGTCGGCGACTGACCCGCACGAAATCTGTATGTGGTGCTTGGGCGAGCACCACGACTCCGTGGAGTGCAACGCTTGCCAACAGCTGCGGCCCAAAGCCCTGCGGGATCGCCGCATGAAGCTGCTGTCTGCGCGGATGTCCCGAACTGGCCCCACCCAACGCCGGTCTCCTTCTCCGGCAGAATCGTCAACACGGCGCCAGCGATCAAACGACGACGCTCCTGTTAGGGGCAGGTCCCGGGAACGTTGCCATCCTTCGCCTCCTTCTGGTAAGCACAAACAGAAGTCGCACAAATCGTCGGCTTCACGCCGACATCATGCTGGGGCCTGTGGCTGACGACCTTTAAAACACTCTGGCCCCCAGCAGCCGGACCCCGCATATCCACCATTTCCGGGTGCCGGGGCAACTCGTCCTCAGATGGAGAACTACTGCAGGGCTCTGCAGTCCTTTCTTGCATTACCCCCCCTCCCTGGCGTGCCTTCCGGCCCCACAGGCGGGGTGGGGTCTCAGGTCGACACTCCGCCGGCGGGTTCGCCCTCGGCTCCGACCGAGCGCACTGACTCTGACTCCAGAGTCGCCGCAACATCGGGACACGGCCCGGAGGGGCATCCCACGTGTCTAGCCCTTCCTTGGCGCCGGCGCACAGCCTTACGGGGCTCCCTGCGACATCGCTGGAGGTGGCTGCGGCGCACATCACCACTTCGGCGCACTCTCTCCCCGCAGGTTTCCACCTCGGG
This sequence comes from Calotriton arnoldi, assembly GCA_963921515.1. Taxonomy (NCBI): domain Eukaryota; kingdom Metazoa; phylum Chordata; class Amphibia; order Caudata; family Salamandridae; genus Calotriton; species Calotriton arnoldi. The sequence goes on from CAWUFW010000009.1 coordinate 1,005,080, forward strand.
TGATGTAGAGTCGGTGCCCGTCCGACTCCGAGCGGTCGACACCTCTTCGGAGGTCGCCGACGCCGGCTCGACTCGGACGGCCGACGCCTCTTCGGAGGTCGCCGGCGCCGGCTCCACTCCGGCAGCCGAGGCCTTTTCGAAGGTCACCGGCGCCGGCTCGACTCCGGCAGCCGAGGGCGCCGGGTCGACTCCGGCGGCCGAGGCCTTTTCGGAGGTCGTCGGCGCCGCTCCACTACGGCAGCTGAGCCCAACTCGAATACGGTGGTCGAGGCCTTTTCGGAGGTCATCGACGCCGGCTCAACTCCAGGAGTAGAGGCCTTTTCAGAGGTCGATGACGCCGGCTTGACGCCCCCTCGGCTCCGTTCAACGCCATTACCATCTCCGGCTTTATTAGTGGAGGATGTACTTATGGTGGATTCACCGCCCCCTGAGTCATTTCAACGCTCTCCGGAGCGCACGCAGATGGGGCATTGGCCTACTCCTTTTGCTGAGTTTCTTTTGAGCGGCCGGATTAGCTTGCGCCCGTCCCCTACAGATAACTTGCTCTCCCCACCTCGTGGTGCCACGGACGCTAGTGGGACATTTGTCAAGGCTGTTTGCAGGGCTGCAGCCATTTTACGCATGCAGCTGCCCTCTGTCTCTAGGCCTTCAGAGCCTTTGCAGGAACTTCTCCACCAGGGCGCGGGGAACGTGGAGCCATTATTGCCGTTTGCGGAGTCATTATTTGACATCCTTCTTGGAACATGGGCAAGACCCTCTTCGGAGGACCCCGTGGATCGTGCTGTAGCACATCGCCATCGGCCTGCTCCCACTGACCCCGCCTGTTTGACCCTCCATCCTGGAGCTGGAGGTCTTGTGCTTGAGGCAGCCCTCTCTATCACTCCTGTTCCGTTGCACCCTCCCACTCGGGAATCTCGGTGTTTGGAGTCATGGGGCCGTGATGTGTTTGCATCCGCCAGCTCCGCACTCCGGTCCCTGAACACCTTGTGTGTGTTTGCTCGGGCTACCTTTGCCCTTTGGGACGCTGTCGAGCAGCTCCTTCCCTCCTTGCCGGACATCTCGCGTGCCGATCTGGTCCGCATTATCAGTGATGGCCATGATATGGCGCATTTTTCAATTCGGTCTGACATGGACACCACGGACTCGGTAGGTCGTGCTATGGCCAGGTCGGTTGTCTTGCGCCGCCATGCGTGGTTGCGCGATGGCGTTTTCCCACAACATATTCAGGAGCGGCTTAGGGATCTGCCATTTGATGGGATCACTCTTTTTGACGCCCATGCTGACTCGGCGGTCCGACGACTCCTGTCTTTGGTTGACTGTCTTCCCAGGTTTTAATCCTGTTGGAGGATTTTACAATACGTGACGGTGCCGTCACGTTCTTTTGTGTTGCCCTTTGTGGGTTACTAAGGTTCTCAGTTGCGTGGCTGTTCAGCTGTTTTCTTCCCTTCTTCTGGTACAGCGGTATGACTGTGTTGCCTTTCGTTTGAGCCTCTGCCTACGAGCGTGTCTCAAGAGGGACCCTTCTTTATGTAGGGTGGTGCCTTAACCTATGTGGGGTATTTGTTGCCAATTATATTGCTACTCTTCCTTGCCTAGGAACTTTTTGCAGTTCACTCTTCCTACTATTGTAGGATATCAAATCTGGTGAGATCCATGGGCTTGGTTTCTCTCCAGGGGTGGCGTATTGGTTGTCTACGGTGAGTCCGTGACACATCACCGCCTCCATAGGGACATTCGTTCCCTGATGTTTGCTTCAGGGTTTTGTCACACCTGTTCATTCCGGGCGTGTTCTTACAGCCTCGCTGTGCGCATCTTGCTAGTCTACGGGTGGACATGCGCCCCTGGGGGGCAGGTTCCTCTGGTACGTTCCGGAACAGGCAGGTTCCTCTGGTCAGTTCCGGAACGGTGTCTTCTGTATTCTATGAATTCTTGCATTCTTTTTTTTTTTGTTTGTTGTTGTTGTTGTTGTTGTTTAACATGTTTATTGAAATAAAGCAAAATATACAAAGGAACAGGCATACCACTCCAAAAGTACAACATTGTAGAATAAAGATAGCAAGTAACCATAAACCGGAATCTGCAAATAACTGAGCATAGCAATACAAAACCCCTAATGGAAAGGCAGCTATGCGAAAATGTATAGGAAAAAGATGAAGGAGAAAAAGAGAAAGTAGAAGGAGAGAAAGAAGGGAGAGAGGAAACCATCATCCAAGAATAAAATCGTCATATAACAGTTGCCACAACTTTATAATGATAACATTAAGTCAGGGCCACTGCAATTATGTGCCAGGAGAGTTCCAAATTATGTGGCAGGGTTTTTAAAAAAAATGTTTTATTGATTTTATTAAACCATACACAGCTGCAATAAAGAAATACAGTGTAGCACATTTATGTCATATGGTGATATACTCATCCAAAGTGGTGGTACATACAGTACAATAGTGCGCGTCTGTGTCGTCTAAACAAACAAAACTGGAAATAAACGTAAACTGTTTCCGCCTACAATGGTAATCATCACATCTATATATTCTGAGATGTATAGATTTCAATTACATGTATCTCAAATGTTACTGGGGTTTAAGTTCCGTCATTTGCCCTTATTCGCATTTTTGCACCCATATAGAGTTCGATTCTCTGTGTCCTAGGTTCAATTCACCCGCTCTTCTGTATGTGCTACCCTAAGCCTGCATTGCCCTCTCGTTCTACTGTTCCCCTGGTATATGTCCTCTTGTACCCAGCCACGTTGTATAGGGTTCCCATATGTCTTTTGGGCGTGATCTGCTTGGCATTAACTCCCAATAATAGGACAGTTGGTCTTTGCAGTAGGTAACAGTAGTCACCCATTCCGCCATTGTTGGGGGCGGCTTTTTTTCCCAGTGTACCGCCACCAATCGTTTGGCCAGGAGTAACAACATGGCTATTAACTTCCTTCTTCCCTTGTGTACCTCCAGCACATACCCCAATAGAGCTATCAACGGAGAACATACTATGGGACAGCCCGTCATGTTTCCTATGTGAGTGAATAGTTCGACCCAAAAGTTCGCTATCGGTCGGCATTCCCACGCTAAGTGGATAAATGTGGCTTTCTGATAGCCGCACCTCCAACAACACGTGTCCTGTTGTAGACCCATGCGGTGTAGCTGCAGTGGTGTCCGATATAACCGGTGTAGGTAGTTAAAGTGAATCAGCCGAAGTCTATAGTTCGGCGACAAATGTTTCAGTTGGGTACAGCAGAACGTCCACTGTTCATCTGTAATGGTGATACCTGTGTCTCCCTCCCACTCTATTTTAGAGCGGGCCACCGCAATAGGCGTTTCCCGCTGAGTAATACTATATAGTCGTGTAATAAGTTTACGCGCCGATGGCACCGAGATTATATGCTCTAACGCTGGCAGCGTAGGAGGTATTTGCGGATAGTCGTCATAACATGCCTTGCAAGCTGCTCTTATCTGGTAGTATAACAGCATGTCTAGTGCTGTAGGCGTGGTCTCCTTGCACATCTGTTGTAGTGTAATGAATGTGCCCTCTGGGAAAACATAATTGCCTGTCAGAAGTGTGTGTGAGGTGGCCCTTTGAGTGGCGGCATTGTCCATTAAAGGGGGGATGAGGGGGTTCCCGATTATTGGCATTGATGGCGCAAACAGTACCTTCAGGTGAGCCCTTTTGCTAGCCCTCGCCATGCCCATCTGAGTGTTTCTACAGTGTCTATTTCCGCCCGTGGGCGCTATGTTTTTGATAGAGTGCTGTGTTCAGTGGGAGGGGGGCGACTTTGTCTAACTCGATCGCTACATGTGGTTGATATGGTGTGGGATGCTGCCAGTAATGAAGGAATTGTGCTTGCGCACAGTATGCGTAAAGTTCGAAGTCCGGGGCACCCATCCCCCCTTGTGTGAAGGGCAGGGTTAATATATTCCATGATATTCGGGGTTGTTTTCCAGCCCATACCAATTCTAGTACGGTTGAGCGTAGGCGTTTGAAAAAGGAAGAAGTTAGCGGCAGTGGTACATTTACAAAAAGATATAACATTTTTGGGAGTATTACCATCTTTGTTATCGCTATTCTGCCCGCTAGGGACAACGGCAGAGTTTTCCATCTGTGCACTTTCCTCTCCAACCAGTCTATTGCTTTTCCATAATTCTCCGACCATAGTTCCTGCAGATCCCTACTAATCCAGATCCCCAAGTATCGTATCGGGCCTTCAGCCCAAGGTATGGGGAAGTCCGTGTCAAAGGGGGCGGTGCAGTCCGTTAAGGGCAATATTGTTGATTTTTTCCAGTTTATCTGGATACCCGTCAGGCCTCCATATCGTATCAGTTCCCTCATTACCGGTGCGAAATTTGATTCTGGGTCAACCAGATATATTGTCATGTCATCTGCATACATTGAGACCAGTAGGCCTCTCGAAGTGAACCCAATACTTCGCTGCGTATGGTGTTGACGAAGACGGGCCGCCAAGGGCTCCATAGCTACCGCAAAAAGGAGCGGCGAAAGTGGGCAGCCTTGTCTGGTTCCCCTTGTTATGCAAATGGGGTCTGATATCTGGCCATTTACCCGAACTCTTGCGCTGGGAGCAGTGTATAATAGTTTTATCTGCTGCAGAAACATAGGACTTAATCCGATTCGACCTAGTAGCGTGAAGAGAAAGTTCCACTCTAGGGAATCGAAAGCCTTTGTGGCGTCTAAGAGGGCCGCTATGGCCTGTGCCTGTGGAGCCAGGTAGTGCAGAAGGGCGAAGATGGTCCTTAAATTATGCGCCGTCGAGCGGCCTGGGATAAACCCCGACTGATCAGGGAGTACTATTATTGGAAGAAGGGGTTGCAGCCTATTTGCCAACAGTTTTGCATAGATTTTGGCATCTAAATTTATCAGGGATAGAGGGCGATATGAGTCTGGCTGGGTGGGATCTTTATCTGGTTTGAGCAAAGTTATTATGGTGGCTTCTCGTAGGGTTGGCGGTAGTAGTCCAGTGTCTTGTGCTTCTTGGTATACCTGCACGAGTCTTGGGGCCAGGAGATCGACATATTCCTTGTAAAAGGCGGCTGTCAGGCCGTCTCCCCCCGGGGCCTTACCAGCTGGCATGCTGTTTATGACTCGCCGTATATCATCTACTGTAAATGGTAAGTCCATATATTCACGGTGCAAGTTATTGCACCATGCTAAGGCTATCGTGTCCAAATATTCTATAATGTCAGCCTCTGTTGTCTCTGTCTGGGAAGTATAGAGAGTCTTGTAGAATTGTGTCATAGTGTGTAATATTTCTGCTGGTGTATGTGAGGGCGGTGCATCTGTATTTCGGAGTTCAGTAATATAGTCCGATCCTCTCGGTGTACGCAAGAGTCCCGCAAGTGTTCTACCCGGACGGTCTCCTTCCCCATATCTGCGTGCTTGCGTGTATTTATGTAGGTATTTGGTTTCCCGCCCTGCCTCTTCTTGAAACTCTGTGAGTTTGCCTCTAATTTGAGCTAACGCGGTTGGAGACAGTGTGGTGCAATAATCACGCTCTAGTTCTTTTATCTCTCGCTCCAAACGGGCCATCGTGTTGCGAATATCGCGAAGTACTCCTGTTTTCAACGCTATGCATTCTCCCCTGGCGACCACCTTGAATGCCTCCCAGAGAGCCCCTGGCGAATCTACAGTGCCTTCATTTATTTCAAAATAGTCTGTAATTTTTTTCCTGAGGTCTTCCCTAAATACCTGGTCCAGTAGGGCGCCGGAGGGGAATCGCCAGCTGAAGGGTTTGTGATATGTTTGTGGTATAGTGAGTTCAAGTTGTACTGGAGCATGATCCGAAAATGTGCGTGGATGATGTGTTACGCTGGCAACCCAAGCATGCAAATCTTTTGTAGTGAGCCAGTAATCTAATCTTGACCAGGCATTCTTATGGTGAGTGATGCAAGTCCCTTCTCTGCTATCCGGATGCAGCACTCTCCATGAATCTATCAGCTGCAGGTCATCAATGATTTCTTTTAGCATAGAAGCTGCCTGCGGGTGATGCACCCTGGACGTTCCTATTCTGTCTACCTCCAGGGATTGGACCACATTGAAGTCTCCCCCCCACAGTATTGCCGCGTCTCCTAGCGTTTGGATCTTCCTCCATATTTGCTGAAAAAACTCCGGACAGTCAATATTGGGACCATATGTGTTAATTATTACTACTGGACTATTATTCAATGCTCCCTTTACCAGAATATATCTCCCTTCCGTGTCGTTTATTGTTTTATGAGTCTGCCAGTGTAGGCCTCTGCGTATCAGTATCGCCACCCCACGAGAGTAATTAGAGTATCCAGAGCTAAATATCTCCCCCCATCTACTGTTTTTCAGTGTGTTCTCCGCTGCACTTGTCAGATGTGTTTCTTGCAGCAAACAAATGTCTACTGCGTGCCTTGTAAGGTAGGATTGCATAAGTCGGGTTTTCCTACGGTCATTTAGCCCCCGGATATTCCAAGTGAGGCATTTGAGGGACTTTACTGCAGTGTTACACATCGTGGAGTAGTGCACATTAGGTTTTCAGCCATAAGGCAGGTCTGCGTGGTGAACCACCTCGATATAACGTGAAGTCTGCATGTTGGGCTATTCTTAATGACAATAGTAGTAAACGTGCGTGTCTGTGCGATTTACAGCTCCCATTGCATATAGGCAGTGTGATTATCAGCGGAAACCATGAACCATCCCACCTCCCACCTCCCACACCAACCCCCCAAACAGGTTGTGTTTTCCCCCGTAACCTTACAACCATTTTCAACAAAACTCCCAAACAGCGGGAGTAAGTGGGAGTCGTCCCGAGGGGATGCGTGGGTCTGCTGGCGAACACCCCTGCCGTGAGCCGCAGGGTGGCCGAGCACGCAGTGTTCGAGTTTGGGTCGCTGCTTACAGTTGGTTACGTGAGTCCCCCATAGTAGGCCCACTTCTTCGACTCACCCGGCCTAGTGCTCTATGATCCATCTATATGGCAGCAGTGAGTGTCCCATGCATAAACAACTTGAATAAGGTAGAAAAGTATTTGAGTCCCCTTGATTTACGTGGCATCGGGCTCATGTCGTTAATTTTGATTTCAGTCATTGTCGCTCAGGTTCTTCCCAGTGTTTTCGTCAACTTCCGAGGTATGCTGTTTGTGATCTTTCGCCATCTGTTTAGCATAGTTCAAGGCTGCTTTTGCGTCTGTAAAAAAGGTGGGACGGCCGCGGCCCTGAATTTTGAGCTTTGCGGGATATATCAGAGCATATTTAGTGCCCGAGCTGTTGAAGGATTTTTTTAGCCGGTAGAAATTCACGGCGGGCAGCTTGCACTTGTATAGTAAAGTCCGGGTAAAGCGATATATTATTACCTTGATATTGAAGGGAGCCTCGTTCCCTGGCCAAACGCAGAACCGCGTCGCGGTCACGATAATTGAGTATCCGCGCCAGGATAGGTCTTGCTTGTGCGCCCGGTGGAGGTCTAGGGCCCAGGGTACGATGTGCTCTTTCTATTAGAAACATTTGGGACAGTTCAGATCCGAACAACTCTTTCAACTTAGCTTCTATGTATTTCTCCATGTTTGGTATGTCTGTTGATTCAGGAATGCCAGTAACGCGTATATTATTTCTGCGCGACCTGGCTTCTAAATCTTCATTCTTGTTTTTTATTACGTTCAATATCGCGTCCATTTTTAGCAGTTTGTCACGTGTCTCAGTTTGGCAGTCCTCTGTGTCAGATACTCTCCTCTCCAGAGTGTCCAGTCGGTTTTCGTGTTTGTCCACTCTTTGCGATATTCTATCCATGCGCTCAGCCAAAGTGTCTATTTTTGATCCGATCTCTTGCAGGCTGGATTTGAGATCTTTAAACATAGAACGGATATCCTCGTCGGGTACTGGGCCCGCCGCAGCATCTTCAGCATTCTCCTGCACGGCGTCGTTATCTTCAGCGTGTTTGCTCAGTTTTTTGTCGAAATTGAGTCGGGGCTGACGAGCATCCGGTTTTCCCATCTTCGCGGTAGCGAGTGTTGCGCTTCCTTGGTAGTTGTCCACCAGTCTCCCCACCCGCCGTCTGCTTTTCGTGCCGATGGTATCCACGGTGAGTGTTGCCACTGCCTCGTCCCTTTATCTTCCTGTTGCCGTGATATGTGCCACTAGTTGTAACTGACCGTCCCCCTGTGTGACAGTCGCGATGTGTCTTATCTCCTTCTGTTGTGGCCCACGCGCCTTAGTGCTGTCTGGTGTGGACGTGTAGCATGGAGTAGTCGTCTGTCACCTGTGCCTGCACCTCGCCTTGGCCCCTTCTGGCCTGAGGTCTCCCTTCTTATGCTCTCTGTGAGTTCGCCACACCACCTTCCCATATGCCTCGAGGTGCGCTATGAGCCGGTTCAATATACACATCTCATATTTGCTGCCGCCTCTTGTGCAAAGCGGCAATATATTACTGGTTTCTCCGCTACTCCCGGTTCTGGCGTGCGATCGTACCCTGCGGAACGCAGTATTTCAGTAAGTTGGCCCGGCTGCAGCTGTTGTACTCGGTGTGCCCTCTCCTCCAGCTATATGTTGCGTATCAGCAAAAAGGCGGCTTATACCGAATTTCTATCGGTCGCTGTACCACTACAAGTCCGGCAGAGACCCCCAGCCGCTATTTGTCCTGGCTCTGCCAGTGTATGATAGTGCCACCTTCGCCTCTGGACTTATGTCTGGCTCCCGATGGTGCGTCCGCCGGAACGCGGTGTGTTCCCGCGCAGCCCAGCTCCGCTTCATGTTATGTACAGCGCCTACGCTTCTCGCCGCCGCAGCTCCCCAGGTCTGAGAGCCTGTTATGCGCTTCAGTGATCAGGGGGCGCCCCTCCGGATCTTCACCCGCTCCGCTGCGGTAGGCAGCGGCGTGCCGCAGCCTCCGCCGTTCTATGCACTAAAGCACTCACCGCTGAAATGTCGGTAGCTCGCCTGGCGGTCCGTAGTGTATACCGGTAGGGCACCTGGATCTCCGTTGGGCTCAGCCCGTCTTCGCCGCAGTCTGGGCTTTCGGCCCTCGGCACTCTCTCCGGGCTTCCGTTGATGTAATGGTCACGCGAGTCCCCGGCTGCAGACGTACAGCCGCGCGATCAGGCCGCATTCATGTGGCGACTCGACTTGTATCGGCCCAGTAGAAGATCTTGGGGCTCGAGTTGCCTCCCACGTTTGTCCGTTACAGTTCCACCCGTGTTGGCACTGATTTTCCGTCAGCTTTCCCCAGTTCTCTCTCGGATAAATTGCGGAATTTGGTCTCGGCCGGCGGAGCCGCTTTAACTTGCGGCCATCTCGCTGCACAGCGTAGCCACGCCCCCATGAATTCTTGCATTCTTGATGCAAACCCGGCAAGGTTTCCGGTTCCTTGCTTCTTGCAGAACACAGGGTCCGGTTAAATCGTTCCTATCCTCCCCATATTTCTTCATTCTGAAGGAGTACCTCTTCTCGACATTCTCCTACTTGCTGAATGGGGTCGGTCTATGGCGGACGGTGCTTTTGGGCGACAGGCCTATGTCTGTGCCTTATCTCCTATTTAACGTTTCTTCAATTCACCATTAAGTGGCAGACTTCATGCCTCTTAGTGTACATATCGTAGGTTATACACGCCACAAGGGTGTTCCCATTCTAGGTTCTTTTTGCCCTAGTATTAGGCCTTCTTGCACACTCTCTCTTTTCGGGATCCAGTCCCCTATGTGTTCCTGGCCCTGCCAGTTATCTACTCACAGCGGCACCTTTTGATACCTTTGGCTGCATACCTACCTCGTGAGCTTGCTCCACGACAACTCTTCTGTTGTCACATGTCCTACGGGGTACACATTGTTATGTGTTTTTTATTACACACACGAGCCTTCTCTTGCGGCTCCTGTACTTCCCCGGTCAGTCTTCGGACTGTCCCCTGGTTTAATTTTTTGGGCATCCCAGGTAGTGTATGTTCAGGCGGTATGCTGTACCGTTCTCACGTTGTAGGGTCCCTTTGGGCCTTTGTTCCTCATGGATCAGGAGAACCAGTGCTGGGCTCCTTCTTTCATGGAGTCGCTGCATTTTCTCTTACGTGGGCACTGACCCTTCTGGTTCCACATTTCCTTCGTCTGTGTCTGAACGAGAGAGGTCCCACACCATCCCTCGCCGGCTTGTGGTGCTTTTGCCGTCCCTTGGCCATGTTCATTTCGGAGTTTCCTGGGTCTAATGTCAGCTGCCTGGCATTGCGGTTCCCACCGTGTTTCCTTGGCCATTGACAAATTTGTTCTAATGGCACTTGGTGGTTGTTTCGCAGACCCTCCTCCTATAGGGTATGGCTTTGGTATCTATTCTAAGTTAAGGAATCTGCGGCTAGATGTCTCTATCAGATGGAAGAGTTACTGACCCTCGGTAACGATATATCTGGTAGAGACACAGTCTAGCCGCAGATTCCTTAACGCCCGCCCATCCTCCCCGCTCTGCGAAGACCTTTTCATATGGTGTCTTTCCCCCTGGCCCCCTCTTCTGGGTGGCCTTGGTCTTCCAGAGGTGTGCTCTCGCTCCTCACTCTGGGGTAGGGTGTGTTGTTCTGCCTCAAGCCCTTCGGACTCCCCTCCGTTCTTGTGTTTGGTTGGTAGCGTGTTATCGTGCGTTCCTTTGTAGCTGGGGGTGTTGTTCGGATTTCGAGCTCTTTGGCTCTCCACTCCGTTAATGTTTTTTAGGTGGTTAAAGTCTCTGTTTTCCACTGCCCACTTAGCTTGCTTCACCAATGTTCCAAATACGTGGGGTTCTTCTGCTTTTCATTCCCTCCCACCGCCCATGCCTTTCTATCTATGGCAATCAGTTACATTGGAATTCTCTTGGTCTTACAGTCCTTTAATCACCATAAGGTCTGGGTAGTGAACTTTCAAGTGGCCGTTCACTTCTAGTCACTTGTCTGGCGACATGTTCCTTCCATATAATGATTCTTTTAACCTCACTCCTATCATGACAAGCTCTGTCTGCCTTATCATGTCGATTGTGCACCAGCCGTAGCCCTCTCAAACTGGGGCACAGCTTGGCGCATTGTTCGGCCATTGCTTACAGCACAGGCTCTGTGAGCTCACTCCAGTCCTTTCTGGTACTGGGGGCTTTCTCAAATAATTTTGTTCCTCATTATACATAATTTTCATCTTTTTTAACACACACTGTTCCTATACTATCGCAGTTTTTAGTCATGGCTCCGCGTTATGGCGCGGAAAAGTTTCCTGTAGAAAACTGACGTCAGCACGCCGTAATCGGCCTATATGGCTCCATTGACGTCACTAACGTGGGCGACGTCAGGACGGAGCCAAGCGGCGCCGCCTCCCGGCGTGCAGAGGTATTGCTGGGAAAAAGGATTTTCCGGATCCAGTCTGACGCCTGGGGATATTCTAAGTTAAGGAATCTGCGGCTAGACTGTGTCTCTACCAGATCTATCGTTACCGAAGGTAAGTAACTCTTACAACTGGGTCGATGCCTGTGAAGACCCCATCTAAAGCACTGAACCACGCTTCCATGCCAACTCGGCACTGAAAAGCCACACTTGGTGCTGAAATCACCACCGCCTTGGCCCAAGGCTCCGAAAAGCTGGACTTGGAGATGATACCAATGCCAAAGCACCTCAGCAGCTGGTATCAAGGCTGGCACCGAAGCTTAAATGGACGCTGAAGTGTGACACCACAGAGGAGTCCAGTTTTGAGAAACTCTTGGGTGTCCTGGATGCAAAGCAAAGAAAGCTCTTCCTCCACCCGAACATGGGCAAAATACTTGCCAAATGTTCATCTCCAGGACTCGACACTTCCACACCACCAAGTCCCAGGAAACCCAGGAATTTGGCCACCGGCCCTACACCATTCCAGCCACTGCCACCCACACCTCCTCTTCTGCCACCAATACCCTCTCACTCTCCTCCATCTGAGCCACAGAACACCGACTCTGAGCCAGAGAGTCCTTACTTACCACAAAACCCCTATAACAAGCCCTTTTGGCCCGGTAGCGTGATGATCCCTGAGAGGACTATGTGGCAGACCCCCGAGATGACCCAAACCTTGAGCCCTACCCTTCCAAACACATTTCCACCTGAGGATACTACTGTATACCATGCAGCAATACAAATAATAACTGTATAAAATCCGGTCAAACTAAACGCAGGACAAGAACCACTTATTGGTTGAAACCCTGTCTAGACGGAGTTTGTTGTGCATTACCACCCCATGCTCAAGGGAATGCTCAGGTCGGCCACCGACAACTTTAAGAAGCCAGTAAAGCCAGCGTAGCCAATCCCAGAGCGAAGAAAAGATATAACCCTGCCCCCGACGATCCAACTTATGTTTGTGGACAGATTGTCCCTGGCTCCCTAGCTGTTCATACTACCAGTAAAAGGGCTGCTGCACAGGCCACAAGAGACACTCTTCCACGTCACAAGGAGTCTAAGTAAATCGATGATGCCGGAAAGTGAGTAGTGTTTGGAGGAGCCACACATTGGCATATTGGCAACTCTGTGGGTCTCCTCTCCAGGTAGGATGGGAGGAGATGGAGGAGCAGCTAAAGCACCTGCCAGAGGTACATCATAAAATAGGACAGGAGTTGGTTGCTGAGGAGAAACCATTAGCAATGGCAACATTTGATGCAACCTTTACACAGCGAATACGATTAGGAGGGGCATTAATACCAGCATCCTCTGCCACAGGCACACCTTGCTTAGGATGCCAGGGTTGAGACCTAAGGTCCCAGACCTAATATCCCTTTTGCTGGAGAGCATCAGTTCGGCCCCCAGGTCTACCAGATGCTTGAGAAAATCATAAAAGACACTGACATTGCCAAATCCATGGGCGCCTTACAGTACCCCAGTCCCAAATCGGCCTTCCACAGGCAGCAAAGATGGAGAGTTGCAAATCCGGCGGGCTCAGTTTCAACACCTGCACCACTAGTACCAGCAGTTCTTTTAGGACCCCAGCAACCTAACACCTTCCAGAGAGGAAGCTATATTGAACAAGCATTTGCAATGCAATAGGTCTCGCATTTGCGAGAGTTAGAGCTATTGGCATTGTAAATGACAATGTTTTTTACCCATGTGTTTTGCTTTGGAGTGGAGTGGAGTGGACGTATAAACACGTATTTGCAATGCAACTGGTTTTGTATTTGTGCAAGTTAGAGCTATTGGTGTTGAAAATGATAATGTTTTTTACTTTTTTGTATGCAGTGGAGTGATGATATTTACATAGCGCTATTGCCATTTGTATGACCTTGCGGCGCTGGATAACCAGAAAATGGGAAGTAGGTAATGAGAGAGGGGAGATAGGAGTAATATGCTGGCTGAAAAAAAAAGTAACAACAAACGCAAGATTAAGTAAAGCATGTGAAATGTAAGCAGGAACAAGATAGTTACTTTAACGCGTTTACACTTGTTATTCAGAAAAATTTGAGTGTTTTTGCCTGAAAAGTTAAAAACATGACTACAGGGCCGGAAGGGACCTGTCTGAAAGTCCATTGCTTATATCCTTACAAAACGTAAGCAGTATGGTTTAAAAAGATCACATCCCTGAACAAAGAGCAGCGGTACACATTTTATAAACTAAAATAAGAAAAACTGCAGAAAAGGATCATATTAGTTTTCCAATTTGATGGTTTTTAGCAAGTGAGGAGGAGGAAGACAGAGACAGAAAGAGAGGGAATAAGAGGAAGAGAAAGAAAGTGAGGGGGAGAGGCAGAGCAAGAGAAGTGAACACTGTTGTTCAAAGAAAGTAGAGAAAACGAAAGTAGCGCTTCACTGGCAAACTTTGTAAAGTGGCGCTAATGTGTTTGGTTGTGAATAAAAGTAAACCTGACTGCTATGATGATATTCCATAAATAAAGAGATGTAAGGTTACAGAAGTGGGAAAGGGTCAGTATTACGTATGGGGGGGGGTGTAGAATGGGCGGGAGTGTGAAATGGGGAGAGAAGAGAGGGGTGAAAGCAGTGAGTGCATAGAGGGAGGAGAAGCAGCTAAAAATACATCTTGGTAGGGAATTTGGTTGCCTACAGAAAGCCAAGAGAACTGTGAGAAAGAATAGTGAAGAGAGAGGACCGGGATCGACTTAAAAGAAAAAAAGAGCCAAGACTTGTGGGAAACAAGCAAAGTTTCATTGGCACCCACCGGTGGTGGAGGCTCTTTTTGGCAGGCCGGGTATTAAGGTAATAGAGTTATGCACAGACCCTGGGTCTAAAGCATACTATTGTGAACATGACTCTAATGGCCCTTTCCATCTCGTCCTCTAAAGTGCCGGTACCCACCTGAAACCGCTCCGCTGCCCTCGATTCAAAGTACTAAGGGCTCTGTTCCTTGCCTTCCCAGATACATCCGTAGTACACTTCCTGGCATCAGCAGAGCACCACCCTCCGGGCCCTGCTCAGTATGGAATAGCAAGAAAAACCAAGCATTTGCAATGCAATAGGTCTCACATTTACGCGACTTTGAGCTATTGGCATTGTAAATGACAATGCCTTTTATTTACGTTTTGGTTTTTAAAAAATAAATAAAAGGCATGGTCATTTACAATGCTAATAGCTCAAACTGTCACAAACGTGAGACCATTCATAAGAGGTGTTGAGGCATGTGACATCAAACAGAGGGGGAGAACGTAAGACATTAGGGGTTGTTTTTAGGCGATGGCATGTGACCATCAACATCAAAGGAATCAGAGGGGGCGTTTACAAGAGGAGGAGAGCATAGGGCGTGTGTAGAACTGATGCCAATATATATTATGGTAACATCGACGATCGGTGGGCCACAATTTTGGTTCTACGTATAACACGGCATGTGTGATGTATTTTATATGACTCTTTTTAGCAAACAGCATGGTGCCACTAAAAAGGGGGAAAAAAGAGTCTGAAATGGTAGTCGATCGTACGTCATTGTTCTGTAACTTTCTTTCCTGATATGATTGTAAATGAATCAAGTATCGGAGTGTCTTTCTTCTATGTGCTTTACAAAATCCTGCAGATAAAATAAACGAGGCGCAGGGACGTTTGGTGCCCAGAATCACACATCTTGTGTGATGGGAAGTGGGAAATAGAAGCCAGACCCCTGGTTAACCCGCTGGCTGCAGTGCTACCACAGGGGGCTCAACGTGTGCCGAGGCGTTGATTGTGGTAATTATTAAAGGGTGCCGCACGCAGACGGTGGTGGCACCCGGGCCGCCTCCTGCAGCACGCGGTGTGCCGGTAACCTGCTTCTTTTTATCGAAGGGATAGTTAGGAAAAGTTTTGTCCCGGTGCGGTGCGTGAATGAATACTGTTTTGTTATTCTGAATGAAAGGGGACACGTGACACACATGCGTAGGGTTATGTAAAAAAACAGCAGCCTAGGTCATTAACTATTTTGTACAAGTGCTTCTGGGTGTTTTCTGTGTTGAACATGTCTAATTTTGTGCAACACATTTAACTGGTCGCGACTCTATTTTATTATACCCAAGTTTTCACAGCTTATTTAACGTTCGTCCCATGACGCGAGTTCCTTCCTTTGCTCTAAAAGGCGGATTGTAAATAAACTCAACAGAGCTCATTGTATCGACCACTGCAAGGGGTTCTCACATGGTCAGCGCTCCGACTCCCATTGATTGCTGGTCTCATGCGGCCATAGCTTTGCATCAAGGTTCACCCATGCGAGAATGAAAGTAAAACCAGCGCGATGCTCAGGAAACGGGCGCCGCGCTGGTAAAGTATGTTCACTGTAATTTAAAACGAGCTATTATGGATAATCTAAGCAATAACATTAATAACAGCAAGGAATCTAACAATAACATCCGTAATTATTGTTAGCATTATTTCAATTGGAAACATTTTAGGATTTTTGTGTTGCTAGCAGAAATCTTGCATTTTGGTTGATAGCATTCTTTAATAATGTTTGTAGTAAACCCCCAAAAAAACATCACGCCACCAATACGAAGCTTTCCCACTAAATTGCGTAAACAACAGCGGTGTAATCGTGACAGCATTATTGTACAAGACGGCGTTTATTTCATTAGCGCATAGATAGAAACAACAACAAAGCAAAACCAGTGGTGCACGCGCACCACAGAGGAGCGGGGGGAAAGGGAGCGCGGCAGCGAGGTGAACGCGCGCTGCTGCGCGTGCTAGACACCGGTGGGAATGGGCGGGGCAAAGGCGGGACATGCTCCCGCCTTTGCCCAATTGCGTGCTGTATTTTTTTTTAAAAAGAACGCTAAATCCAATGGCATCCTGCACGAGCGTGTGGTTAGCTTTCTGAAACCCATACAAGAGGTCTCGCGCACTGCGCGAGCAGTGCTGCGCACTGCAACGCTAGGCGCGAGACCTAAAAAGGGCATGCGAAGGGAAGAGGCGGCTCAGAAATACGCGTCTCCATTTCAAAACAGTGACACCCACCTCCCCACACCACCACCATCACATCATCACACTTGTCGAGGGAAGACTGAAGCACTTCCTTGCTCTGTGGGAAAAACATCACTTCATACCAATCAGTCCTCTCCATTGTGCAGGAAGGGTACTACCTCCAATTTCACACAACCCTCCCCAACATCCCACCCTGCCATGACGTACTGAGTTCATATCAGCTCCACAGTGTGGAAGAAGAGGTTTCCCGCATTTCTTAACAAAAGGCACAATAGACTCGGTACCTTCACCTCAATGCTGGGTATAGGTGCACTCCCTGTATTTTTTTATACCCAAAAAGGACGGCACCCTCCGGCTGATCCTCGACCTCCGGCCATTGAACAGGTTCATTCCCCCAGAGCACTTTCACATGGTCACTGCTGCTATGCTAAGGCGACTTCATGTCAGCACTGGATCTGAAAAACGCTTAATTTCACATCCTGATACACTCAGCCCATCATCAATACCTTTGTTAATGTTAAGTGGCAACATTGCCAGTACACAGTGTTACCTTTCGAGATCATTACAGCTCCAAGGGGTGTTTACAAAGTTCCGAGTGGTAGTGGCAGCACACCTGTGCAGAAACGCCTTACACACCTTTCCATATTTAGACAACTGGCTGATCAATGCCTAGGACACGCTCAAACAGCAGTGTCTCTACTTCACAGCCTAACAATTTCAACTTCTGCAGCAGTGTGTTCAGCCCTTCCTCAGCTTAGTCTTAAATGTTCTAAGAAGCAACGCATGCCCCTATAAACAGAGGGTGCTCGCATTCCAACAGCTGCTGCCTCTTTTTCAAACACACAGTCCAATTACTGTTAGAACTGTCATGAAAATGTTGGAGATTGTTGCTGTCCTTTTAGAATATCTAAAAGAAAATGTGTTCCAAAGCTGCATTTCGTTTCCTTTTGTGCATCAGTTCTATCCTTTCTGTTTACCTTGTAAACACAGACTGGCCACTCATGGGCCCCTCTGTACAGCTAATGCTCACAGTATGCAGAGCTGGTAGAGAGACAACCAGCTCCAGCCACTTGCGGCGTCTGTCTGCCCAAGCCTCACCATATATCCTCAATATGTTTTGCCATTGTTTCTTCTTGATGTTTCTTCTTCATTACGAATGTTTACTTGCCGATTTTCTGCATCTCTGGTGGTGCTTTGAGGAAAGAAGTCTGCCCTTGTCATTCAAATAACTTTTTGTTTTGCTCTCTAGTTTTAGCAGTGTTATTTAATAGCACTAAAACAGTGTTTCTTGCTCCACTAACAACTTGCAGTGTATTTTGTTTTGTGTTTTAATATATTTGTTGCCTGGCTGGTAAGTAATCACAAATTTGAAGTATATTACAAGCAATTAGCATGCACTGGATAACCAGATAAATGCTGCTTTATATAGTTGCTTCAGCTAATTTTAACTTCTGAAATGTATTATACCACCTGTGTCTGCTGAACAAAGCATTGTGGTAGCCGGTCACTTTGTGTATGCTATTATAGACTACTGCAACTTTGTCTGTCTTGCTGTGCAGTGAAGTTGGTTGTAATGTTGTGAAGAATACACAGAACAATACAGAAGAATAAATCCTGGGAACTCTACAAACATAAATATATATTCCCAGCACTGAGTTCCCTAAATTGGTTGTTAATAGGTAAGATAATCTAGTTTAAGTTTAGGTCTTTGTGCCTGGTCCGTAGGATTTTCTTTTGTGGGGCATCTCATGTGTTCACTTCCGTGTGTAACCATTATCAACTACATGCATCTAAAACTTTTACCCCTGAGTTTGATCAGGTGGCAGAGCTTTAAAAACGTAGGCTGTCTAAAGGTGGGATGACCTGCCATTGGCATTTAAACAGAAGGGTGGCCATTAAATGTTTATAAAGTACATTCATTTGTACATAGTTTTCTTCATGATTTGTGAACTTAAAATGCATTTAGCCAAGCTTAGATTTTACCTAGAGAACCTGTAGCTGTGTTATTTTGATCAAGAAGCATTTCCCCAGGCTAAAAAGACAGAAAAACAGCACCAGCTTTGTGTCAAAGTGTCAAGATGTGTATTATAATCTGGTTAAGGGACTAATTCATCATTTGTTTTGACAATGTATGTTCTACGTGTCCCCACCAAGAGGACCTTTATCGTCCTCCTGTTTTCTCCTACTCTTTCATTACTCTGTTTCTGGCTGCTATCCATTAACCAGAGCCATCATCTTCCAGAGCCAATAACATTACCCCTGGGTTCTGTGGAATTGGGAAGCTGGTAGATTCTATATTTTACTGAGACTAAAATCTTTTAACTTGGACCTGAGAAGAAACTTCCTGGATATTATGGATTTATTTGGCCATAGACGTTTCAATCTTTTGTAGGTTAGATCGTTTTTGGGGCTGGCTACTGGCAGAACCAGATAGTTGTACAATAGCCTTAGTGATTGGTTGATTTGAATGCTAGAAATGGGCCAGTTCATGATATCTCCAGCCAGTGCGATACTCTCTGGTCTCTTGTTACCTCATGTAATTTTCATTAATTGCCTTTGTGGGAGATATTACTCCTTACGTAAAGAATTATGCTGGTGCTCAAGTGTAGTATGTCTATCTCTTTCATCACCCACAGAGTTTACTTTGTGGCAGGAAAACAAAGATGCATTTTCCCAAAATGTTCAATTGTAACACAAAAATCAGTGGAAGTGTGTGTGGTGTGAGGTCAAAGGAGTCTGTTGGGTGGAAGCAGAAATAGATCAAAGTACATTAGTTTTGATCCTCCCCTCCCCAAATCATCTGCAGCAGAAGTAAAACCATTATCTTCAGAAACTATTAGGTACAGTTGTAATATAACCTATGATTTAACTGCAAAAAGAATAGTGGTGGAGCTATGAAAATTGCCTTAAAAAGATGAACTAATCATAACTGTAGTGAAACATAGTTCTCATTAGTTCCTGCTCACTTCAGCCTTTGAATTGTATCCTCGATATGAGGCTAGTAACCGTGTATTGTCTCCTGTTTGATGAACCTAATTGGCATGTGTGCATTAAGTTTGGGAGTATGTTTTCTAATCAAGTAGCTACAATTTCTATACCTATTTCAGCAACTACAATTAGTGCAGTGGGTGTGTATGGTTTTTGTTGCGCTATATCTTTAAGCTGCCTTTTTTTAAGTGTGCTAACTGTGTCACACACTCTCTAACACTGCCTATTTCTAAGCAGCATTTCATTTTTGCCCAGCTTAAGTGCTAATTCCTTGGAAAATGTGTGTAAAGAGCTGCTCTTGTCCTCAAAACTTTCTGTGGGCTGTTTTCTCCTTATAATAGTTACTTCAGGTCATTAGTAAGTGCATTTAGATAAATATTATGTTTGTGTTGTAGCTCAGGTTTGGTTGACAAAAAACAAACACCATGGATGTAATGTAATGCTTGAATGAATCACATTGAGCCACATTCCAGTCTGATTTTTTTTATTTATGATAACTGTACAATGGGAGGCGGGAACCAACCATAATAAGCAAATTGCTTCGATTTCAGCCCAGTAGCCACAATGAAGACGAGACTGCTGTGCTGTGTCTGCCAGATGTCTTGTAGAATCTCTTTATTTCCCTATGTAGAACTTGATGGCCCAGTATGGCCACCACCGAAACCATATACCCTCACTGGCCAGTTCTGTGGAATGAAGCATTTATTTAGGGAATGTTATGTTGAAGGCTGTAATTTGCCAAATTCAGAGGTTTTAGTTCTTCTAACTCAAACATAATGTCTGTGAGCATTTGAGTTGTTTTTACTGACTTTACATAGTTATTTCATTGTGGCTCGAGACTTTTTTTTTACCAATTTCACCAAACTCTATACAGAAACCATGAAAGCATCCTCTTGACATGCTTTTTAGGTCAAACCTAGAGGCAGCGTGCATGCGCTGCTCTGTGAGGCATGCTGTAATCCTTCTGTGGAGTTTGAACACACCCACCGCTTTTCATTGGTTGCTTGGTCCGCCTTTACAAATTCCATAGCTTTCATTTGTGAATGGAGTACATTTTTCCCGCCTCGTGGCTGTTATGTTCCCGCCCTGGCGACTGGCCCTGCTACATGGATCCTTTTGATATGGGCCATATGTTTTGGTATGCACACTACTTTTTCTTTTGCCTTGGCTTGTTTTGTAACTTTACCTTTTGTGTTCTGAGCTCTGCTGCTATCTGTCTGTGTTTACTATGCTCCCGCCCCCCTCCCGTTGTCATGTTCACTTTGCTCCCACCCGCCGTAGTTTGTGTTGCCTTTCTAGTCTCCCACCTCCTGTTGTCCGTGTTCAATTTCTTCCCGCACCTTCCCGTTGTCTGTGTTGTCTTCACTCCCGCCCCCCTCCTGTTGTCCGTGTTGTCTTTACTACCCCCCTCCTGTTGTCCATGTTGTCTTTACTCCCACCTCCTCCCGTTGTCCGTGTTATCTTTACTCCCACCCCCTCCCGTTTTCCTGGTGTAAAAATGCTTGTCCTCTCGCCATACATCATGTGTAAAGCTCTTGAACACCCCTGGACATATGTTCCCGCTGTAAAAAAAACAAAACGAATGCAATTATTGGTCCTTGTCAGCACGCTTGCATTAAAGGTACTTTCAGTTTTAGTTCCTCACTTACTGGAATTGCAAGCTAAACGAATGTGCGAGTTGCAAGGTAATGAGCAAACACATTTAAGTTTCACTTGTAAATAGATATTTATGTTGGCTTTTATTTACAAGCATTTCCAGTACAGCGGTTTCTCAAGCGTGAACACTGGATTTTGCACTGTACAAGGAAGCTGCCATGCAACCTTCCCTGGGTGGGCAATTAGTTAATTTCTCTTAGTAACTGTCAAGTGGCTACGAGATGTTAAATTTAAAAGAAACATTGTTTCTACAAACGTAATACAATAAACTATTACACTCTTTTCCATAATATATTGGATTTCCTCTGCCATTAAACTTATATTTGCACTCAAGAATTATGTTTAATATTGTTGGCTTTATTCCATTTGCGCTTTAACATTTCGCTCAACTTTTTGTATGAGGGCAGATGTGCTACGTAACATTTTGTTTATTTAGTATGACTGTTCTCTTTCGTATGCACTGCTTACTGTTTTGGTCTACAGCGTACCTCTTCCTCAAGCCTGCATCATTTACTGTTTACTACTTATGACAGTCGTCCCAGCCGAGTCAGTTGGTGCTGCCGTTCATTATATTCAGGGAGGGGGAGAGGAAGCTTAGGGCAGCAGCTTCACAGCGCTACAACCAAGGTTAGAGGAAGCATGTGCAAGCCTGAACTGACTGACTTCGTTTGGAACTATGTTTTCTCATTATACTTGTTTCGTCTTTATAAACCCTTGCCTTCCCCTTAAAATATCTGTGTCCGCCATCCCTCCCCCTGGTAGGGACACATACTAAGAAATTCAAAGCTTGCGCTAAAAGGTTTATTATCCTTATCGGATCCCTTCAGGGCACGCTTACATGCCGGACCACGCCTCATTTTGTAGAAACATTGTCAATTCTTGTTTGTTTATTTTTCAATTTGAAACCGGAATTAAATCTATCCAACTATCACAGCTTTCCTGATGAAGTTGTGGTGCATTTTATTCCACCCTAACCTAAAACTGCCCCTTCGTGCTGTGACTTCCACTAAACCCCACCAATCAACAGAGAGGAAGGCTGCGTTTTATTAGGCGCAGTCCCCAGTGCATTAGGAGCTCATTCTTGTTGAAATTCAAAGATTGATGCTGCCAAAGGCGCATAAAGACCGTGTACTGCCTCAAGCATTCTAGACAGCATACGTTTAACACATTGGCAAAGCCAATAGCTCTAGCAAAATACTTAAAAAGTCCCAAAGGCGAGACCTATTGGCTATGCCAATGCCTGTTCTTTGCTGTCGTGCTCTAGTATTTTCACAATGGATAGTCTGTTCTGGGAGAATAATGCTACGAATATGTATGGAAATTCGAACTTTTTCAGTGTGGCTTTTGATACAGATTCAAAGTTATTTCAACTTTTTCAAGCAAATGCATTTCAATGGGGACGTTCCTGGAAACTATTGAAATCGGTCATAGGGCAGACTGGGCATATTTGATTACAACTGTGGTACTGTTAAAAGCGTGAAGAATAATCATCAGTGAGGGAAGACTGCCTGAAGGCTGGGCATGATACATGGGTGTAACCGCTCCCCGCTCTGTCTCTTCTCTCACTGCAAGAGCTTTGGTAGGGATGGTTCCATGTTTATTAGATAGTTTGTTTTCTACTTGAAACAAGCATTGGCAAAGCCAATAGGTCTCGCTTATGCAATTGCTATTTGCCATGCCTATCAATGTATTTCAGCCATGTTGTACACCAATGAGGCTGCTGTTCAGCATGGCTAAAGGTAAGTGACATAGAGGACAATGGCATGAAGTGTCATAGAGTGGAGTTGCGTACAGTGGCGTGTACAGTGCCCTAGAGTGTACTGGTGTAGAATGCATTGGTGTACAGTGTTGCAGAGTATAGTGGTGTAGAGTGCAGTGGCATACAGTGCAACTCATAGAATTCAGTGATGTACAATGCAGCATCATAGAATGCAGTGGCATAGATTAGAGTGCAGTGGCGTAGAGTGCAGAGTGTGGTGATGTAGAGTGGAGTAGAGTACAGTGATAGACTTCAGTGGTGCAGAGTAGAGTGGCATAGAGTGCAATGACATAGAGTAGAGTATAATGCCATAGAGTGCAGTGGCATAGAGTGGAGTGCTGCAGAATGCAGTGGCATAAAGTGGAGTGAAACAGGTTAGAGAGGCGTGGAGTGCATTTGCGTAGAGTGCAGACGAAGTTAACAAGACTGAATCTGTGTACATTTCTGATATAATAGATGGTGATTTTAGATTAAATCAAGTACCATATATATTGTTGGAACAGATCAGTAATACTGAATAGACTACTGGTTTTGTCTTTCTCCCTGTGTTGTCCGTAATTTTGTTTTAATTTTATTGTATGAACTTGTTTTGCGCCGTATTGTGTGAATTGTTTTGTGCTGGAAGACTTTTCTAACAGAAACTGTTTTTAACTTTGTGAAATGGTATAATCATTTTTTACTATGACATTGTCAATAGATACATTGTATGAACCTAGACTCTACAATTAAAGGTTTTTGAGTATACACAATGTTATCCTAGTGTCTCTTTATACTGCAGTGGTACTTAAGTCTGAGTCAATATAGCGTATGCCATACCAGCGTCTGTGTGCTGGTTTGAGTGAATGTAGTATATATATGTGGTGTTATGCTTCCCAAGGGGAGATTTGATTTTTTTACTGTAGAGTGCAGTGTTGCAGATTAAAATGTTGTACAGTGCAGTGGTGTAGAATGTTAGCCTAGTGTCTCTTTATACTTCAGTGTTACTTAAGTCTGAGTCAATAGAGCGTATGCCATACCAGCCTCTGTGTGCTGGTGTGAGTGAATGTAGTATATATATGTGGTGTTATGCTTCCCAAGGGGAGATTTGATTTTTTTACTGTAGAGTGCAGTGTTACAGATTAAAATGTCGTACAGTGCAGTGGTGCAGAGTGCTTTGGAGTAGAGTGGTGTAGAGTAAAGTGAAGTGCACGGAGTAGAGTGCAGTGGCGTAGAGTTGAGTGGCATAGAGTGCATTGGCATAGAGTGTTGCAGAGTATAGTGGCGTAGGATGCAACAGCATAGAATTCAGCGGCGTAGAATACAGTGGCATAGATTAGAGTGGTGCATAGTAGAATGTAGTGGCGTAGAGTACAGTGGTGCAGAGTGGAGTGGCATAGAGTGGAGTGGTGTAGAGTAGCGTACAGTGGAGTGGGTCAGAGTGGAGTAAAGTGGCGTAGAGTGCAGTGGCATTACGTAGAATGAAGTGACATTGAGTGGAATGATGCAGGGTAGAGTGAAGTGGCGTAGAGTGGAATGGTGCAGGGTAGAGTTCAGTGGCATAGAGTAATGGCGTAAAGTGGTGTAGAGTGCAGTGGTGCAGAGTAGACTAGAGTGACGTACAGTGGATTGGCCTAAAGTGCAGGGGCGTGGAGTGGTACAGAACAGACTACCTTGGCATAGAGTGGATGGACATCGAGTGTAGTGTAGCGGAGTGGCATAGAGTGGAGTTGTGCAGCGTGGAGTGGCCTTGACTGGAGTAATGTAGAATGTGTAGAGTAGACTGAAGTAGGGTGCATTGGCATAGAGTAGAGTGGTGCAGAGTAGAGAGGCGCAGAGTGCAGCGATGTGGAGTGATTCAGAGTGCAGTGGCGTAAAGTGGAGTGGTGCAGAGTAGAGTGCAGTGGCCTTGAATGGTGTAGAGTGGAGAGGCATAGAGTGGAGAGGCATAGAGTGGAGAGGCATAGAGTGGAGAGGCATAGAGTGGAGTATGCATGGTGTGTGCTTATAATGTATTTGATTGTAACATTCTATAAAGTGCAAGTGCATCTTGTGAGGATTAGCAAGCTGTTCAAAACATGGCAAAACCTGATTATAAAAAACGAACAAGCTTGGCATGTTAAGTATCTTATTGTCCAGGGGCAAATAGAGTTTATTGGGCAATATCCGATATGGGTACTGTCGTTTACCGCTAGTGTCCCTTTTTTTAGGTCGAGCATTCGAGACCTCTTGTATATACTTTAGTATATACTTAATTATATACTTATATGTGTATGTACTTTGTGGGCTCTGGAGATCAGCCCTAGGACTTGTCTGCTTCCGCTTAGGGACTTTTTTTTCTGTTCAACTGCCTCTATTTAACTGTCTCGATAGAAAACGACCAGCAGAGGTCAGTAAAATACCAGAATTGCTTTCTGCTGAGGGACTTTCTTTTTTTTATTTTTCTGGCAACTGCCTCTATTTAACTTTCTTGATAGAAAACGACTAGCAGAGGTCAGTAAAATACCAGAAGCATTTTAGCATTCTCTAGATTCCACAGAAATTGTCTTCCACTAGCACCTGTAGACAATAATAGTTTTTTCAAATCTTGTATTTTCAGTGATATGACCACCGAAGACCCTGATTTTATATTAAAAACAGAGCTTTGGACTATACCATTTCCCGCTGAAAGGCAATATTTCTCTCCATGTGTTCCCATACCTGGCGTGTCACGCAGTTTGGTGCTTACTTTCCCTCCATGTTAAAGAACAGTAGATGTTTCAGCACCCAGGCTAATGTGTTGCATAGCTAAATACATTTAGGGTCCCAAAGGCGAGACCGATTGCATTGCAAATGCTTGCTTTTTAACTGTACTCGTGCTTTTCAAATTGGATAGGCTTGGTACCTTATTAATCACGCAGTTCTGCCAAGTATCACGCAACAGACGTGACACTAACGCATTTAGTGTGGTGTTCCGCATCACCGCACTGAAATGCATTGTCACGCATTTTAATGCCACTGACTGCACTCTGCTGACAGCGCCGGCTGAAACTTGCAACGTAACGCCAGGGTGCAAGCGCGTGCCGGCGCCTCTGACACCTGTGTGCCTGCTGCTCAGCTCCCCGCAGACTTGCCAGCAGGAGACACTTAAAAGATCCGATTGTGCTCTGACAGTGCTACAATGTTACAATCGATCTGCCAGGCCGCCTGCATAATTGAACCAAAATTCCCGAGCGGGGCCTGCCCTCTCAGTCGTTCCGTTAGCTGTGGCGCCAGCGCCGTGTGGGGGAATAAATGACCTCACGTCCTTTGCAGGAAGGAAGTAAGGTCTGTCAGAAGCGGCAGCCGGGGACTCCACGCGGACTGGAGTTAACTTGGAAGACTGCGCGCTGTGCTTAGTGCGCGGTATTACCCGGCCGGCGTTGCCGGACCACCACGGCGGGACGGGGCACTGCAGCATCGACCTGACAGACTCACTGTCTGTCTCATCATCATGGCCGGCCGCCGCGCGGCATCAGAGGCATCGGGCGCTGCGAGGAGACTGCTGCATGTAGTGCTCTGCGGCCGCCGACAACCACATGCAGCTGGGTCCACCGCCGCAGCCCCGGCGCTCAGAGAGACAGTAGTGCCTGCCAGTGCCACAGTCACTGGACTGTCCGAGACTAGTACAGAAGAAGTTCACAACAGTAAGTACTACTACTACTTTCTTTGGTCACTGAGGCAGCCTGCCACTGTGACTGTAGTGTGTCAGTTGTTACCTAACCTTGTTGTCTTGTCACACAGCAGGCACTCACATTGATCTTAAGTGACGGTGGTGGTGCGTGTAGTTTTTGCCAGGGCTCTCAGTGCTCTCTCTCTCATTCTGTGGGGGCGGGGGTGGGGGGCCCGGGATCCGTCGTCACGACTCGCGCGTCATTCTCAGAGGCCCCTGAGTCCTCTCATCATCCTCCAGATTTTTCAGGCAGAACGGGCGGGGCCCTGCTACTGGCTGGCAATAAACTTGTGTACTTTACTAGTTCGTGTTGTTTTTCTGCCGGCCCGGCCGGCAACACACCGACTGGCACAGCTGTGTTGACTAACTTGAGGCAAGCCCCTCTGCAGGCCTGCCAAGTATCACGCCTCAGGCGTCACGCTAACGCATTTCAGTGTGGTGTTCCCGCATCACCGCACTGAAATGCATTGTCACGCATTTTTGCCACTGACCGCACTCTCCTGACAGCGCTAAAACTGGCTACACACTACGCCAGGTTCTAGCGCGCGCCAGCGTACCACCTGTGTGCACTCCGGGCCGCAGCAGAGAGACTTCACTTCCCAGCAGCAGCAGCTCAACAGTTAAAGATATGCACTCGGACTCTAGTGCTACAATGTTACAATATCTGCCCTGCTGCCTGCGAAATTCCCGCCCGCTGCGCCGGCTGCACAGCTAGTGTCAGTCAACGTGAGCCACTCTGACTGCCCAATTAATACCGAGACCCGGGCCTGCCCTCAGCAGTCGTTGCATTACAGGCTCTGTGGCGCCGTGGGGGGATGTGACCTCAAGTCCTCCTGGAACAGGAAGTGAGGTCGGTCAGAAGAAGCGGCTGGTCGGGGACGCGACTGGACTGCTGTGTCGTCGTCGGTCCCGTACGAGCGGCCTCCCTCTCAGTCTGATAGTATGTCTGACTGAATGCACTGCTACCTGCGCAGGAGAGGTAATAATTTATTATAATATTAACCCAGCCGCGGCGTTGGACCGTCGGGACGGCACAGCATCGACCTCACCATAATGTTATATTAATGTACGCAACTTAATTACAGTGCGGCATGTGCTGGAGTAAGATTGCATACTTTTAAAGTTGTTCATTTGTCCTCTCGGTGCTCCCTCTCAACGCGTGGTTCTAGGCTGTCTGTGTATCTTTCCTTCTTTCTATGAGGATAGACTGGACACTGGGTTCTAAGCTGCCCCAGTCTGCGCGGTCCGCCATGTGTTTTCTATCATTGCACAGCGCGTGTTTGCTGCAGGGCGCGGGGTGTCCTATCACTGAAGCGCTGCGGTCGGCAAACCCGAATTGTGGTGGCCTGCGGTGGCTCGCGGCCTAATTGAGCCTGCAGCCACTGCCTTGCAGAGATACGCTGCCTTAGTAATTATTGGAGCCGTCATCGCCTCACTCCTTGGGACTCTGCAGCCGGCCCAGGCAAGTACCAGCCTCTGTGTGCTTAAGTTTGACAGCGCGCGATCAGGGAGCTGCAGCCTGCTGGTGTTTGTTAGTGCCATAAAGTGACACTGCGGAATGTTTTTAATTTCGATTATCCTGCTGCCTGGGCCCCCGGTTGCTTATTTCATATTTCTGCTGGAGTTCTTGCAGTACACCAGGCAGAATGGTTATGAACACTTCTAAGCGCTACAGTTTCAACCCACACTATTGCTGGATGGATGCACTCACTACCTTTTATGATAACACTTTAGCTGTTGTCGGGGGAAATGTGCTACGATTTACATTTGCAAGACTGGATTTTCCATCTGTATCGTTCTGTCTGTATAATGTGTGTGTGTGTGTGTGTGCATGAGATGTAAAGTGCTCTGACACCCTGCACTGGCATGAGCAGCACTATAGAACTAACGAACTGTTTGTGAGAGGGACCGAAAGATGTTAGAGTGCTTTAAAAAATGAAATACATGATATAAGGCATATAAATGATACTACACAATGATGTTCAGCCATTTACGATAGACAAAGAGCATTAAAGTAGAAATTACAGCAGTCACAAATATTGAGTAACAGCAAAGCCATACGTCAATTGCAGCAGTTTTAAGATGCTCAAATGGATTTATGATATTTATACGTTTTCTTCGTCTTCACTGCTTGATTTTGCTCGCGAAAAAGTGTCACTCATAGTTCTTCAAATGTCACTCATAATTACACCAAAATTATGAAAATGTCACACATAGCAATCTAAAACCTTGGCAGCTATGCCTCTGCTCACACAGGAGGGAGCACTAGGGTTAGTGCCCTTCCCGGTGCTCTGCAGCAGTTTTAAGAACTTCTTGGCGTTTCTTGTTGCTCAAATGGCTGTCATTTTCTGCTATTTAGAAGTTTCCCTCGTCTTCATTGCATGATTTTTAATCGCGAGAAAGTGTCACTCATAGTCGTTGAAATGTCACTCATAATTTCACTGAAATTATGAAAATGTCACACATGGCAATTTGAAACCTTGGCAGCTATGAGCACGTCACTATAAGAAACTCTGACTGATATAATGTTTATTGTAAAAAAAAATGTAGGTGCTGCGGTATGTGCCCTCGGGTCACAAAAACCTATGTACAGCAACATTATTTTTAAATTCGTGGGTTAAACGCTATTGTTTGCGATATCGCTACTTTTCGGGGACTTTTATAATTCTAGATAGCGGTGGTTTACTTTTTTTAAACGAAAAGCATAATAGCTTTTGCGATCGTTCGTTATGAGAGACGCCGTCCCTTCAAATGTGACCGCACCATCATGGGAGGGCTATATGGTGACAGTTCCTGGAATGGACAAGGGGTAACATAACGCGGCGGCCATCTTGCGTTGGGATGTGGCGCGAGTAATTGCCAGGGGATCTCAAATTACCTGGACGTTAGACAGGCAAGGTGCTGTTACACGGTGACCGCGTTCCAAGACAATTGAGTTGTACGAACTTTGCTCCTATTCGTTTGGTTTATTTACAGTGACAGTCCTATTTCTGTGACTACTACGTGGCTCTCTAGTGTGTCGTATTCTTACCGGCGTGTGACTCGCCGCGCTCCCCTTGGCGCCGGCGCGTGCCTGTGACGCGCCGGGGTCATGGAAGGGTCGTGTATTGTTGACGTGTAATTGAAGTGAAAGCTGAGCTGGAGGCGAAGTTCAGCGTCCGGAGAGCGTTGACAGCTGGCAGCTCCGGGGCATGGAAGAGCCCGCGGAGCTGACTTCGGCCGCCCTGCTCAGCCCCGCGGGCGGCAGCACCCTGGATACCCCTGTGGAGCCACCCGGGGAGCCACCCGGGGAACTGAACTTGACCCACCTCATGGATAGTATGTCTAAGGTGAGAGTTCCTTTCCAAAGTACTACCCATTGCCGTGTCTCACACATTCGCCTCTTTCACACCCGCGCCTCTGAGGTGTCACCCCGTCCGCTCATCGACTTAAATAGTATCCCAATCAGAGCATGAGCGCTTTTTTTGGGAGTCTTATGCAACCCCGCACTTGGATTGCTTGCTGCACCCTAACCTAGTCAGGATGTCATCATTTCTTACACGCGCACTGACCTTATAGCCTTCCCTAGGTCTAAAAACGCATCTCCACGCTCTTTAATGGCCTCATCGGGTGCTAAATTTAATAATCTGATGCAGTATAATTTTATGCATTGAACTATGAGGCTGAGTCATGGGCAGTGCCCCATTTCCTTTTAACGTATGTGCCTTGCATAGCGTCTACATAACTACTTTCGCCCACGTGTCAGTTTTTCACGATAGACGGGGAAGCGGATTCAGAGGTAAAATACGTGGATAAGGAGCCAGATTCCATAAAGGTATTTGTCAAGTATCATTAGTGTTTATATATAGCGCTTCCATGTGGCCTTTTAGTCACTTAAGAGTTCTTAGTGTTTGTCTCTTTTGGCTGTATGCAGAGACCTATTTGGTTCCCCCTTTACTCTTTCTGGTATTTGCACAGGATTAAATCTTATTTTTTCTTAAGATTTCGTTTTCTATATATAATATAGAGACATATCAAGCCCTGACGCTTTTCCGTACGGGGAAGTGTAGAAGAACATGTCAAATGTAGTGTGTGTCTCATTTACTCAAGAGTACCTGAGCAGGTACCGATGCTGCGATCTACAGGTCTAAAAGCTTCACGTTCATCTAGCTGTTATAGTAAATAATGTTATAATATTATAGCGCCAAGATTACATTGTAGACAGTTCGCTTTGGAAAAAAAAGTAATTATAAATAGGAAAGTTGAACATCGAAGATGTGCCCCATCTCTGGCCTAGTGTTCTTTAGGTTAGGTTTGCATTTATAGATGTGTAGAAGTTAAAGATTTAATGACGTGATTTTCAGCTTTAAATTAACTAATACTTGTATAGTTAGGGGCTGGCGTAACTAATTTCAGCATATGAGTTTTGTCTGTATTAGCTGTGGAGGTAAATTGTAACTAAACCGCTCAATAATCCATAGCTGCAAATTAAATATATTATTTTTCTTTAAAAGGCCCATGCCATTGAAACGCATCTGCATATGTAGTTTCTACAAATTACAATAAGAGCTTTATTAAAAAAGTTCTTGAAAGACAAAAATGCACAACGTATTGTGCACTGGTGTACTGGATTTTCAAGGAGATGTGGCTATTTTACGAACTAGGGACCCAGAAGGCCTAGAACCCTGTTTACCTCCCTGAAGAAATTGTGTGATCCTGGGGTATATTACCTTATCATTGTTTTGAGGTACCTTATTGCCAAAATAGATCGAGGCAGTAGGTTGTTCAGTTAGTAGTGTGCACCACATTGAACACCTCTTTCATATATGGTATACTATTATATTGTTTGCTATGTAGCATTTCATTCACTAAGTTTATAGTGCAAGACATAGACAGACAAAATTACAAGTTAACAATAATGCTATGCCTGCATGTTCTGTCTGCTTTTCGTACATTGTAATAAATGATGTGTTGTCTAATGGCTCATAAATTCTAAATCAGTGTATGATTATAAATAATTTTGGCCTTTTTTTGGACGCTGTCAAACTTCATCTAACTTTGGACTGTGAAACCTACCCGTTAAACTGATTTCTATAATCATTTATGTGGGCGCTGCTTCTCTCTTGTCAACGTTTCCACATACATCTCTTCTCTTCAAATTTGGTTTAATCTGGGCTTTCCAATCTTTAGTTTCAGTTTGTGGTCATTGTGTATTTGGTGAATACTTGTTGTGGGTTGTAAATCAAACCACAGTAAGTTATTTTGACTAATGCCAACCTTGTTTAAATGATCTGTAGTAGTAAAGTTAGTTGTCTGGTCTGTGCCATATCTCTCATCTGACCTTATCATCAATTGTAATGCCGGTTTTATGTTGCTGAGGGGCTAGTATTTTGCGAGTGATTTCTCAGAGTATGGTTTTGGAAGTTAGTGCTGCTGTGTGGGTGCCTGACCTATGACATAAGGCTATAGCAAACATTTGGAGTAACTGGTTATTTTGTCCCATAGCGGAAAGAGCTGAATTGTATATTAGTTACGGTAATTTACGTTTTTACTGAATTTAGTGATGTGCTTTTGGACTTTACATGATAAAGGGAATTTTACCCATGTCTGCCCTTCATCCATGTATTATGACTTTTCTGAGGTGGTTTTTAAAGTTGACTTGAACTGTGCCAGAGAAGTAATGGCTTACAGCTCAATGGGCAGGGTGTTTGAATTAAAGTGTCAAAGCAAGGTGCAGGCATGGTATCTTGAAGAGTCATATGGTGCTGCAGGGCAAGAGATTGGTGGCAGTGTGTTTGGTAGGTAGAAGAGGCTGCACTTGGTGAAGTTTATGACCTTGACCGTTGGGCAAGGTAAGTATTTGGGCAGATCGATGAAAATAATTTTATAGTAAATGGTTTTGCTAATGAGTTCTTGGTCAGGCTGTAACTGGATTGAAAGAAATGTAACAGCAGGTTTTTGCAAAATTCTGTGCTTGCATCTTTGACATGAATGATTCTAGCCTCATTCTAGATTTTTAGGAACACTCAATGTTTCTTACAAGTGGAGACTACAAGTAATCTACTCTTCATCCTGCTATTATTTATTTTGTTTGTGTTTTTATTTTGTTTACAGCTGAAATTGTATGTGGCTCTACTCAAATTCAACAGTCTAAAATGCTTTGATACCTGTTTTCCTTCACTACCAAACTCGCTGTTTGGTATTCTCTAGTGGTTTGTCATCCTATGGCCCGCCATTTTTCTGGCACTTATTATCACGGGAGTTCTGCTGTTATTTTCTTCCTGCCCCCTCAGGGGCAGACCTGTGGGTAGTAGCCAGATACAAGCTCAAGATTTTCATTGGCTGTAATAAACATACGGGAAGTGGGAATGAATTGTAAACAATCAACATTTGGTTGATCCGGCATTTGGGTTATTTTCTCTGCTAGCACCCAGGAACCATTTAGCTCACGTTTACAGCTGCCTCTAGGTTTAGCTGTCATATTGCAAGCAGACCTACTGGATCGAATTTACAGTAAGCATGGGCTTTTTATCTGACTCCTTGCTCATGATTGGATAGTTTACTTGTTTGTCTCTGTTACCCGCTCCTGATTTTAAGGATTCTTCCCCGTTTCGATGTTTGTACCTAAGGAGTATTTTCGTGTCACCCTGTTTTGATTGTGTGGGTTGTATCCTTCCACTGCTGATGTCACAACTATGTTATATGCAGTGCATGATTAACTACTTCCTCTCCCTCGTATTTTGTTTTAAGAAAAAAACATTTGAGGATGGCTGCTGTGCACGTGCCACAACTATCGTATGATTTTTTGTTTTAAGAAAATGCCTTCCAGTATGGCAGCTGTGCCTGTGCAGTCTTTGGTAGAAAGAAAAATGGCAAAGTCAGTAGATGTGATGGGCTTTGCCAATGCTTGTTGCGCTTTGTTCGGTGCTGGAACCATAACCAAGTCAGTAGAAGCCATAGGCATTGCCAATGCTTGTTGCTCTTTATGTGTGGTGCTAGAACCATAACGAAGTCAGTAGATGCCATAGGCATTGCCAATGCTTGTTGCTCTTTATGTTCGGTGCTGGAACCATAACCAAGTCAGTAGATGCCATAGGCATTGCCAATGCTTGTTGCTCTTTGTTATGTGCGGTGCTAGAACCATAACCAAGTCAATAGCTGCCATAGGCATTGCCAAAGCTTGTTCTTTGTTATGTCCGATGCTGAAACCTTAACCTATCCTTGTCATAGTTATTGCAGAGCTGGCATAGATTTTGTGAGCATTATTCTCCAAGTTTCACAGCAGAGTTCAGCGTAGGAAATTACAGGGGTTATTTAGAATGAATGATGAATGCACTGTATCATCCTTACAAAATTCACAGTGTTAGTGATCCAACTTAAAAAATTGTTCCTAATCTGCAAATACAGCTTTCAGCACTTGGCTTTTTACAGGCAGCATAGTCTTTGTAAGCCCCTGTGTGTCTGTTAGACTTGGCATCTTTTGGCGTGTTCCCCCTGAGTTTTTGCTTTCTGACCTCCCGGTTTTGACTCTGTTTTTGCTGGCATAGTGTTTCTGCTCACTTTTCTCACTGCTGATCAGTGGTAAAGTGCAAGTGCTCCTGTGGTAAATTGTGTTATGGATTGGTGTTTCCATGATTGGATATTTGATTTACTTGTTAGTCCCTAGTAAAGTGCACTGAGTGTGACAGGGCCTGTGAATCAAATGCTACTAGCGGGCCTGCAGCACTGATTGTGCCACCCACGTGAGTAGCCCTGAAAAGGTAACTCATTCCCGCCATTGCGGAGTCTGCGCGCAGTTTGTAACTGCCATGTCGACTTGTCCAGTGCACACACTTGCCAGTCCCTCACCTTCCCTTTTCTTACATGTCAGCCACCCCTAAGGTAGGCCCAAGGTACCCCTGTGGGCTGGGTGCAGTGTATGTGAAAGGTAGGACATGCCCTGGTGTGTGTGGCATGTCCTGATGGTGAATTACGGCCAATTTCGTTTTTCGCTATTGCAAGGCTACCTGTTCCCCATAGGACAGAATGGGGAGTTTGTTTATAACATCTTATAAATATAACTGGGCCGGGGAATTAGGAAGGAAAATAAAGTTTAGTATGCCTGAACTCAGAATCTAAAGATGCATCTTTTAGTGAAGGTGATTTTTACATTCTGTGTTTGAAAATACCACTTTTAGAAAGTATGTATTTTCTTGCTCAGTCATCCCGTGTGCCTCTGCTGGAATGTGGATTGCCTGTCTGGGTTTTGGATGACAGAAGGCTGGGGAGCAGGAGTGGCTCCAGATAGTCTAGGTGGGTCAGGAAAGGGCTGAATAGACCTGGGCTGCAATTGGGAAGGGGGAGGAGATTTCCTTGCACCTCAAAGGGCCTGGTCTGCCTCTGACCATGCCGTCTCCACCTCCTGCCAGGAAGTCACACCAGAGAAGGCAGAACTGGTTCTGGCTGGGCACAGACACTCTCTGCCTAAGAGATCAAAGGATTTTGGGATATAAATATTGGGGCCCAGACCCCTGAACTTTAGAACTCTTTTGGACCAAGAAGACTGCCAAGAAGAAGAGCTGGAGAAGCTGTGAGGAGGAACTACCACATTGCTGTGTGCTTTGCTGTGTTGGCCTGCAGTGGCTGCTTCTGTCTTGAGCAGTGAAAGGACTGGACTGAACTTTCTGCAATCTACTTTTGTGAGTTTCTCCAAGGGCTTGAGGTAGAGCTTGCCCCCTGTTCAAGAAGTCTCAGGAACAGCAAAGACTTCAACTTCTTCTGCCCTCAGCACTGGTGACTGTGTGTTTTGTGCTGCAACAGAAGAAGCAACCCGACGACGTCGACGACGCTGCTGCCGACTCCGTGTCCTGAAGGCACCGCAGAGGACACCGCCGCACCGCGACCCTGGTCTCACCGACGATGCCTGCTGACGCCGCCATCGAGCCGCTGCTCGCACCGCGACCTGTGGGCACTGCACTCCGCACCGCCTTGCTTCACGACGACGCCTCGGTATCCCCGATGCCGCTCCACGCCGAAATCTACGTTGCTGCTTGCACCGTGGTTCGAGGGCACCGCTCGTAAAGTTACACGACGCACCGCCCTCATCCCGCACCGCAGCCTTGGCCTGCTGGCGCCATCGACTCCCGTTCGTCAGCCGACGACAGCGCTTCAGCAACTACGACGCTGCTGCTTGCACCGCGACCTGCCAGCACCGCGACGAGCACCGCATTCACTTCGCACCGCGACCCTGGTCTCACCGACGACTCCATCTGACGCCGCCACCGAGCCGCTGCTCGCACCGCGACCTGAGGGCACCGCACCGCTGCACTTCGCACCGCAGCACCCGACGCCTACCGACGCCAGCGCTCCTGACTTCAACAGAGAGGAGTTCGATCTGCAACGCGTGGACTTCGAGGGCCCTGACGACTCCTGCACCGACCTCCGGAACCGACGCCTGCGGACGCCGTGCTTTCGGAAGTTCAACGAGAGGTCGCCGACGCCCTGCATTTCTAAAAGGTACTGTTTGCGGGTCTTCCCGACACTGTAGCTGGCACCGCGACGCCGCGGTCAGCCAGAACTGTTTGGATTTGTTTGTTCACAACGCCGTGATAGCCCCGGACGGAGCTATCGACATCAAGGAACTGTTTTTCAAGCATATTTTGATAACTGAAGATTTTTAAGTACTGTATTGTGGATTTTTATCGTTTTTGGTCTTGTCTTAAGTATATAAAGATATTGGATATTTTTCTAAACTGGTGTGGTGTCCTTTTGTAGTGCTTACACTGCATTACTGTTGGTTATGTGCAAATGCTTTACACACTGCCTCTAAGACTAGCCTGACTGCTCGTGCCAAGCTACCAAGGGGGTGAGCAGGGGTTATTTTAGGAGTGTAACTCCCTTATCCTGACTAGAGTGGTGGTTTCTGCCTGGCTTTGGCACATGCCCTAGCCTACCAAAAATCCCATTTCTAACAGTGACATCCTCCTAGCCTTGTCCACCACTGCAGAGCATCACACTTGGTTTTAGAAGTAAGCCAGCCATCTAGCTTGCTGACAGACATATGCAGGATGGATCGGAGCATAAGCAACTCCAGCTGCTCCACTTCTGTATGCCATCGCTCTACTGTCCAGATAATATACATGGTATGCCCCTACCTGGTATGCCCCAGCCTTCCCTCCTGCAGAAAAGCCTGTGTGTTCTGGCATGTGTGTGTGCCCCTGCAACAAAGTGCAGTGGCTCCCTACATGCATAGCATGTGCTTGTCAGCAACTTCCACTGCTGGACCAAATGGTTAAAGTCCACTTTATCTCTTAAGTCACTTATAAGCCCCATTCAATCCCCCTGTGATGGCTTATCCTTGTAATTTGGCAGCAGTAAAATGGCATCTGTAGGAGTCTCACAGACAAAACGTTGACTAGACATAGCCTTCTGTTCCTGAGTAAACAGGGTCCACTCCAGCCACTCTTTGTCCATCACCATTTCATTCCCTTGATCCATCATTCATGTACTAATACTGACTAATTCCCAATTGTGCCTACTAGATTAATTATTTTAATTAATCTCATATGCAGGGGAGAGCGTTTCCAAATATGAAACACACAGCAGTGACATTTTTGTTAATATACCTAACCAAGAAGACCTTCGTAATTTTTTCAGTCAGTTTCCAAAATGTTTTATCGGACAGAACTGCACAAAAGTTAGAAACGGTACCAACTTTACGATTTTGTGACCGAGCACAATCATTTGGACCTCTTCCAGACTGGCTTTTATCCAAGCAGATGGAGGGAATTCATCCTGATGGTCATGGTAGACTATCTCAGGCAGATGTCTGAGTTACACTACTGTTAGATCTATCTCTGGCATCCAACATAGTCCACAACCCAACCCTGCTGCAGGTCAGGTTTACAGAAAATATCCTTCGCATGGTCCGTCCTGTCTAGTCGTTCCCAATCGGTAATTCTTCTTCACATCTCACCTCCACTTCTTACCTATGTTGTGCCTCAAATTTTGGAATCATCACCCCTTTATTAACATCTGTTCTAATATTTTGTTTTGGATGCATATATAACTTTTTCTATATTTCAGTATTCTTAAGTAATGCTGCACTTCATGTATTGACACACATGTTCTCGTATATTCATAGCATTTTTGCCATTAGTGTGTATACATAAGTTCACCTACCAGTCTTAAAAAGACATTAGCCTTTATATAAAGTATTAATAATCAGCTCATTCATTCGAATAGCGTAGTAGTTCCCAAGCTTTTTAGAACGACATCCTTTCATTACCTACCTAGCTTTAATGAACATGAGGCGAGTTAATTTTTTTTTTTTAATGTAACTAAACCCAACTAATGGCGCTGTCAGACAACAGATTTTCCTTTGAAATGGCCACTAAATTTGAACAGATAGTTTTACTTATAAAACTATATTGCACACAAATGATAATATGCAGAAATCGGGTTTCAGTGAATATTTATAATTTTTTGTGTAAAGTAGTGTCTTTATTTGTTTTGATCTCATTAAATTATTTTCTTCCATTACACTTCAGATTTTAAAAGAAAAGTGCTTCATTTTTGCTTTTCTAATTGCTGAACGCGTAGAGTTCATTTACAGGTATTTACATAAAAAAAAAAAAATTGCAGCCTTTCCTTTCGCATAGCTGTACCTCAACAATATTGTCACAATTCCCTTTACTTTTCTTTCTCTGACTGTAAAGTGAGAGGAGTTTGTTAACAGCAATCCTCATGTTAAAAAAGCATCAGTTTGTCAGAAGATATAGCCTGATATTTGACCTCTTACAAACGCAGCAGATGTGATAAGATAAATACAGAATTTAGAGGCATCTTTATTGCTTAGATTTTCACGACCCACCAAAGTGAGTCGAGACCTTCAGTTTTGGAAACTCTGAGGGTATTTGGCTTATAATATTCAATCCACTTTTTCTCTGTAGAAGTTTCTTTCTCATACCACCTTCTCTTGGATGTCTTGTTACTACTTTGCAAATCTGAAATATTAGTTGTGGTAGGTCATGTTTGTAGGAAACTGGGTTTTTGTTGCAGTAGTCCCCCCACCCCCTCATCCCCCTCCCCTTTTGCCTGATATTTGATGCATCTTTGATAACCAGGTCCCCAGTGTCAGTGTTTTTTTCCCCCCAAAACAAGTTCACTGGTCCATTGATGCCCAATTGACCAGGCCTTTAGCACCTCTGTAAGTCCCTAGTAGGTGGTACCCCTGGTACCTAGGGCATAGGAACTAACGAGGCTCCCTAGGAGCTGCTGCATATATAATGTGCTACTCTAAGTGACCCAGCACCAAACTCATACAGACTGTCTCTGCAGGCGGCTTGACAAGTGCTCTAAAAAGTGAAAACACAACATGGCACACACCCTGTGCGCCATGTCCCCTAATACTGCATGTAATATTTGTAAGTCACCCCTACAACAGGCCTTGCAGCCCTAAGGCAGGGTTCATTATATTACATTTGAGGACATATCTGCATGAGCAGATATGCCCCTGTACTGGCCAGTTTCATTACTGACAGTACAAGTGAACAGGGAAGCCATCTTAGGGTATGTACTGGGCACTGGTCAAAACGAGTTCCCCAGTTACATAATTGCTTCTCTGAAACCTATGGTGTTTGGTATCAAACACCTCATATTAATAAACTCCACTGATTCCAGTGATGGATTTATTAATACAGGCACCCAGAGGGTACCTTAGAGGTACTCCCTGAAAACCTACCGACCACTAATGTTGGCTGACTGGTCCTGTCCAGCCTGCCACCACAGAAGTGTTTCTGACCCCCTGGAGGTGAAAGCCCATGCTCTCTTAGGTCAGGAACAAAGCCTGCTCTGGCAGGAGGTGTTGTCACCTCCTCCAAGCAGGATGACTAGTAATCTGCATATTAAGACAGGAGGCATCAAAGGCCTTCACTGCCTGCGATATTGTTGTACTTTCAGAATATCCTGTCATGAAGTGCACCATATTATGTCTGTTTGTTCTACTTCTGACTTGTAAAGTTCTACTATGTCATATGAGCTGTATGTATTCTTAGAATGTTTATGTTCAATTAGATTAAGTTGTGATGATCAGTTATTGCTGGACTTGGTGATGTATTGACCTGCCAGCTGTGTAGTCACTGGAAATAAACCTTTCAACCTACCGTGACTTGTAGTCAATTACTACAAAATTTATGGTGACGATTTGACTACACAGCAGAACCCTCAGCGTGATTTTTACTTCTAGCCTCAAGGTCATTCCCCAGCACACCGTCAACTTTTAAGCGTTACAGCCATCATCGCTACCGTTGCGTTGTCACTGCTGTTTGCCTCTTACCTCCGTTCACCTCTTTCCTGTCTTGGAGCTGCATCACCTGTGTGGATCGGCTGGATTGCCTCTCACACTTGGTTGAGTCGTCTTTATGGACTCTGTTTTGTGAGCTACTTCAGTTTCCACGCTCCTGCTCGACTGTCTTTCAAGCGAGCGCGATGCCCAGAGGTCAATTGCTTCAATCCTAGGAGGTGTGTTTTTATTTGTTTGGGAACTTGACCACTTTTCTCGCGCTTTGGTTCCCCGCCTCGCTCCCGAGACCAGCTCTTGCTCTCGGCGTACGCGCCCTCTACAAGCAACGCAATGTTGCGCAGACTCTCCGTACCGAACGCTGTCAGCGTACAAAGCGTCCATAGTTACTGTTGCCACCACCTCATCATCGCACAGGGTAAAACGCTACTCCCTCAGCACGATTTGCACTGCAATCTGCATCATCACAGTCGTGAGTATCGCAAGTCTCGGTGATTCGCACACCTCTTTTCACATATTCTTTGGATGGTTGTTTTTAAGTTTGAAAGTGGACCTCAGTGATTCGCACACTTTGACTCTACTGTTCATCTACTTGTGGATCACAGTGATTCACGCACTTAAGACTTTCTCCATGTTATATCGCTGTTTGATTACTATATGACTCAAGCCAATTTGCATACCTTTTGACATAGTGACTTTAAGCTGTACATTTGTTTTGTTTTGTAAAATTCTCTTAACCTGTGTATTACATAATACATTGCTATTCCACATCTAGTAATTTACTGATGTGTACGATGCAAGCTGTCACTCCACCTCCAGCATTCCTAGACACTCCTGGTGAACCATCTGTTAAATGGGTGGTCTGGTTCGATGCGTTCGAAACATATTTAGGGGCCATTGGCACTCTAAGATTTAGTGCTGAAAGGAAGAAGTGTTTAATGCTCCATTCTTTAGGTTTTGAGGGCAGGTCAATTTTCAAACCTTTACCTGGCATACTGCATGAAGCTGGGGAAAATGTTGATGAATATCAAGAAACTGTACGCAAACTTAAAGCTAGGTTTGATTAACAACCAAGTCTTATGGTTCAAAGACACAAGTTCTTCAAGAGGAAACAATCAGAAGTAGAAGACGTAGATGCATATGTGTCTGTTTTAAGAAGATTAGCATCAGTCTGTATATTTGAAAACTTTACTGATCAACTCATTAGGAACCAATTTGTTTGTCAATGCAAGGATAAGCACATTAGACAAAAACTTCTTGCTATGGGTAATCCGTCCCTTGATTAAACTATCAAAGTAGCTAAGAGCATTGAAATTTCACAGACCTTGTTAAAAACTCGATGACCAGCCTTGTGAGAGTGTAAATGTGGTTGTGGCAACTAATAAACCGAAACAAAGGTTTGTCAAGAATAATGGGTCCATGAGCACTAAATATAAAGTAGACAACATTATACCCAATAATATGCGTCTCCGGTGTGGAATTTCCCCTCACCCCAAAAGGGGATAGATGTCCTGCAGCAAATGTCATGTGCAACTTCTGCAAAAAAAATGGGACATTTTGCTAAGGTGTGTCTTAAGAGGAAATCACAAAAGAAAACCATTGTGTGTGTGGTAGAATCTGAAGTTGATTCTGATTCTGAAATCATTTCCGTGGTCATGGATGAGGGCGATCTCTCAAAAACATGATGAATGAGCCTTTTGCAGGCGACCCTTCTTCCTGTGTCGATCCTATTGTGGAAGTGTGTGTTGGAGAGAAAGTGCTCAACTTATTGGTGGATTCTGGTGCCAGGATCACCATGATAACCCAGAAATTGTTTGTCGAGACATGGGGTGACAGGGAATTACACCCACCCGATCGTTCTCCCGTCTCATATGAAGGGCGAAAGATAGAACTCCTTGGTTTTATTGAGGATGTTTTGATGTTTAAAGGGAGAAGGATCAGAGGTAAAATCTATGTTGCGGTCAAGGGGCTTAACATCCTTGGTTGGTTCCATCAGGGATTGTTTGGGATGGTACTTAGACCAGGTGCTAAAGAACAAGTGTTGTTGGTTACTTGTGAGGAAGAGGGCGTGAAGTGGAAAAAGGATTTTCTTTCTCTTTTCAGCGATACGCGCTTGGCAAGATATCTGGTTGGAGACGGTGCCATCCCAGTCAAACACAAGCTTAGATGTGTTCCCTTCAGTGTAAGAGAAGATCTCAACAAAGAACTCAAGAGTTTATGCGACAAGGGTATCATAGAACCTACTGAATCATCCTTGTGGTTGTCCCCCTTGGTGGTTGCTCATAACAGGTGTGGGCAGTTGTGTGTATGTGTGGATTTGAGGTCGCTAAAAAAGATCTGGGTTGATTCACACCCTTTGCCTAAAATCAATTAACTGTTTGCATGCGTTAAGGGTGCCCAAGTATTCTCCAAGCTTGCCTATCACCAGATAGAATTACATCCTGACTCGCGCTCCCTCACTGCTTTTGTGTCTCCCCTTGGGACATTTCAATATCGACGGATGCCTTTTGGTTTGGCACCCGCTGCGTCAGTATTTCAAAGGGTGATGCAAAATCTCTTAAGGGATGTTGAACGGGTGCTTGTTTTTCAAGACTGTGTGGATCCATGCCAAGGACAATTCTTCACACGATGTGATTCTTCGCAAGGTGCTCAGTATTTTTGAAAAGAATGGTGGTGTTCTCAAGACTGAGAAGGGCAGGTTTCTATGTAAAGAGATAGAATATTTTGGGTATTTGTTATCACAAGAGGGAATAAAGCCCAGACAGGGACTTGTCGACGCTCTTTCCAATGCTTCTGTACCTAAAGATAAGACCGGTGTTAAGTCCTTGCTTGGTCTGTTTGAGTATTACTCAAGATTTTTGTGTCTGTTGTTCGTCCCATCAGTAACCTACTTAAGATGGGAATCAAATTTGTGTGGTCTGAGGAGTGTAATGATTCTTTTAATGAAGTTAAATCTACTTTAAAGAACAGTGAGGCTTTCAAACCTTTTGATCCTGACTTGCCATGTTGTATTGCTGTTGATGTCAGCCAGGTAGGGTCGGGGGACATTCTTACTCAAAATTGTGGGGATAAAGAAAACACTGTAGCGTTTGCGTCAAGGGTGTGTTAAGGAGTGCAGAGACCCAATACTCAGTTATTGAAAATGAGTTGTTGGCTTGTCTGTGGGCTATAGAGAAGTATCGCCCATATGTTTGGGGAAGACAGTTCAAGCTGCTTACCGATCATAAACCATTAGTTTCTATTCTGGGTTCTGTCACCAGTAAGTGTTGTAC
This sequence comes from Calotriton arnoldi, assembly GCA_963921515.1. Lineage (NCBI taxonomy): Eukaryota > Metazoa > Chordata > Amphibia > Caudata > Salamandridae > Calotriton > Calotriton arnoldi. The sequence goes on from CAWUFW010000009.1 coordinate 1,047,976, forward strand.
ACCCAGAATAACGAGGATGGTCAGCAAATTGTTGCAATACCAGTTTGATGTGTCTCATATTTCAGGCGGAAAGAACAGGAGGGCAGACTTTTTCTTTCTTGCTTTCACAAAACAAAGATGAGAGTGAAGAGAGAGATTTCAAAGAGTTGTGTGATGAGGATGCTGAAGATTGTTTTGTGGCTGCCATGGCTATTCCTGATCTTAATGTGGGTTCTGAAGAGGACTGGAGGGCGGCCTTGGGAGAAGATTCTCTTCAACAAGTGTGTGAGTTGGTTAGTGAAGGGTGGCCCAGAGAAAGTGTTGTCCCCTCTTTTACAACCATACTGCAAAGTGGAACCTGAAATTTCTCTGGAGGATGGTGTACTATTGCGATGTGATAAGCTCATTCCAGCAGACATGTTATCATCAGGAAAGCTCATGAGGGGCATTTGGGTGCGACACTCACCAAACGTCATATCCGTGAAGAGTTTTGGTGGCCAAGTATGGATGTAGAAATACATGATTTGGTACAAAACTGTTCTGTGAGTGGTGCCGCTGAGAGAACTTTTAAAGTGACGACGCCACCTTCGTTGCCTGTTGAATGTCCCTCTGGTCCATGGGTCAAATTGGGTATTGACGTGATGGGCCCATTTGAAACTTTGCCGGTTGGGTGCAGTTATATTTTAGTTCTTATGGACTATGCATCTAAGTGGCCGGAGATAAAGATGGTCAGAGAAGCCAATACTGCGAGTGTCGTTGCGTTTCTGAGAGAGGTGTGCATGAGAGAGGGATTCCCTGAGTTTCTCGTTTCTGACAATGGAACTCAGTTTGTGAGTAAGGAGTTTGAGGCATTTTTAGTTACGTGTGGAGTGAAGCATTTAAAGAGTTCTCTATCACCCACAAACAAATGGTTTTGTGGAAAGAATGAATCGTGTGGTGGGTGAGCGCATCAGATGGGCAGTAGCTGGAAACCATGATGTTGTCAAGTCTTTGGAAAGAATGTTGTGGTTTACAGGACCAAGCCACATTCTTCTGCCAAAGTTTCACCTTTTGAACTTTTAAGGGGTAGAAGGGCAAATACTAGTTTTAGGCCCGGATGGATGAGCAAATGGCTTAAATCAGAGTCTATTGTGGTGAAACTTAAGGACATAGTTAAAGAGAATACCAAATTGACCCAAAATAAACAGAAGATTTGGTTTGATAAAAGAAAAGTTGTCAAAATGGTTCCTCTGGTTGTGGGGGATGTTGTTCGCATCAAGTCTCCTGTTCACGGCAAAAAAGGGAAAGGTAAATATTGTGCACCCACCAAAGTTGTGAGGATTGGTAGTAATGCTGTTCATGCTGTTCAAGTGGAGAGTGGTCATTGGAATATTTCCAAAATTGTCAAAGTGAGGACCATTTGTCACGAAAGTGCATGTTTGTCTGATGACTGTGCGGGTATTCAGATGTCTGATTTACCCAGGTTTGGCGAACCTATTTTTTTATAAATTGGTGTTTGATTTCTGTATTGAGTGTGTGTCTCACTTACTGCCTTTGTGTATGCAATAAATGCTTAGCAATACCCTCTGATTAGGCCTAACTGCTCACCCACACTACCACAAAAGAGAGCATTTGGGTTCTCATTTGTGCCTCTCTAAACCAGTTAGACTCTTTACACTGTGTAACTCATTTTGGTCTCTATATAAAGAGCCAGCATCATACAGTGTTGCATATCCATGAAATGTTTTGCAACAGTAGATTTTGCATTCTTAATTCCAAGCTTGTGTCCCACTAGTATCACTCTCAATGTTCTTGAGTTCTGTCCCACATATATTTTTCCACACGGGCATTTTAATGACTAAATCATGTTAATAGTTTCACATGTTGAGTTCAATTTACGGCCATTCTTTTATCAGAAATTGGATGTAGAATACAGTCTCCCTTAATGACATTGTTACATTAAGTGCATTTCAGACATGGGAAAGATCCTTTGAAATTAGCCGTGAGGTAACTCTGCATAACAGGGTAATCTTTTGTCAAACAACTGAGTTTGAATGGCAGGTGAATCAGGCTACCTCATCAGTCATTTACTAGGATAGTGAGATAGCGCAAAATTTCATTTTGTGAACATTTGCAAGTTGTTCTTGTGAAAATAAAAAGCAAGTGTATAGCTCGCATTTCAAATTCATGCATGATACCTGCACGGTTGAGGTTTAAAAAAGAAAATGTCTTCCGCAAAATATTTTTTGCTTCCTGTAGAGCAAAACGCACATTTCATGGCAACAGAATTGATCAAAATTCACGTAACTTAAAATTAATGGATTTCACAAGCATGATAAAAAAATGTGCAAAGGTTAGTTTGAAAGTGCTGAAAAGACTGCAGCCATTTTTGGAGGAGCATCAGTGGGAAGCAAGAGAAATTATATGCACAAAGTTAGACTACTTGCAATTGTCTGTTCTTGGGCACCTCAAAGGGTACACAGTAGAAGTTACCAAGCCTGCAAAATTCCACAGATTAAATTTCAAAGGAGTAGCAAAAGGATTTTTGCAAGATGCACTGCTTGCTCACCCTGGTCAGAGTAAAATTCAAGGAGCTCACTGTCATTCACTGGTAACCTTTGAGCCTCTGCCCGCTCACATAAAGCAGGCATTGAATATTCATAATTCTACTTGGAACTTCTGTACGGAAGGAAAATGGCTAATTGAACTGCAGTGTTTGTGTAAAGTGAGGGCCACAGGCTCTTTGTGGAAGTCTTTGCCCACTCCAATCCAGCTGAATTGAATATAAACTTTTTTTAAATAAATACCTGTGTCGCCATTAGCTGCTAGGGCTGTAAATGTGCTTGTGAGTCCATTGTGGGTTAGGAGTATTTACATATCAGAGGTGTGGAATTTCATAAAATATCTACTTGTCCATGGGGTAGGTTGCTTCATAAATCTACTTGTCCTGTAACAAAATCCACTTGCCCCTTTGGTGGCATGTAGTGCAGCGACAAATTATGGCATCAATCTCTTTATATAAGAGCTCTGATATAGCCTCTCTAATTATGCCAGGGCTCATACCATAGTGGTGTTTGAATACTTGCAATCCCCTTAAGTTGCCACGTTTCTGCAGATCTACATACTGGGGCTGAAGGTAGTGGTAAGCAATAGTTCCAGGGTTAGAATACCCTTTTGAGTCTGTGCATACCTACAAACTTGCATGTTTTAAGGGTTTTCAACAACTCTTCTCTAATCTTTTCCCATACTGAGAAATGTTGGAAATGTACTCCTGACAATGGCGGACGTGAACCTTCTTCCAGAGTTGGTAAAAAAAGTGGTGGGGGAAAAGAACTTGCAAACACAGATTTTCGTATGAGCCAATCTACACATGCATATTTGCTCATGCTAAAATGCAGTTAACAAATATTTTCCAGGAGTACTATTTCTTGTCCAACTTCTGTAAATTCTTGGGAATTCACGAAAGCCGTATAACTGCACTTAATGCAAGGACATATACCTTTTGTGCACCTTTGAGACTTTCTTTAATAATTGGGCCCCTAATTTGGTCTGGCATTGACCGTGACCTTTTGTGTTTATTAAAATTCTGTCTCTCTCTCTCTGTATCGGCTGGCTTAACTTTGAGTGACTGCGTTCTGCTCTTTCACAAGGAGCATATCCGCACACAAAGTAGTTTTGTACAGTGCCAGTAACTATTGTGGCAGTGTGTGCTTTTGAGACCCAAAAACTATTTTTGCGTTTGCCAATGTTTGTTATAATGGTGAGGGCCCTGCAGCTCCCACACCAATAAGGTTTTACAAAAACCGTGCCAAAACAGGTCACACATTGACAAAACTAAAAAGCTGACCAACAATTTCAGACCTACTGGCTTTGCCAATGCTTGTTTATTTTTGTTTCCCATAATCTTATTGAAACCGATTTTCCTTTATGAATATTTTTGGGAAATACTAGCATGCATCAACATGTTAGTAAATAATGCTGCAAAGATATGGTACCTGAAATTTTACAGTAGTTTAGCAAAATGTTTTTTTCCCACATTCATTTTTTATGAACATTTTATTTTGAAAGCAAAGAATCAACAATCTTGCTTTCAAGCTTCTGCAAATATTTGCATCAAATCAGAGAGCATTCTGTGAGCATTATACATAGCCCCATATTGCTAAACTTTGAAAATGTGTGTACACATTTTTATACTGGAACCACTGTCAGTAGTGCAGTCAGCGCTTACAACATTTACATAGAGCGCTCACCCTAATAATAAAGGCTTTCAATTAATGAACCATAAATACAAGTTTGAACAGCATTAACATATGGGCAAAAATATTACCTTAAATGCAGACAGTGCCCTTACCTGATTCATAATGTGGTACTGCAAAGTTGGCAGCCGAAGGGTTTGTGCTGCAGGGGGTTGGCCTACTTTTCCCAAGGGCAAAATACACATGAAAACTTGTTGCCCTTGACCCCAAACAATATGTCCTGGGTGTCGGGCTGTAGGAATTCCACATCCCTGCATATCATAGAAGATGATGTTGTGCAATCCATAGGTATTGGTTTTTGAGCCATAGTGCTCTATGGTGTGCATCCTAGGACAAAGGTCTGAATGGTACAGCAGGCCCTCTGTGTCTGGACACGTGTTTGGCTCAAAGTAGACATCATTCCATCCCCTGCTCCTTGTACTGTTGAAGGTGACAGTGGTTATTCCTGGCCAACTGACTTCAATGTAACCCTTTGTTAAGACAGGAAGCCGGTATGAAGCAGAAGTAATTTATTGAGTAAATTACATACCAAAAGGCCCACACGCAGGTGGAAGAAAGGCGTGCTGATCTGGACAGAAAACATGCAAATGTTAGGCTACATTCCATGACATCATATAAATACCAAACAGGTGTTCCAAGATGCTACATCATAATGTTACCTAAAGCCTATTGGATATCGCAGCAGTAATAAAAAAGTGAACACTGAAGAAAGGTTAATGTTATAAAGAGAAGAGTTTTCCACTATCTAATAAAGACCTATGTACAACATCTCCATTCTTTTCATTTTTTTAAAATAAAAGATTTCAATAAAGTACAAAATCTTCAAAACATTTGGGTGGATCAATGCACCTTTTGGAAGAAACAAAATCGTTAGATTGTGAAGAACTTTGTAACTCACTACCGTCAAGAGATTCAGTTTTATCACTCTCAAAATCTTCTTTTACACGTATAACATTTTGACAATGTCAAAACACACCTGGTTCATCTGAAACAACAACAGAAGGGTTAAAACCCTGTGCATTTGGACCATGTGAAGAATCCAATTCTATACTGTCAAAACAATTTTCAATGCCATCAGTTAACATTTTCTAAATCCTCTTCCTGTTCAAAACAATCCCAAACATTAAGTTCATTTTCAACGTCCTCATTGAACCTATTGGACAACAAGATTTTCTCTTCGCCTGGTTTCAAACTTATTATATCACTTTTACTCCACCATCCTTTGTCTCCTCAATTGACAGCTCCACTAGAGACTTCAATCACTCTGAAAGGTTTAGTGAATTTGAATTCACCTTTCTGTACTTTAACTGGTTTTTTAATGATAACCCAATCTCCTTTTTGATTATTTTTTTGGTTTTGTTACTCATATCATGATATGTCTTTGTTAACTTCTGTCTTTCAATTACCTTCTGTTGAACATTAACATGTTTATCATCAATTTGTGTGCACTCTGACAAATCTTTGCACCAATTCTTAAACGTAGGTGTGAGGATAGTATTACACTGCCTCCCTCGCAATAAGAAACAAGCATTGGAATAGCCAATAGGTCTCGCCTTTGGGACCTTATAAGTGTTTAGCCAGAGATATTGACTTTGCCTATGTCTTTAAGCTGTGCTGTTCAGAAGTCTGCAGCATGCTGAAAAGTTATAATAAAGAAGTGTCAGAAGCATTTTTGTTACCTTATATATGACCAAGAAAGCATTATATACAACTGAACGACCATATTAAAAAAGTATTAACAATAAATAATGTCTTGAAGTTTTTTTTGTCCTTTCAATGCTGGCAACTTCTATCTGCCTGTCCCAATGGTTGCTTGTTATGGTTTTTTTTGTTATGGGAGAGGAGGGCATAAATAACAGGAGGGTGAAGGTTGGGAAATAGTACCTGTATAACAGTCAGTGAGAGAGTCAGTCAGTAAGTGAGAGAGTCAGTGAGAGAGAGAGTCAGTTAGTGAGAGAGAGATCGTCAGAGAGTCAGTCACCCACAGAGCTTTCCATAAAAAAATCTTATCTATTTCATAGTTTTTTTTTAATGAAACCCTTGATTGCAGTATTAACATATAACTGTCTCATAAAAAATGGAGTCCTGTAAGCCCTTATGCCATTCATAAACGTCATGGAACAGATTTCAAGCTGGGTATCGCCACCCTCTTCTGCCCAGTGTTTCTACAACATCGGGGCCAATGATGGAGACATTGTCAGGGAAAGAGTCCGCAGACATCCTATCACCCAAGGGGTAATCATTTTCAAAATGTTAATAGATTAAAGAGAAAAGTTGCCGTGATTAGAGTTATCCACATGTAAAGCCTTCCCAATTCCTTTTGCGTGCAGAAATAACAGAATTGGAAACTATTGCTCTTCAGGAGGATGCCGCCAGCCCCCTAATTTAATCATCCTGATTAGGTTGTGCCTCGCTGTACTGCAACCACACTGCGCGACTGCCCCAGTGAATCAAGGGGCAAGTTATGTTTTATCTATTTTTTTTATTTTTTAAGTTTTGTATACCAAGCACCATTCCACTGAGGGCATCGGAGCACTGAAGGAAGTCCAAGAAGACGGCAGCAATAGAGGAACACATATAAAGGTGGACATTACAACACAATTGTGATAGTCAATTGTGTTGTAATGTCAATCACAATTGTGATAGTCAAAGGCCAGTGTGATCCCCTTGGCAAACCAAAACATAGAAAAGGTGAAGGAATGGAGGTTACTAGATGCGGATTGAACCAAAACCTAATTAGGATGTTAATGATGGCATGGAGTAAAGCTATTCAGTGACTGATCGGAAACTATGGACCACTGGGGTTTGAGGGTGTGGAATGTACAGCCACTGACTGTACATAGCAACAAAGGAAGGAGGCCGAGGCTTGAGCTACGGACCCGGAAAGTGTTTTTTTATGGGAGTGGCAAAGTCAACCTATGGGATTGTAAACAATGTAAGGGCCTGAACTTTCAACCCCAAAATGTTGTCTCTCGGCCTTATACTGTGGCAGTTAGCTTGTGGGAGGAGAAGGCAAGCAGCACGAGTAAATGGACTGCTACCCAGGTACTATGACAACGATGGAGGGTGCTGTAACTGCACTTCCTCTATTAAATTGTTTTTCGACTGCACGCATTTACGATTTTATGTAATCTACAAAAGAAACAGAATCTGCGTAAAGCCTACAATGAAATCTAATTGCGGTAAGCCGGTCCCTCCATGAACTTCAGGGCATGTTTACCTGACGACAGCTAATTACAGTTTCTTTTCAGGTGTGGGTGTGCGAGGCTTTCCTAGAGTGAATATGTGAGTCTGACACGTTATTGTGAGGAATCTCTGGGCTCTTCAACACTGGGCCTTTGTTTTTTTATGCTTAATTCATTAACGCTTTAATGCGTGTTTCGGTCTGGGGCCACTCCAAAGAGGAAAAAAATAAGCATTTTATGTTAACAGACAGTAGACAACCTGTCTGGGACTGGACCGCGGCAGACCAAGAGAATAACAAAAGGGCCGAGAAACAGGGGAGAGAGCGGCAGGGGGCGCCATAGAAACAAAGAGAAAGAATCTGTGAGTAGGGAGAGTGCAGAAACATAACAGACTGCCCACGGGCAGGTAAATATAGAAAGGCTTTTAGGAGCTGGAGAAAATGAAGGGACAGCGTGAGCACCGTGCTGCAGGTTGCAATGCTCACACTGGACTCTGGTTAAACTTTAGCAGCAAAAAATTAAATGGTAACAACCACTTTGGCTACCTGAAAAAAAATATTCATTATAATCTCCAAAATACATTTGTAGGCGAAATGGCCGGATGAATGTGGGATGATTAGAACCTAGTTAGCGAAGAGCTATTCAGAAAAAGATCGCATGAGGAAGCAATGGATGCGCTGGGGAAAGAAGGACCAACACGAGGAGCACACAGGAGCGGTGCTTGAGGCGGGAAGCAGCACACGAGGGAGACAGCAAAACAACAGGCACTCTAATAGAAACAAGCGGTCTTCACTTTTCAAGCACTGCACTCGTGCTTGTGGCGGCATCCACGGAGCGCGCAGGGGCCATATGTTTGTAATTAACGTGGCCGCGCCGCTGCTCGCTCCCGCAAGGTGGATGCCGCCACAAGCACAAGTGCGGTGCTTGAAAAGTGAAGACCGATTGCTAAAGGCCCTCTCCGAGACCTAAAAAGGAGTAATTTAAATTTAAATTTTTTGATAGATATAGACCTCATCCGAGATCCACAATATAGTAAAATAATATATACAAGTTTCCAATCCCATTGTATTACAATATATCATAAAATTCTTTATAAGCAAAATTGATTATTGTTCTTAGGTTGTATATCTCTAAAATAGCGGGAGTAACACTTTAAAAAGTTAAAAACTTTGTAGCATACATTTTTATCAGGAGGGGTTCTTATGATCTCAATCAGATCTGTATTTCTAAGAATATTATATTTTTATACAGATAGGTTTTAAAAACCGTGAACGCGCCTCAACCGAACTGCTATTTGGACAAACAAATAAAACATGTGCCAAGTCCTGGATTCCTCACATTGGCCTGTTTTATTAAAGTTGCCGCCCCACTTTTTGTTACATCTTTTAGCGGGAGTATCCTCAGCCTTAACATCAGAATGCAACGCCTAACCTTGTGGTCCAATGTGAAATTCAAATATTTTGGGCTCTCTTTATACTCCACACTAGCTAACGCCAGCTTGTAATGCGATAACTGTTGACAATAAAGTTTATCCATTTCGAAACTCAGCCTCGGGGTTGATTTTTTCAAAAAGAACTTTAAGAGTTTTGGGGACCAGCTTTGTAAAAGGCTCTCTGAGCATTGAAAGTGTTCCAGAGAGAACTCTAAATTTTGTTTAAAAGTATATACTCCTGGATCAGCCTTAAAAGTTTCCTTACGTAAAATTGCTCTTAATGTACCGTCAGGTGCATGTAGTATGTTATATGCCCATCAAACAAGGTTTGCCATAGCTCTCGCGTATGCACTCACTACCCCTAATTCCAGTCGAAGTGCCTGAACGGGAGTGGCTTGGCTTGTAGTCGTAAGCATGCGCAAGAGTTTTCCCTCCCTGAGATTTAAAAAACCCCAAAGGTTTATTGGAATATATTCTAAGCCATATGTTAGAATCGGGGTAATCTTTGTTCGCTAAACTTCAAGGAGAGCTGAAAAATGTTGCCTCCCGGTAGAGAGAGAGAACTTTTTTATCACACTTACATGAGATACTGTCTTTAATTAAGTCCACTGAAAGTGCGCGGTAGTACCAGTGGACTGAGAGAAAACTCTCCCTAAATAGATATAAGTAGATGCTATTTCTACTGTTATTCCTCCTAGTTTCCAGGTAAAAGGTATAGCTTTTTTTCTACCCCTGAATGGTACTATTTTTTGTTTTTGAAATATTTATTTTTAAAAAGTGTCTTTCAGTATAATTAAAAAAAGCGTCCATGTTACGCTGCAGCCCAATCGGGGTTGGATCGAATAAAACCACATCATCGCATACATTAAAAGGTGAATTTTTTGTGATGATAATTGAGGTGGGAAATTATTTACCTCCTGGAAACAGTCCAGTAAATCACTAAGGAATAGTGAGAAAAGGAGGGGGCAAGTAAACATCCTTGTTTGAGACCGTTTTGCATAGATATCTCTTGGGTTAAGCCCTTATCTCCTCCCATTTGTACCTTACACCATGTGGTTGTATGAAGTGCTACTATTATTCTTAGCAAACTTATCGGAACGCCTAATTTCAATAATTTCCTCCACAGGGAAGGCCTATCCACCTTGTCAAAAGCTGTAGAAAAATCTACAAATAAACTATAAACTACCTGAGCTCTACTAATTACATATTTATCAATAATAGTTTGAAGGATGGCAATATTGTCAATCACAGAATGTTTTTGACGAAAACCTGCTTGTACCATGGGTATTACCCCCTCTAGCTGTGGCCCAATCGTTCAGATGTTCTAAAATGCTGGCCGCAAATATTTTTCCTGTAGCATCAAGGAGGGCAATCTGACGATAATTACTCTGAGAAAAGCGAGAACCTTTTTTCAAAAGGGGAACTACTATACTGCCCTTCCATGAGTACGGGATTTGGCCAGTTCGATACCAGTACATAAATAAGGGGGACAAAAATTTACTCCATCCTTCACTATTTTCTTTTAAGACCTTCACCGGAATCTTGTCTGGTCCCATTGCTGCTGTGTCTCTCGCTTTCCTTATGTACACTGTAATTTGTTGATCAGTAGGTGGCTTTATCTGCTGGTCGATCTTGCTGTCGGCTCCATCGCATAGGGATTTCCCGATGTCAATAGAAGGTAGATTTGCCTCATATAGTTTAGATAAATAACTAGCCCATTCTTTTTGAGGGACGGGAGTAGCTCTCGGTGGTATTTTATTTCCACTACCTTCTGCAACTATATCCCAAAAGGCTTTAGAGTTTTGTGAACGCACCGCTTCTTGCAGGTCCACCCAACATCTATCCGTTTTTGTTCTATTCTCTTTCATGCGCAGCCTTTTTCGCCTTTTCTTCAAGATGAAACGTTCATAAATTGCAACCTAATCAGCTGGTTTAATTTCTTAGACAGAAGACTTATTGTTGAGTCCTCTATCCTTTGTGGGTTGTCTTTACTAGGAGGAGGTTTCTTTTTCAAAGTAATAGATAGCAATGTTTTAAAGCTTTCAAAATTAGAGATTGGGTTAACTCTCTTATTGATTTGTTCATACATTTGGGACTCCATAATCTTAATTGATTTCATTATATATTTGCTTATAGTTCTTGCTGCTCCACAGTATTCGAGCTGGCTTTTGTTTAATTATTACCTCCCCCCTACCATATGATGGGGACCATGAGGGAGTTGGTTGAAGATGGAGGTCTATTTCTAGATGAAGTATCGCATGATCACTACTTTGGACAAATTCTATAAAGAGGCTGCGAAAGTTATTAAACAGATCATAGCTGCTGATGGCATAGTCCAATATAGATAACCCTGTTGGACCTTTGCGGGTATATGAACCCGGCACATCTCCTCTTGTTCTCCCATTTTCAATTATTCCGTTGAATTAATTGATTCACTCCAATATAATTTTCCCCCTTTTATTAGCTCTAATATGAACCGGTGAATCCGCTGGAATAGATCAAGATGTTTCGAGTTAGGAATTCTGAAATGCATAGAGTAGGGAAGTAGAGATTTTTGCATTGAAATCCCCCATTAAGAGTATCTGCATATTTTCGTTTGAGCCTAGGGAGATATCTATTTGATCAAATAAATTTAAAAGTATTGTATCATGTTCAGACCCTGGGGGAGCATAAACATTAAAGAGAAGTATTGGCTGAACACGAAGGTTTTTATCTAAATGTTTTATTTTAAGACATTGAACATTAGGGCTAGTTAGATGAATTATTTCAAAGTCCCAGTTTAGATCTTCTGTTAGCAGGATAGCCAGGCCTCCCTTTGCATGGCCCCGTCTGGTCCTTATAGCTGGAGTATTAAAAACGAAATAGTTTTTTTGGTCAAAGTTATCTACTAGCCAGGTTTCCTGTAAGCAGACTATTGAAGGTTGAGTATCTAACAAACGAGATATTTTGTCCTGATTTAGACCCGCTAGATTCCATGAGACGACGGTAAAGTTATTGTTAAAAAGGAAGCTTAGCAAACTTGTCTTGCTTATTTCCATTTAAGTTGTTTGATAACCACGACCATACATTATCATTTTGAGTGTTACTTATGTGATCATCTTCTTGGTTCCATATCCGTCTACCTCCGTCCTCGATACTTATTATTAATTTATCCGGATGTCCCAAGCTACATTGTTCTTTTGGCATTTTTGTGGTCTGGTAATTAACTTTAGACCTCATTCAGGTCTCTGACGCTGGTTTTTTTCCTACCATTATTGCATCAAACCCTTTTTTTATGTAATTTTTCACTTTCTTTCACAATAGCTGGGATCATGTTAGACCAGAATTCTACTCGGGCTCTATTTTTGTCCAGATTATCGGTGAAAGACACTAGCTTTATCTCCGTTGAAGTAATGGTTGGTAAGGAGGGGAGGCTTTTTAATACCTTTAAAATTTTCTGCCAATTTAATGAGTCACGGGATGTGGAAAAGAGGTCAGTTATCTCTAGCATATTCGAGAAAATGAAAGGGTCAGTTTGTGGTGTCGGCTCTGCGCTTATGCCATTATTACTTGTAAGCTCTTGCGGCCAATGGTTGCTCTTAATTGAGCCAATGGTTTTAAATTCAGGTGCCAGTGGATTTAATTCCTGCGAGGGATCATGACCAGTAGGTGGATCTTTAATAATTTGCTCTGGGGTGTGTCTAAGGGAACATATTTCCCTATTCCCATTTGTCGTTTTTTGTCACTAGACGAGCTATCGGGTCCCTCAAATTTTATTTCCCACATTTATTTCTTTGTGAATCTTCGTTTGCACCTTTTCTTTCTCTTTATGGTCGTTGTTTTCATTCTGGTAGGGGAGTTTTTTATTGAAGATGGCTTTTGCTCTGACTCCCCATTTGGTTTTTATCTCCGTTAGTGGATCCGTTATATTTGGTTCTTGATGATTTGACTTCTTTTTAAGATTAAAAATCGGATAATTAGGGAGAGTTTTCCCTCCTGAGTCATTCGTCAACGCTGTTGTTTGTTCTTGGTTTACTATTACCTCCTTAAATAATTTCCGTAGAGAGTATATTATCTCTGTCTTTTCCTTTTCCTTATTTTCCTTTCTCAACTTTCCAGTTGACTTAACTACTTTAAAGTCAGTATTTGTTATTTTTTTGTTTAGAGTATTTATTTCCTTTGTGTTTTGAGTTATTTTTTGTATCTCTAGCTCTTTCCTTAATTTCGTTTTAGATTGCAGACCTCCGCCGAGGAGGCTAAGTTTGTAATCCGCTAGATATTGCAACACCGTCGACTGCATTTCTAGTAGATGGTCAATGTTTATTGTAGATTTCTCTAACAGTAGTAAAATTGATTCAAGTATCTTTTGGAAGGTAAACGAGCATTGGCATAGCCAATAGGTCTCGCCTTTGGGACCTTATAAGTGTTTAGTTATCTAGCACAATATCCTAGGTGCAACAACATCAACTGTTGCATGGCTAAACACTTATAAGGTCCCAAAGGCAAGACCTTTTGGCTATACCAATGCTTGTTCTCCCTGGCTCTCAGTCCGTGGTTTGCTGCATAGCGAGAGTGAGGTTTAGTAGGAAAGGGTGGCTTTAGCATCACCCTCAATCATCTTCATTTGGAGCAGGTCATTCCTGACAGCCTGCCATTTATATTAGGAGTGGCACCATGTAGAGAATTTGTAGACTGCCCTCTCACAAACAATGGAATTCTTCACATGAATCGAAAATTACACTCAACTTTCTGTTATGCAAAACCAGTGTGTAATTGCAGTCTTATAATTTGTTTTTAAAAACTAGAATTTGAAAGACGTAAATTTTGATTTTAAGATCATTGGCTCGTTCAAGTGGCATAGCCTAATTACCTCATGCTTTACTAAGCTCTCGTGGATATGGTACTGATCAAGCGGGTTAATAGCAACAAGCATTCATACACAGAATACTCACCTGGGCCCATTCATTCATACTACACTAGCAATTTCCGCTGGTGGGTCAGTTGTACTCTTTATCAATATCCCTGCTACCAATTACTTTTCTGATTGAAGAGTAATGACTTACCAATGGACCCTTTGATAATTGGGAAGTTTAAAATGAGTGACATTCATTACAATTCATAAATTCTAAAATAATCACTGAGTCAGGAAGTTTTAAAATGTTTATCTAAAGTTTTAGCAGAGTAAAATACAGAACCACATGATACTTAATCGTATATCAAGGATGAAGCATAATAATCAATTGTCGATCAATGACGGTTCCTCAGAAAGAAGAAGATGGAGACAGCAGCACAACTAAAAGTTGCGTTTATATTTACCTAAAGGTGCGAGAAACCAAACCCCTTGGCCAAGGAGGTGGAAAGATAGGTCCCAGGAAAGATGAAGACCAAAGACCTCCGGACCAGGTTCAGGACAGGACAGGTGACCTCTCTATCAACGACGCCAGCGTCGTTCCCCTCTCTGATACTTCGCTTCTCCTTGCTTCTCTCGGGTCGTCTTCTAAGATTCCGCCGCCCCCACCTCAGGACTTCTCTGGACAGCGAATCTGCCTAGTTCTGCTCTGCATCAGCGTCTGGATCAATGAATGTAGTATTGCTCTCTCTCGTTCCGTCTCATCTGGTCTTCTGGACTAACTAATTAATTAATCTATACCTATTATACCCTTCTATGCCCATGTACCTCCCCTTAATGTTGCAAAAATTATGGGCCCATTACTTCTGATTGGACGGGACAGGGGGTTGATCCTCACACCATGTCAATTTAGTTCAATTTCTTTAAGCCCATTGTTTTAAAATACCGCCCCTCACAATTAATACATTTGCTTTATTTCCCACCCGTTTCCCATGGATTCTTCAATACATTTTGTATACATTTATTGCGACTTCAGGTACATTTCAGATGAACTTGTGAACCAGGCTTTGCGACCTTGGAGGGCTTCCAAGTTGACTTCATCGCTTCCTCTGGTCAGCTTTGCAGGGCGCATGCGCAGACCCAAATGTCTCTCGAGCTGCATTTCAACCAACCCAGGCCCATTTACAAACTAATAAAAGTCAAAGAAGAAAATATTAAAATCACAAATAAACGTTTTCACTGTATACCCACTCTGTCTACTCTATTCCCATTTAATTATAAATCTATCCCGCATTAATAGCATTAGGAATACCACAGTTTTAATTGCAGCATATGCGCAAGCTGTAGCACGTGACAACATTAAGCAGCCATTTTTAATACACACTGCGCAGAAGCAAAGATTTCCCTCCAAGCAAAGAAAGACGTCATACCACGTGATATGGTTGACTCATGCGCAATGAGATTCCCGCGCCTTTGAGGCCATTTTAGATTACACAAGCGTTACTTATTAGCTTAAACACATAGGCAAGCTTCTCTAGGATAGTGTTTATGTGTGCATTTGTTAGTAAAGACATTACAAAGATTAATAATTAATACCGTGAGAGGATTGCTTACGAGCAAGTCTCATTGTGAGTTCTTGCTCCATCAGTACATACTTCAGGAATGGTTAATTATCCTATGTTAATGCCTTCAGAACGAGCCTGTGAAGCTAAGTTACTCATTATTTTGTGCAAAAAGGTATATTTTCCACGAGCCTGTTCAAATCAGCAGCAAAATATGCCGCACACATACAATCACCCGCAAATCTGTACACAAAACACGGAAAGGTGCATTCTTTGCAGTTTCCAAAAACTACTGGAAGCATGGCTGCCCGGTAATCATGGGAAAGGGTCCCACGTAAGATGAAAATCTGAAAGAGACACGTTAGTGATAGATTCCTTACCTTAGAATATCCCCAGGCGTCAGGCTGGATCCGGAAAGTTTTGCGTAGCAGTACCCTTGCGCGTCGGTAGGCGGCGTCGTGCGGCTCCGCGTCCGTCGTCGGCGTCGTGATCGCCGGGATGACGTCGCGGGCAGTACTTAGACGCCGCCCCTGCGCGCTGACGTCAGTTCTTCTTTTTCCGCGCCAGCAAGCGCAGATCCGGGAAGAGCAGTGCCCTGGTCAATTTTTGACCATACTTTTTGGTGATTTTTTCACTGTTTTTTCCATCTTTAAGGTGTCGTAGGGATGCCCGGCTTCAAGCGATGCGGCGCCTGTGCGCGGATGATGTCCGTCACCGACCCGCATTGGGAGTGTCTCTTCTGCCTCGGCCGAGGCCACGACACCGAGTCTTGTCCCGAATGCCAGGCCCTCAACCCGAAAGCTTTGCGAGAGCGGTCTCGAAAGCTCCTCGAGGCCCGGCATTCGGCTCCACGGAGGCCCCGGTCGCGTGAGAGGTCCAGGGGTCGCTCGCGGAGTGCACACCGGTCGTCGGCGTCGAAGTCTTCTTCGTCCGGTAAGTCTAAGCACAAGAAGTCCAAGAAGCATCGTCGCTCTCGGACTTCGCCTCGCCGGTCTCGCGACTCGGCTGAGGCCCCTCCCGGCACCGTCCCCGCCCCCGCGGCCCCGGACTTGCCTGTGGAGTCGCCCCCGTCATACCCGCCCTTCCCGGGTTCGGGGGCGGATCCGGCCAAGGTACAGGAGTTCCTGTCGGCCATGGCCCGCCTCTTCGGGCCTTCAGGCCCCTCCGGTGCGCCTTCGGGCCCCGCGGGCCCTGATGGGGTTGCCCCGGCGTCGCCGGCGGCTCCGGCCCCGGCGTCGCCCGGGCCTCCAGCCTCGATCCCAGCTCCGGCTTCGGCCCCGGCCTCGATCCCGGCTCCACAACCCCCATCGACGCCGGTCGACCTCACGACACCTCCGCCGGCGCCGATGTCTCCGGTGCCGTTCTCGACGCCGCCCTGGGCTCCGGGCGGCGTCGTCCCCCAGTTCCTTCCGGCTCCGGACATGGACCCGGAGCGACGTCGCTCGACGCCGGCTCCGGCGCCGATGGGACCTTGGGTCCCAAATGTCCCTCCTCCTCCTTATTTTGAACCAGAGGAGGACCAGGAGGACTGGGAGGGGTCTGATGACCCTCTGACACGCAACTGTCAGTATGATGAGGACTGGACAGAGAGTCTAGGGGAGGCCAGTGGTCTGGATACTTCTCCTGACACTGGCATGCTGTCTCCTCCCGTGGCTACGGAGGAGGGGCCAATTTTGGTACGGTGTTGCGTAGGGCTGCTGGGGCCTTACGTCTCCAGCTCCCTACTTTGACGGTCAAGCCTAACATCTTGACAGAGGTGCTTCAGCCGGCAGCCTCCTCTGCGGAGACTGTGCTGCCGTTTAACGACGCCCTCACGGACGTTCTTTTGGGCGCCTGGTCCAAGCCCAACACAGGGGCTCCTGTGGATCGGAACGTGTCACGACGCCATCGCCCCGCTCCGGGCGACCCCTGTTTCTTTCTGTCCACCCCACTCCTGAGAGCTTGGTTGTCCAAGCCTCCGCTTCCCAAACCGCCTTCCCTACCGCTCCTCCGGATAGGGAATCCAAACGCCTGGATCAGTTTGGGAAGAAAGGTTTTTCTTCCTCCAGTGCTGGCTTGCGGTCCGTTAACACCGCTTGTCTTTTGGGCCGATATACCCACTCTCTGTGGGATTCGGTGGCGGATGTTTTGCCCCAGTGCCCTGAGGAGGTCCAGGCACTGCTTTCCCGCGCCATTGCGGAAGGAAGGGATGCGGCCAAATACACTATCCGTTGTGGCCTTGACACCGCCGACTCGCTGGGCAGGTCGATTGCAACGACGGTGGCGCTCCGACGCCACGCCTGGCTGAGAACCACTGGTTTTTCAGGGGATGTCCAGAATACTCTCATGGACATGCCCTTTGATGGAGTCGGTCTTTTGGGTCCAAAGCAGACCATGCGTTGGAGCGCTTTAAGGACTCACGGGCTACTGCCAAGTCCCTGGGCCTTTCTGCTACACGCCCTCCGCTGCCTTCTGCTTTTCGCCCCTATCGTGGCCACGGTAGGGGCGCCCCTTCACGTCAGCAGCCCAGCCACCGGCCCGCGCAGCAGGCGTCTTCGCGTGGCCGAGGACGTGGATTCCGCCGTGGCGGATCGGGCAACCAGCGTGCGGGTCAGGCCACCACCTCCAACCCGTCCGCGGCCTCCAAGCCCTCCTAGTCCCTCCTTTCAGGTGCACGGCACGCCAGTAGGGGGCAGGGTCCGCCATCACCTTCCCCACTGGCGCACCATCACCTCGGACAGGTGGGTCTTGGACATTGTCCGAAGGGGCTACTCCCTCCCCTTCGAGACCACCCCCAGCCATGCCACCTCAATTCCACCGCATGTCAGGGGATCACTTGGTGCTTCTACAGAAGGAAGTCACGGCCCTCTTGACCAAGAGGGCCATCGAGCATGTTCCGACCCCAGAAGTAGGGCGTGGTTGCTACTCCCACTACTTTCTGGTGCCCAAAAGGACAAGGAGGACATGCGTCCTCTCTTGGACCTCCGGAACGTCAATCGCTTCCTCCGGAAGGAGAAGTTCAAGATGCTCACCCTAGCTCAGGTCTTGACTGCCCTCGACCCTGGAGACTGGTTGGTAGCGTTGGACTTGCAGGACGCGTATTTCCACATCCCCGTCCTGCCGGCCCACCGGCGTTACCTTCGGTTCACGGTAGGCCCCGAGCATTTTCAGTTCACCGTGCTCCCCTTTGGCCTTACCAGTGCCCCTCGGGTGTTCACGAAAGTGATGGCGGTGGTCGCAGCTCATCTGCGCCGGGCAGGGGTTTCAGTCTTCCCCTACCTCGACGACTGGCTGCTGAAGGCGGGCTCGTCCCAGGCAGTCGTCTCCCACCTCCAGACTACGGCCGAACTCCTGCACTCGCTGGGGTTCTCCATCAATGTGCCGAAGTCGCATCTGATTCCTTCTCCACAGCTCCTTTTCATCGGAGCAGTTCTGGACACGACGCAGTTTCGGGCCTATCCTCCCGAACGGCGAGTCCGGGATATTCAGGCTATGATTCCGATCTTTCGGCCTTTATCCTGGGTTTCGGTAAGGATGACCCTGAGGCTGCTGGGCCTCATGGCCTCCTGCATCCTGCTGGTCAATCATGCCAGATGGCATATGCGGGCTCTGCAGTGGGACCTGAAGTTCCAGTGGGCGCAGCACCAGGGCAACCTGTCCGATCACGTCCAGATCTCGGAGGGGACTGCAAAACAGTTGCAGTGGTGGCTCTCGAACCGGCAATGGGTCATGGGCAGATCCCTCTCCCTTCCCCAGCCAGAGCATACAGTTGTGACGGACGCGTCCCTTCTGGGATGGGGCGGTCACATGGGAGAGGCGGAGATCAGAGGCCTCTGGTCTCCGGCGGAGTCCCGGCTCCATATCAACCTTCTGGAGCTCCGGGCGATCCGGCTTGCACTCAAGGCATTCCTTCCCTCTGTCAAAGGGAAGGTAGTGCAGGTGTTCACAGACAACACCACCGCCATGTGGTACTGCAACAAACAGGGCGGGGTGGGGTCTTGGACCCTTTGTCAGGAGGCTCTGCGCCTCTGGACATGGCTGGAACATCAGGGCATGTTCCTGATGGTTCAACACCTGGCAGGTTCTCTGAACGCCAGGGCGGACGAACTCCAGCCGCAGGTGCATGATGGATCACGAATGGCGTCTTCACTCGGCAGTGGCGCAAGGACTCTTTCTACAGTGGGGAGAGCCTTGGTTAGATCTATTCGCCACCGAAGAGAACGCGCAATGTCATCAGTTCTGCGCGTTGGAATTTCCAAGGCGGCACTCGCTCGGCGACGCTTTTCGTCGCGAGTGGAGTTGCGGTCTGTTGTACGCCTTTCCGCCTATACCACTTCTACCCAGAGTGTTGAAGAAGATTCGGCACGACCGGGCCCAAGTCATTCTTGTGGCTCCGGACTGGGCTCGAAGAGTTTGGTATCCCGAGCTACTCAATATGAGCATAGATCCCCCGATCCGTCTGCCTCTTCGGGAGGATCTTCTGTCGCAGCAGCAGGGGACGGTCCTCCACCCGAACCTGTCCAGTCTACACCTGCTTGCGTGGAGATTGAGCGGCGGCAGTTGATTCCTTTCGACTTGCCTCCCGAAGTTTGTGATGTGATTCTGGCAGCCAGGCGTCCCTCCACTAAGGTGGTATACGCCTGCAGGTGGAACAAATTTGTGGCATGGTGCACAGCAAAGGCTGTGGATCCCCTTTCTGCCCCTCTTTCTGAGGTCCTTCTGTTCCTTCTCTCTCTGGCCCAACAGGGTTCTGCCCTGGGTACCGTCAAGGGTTATCTTTGTGCTATCTCGGCCTTCCTCAGGCTCCCTGATCAGCCCTCCCTTTTCAAGTCCCCTGTTGTTAACAGGTTCTTAAAAGGCATTACTCACCTCTTCCCTCCTGTTCCGTTTGTAATGCCTCAGTGGGACTTGAACTTGGTTCTTACCTTTTTAATGTGCGCTCCCTTTGAGCCTCTGCATAACTGTCCTCTTCGTCTTCTGACTCTAAAGGCAGCCTTTCTGGTGGCCATCACCTCCGCTCGGCGGGTGAGTGAGCTCCAGGCTCTTTCTTGCAAACCTCCCTTTCTGTCTGTTCATCCAGACAAGGTTGTTCTTCGGACGCGTCCGTCCTTCTTGCCAAAGGTGGTTACTGCTTTCCACATTGGGCAGACCATCACTTTGCCCACCTTCTTTCCGCCTCCGCATCCTTCCAGAGAGGAAGAGCGGCTCCACCGTCTGGACCCAAAACGTGCGCTCTCCTTCTATATCGACCGCACGAAACACTTCCGGGTGGATGACCAGCTCTTTGTTGGCTACGTGGGCGCCAAAAAGGTCGGGCGGTGCACAAGAGGACCATCTCCCGCTGGGTTACCTTGTGCATCAAGACCTGCTATTCTTTGGCTAAGAAGGAGCCTCCTGTTGGGCTGCGTGCCCATTCCACCAGGGCAACGGCTGCTACCACGGCCTTGGGCCGCGGTGTTCCGCTGCCGGTTATCTGTCAGGCAGCTACGTGGGCCTCGCTGCACACGTTTACTAAGCATTACTGCCTTGACAGTCAGGTCCGGAGGGACGGCTTCTTTGGCCGTTCTGTCCTCCAGGACTTCCTTGTCTGATCTTTGTTCGCAGACCCACCACCGGGGTTGGTATTGCTGGGGTATCTATTCTAAGGTAAGGAATCTATCACTAACGTGTCTCTTTCAGATGCACAAGTTACTAACTTGTGTAACGATATATCTGTAAGAGACAGTAGTTAGTGATAGATTCCTACCGCCCACCCATCCTCCCCGTTCTGCGAACTGATTTCTAGGGTTAAGGACATCCCTTTCAGGGCCCTAGTATTTTTCAGACACCTGTGTCAGCTTCTTGCATGGCTCTGCGTTCCTGGCGCGGAAAGTCGTGTACAGAACTGACGTCAGCGCGCAGGGGCGGCGTCTAAGTACTGCCCGCGACGTCATCCCGGCGATCACGACGCCGACGACGGACGCGGAGCCGCACGACGCCGCCTACCGACGCGCAAGGGTACTGCTACGCAAAACTTTCCGGATCCAGCCTGACGCCTGGGGATATTCTAAGGTAAGGAATCTATCACTAACTACTGTCTCTTACAGATATATCGTTACACAAGTTAGTAACTTGTGCGTTACGAGTTACGACGTCTCGTCCAGTTTACCTTTTTAACTACCTATACATTTCTGCTGTTCCCATAACCAAGTTCAGACTAGGACGGAAAATAGGCCCCGTAATCCAAATTGACGTGGCCCTCACCTCATTAGCAACTCACAGTCATACAGCTAAAAAGGGACCGCATTTGCAATTTGCGGCCGTTATAAACTTTTTTTTAAAAAACACGCTAAAAAGGTGTTTTCAAAGGAAGAGAAGAATGCATGCATTTGACTTCGCTGCACTCTAGGTTTTAAGGCACTGGCAGGGAAATCATTAGAAAAAAAACGGCCTGCCAGCCCATAAAACAGGCCCACAGATAGCCCAAAAAACATGGCCCACACACTGACTGGTCAGACCAGCCCTTCCCACTGCCAAATTGCCCTAGCAGCCAGTCCAGTCCTGCCCATAACCACGGAGCCGGGTTGCACACAAGGCATCGGCCATCATCCCTCCCCTACCTCGTGTCCCACCGATGCCTGTCTGTGCCTCGTGCTCCACGACCGCTGTTTAGTCTGAAACTGAAAATTAAATCCAGAACTTTCGTTCTTACAGCAAAAAAGCTTTCTCCCAACTCACCAGTGTCTGTGTGTGGCAGGACTGCAGCTGGTCTGACCTCTTTCGAAAAAAACGCCCGGTATGTGTCAGCCATGGCTGTTTTTGATTCAAATCAATAAGTGTTATGCTACATGGTTTAGAGTGAAAACGTGTTGAACCAAACAGCAAAATACAAGCCGGGCGGCACACCATGCTAAGCAAAGAATTTTAGCTTATGTGTTTTTAAACAACGCGCTTCATTACATTGGCCACGCCCCTTTGAGAGACCCCCCAGTTTTTTCAGCCCACTTAAAGCCCTGGGTATAGGTTACACCTGGAAAAAGGACACAACCCAAGGTTTTCCACAAGTACCTGCACGTGCTATTCCCATACTTTGAGTTTGCAGAGCTGCTTTGAGGATGTTATTTGAGGCGTCATATATAGCGTTATTAGTGACGTCATGTGTTCGGTCATAATTATCGGATTACAGCGATAAATAGTGAATTCCAGTGTCTTTTTAGATTTTGAATGCCAAAGGTAACGGCCCTTCAACTAAAGCTTCACTGCAGAGATGGGTGCTGGAGCGGTGTTCGAGGGGAGTGCATGGGAGGAGGGGGAGGGGCGCCGCCCTGCCCGCTCATTAGCACAGTCACGGCTGAGTGTTTAATCCGTGAATGGTCTGTGTGTGCATCAAGGTCCTCTGAGTAATATGTGAGCCGGGATTGTTTTAAAGCGTGACCTTTAAAACCTGTCGGGTCATTCAAAACTTCCACAGTGTTTGTTTAGTAGACTTGCAATCCAGTGGCGAATTTCATCTTTCCCAGCCCCTGGTAGATGAAAGGGGGAGAAGGAGCCAAGGTGGAGGTGGCGACCAAGTGGGGAGCAGGGCGGGCGAGACGCTTCCCATGCTGGGGCAATCCTTGCAAATCCCAAAAGCCCTTTGAGCCCAATGGGCGTTGCGCGCCTGGTGACCAGCCATGCATGACTCGCTGACCAGCCATGTTAACAAACGCGCTCACTACCAACCGCAGCGTAGCTTCGGTTCCAAGCAGCGAGATACCTCCCTGCCATCCAGCAGAAACAGGCCCCCAGGTATCCGAGGCTTAGAAGAGCTAGGTCTGTAGCTTACATTGGACCAGAAACAGGCCTTACAGGTGCAGGGTCCCCTGGCCTGCAGAGTGTACACTGACAATGCACACAGTGCTATTGAGAACGTTTGTTAATACGCGAGGCGTCAGACGGGCTGCTCTTTCCCAGCAACTCACACAGTAGGAGGTTTTGCTAAGCCTGTCCCGAGGGAGGGAGGGTGTTGTTCGCTGCAGGGTATGAGGTGACGTGCATCACCAGGCAGGTATTCGCAGGACAGAATCGTTCCTCAAAAACGGATCGGCATAGCCGTGAGAAAGTGCCCTGCCGCACATAAACCACCACAAATGATATGCACAAGCGTGAGGGAGCGTGGCACGGCCGTGAAAGTACATCTAACAGCGTTTACCTTACGGGAGCGGGCACGATAATTGCTTACAGATGGCGCCGCTGCTCGCTCCCGCAAGGCAAACGGTGTACATGCACGAGTACTCATTGGAAACAGTGCAAAACATGCACGAGTTTCCAACAAAGTACAGAGCGATTCCAAGAGGTCATCTCCTATGTAGCGCTTGCGCGCTGTGTAGGCGAGACCTAAAAAGGCATCTGATAGGTTTTCTTGTTTACGGTAAGAATCAGTATGGACAGGAGACAGAAATGGGAAAACTGGAGAGTGAGATAGATTATCTTCTGTGTTTGTAGGATTGCTTAAGGTGCTGTTAAACAGTACCAGCGTCTCTTTAGGGCACTTAACCTCACTTTTATGTGAGTTTTGGTTTATACTTATATCCGGTAGTGTAAAGTCGTGGATGTAATTTCCTTTTCCAAGATCCGATTGGGATTGTCTAGTTGGGTCTTTCGCAGTGGAAATGACTAGCTGGTTATTTTCTTCATTTGATTCCATCTGAGCCTTCTGTTGATTTTCCTTGATTTCCTTTTTTTCCTCCACGCCGTTTTGGTCTCCTTTTTCTTCAGCTTCTAAATTGGTTAGCTTGGTGCGTGTTGATACTGGAGGAGGAAAAAAGTCTGTAATTGTGTGGGATTTTGCTAATGCTCCAATGTGTGCTGATCTCATTTTGCTTTTCCTCAGTGATTGCTCTGTTCCTAACCATTTCATAAATATTGTTCGGCTCCTTAATTTTTTATATGCCATCTTTCAGGTATTGTACGAAACTGCCCTCCACCTGTGCCCACACCACACTTGCTCTTGCTTTTGAAGGTAACAGGAGATCGTATCTGAAATCAAACGATGCTCCTTCAAGAATCTTCGATGTAGTTCAGCAGGCTAAGCAGCAGTCAGTACTGGTGGGGTGCTGGAGGGTTAAAAGGTTGAAATGTTAAGGGGTTGAGGGAGGGCTGAATGAGCAAAAGAACAAAAGGCTACTGTTCTAGTACTGTTCTGATATTCTGAGGCTTCCACTCTGCCTCATGCTGCTCCGATCACCCAAATCAAGCTCTCCCCCTGCCTTATGCCCCCCGTGCTGTGAGCAATGCCGTTAAAGGCACTGGGGGGGATTGAAAGTTTAAAATTTAAAAGTTTGAAGGTGCCAATATCGGGTAAACTCTCACCCCCCCCCTCCCCAGTAGGGGCAGGGCAACCAAGCTCTCCGTCCATCTCCTTGTGTTTGCTTTGTTCGCCCTAAGTTGGCAGGGTATGCCCAGACGTGGGTCCCTTGCTCACTTTGCCACTGGATTCAAGCTAGCCTGGCTGATGAGGGTTGTTAGCCCGAAACCGGTCCCAGGATGCTTGTTTCCGGTCCAGGGAAGACATGGCTTGGCAGTTCGGGCTGGACTGTTCCCATGAGGCACAGGGTCAAGACTGATTTGCATATAGCTGTGTCTGAACTGGGGTGGCGAAGTGAGCTAAAGAACGATGATGGATTCAATCCAGATCTGTGACTGGGGGTGAGTGTCTGAAAAGTTTCAGCGCTCCGTCCATCATCTCCTTGTGTTTGACTTGTTGATAACATTTCATGTCATTGTTAAGATTTCTTAAAGGTGGCCACTTCCCAGTAACATATTCTTTTACTTTTTGCAAAGTGCTGTCATTTTTTTGATTTTCTGACCAGTCACTTTCTGTAATGGCTCCCTCACTCAGAACTGTAGCATCGCTAGGTGCTACTACACATTCCATGTCATCAATGTTCTCTTCATCACAATCAATTAATGGTAATCTTGATACAGTCTGCACGACAATTTAGGCTCCCTGGTATACGTTTAATTTTAAAATTAAATTCTTGTAACTTTGCAATGAGCCTTACAAATCTAGACAAAGCCTTTCCATTACCTCTTCCACATCCATCCATCATGCATATCAAAAGGTTTATGGTCCGTAATTATTTCAAATTCTTTACCCCACAAATACATTTTAAGCTTTTCCACAGCCCAAACACATGCTAAGGTTTCACGCTCAATAGTGCTGTAGAATTTTTCAGCATTTTTAAGTCTTCTCGATATATAACCAATAGTATACTCCTCCTCACCCTTTTTCTGACTGAAAACTGCTCCGATGCTTACAGCACTTGCATCGACAGTTAAAATATTTTTCTTATTTGGATCATTAGGATACAGTGCTGGGGCCTCAACAAAGGCTCTCTTAATTACCTCAAATGCACAATCCTGCTCTTTATTCCACTAAAAATTTTCTCCCTTGCGTAACGTTTCCGCAATGGTTCAACCTTGTCTGCATATCCCGCAATAAAGCGAGAGTAATATTCGCTCAGCCCCATGAATGATTTTAAGGTTTCTTTGTCATTGGGTTTGGGGGCTACTCTTATTGCCTTCATCAAATCATTTTTTGGTTTAATTCCTTCAGAAGTAAGAAGATGACCCACATATTCCATGCTGTTTTGCTTAAACTTACATTTGTTTTTAGAAACTGTCATGCTTTTCTCTTTGAGAATGGACAAGACAACATTTAAAGTTTTATTATGTTCTTTCTCTGTACCTGCATGTACCAAAATGTCGTCTTGAAACTTTTCCACCCCTTTAATGTCTTTAAAAATTATGTCCATCAATTTTTGAAAAACACTAGCGGCAGAGGCTAGTCCAAAAGGTAATCTGACATACCTGTAAGCTCCAAATGGAGTCACAAAAGTAGTGAGATACTTAGACTCCTTTGCTAACCTAATTTGATGATATGCCGACTTGAGATCTATTAAAGAGAACATTTTTGACCCTGAAGTAGATGCTAAAATCTCTTGTATCTTTGGCAAAGAATAACAATCTACCACAATGTTTTTATTTAATGATCTCGAGTCTGCACGCAACCTGATATCGCCAGTTTTTGTTTGTGACGACAATGGCAGAAACCCATTCTGAAGAATCATTGGCCTCAATTACACCTTCCTCACAAAGTTTTTCTAGTAACGTTTTAAGTTCCATCCTCACAGATAGTGGAACAGGTCTTAACTTTATGAGAGACTGGAATAGCGCCTTCCTTCACCTTGATCTTATGCTCAAATCCTTTTACACACCCAATGTGCTCTTGAAAAACGTCTTTATTGTTGCTTAATACTGCTTCACGAGTAAGCTGTTCATCTGTTGAACCTATACAATCTACAGATTGTTTGTCCAATACAATAGGTTCTTCAGAACCTGGTTTTAAAATAACACCAAGCCTGGATAAGTCTTTCCAACCTACAATATTGCGACCTCTTTTAGCCACATATATTTCTGTTTTTATAATTCTTCCTTTGAAGTTTAATGTATCTTGGAAAAATCCCACCATCTCGATTTCAAAATCCCCCAAATGCTCTGGGGTTCACATCAGTAACTTCTAAGTTCTGATCTTGCCATAATTTCTCAAAAGTGGTGTCTGAAATGATAGTTATGGGTGAACCAGAATCCGCCATTATTTGTAATTCAACATTACCAATCAATATATTACCTAATGGTGCTCTGATTCCACCTTCTGGAGCGTCTACAGTTATAACTATATTGGAACATATTTCTTCATCAAACTCCCCTACAGAATTTATTTTCACTTTGTTTTTTAAACTACTTTTGCTGTTTTTACATGAAGCAAAATGAACCACCTTTTGACATTTTGCACACATCTTACCAATAGCTGGACAGACTTGAAAATCTGCTAAGTCATTTTTTGAACCACACCTGTAACACAAACAAATGTTACCTTCAAAAAAAAAATTCAACTTTGTTTCTTGCTCCAAACTTTTGTTCATACCTCTTATTTTCCTGTAAAGAAAAAACATTAGTAGTATGCATACTTTCTTTAGAGATTTCTATAGAAGATAGTAAAGAGCATTCAATCCCTTTAGCAATGTCAATCACTTCTTGTAAAGTGGGATTTCTGCATGCCAATAATCGTTCCTGTATCTCAGAATAACAATGAAACACAAATTGGTCTCTGATATAGGTATCCACCATTTCATTGAATTCTCATTTAGTGGCAAGGACTCTTAATGCAGCAATATATTCTTCAATGTTTTCACTTTCCAGTTGTTTGCGCATTGCAAATTTATGTCTACCAACCATAATGTTTGGTTCTTTGGAAAACTGCTTTTCCATATCTTTAACAGCCTCCTGATGGATATAAACTGTCCAGGAGCATGTTCAAATTCTGGCAAACTGTCAAAACTTTCTTGCCCGCATTCACTAACAAACCAAACATAATAGCCTTTTTCCTTTCTGCATTGTATTCCTTGCTGTCAATAGCGATCAAATATTTTTCAAATTCCCTATGCCAATTTTTCCAGCGCATAGGTGGTTTGCCAGGCTCATTCAAGAAAAAAGCTTGAACACAAATTGTACTGCTCTGTGCCATTGTGTTTACTTTTATCTCTTTTTTAAGGTTTATTTTATCTTCGCACCTTGACCAAAAAAAGAGTTATTTAGATGCAAGAAGGATTATTTCCTTAAAGTAACTGTTTTTCCAAGTAAAGTTGTTTAAGGAAGGAAGAATCTCTTACCGAAGACTCGTGCAAGCAAATGAGTGAGTAATTACTCCGATGCCTTTAAACAAGTAAAATCTCCTCACGTTACTAGTAACAGGCTTTCAAAATGGTGGCACGTCTGTGTTTCACACGTGTTGCGTCAGTACGGTGTCCCATTTACTTCAATCCTCATCGTTATATGCGTGTTAAGCTCTGTTACGTCACAAAGCTAGGAGCGCGCATGAAGACCGCTCAGGAACGGCGTCGCGAGCCTCCAACAGCAGTTTCCCAACGGTAAATGTTATTCAAGTTATAAAAATCAAAACTGCTTAAATCTTTTAAGTTACGAAGAATATGAAACATGCACCAGCAACAGTCCCTTTAAATAACTTGGAAACAAGAATACGCTCTGTTGCATGAAGAGACGAAAAATGTAAATCACGCCAAAACCAGAGAAGTAGTTTAAAATACCGCTGTGGGCCTTCCTTTAAAACTCATCGCCAAATTGTTAAGACAGGAAGCCGGTATGAAGCAGAAGTAATTTATTGAGTAAATTACATACCAAAAGGCCCACACGCAGGTGGAAGAAAGGCGTGCTGATCTTGACAAAAAAACATGCAAATGTTAGGCAACATTCCATGACATCATATAAATACCAAACAGGTGTTCCAAGATGCTACATCATAATGTTACCTAAAGCCTATTGGATATCGCAGCAGTAATGGAAAAGTGAACACTGAAGAAAGGTTAATGTTATAAAGAGAAGAGTTTTCCACTATCTAATAAAGACATATGTGCAACGCCCTTGTTACCAGTAGGCTATTACATAAGCTCTCCTTGAATCTCTGCCTGACAACAGTTAGAAGTCTTCATTACTACATTCCTATTTAGAGTTGAATGTCCCCTGTGATGTAATCTGAACAATAATTGTCGTATATGAGAACTGTTGCGTGATGGATAAACCTACAAAGCCAAAATTCAATGTAATCTTGTTTATAGATGTTTTAATCAAATGGGCGAAAAATCGGGGACTGGGGCGACTCTGCCAACTCCTCTTCTGTGCCTGCCTACTAGGATCAGCTCAAGTTCTTTTTTTTTTATTTGCAGGACATTAATATAACCTACCTTCCTATGTGCTGAAGCTGCTTTCAAGCTCTGCTTACAAAGTGTTCGTGACCATGTATAATTTAAGTGATGCATTTTGATATGTCAAAAAAAGCAGTCTCCTGGAAAGTACGTACTAGCTGACTCTATTGTGTGCTTTGACAGGTTATATCAAAACTGTCTGCATGCTATCCTGCATTCCTTGTTTTCATAAGAGCCATGACTCAGGCCATTGTTGGTCTGTAAATACTGAGGACGAATTGATGAGGTATGACATTATCACAATCCAAAATGCTTTTCTCCTTTTATGCCAACTTCACAATCCTTCCTTTTGCTGTCTCAGAACGACATACTTTTTTTGATTTTCTCCATAGATCACCTCTTTATGTTGATACTCTAAAATATCTTCTGTTAGAAGATTTTTGTACTTGATTTGGAACCATTCTAGCAAGAAATATTAACATAGCAGGCGAAGAGAATCTGATCATGTGGTTGTTAGAGTTGAGATTGTTATGCAAGGTTAGGTGCGACTTAATGTAATAAGCTCAGAAGGATGAAAAGCAGAGTTGATCCTGCAGGGATTCAGACATGTGACCTACTGACCACACAGTGATGTCAGCAGCGGGCGTTTAACTGTTTGAGCTCTCTTGCTGGCAAGAACATGCTGTGATTGTTGGAGGAGAGAACAAGAACTGTGTGAGGAGGACTTTTTCTTTGGAGTTGGTGAACAGGCACATTGAAGTGAGTGAAATATGTAAAAGAAGGTTAAGTGCCTAATGATTCGATTAAACACAAGAAGCATCAATATTTTGAAGAAGGGAGTTAAGATTTGATCAGAGATGACTGGTCAGCCTTTTTCCCAGTGTTTCATTTCTTCATTTCAAGAGTACTGCTGGCTTAAAGGCTTTTGGATAATTTCTGAGGAGAGAGATGTGAGGCAGGAGGAGAAGGGGACTAGTAGTTTGACAATTTGGCTGGATGAGTCAGATGGAGTTGATATGCAAATAATTTTATTGGAGTGGTTGGGCTAGAAGTTCAGTTGAGCAGACTGGGATGATCCTGAGGAGAAGGATTTGGGGCTCTGCGGTTAATCTTTTTCATGCCTTAATTGTCAATTCTTGTATCTCTGTATTTTGAAGAGGATGTTGTTGCCGCTGATTAACTCATTAGAAGCCGCAGCTTGTGATTCCAATCTTTGAATTCTTACTTTTTGTATACTCTACATGCCAACAGTTGTTTTATCGCTTTGGGATTAGCACACTTGCATTATGTCTTCCCCTTAATTGAAGTGAATGCCTACAGTGCGCCTGAAGTAATTTGCTGATTGAATCTGTGTTGTCTTTTCAGCTGGTTGCTGCACTGCCTGCGGGAATGCAGCCAGGTCCAGATTTCCATGGAATTCCCTGGACACCCATTCTCATTACACTCTTAGTTGGCGTGTTTACAGTTGTCATCTTCTTCTGGAGAACCTGTCTTTCGGTGAGTAGATATTTTGGTGAAGTCTTAGTTGTTGGGGTAGGCCTATGGACCTTCTGACTAATACTGTCTGGGAATCCCCAAATTTGAGTTTACCTGAAAAGTACATGCTTTTGCTTGATCAGTCTGTCTTCTCTTTCCTTTCAAGCATGGCAGATGATGTTAGCCCAAAATTGTAGTCAATATTGGGGTAATCGCAAAGAAAAAAAGTGTTCAGTTTGTAATAGAGTAATATGGCCAGACTTTAATGCACTTCTCGGTAACTCATAATAAGTTTAATTAAAGTATATTGATTTAAGATGAAAGTCTTCCTTCCTCTGTATGCCAATTGTGACAAGTCCTGTTCTTATGGAACCCTTATACCACCTTCATCATATTCCTATTTGTATGATCAATAAAACCCATTACAAAGCAATTCTCTTATTCTGCTTACTAAAACTTTGGAATGATGACCTGCATAAAAATAGCTTGTATGTTAAACATATATTTAAAATATTAGTGTCAAGACTTGCAAAACAGAACGTGCATGTCCTGCAAGGGTAGCTTTCATGAAAAGAGCGTGCATGTTGAGTATACAGTGAACTTTTCACAGTGCAAATTACAAGCACTTTTCATGGGTCACAGTCATTAGAAGCTGCACTGTAAAGCTAACCAGAGCTGGACCATATAGGGCGTGTTCAACCAGGAGTGCAGCTGGGAAATGCCCGATAGGTGTGTTAGTCAAGATGGGCTAAATTGTTTCGAGTACTGTCAAACACCTGCATGTATTTCATTAATCTTCCTGTTAGGATTGGCTGTTCAGCTGAGAGGCAGGCAATTAAGGCAGGTCTGCAGGAGTGAATACCCTAGGCTAGGAACTGTGGTTTTAAAAAAGCCTGTCTTTTATGTGCTGGTTGGCTTGCAGATTGAACTACATGGCACGCAGAACTTCTGAATAATGAAGCCTGCATTTCAGTACAGCGAAAAGCATGTAGACCACGTCACTTTTTATAGGCTCCTAGAAGGCTGCAGTATTTGTTGCCTGTTGTGGTAACATTTAAAGTCTGGTGGCTAGAACACCTTGTGTAAACACGAAGGCCTGATGTGTGGTTCTAAAAGTATTCAGCACAAACATGCATCTGCTGACTCATCACCAGCATTGCCGTGTGCGAGGTGCCAAGTATGGATTATATGTAACTTACCCCATCTGCCTTTGCCCATAACGAATACCGTTCTTGCTTTATCTATGAGTGGAAAAAAAATTAAGTCTTTCCCAATATGCTTGCTCCACACAGATGTCCATCTTTGAATTACAACATATGGCTAGATGTCTTTCCACATAGAATAAAACACTATATGAATTGCTCTGAATGTGTTCTCTGTCAACCACCAAATGCTCCCTATACCATATATAGTTTTTTATCCTGTACCGCCTGCATTAGAACATTCTCCTTTATGATTTGAGGTGCTCAGTCGCCCCCTTCTTTTCTAAACCCCCCCCTAAAAATTGCTAACCTGAATGGTGACCCGATCCATCCTCCTAGCCCAGAGCCACAAATTACTAACACAGTAAATATAGGTTGCAGCTGTATCAGTTTATTAATTGTTGAGTAGATTTTGTTGTTGTTGTGGGAATCGCCACCACTCACTCGCAAATACTGTAATCACCACTGAATGTGTCTACACAATCTGATATTGGGCTCATGTTCCTTTCTTTGTAACTAAGTATTTTATCTCTAGTAGAAATGGTTGCGCTGGTTGATAATAAATGTGTTGGTAAGAGACTTGGTTTGGACCAACAAAGAATATTTTGTCTTTTTTTGTTGTTTATTTTGTTTGTATACTGCGATCAGTTGCAAATGAAAGCAGTCCATATGAAAATAAAGTCTGCTTGCATCTTTATGATATATGGTACATAAAAGTAGTGACAGAAATTATATGGCCAGCAAAGACATTTTGAGGCTGCAGAATAGGAGCAACTAAAGGCTATGAAGTATTTTATGTACAAAGTGGAGATAAACAGGTAATGTGGCTGTGAGACCAAATGCACAACATGTGTCTAAAGCCATGAATGAGAAATAATTGTATGCCTCGTCCTGCTAGTTGTAAAGATGAGGATAATTATAGACCCTGAATTTTGGTTTAGTGTTCAGAACAGAATGCGATGGCAAAGGAGCACAGATCAGTTACATGTTATGTTTTAAGGGAGCATGATGTCATCCAGGTCAGAAAAACTACTTGTGCTAAGATTTGTACAACTCCAGTGAAAGAACAGTTGACTTTAAAGAGTTATGGCAAGACAACTAACCGTCTGCTTATCTTGCTGGAATTGGTAGGGATGGTTCTGTAGAATGGCAGATGTAGTCCTGCACTATAAAATGACACTGAAAAATAAGCATGAACTTAGTGGTGGGGGAATATAGATAAAGTAAAAAATACAGCATTATCTTAAAGCATAAAGGGCTACAAAATGCATGGGTAAATGGTACTGATAATGCCAGTTATGCACAGAAGACTTGTGAACAAGATAATCTTTGTTTATTGAAGTGGGATTGATGAAGTGGCTGAGTAACCAGCATTAAAATGTGTGTGTGTGTGTATATGCACACACACACGTGCGCACACATACTATAATATTTATTCATTACAAGAAGATGATTAGTAACAAGAAAATAAAATCCAGTCAGGGTAAAAAAATGTCAAACTGATACTATTGGTCATAAAAAAAACAAATCCGAGAAATAGATGACTCACAGTTGTACTTACCAAAGAACAAAACAATATATTTTGAGCTACATGTTTTTCTGTCTGCCTTCCTCAGTGCTAGATTTTCAAAAAGTATAGGTAGTGAGGATTCCATTGGGAAAGTAGAATCCGTTCAGTTCTGAGATCTGCTGAGATAATCAGGCAGTGTAGTCGCTGATGTTCAATATAGAGAGAACTAGTGGAATCCAGAGAAAAATGTCTGCAGGTACCATTTGAAATTGCATCCAGGAGGTACAACAATTCCTTCAGATGCTCTCTAAACCTAGTATAAGAGGATATTCTGTGAAGCTCCTGATGGACCATCCTCCAGAAAGACAACCTACGGATAGAAAAAGGATGGGCACCACATCTGGACCTTTGGAATCTGGGGTGACGCATATGGTTTTGGGTGCTGGAATGAAGAGGTTTTGAAGGGACATAGGGGATGATATGCTTCAAAGTGAAAAATAGGGCAGTGCTAGAGGCAGCGCAATGGATAATGCAAGGAGTTTTAAAAATGATCCTATTACATGGAGGTGAGCAAGGAGAGGGCATACTTTGGAGAATCTGAGTGGGAAAGTGATAAGATGGGCCACATAGTTGGGTCTCGCCTAGGCAGTTCATGCGATATCCCTTTGAGACATGCTGCATCTAGAATATGGGCTTCAAGGGCCTCCCATCTTTTTCATTGGTTCCTCTTAATGTCCTTTCTAAATGCTGACTTTTTGATTGGTGAATATTTAGTAGTCTCTCCTGTCATATTCGTTAGGCTAGTCCTGTCATGTATGCCCCTTTTTACATACATTGTCCCATCCATACGACTATAACGGTTCTGAGGGGTGACCTTTTACCTAGTAGTTAGCCCTGTCTCTTTGTAAACAGGCTCTTGGTATATTATCAAAATAATGCTGTACCTGACGTACATAAACATGTATCCAGGCATGGCATAATTATTCTGTGTAAGGGTCACCACTTTTTTCCATCCTTGGCCAACAGCCCGCTGTGCATGATCGCATTTGTTTAGAAAAACATTTGATTGTTTTCAAAACATTTATGATTGTTTTCAAAACAGATCGATTCTAGAAGAAACCCTGGAGTGTCCACTCTAGTATATAAGACCCTCATTCCCCCCCTGCAAATTGGAGGAGAATTCCTTCCAAGCTGACACGGGGTCCTGAATGCTGAATCTTCGTCACGCAGCGGTCTGACATCCCTTGAGGGGTGCTATCCTTGAAGCAGAGATGGGGTCCTTCGTTCTCTACCATCAGGTGAGGGGGTTGGAGCTTCCCTAGGGCATTCTTGGCCAGCCACATACATATACATGCTACACCTACACATCTAGGCTAGGTACATTTAGTCAAATTATGTAGGGCGCGCAATATACGGGTCTGCAGATGCTACTGTTTTATCTGAAATGTATATGTTCATCTTTTTAGCATTATGGCAGAAATGTATCTTCTGTTCACTATATTAGCACTTGCAATTTCTTTTGTATGCTTCTGTCTCCTGATTGTTGCAGCACATATGTTTTATACAAGACTGTCGCTGGACCAATAAATACTTATTGAAAACGTCCCAATCGCCATCTTGTGTATTTCCTGAGAAAAAGCAAGCACGAGTGACTAAGCGAAAAGTACTGTACTGTTTTTCCACGATCCCTGAGGAATCGGGGTTGTCATGTTCAGTGGTTGCCAGAAACTACCTACACCACTATAAGATACAGCAGGGTGGTAGTGGCACTGTAGAGCTAGTTGGTCTACTGCCTGACATATCCTGTGGGGGTGTCTGTAGTCCGTTTGGACACCAAGCCCTCCGTTTAGGTCATCCAAAATGCGCAGGTCCTGGGGGATTCCTAGGAACTACACGATAAGGCGCCGCCAACGTTGGTTTGGTTCTTATATTAACAGTAAAAATCTGAATAGTTCAGTCGTGCTTTCTCATAGAGCCCTACTCACACCTTGTTGTCTGTAGTGGGAAGGGGAATCCGCCTCACCTGAGCAGATGTACCCTGTGTATTGGCTGAAGGTTTAAACAAGCCTGTAAGGATAAAAGTTCTCACATTGTGCAAAACCCTTAGTTACTAGAACTTTTGTTATTTTGGCTGAGAATGACTGAGTCCACAAGTGGTGGTTCAGGCTCGGGGAAAGACGAATTTGCAAATGCTCTCAACATTGCAGAGAACTGCAGACATGCAGTAACAATAAAATTGTTGGAACACGGTGTACCCTTAACAGGTGGTTGTCTTACCTTCGTGATTGAGGCACACGATGTGTTCGGATCAGAGGTATTCTATTCTTGGGTTCAGTTCCCTCCTGCAGATTCGGTGACTAAATTGTTTCACACATACATTGTAGTTGAACCACCAGAAGAATACATTCCATACGAAGACATTGAAGTCCTGTTACCAGCACCACAGAAACTGGTTTAAAGGCGCCCTCCCACACACATCTGTCGTGAGACTCTGTTCACTGAGCATAGAAGGAGCGACCTGGTGGTCTTAGCGACATATACTTCACATCCACAGATTGATACACTACCAGTGGATGAAGTCCGGACAATATATAAAGACATAGGCTATACAGACACATTGTCCAGTTTGTCATATGAACATTAATGGTCCAACCTATGAGAAATGCTCCAGTCAGTCCACATCTGCAATTAACCCACAGACACTGAAATCAGTAATAGGGACAATCCCATCCAAACGGGAGCAAATTCTGTTATGGATCGCACAAAAAATTGCACAGCTGGAAGCAGTATTTCCCCATACGGGTCCGCAGGAAAAACATAGAATGCTAACCATTTGCTTGCCAATGCGGATGGTTCCCTCGATCGAGGATTGTACCACATGGGGAACAATCGTTGCTTCCATATACATTAGAATACACGGTACCCCTTCAATAGCAGTAGTTCCAGAGGTATTGAAACAGATACAGAATGAGTACGGGGCAGGACCTATCCTGGACTTGGGAATGAAACTAATGGAATATTTTGACCAAGCCTCTGCAATTATGCTGAGCAACATAAAAGGGGAGGCAGCAGCAGTGGCTATACGCCACCGCCTGAGGGAAGTAGCTCCTATAAATAAGCGAGAATTACCAAAAATTATCGAAGAAACCTATGCTGCATTAGGTAGAGATAATTTGGGAACCAAAGCAGGGAAGTCACAAATGGCGGGTAGTCCCGACAAGGACAACTCTAAGCAAGCACCCGCTTCTTCTAAAAAGAAATGGGGAAAATAAAAATTCAAAAAATAACAATTCAGAAAAGAATTCACGATCAAGGGGTCGGTCTACTCAACGGGAGTCCTCTGAAAAGAGGTATAACCTTAGGAATCGTGATAATATTAGGAAACCTGACGGGTATCAGGACACTGATACACGTTCCTTTCAGGGTTCATCAAAAAGCTCGGAGGGGGACGGGCGATCAGAACAAAAGCAAGAAGATCAACCAAAGACAAAAAGGGAAACACATCGGAATTCAGATTAAATTATCAAACGGGAAGATCATTCTAAAGCAAAACCTCAATTCAAAAAGAAGAAAGCAGCTGGCTTGAAAAATAGACATGCCCGGGTTACTGAAAACTCAGCTTCTGAACAGGGAATGGGCTCTGACGATGCTAGACAGCGCTGCAGAAGTAACAATAGCTCGCCAGAACCTGAAGGATTTTCTGGTGACAGCAGTATTGAATGAACACATCACGGTGGAAACACCTGATACCAGAGTTAGTGTCCCGCATAGACTGTATGAAATTGCACTACAAATAGAGGGAGACATCTCAAGAAAGGTTAAAGGTTTCTTTTGGGAGAACTTAACATTTGGATATGACATCCTGCTAGCAGAAAAAGATTGGCCGCCAGAATTTGTGATGGATTGCCCAAAGTGAGAGAGCCTCATTTTGCCTGCTTTATCCGACCTCATTCATACGTGCAGGAGTGGGCACTAGACCTAGCTCCAGCATTATACCGCAACCATGTCGGGTGGGACGTGGAGTCTACTCACCACAACATCCCATTAAAATCTACTACAAATCCTCAGAGACAGTACCCTATTAAAAACGATGCAAAAAGGCAGGTCAAAGAAATCTTAGACCAACTTGAATACCAAGGTGGGATTGAGACTTGCACCTCCCCCATGAACAATCCTTTGTTTCCCATAATGAAACATGACAATACATATTGTCTAGTTTTAGATTACCGACATTTGAACACATGCACACGAACATTTGCAGTTTAAAACATACATAGTGCCGCATTAATGAATAACGTGCGGAAGAAATACAAAATGACATTGGATATCTCGAATTGATTCTTTTGCCAAAATATAGATCCAGAAAGCAGATATTTGACAGCATTCTCTGCCCTAGGCACTCAGCGAAATGTTTGTCGTTTGCCTCAGGGGTATAAGAACAGCCCAGGGCTATTCTCGGCAAGAGTGTCAGAATTATTACAAACATGTGACGAGGAGGCAGTGTCCTACGTAGATGACATCTATCTGACGGAAGATGACATACTTGAACACTTGTGCAGGTTGAACAACATAATTGTGGGATTCGCCAATTTGGGCTACAAATTTAATTTAAAAAAATCTAACATTGCCCATCTCAATTTCCTGTTTTTGGGATATGAGCTCTCGAATGAAGGCAAGAGCTTGACAGCCAACTTTTTAGAAAAATGCGCGCTGCTCCAACCTCCAAAGACTCTCAAAGGTTTGCAATCCATTTTAGGATTTTTAAATTTTGGCAGAACATACATTCTAGATTATGCAGAAAGAGTAAAACCTTTCTACGATTTAATCAGACCCGATTTCACACCACATCAGTGGACACTTCAACACACAGATACTCTCCGTTCAGTTCAGGCTGACATGATAGCATCAAAACATTTGCACACACGTGTAAACACTACTAACTTGGTGATCATGGTAGTCCCGGGTTGATCAGGTTATACTTGCATCACTTTCAATGAAGGTGAGACAGTCCCAATTGCATATAAATCACACTTATACACAAATGCTGAAATGTGATTTGCAGCAACAGAAAAAATACTGACAGCAGTACAGACTGCTGTAGTGAGAGAGAGCACTAGCACAGAGGAAACGCATCATTGTTGTAACCCCGGTACCAACTTTGAAAGCTGTTTACAAAGCGAGCATTCCAAATGCAAAAGAACTGCATCCACGATGGATCCAATGGGCTAATTCTCTCACTGCAACAGATTTAGATTACAAATACGATTCTACATTAAAAACACAAGCGTTCCTGCAGTACCAACAAGAATACCCTCTACCTAATGAAATCTTGCCTCTAGAAAAATATGACTAAATCATCTACACGGATGGTTCTGCTCAGCCGGTCATTGGAAGTAAAACCAGCATTGGCATAGCAAATAGGTCTCGCCTTTGGGACCTTATAAGTGTTTAGCCAGAGATATTGACTTTGCCTATGTCTTAAAGCTGTGCTGTACAGAAGTTTGCAGCATGCTGAAAAGTTATAATAAAGAAGTGTCAGAAGCATTTTGTTACCTTATATATGACCAAGAAAGCATTATGTACAAATGAACGACCATATTAAAAAGTATTAACAATAAATGTGCTGATTTTTTTTTTTTTCCTGTCAATGCTGGCAACTTCTATCTGCCTGTCCCATTGGTTGCTTGTTAAGTTTTTTTTTTGTTATGGGGGGGCATAAATAACAGGAGGGTGAAGAGAGATTAGTTAGAGAGAGAGAGAGAGAGACAGTGAGAGAGAGAGAGAGAGTCAGTGAGAGAGAGAGAGAGAGAGTCAGTGAGAGAGAGAGAGAGTCAGTGAGAGAGAGAGAGAGAGAGAGAGAGTCAGTGAGAGAGAGAGAGAGAGAGAGAGAGAGTCAGTGAGAGAGAGAGAGAGTGAGTCAGTGAGAGTGAGTCAGTGAGAGTGAGTCAGTGAGAGTGAGTCAGTGAGAGTGAGTCAGTGAGAGTGAGTCAGTGAGAGAGAGTCAGTGAGAGAGAGTCAGTGAGAGAGAGTCAGTGAGAGAGAGTCAGTGAGAGAGAGTCAGTGAGAGAGAGTCAGTGAGAGAGAGTCAGTGAGAGAGAGTCAGTGAGAGAGAGTCAGTGAGAGAGAGTCAGTGAGAGAGAGTCAGTGAGAGAGAGAGTCAGTGAGAGAGAGAGTCAGTGAGTGAGAGAGTCAGTGAGTGAGAGAGTCAGTGAGTGAGAGAGTCAGTGAGTGAGAGAGTCAGTGAGTGAGAGAGTCAGTGAGTGAGAGAGTCAGTGAGTGAGAGAGTCAGTGAGTGAGAGAGTCAGTCAGTGAGGGAGTCAGTCAGTGAGGGAGTCAGTCAGTCAGAGTCAGTGAGAGAGAGAGAGATTGAGTCAGTGAGAGAGATTGAGTCAGTCAGTTAGTGAGAGAGTCAGTGAGAGAGAGATTGAGTCAGTCAGTGAGAGAGTCAGTGAGAGAGAGAGATTGAGTCAGTCAGTGAGAGAGTCAGTGAGGGAGATTGAGAGAGTCAGTGAGAGAGAGAGTCATTCAGTCAGTGAGTGAGTCAGTCAGTCAGTCAGTGAGTGAGAGTGAGAGAGTCAGTGTGAGAGTCAGCCAGCCAGTGAGAGAGTCAGCCAGTGAGAGAGTCAGCCAGTGAGAGAGTCAGCCAGTGAGAGAGAGAGAGAGATTGAGAGTGAGTCAGTCAGTCAGTCAGTGAGAGAGAGAGTGAGAGAGTCAGTCAGTGAGAGAGACTTAACTCAGGCCTGTTTCTGTTCTTTTTTTCAAGACAATAGCAAATATATTCTGGGACGTGGAAGTCGACGATTTAAACTTCTGTTGACTAAAAGGCCAGGACTGTGAGTCGCACACATGCAATTTGCAGTACTTTCGGATGCAACAGGAAACAACGGCAGAGGATAGTAGCATGATTTCTACTGCAAGAGCTGCCACATTTTCCTACCTCCTTGTAGCTTGTTCACAGGATTACGTGTGAACAAAACTCAAGTGTGCACATATATCGAAGGAAGCAGCGTCAAGGCCTTCTAATTAAAACACAAGCTTAAACCGCACCCAAAATAATGAAACAATTACCTAACACTGGCCAGGTTCTCAAATTCAACACACCCCGGTACAGTCTTTTATTCCTTCACTTCATAACTTAAAATATTTACATTACTCCCTGCTTCCTATTTTTACGCCATCAAACTCAAAGCTGAAGCACGGAACCCTACTGCGCAACCAACTATCCTGCAACAGAGAACCTCTTACAAGGCAAAGCTTGCAAAAAGCCTGCGAGTCCCGTAATCTCTGTCAGCATCGACTTCCTGCTGGCCACAAAACACTAATTGACAAAACCCCGAAGCGGAGTGCACTAATGGGTGCCTCTTAATGCTTCCGCTGACAAAGGAAAGGTTTGAAGAGCGAAACCACAGAGGCCCGTTCTGTGAACCCTTAAAGAGAAACGGGGAGCCTTTGGAGACCGGGTTTCAAAATCCGTTTCTCCAAGCTTCTTTGTTACTCTCATTATACTTTTCCAAACGTGCAAAAGGGAATAACCTGCGAGATGTTTACCAATGTATTAGCGCATTGTAATTGAAAAAAAAACATGTTTGGAACAAACATGTAATACACACGTCCAAAACAAACTCGAAAATGCCTCCTGTTTAATATCTACATTATAAAATATACTTTCAGGTAGAAAGTCAACAGATCAATGTAGTTTCTCCATATTAGTGTACAAACAAGACAGACTTTATTAAAGACGCGTAAACAAAATTATGCGCCTTTCCCCTTGCAAAGGAAACCGTGAAACAAAACACCAAGCAGGACTTTACATATTTGGAAGAAACAAATATCTAAGTGTGAAGAAAGACGAAATTAAAACTGAGGTAATTCAATGCTTGTTGATAAAAGCAAAAAAATAATAATTTTTTACTTCAATGGCAGGGGAAAAGACGTACTTAATAAGGGAAGGTATAGTTGTATATACGATTTGCAAAAAGAATAAACAGCGTAGAACTGGGCTATATGAAAGAAAACTACAGATTAGGGGCAAGTATTCAAACACACAGTTTCAATAACTTACTCTTCGATTCACTGATAAAACAGAAAACGTCCTACCGGAATCCTTCGGAATTCTAAAAAGATGGCCTTGCCCTAAAACCAGGCAGGCGGCTGTCTGGACGAAGGCTTTCCTGTGGCGTGAAGGAGTTACTCAGCTATGGAATGCGCGAGCTCTTCAAGAAATTACACGCGCCTTCTAATTAAAGTGGCAAGAAAACCTGACACAAAACAGAAGGCCCCTGCACGCCGCTACGATTTGCAAAAAGAATAAACAGCGTAGAACTGGGCTATATGAAAGAAACCTACAGATTTGGGGCAAGTATTCAAACACACAGTTTCAATAACTTACTCTTCGATTCACTGATAAAACAGAACTTCCTACTGGAATCCTTCGAATTCTAAAAAGATGGCCTTGCCCTAAAACCTGGCAGGCGACTGTCTGGACGAAGGCTTTCCTGTGGCGCGAAGGAGTTACTCAGCTATGGAATACGCGAGCCCTTCAAGAAATTACATGCGCCTTCTAATTAAAGCGGCAAGGAAACCTGACACAAAACCGATGGCCCCTGCACGCTGCTGCTGGCTCCCGAGAGCAAAACGCTCTGGGAGTAAACATTTCCCGAAAAGCTGGGACAACCACACGCCTTTGGCCAATTGCGTGCTGAAGCCAGACGCAAAGGCCAATAGCGTGTTAGCACCACACGCACAAGCTTGTAGAAAAGCTGAAGTGATTCCAAGAGGCCGATTTCCTAGAGCAGCGCATGCGCGCTGCACTAGGCTCGACCTAAAAACAGGATAGCGCAGCATGTGCTATAGTGAAGGGACTTATGCGGGACGGTAAGTTCCATCCCAGCAATACGACTACGCAATCTCTAGGAGATTGTACAACACAGCTGGCAGAGCTGAAAGCCCTGATACTAGCACTACAATACACGGATCGGGAATTCCCCACACTGATAGTGTGTGATTGGTTTTACTGTGTGCAGTCTTACAATGAATATCTTCATTACTGGGGCCAGAATGGGTTTAGAGATTCCAAGGGTTGCACAGTTAAACATAAATTGTTATGGGAACAGGTGGCAAAGCTAAAAGCTTGCCTGCCACGGGCTCATGTTATTCACACCTTGAGTCATCGGCGTGTTGGCGTACACGTTGAAGGGAACTCACTGGCTGATGAAGCCGCGAACTGCTGCCGTTGCTGCAATCACTCGTTCTAGCATGAGGATAGACTGAGATATACTGATAGCTGTCAACAGCTCAAAGAACGACTCTGCTGTCCCAAAAGGCTTTCCACTCAAATATTCCTATAAATTAGATGCGCAAAAACACACCGTATGCTCAAATTCCAGAAGTGGGGGATAGAGTTATACCAAAACACGGATCTCAGATTAGGTTTGATACTAGCTGCACAGGAGGGTCTGGGCTCAGCACATGCAGGAGTCACTGCTACAATTTCATTACTGAAACAGCGATTCTGGTGGTCAGGTTTGTCTAAACAAACAAAGGCTTATGTCTTAAAGTGCGACATCTGCCAGCAGATGAAAGGTTCCACCGTAGCACAGCCACCACAAACACCATTACTCATTTCAGACAGACCTCTCGCATGTGTCTATTTGGATCACTGCGGCCCCTTAAATTCAGGCAGGGCTTACAAGTACATCTTGGTGGCAGTGGGTTCATGCTCTAGATTTCTATGGGTTTGGCCTCCGCGCTCGGCTGACGCTCGAACTGTTATAAAGGATTTGCGAGTCTTTATCAGGACATATGCAATTGGCACTTTACATTCCGACCGTGGCCCTGTATTTAGCTCTCGAACTTACAAGGAAGCCATGGAAAGTATGGGCATGGCCTTACGGTACTCCTCCCCCTACCATCCTGAGGGAAATTGGGTGGCGGAGAGGAAAAACCGGGACCTAAAGCAATCCATAACAGCAAGGGTATTAGGTGCGGGCGGTAGTTGGGTCAACCACCTATATGGGGTCCAGAGGGCACTAAACAACATGCCAAGAAAATCCTTGGGAGGCCGCACCCCCTATGAGATCCTGTTTGGGACAAAAATGTGGGTACCTGACCTTAATTGTGCCAGCACAGTGGCGGATGTAAAACCATTTGAATTGAATGATCGTTTGGCTGTTTTACAGGAACTCAATTAATTCCGGGCATTACAAAGCAACGTCCAAGTAAAACGCATCGCCACTGGGGAAGTGAAACCGGTTCCAGCAAGACCTGCCTGGGTCCCGAAGGTTGGGGACCTGCTCAAAGAAAAGATTGTGGACCAGAAGGAGTTTGGGTCATCTTACAGAACACCTGCACCTGTCCTGGCGGTTCAAGGAACAAGAACAGTACTTCCACCTCTTGCCGGCCGAAAAGAAAAAAGATTTGTCTCCATTGATCTAATCAAACCACACTATGTGGCCGATTCTCAACAGTAGGCCACGTGGAGTCCTGAGTAGCCGCAGATCTCCTCTCGCTACTATATAGGAAGTTCAGATGGAAAGAGTAATAACTTTTCAAGACTCCTCTGCGCAAGAAGCCGGAGTAACAAATAACGGAGTACGAATCACACCAGTTGAAACTGAACAACATTCAAATACATCTGAAATGCAAATTGCAATTCGCCCAACAATGAAATCTACATAAACGTGCCTTCACAAGAGGCATCTGCCAGTTCTACGAGCGCTACGGAGCTACCAAAGATAGATCGAACTGCGTCTGGCTACTTCATCAACTTCGATGACTTCTCTTCGGATCCAACTGAACCTGAGCAAACGCCACCCATTTCCAAAAAAGAAAAACTTCGACAATTCTATCTCTGGCTGAAAAAGACTTACTTGGTGTCCCCTTGGTTGCATCTTTGGTTTGCATTAAGGATCCTGTTCCTGTTAATTTGGATTGGTATAGTAACTCTTTTTTCTTTTACTGAATGGATATTACCTCCCTCAACGCTGTGCAGTACAACCTGTGAACTTGGTCTTGAAACCACATACGTTCTCACATCGTGAACAGAGACTTGTCCCTAGTGAATATTACAGCAGTTCCAGTACCGGATGGTATAGTCTGGAATAGGGTTTCATATGATGTATTTGGTCCTACTGAACATTTGAAAATTCCACACATATTTAAAATTTAATTGAATGATTTCATTACCCCGAGTACACACTCTGATGATTAGACATTGAGACTGTAAATACTATGCTCTCTGATTTAGAACAATCTTCTGCATTTTCTTACAGGGAATTGTACGAAGATATACCTGACTTCGACAGTATGTACTGTTACCTGCACTATGGTCATCGCTTTTTGCACAGAGCTAGTGTTCCACGCACTGTAAACACTTACAATCAATGGGAACATTGCCCGACAACACCGAAAGGT
Source organism: Calotriton arnoldi (assembly GCA_963921515.1). Taxonomy (NCBI): domain Eukaryota; kingdom Metazoa; phylum Chordata; class Amphibia; order Caudata; family Salamandridae; genus Calotriton; species Calotriton arnoldi. The sequence continues at coordinate 1,092,518 of CAWUFW010000009.1, forward strand.
AGTTCTGCCACATTTGCACAGACATTTGGATACTTTTCAGGGGTCAGTACATAAAACCCAATGTCATACTATTATAAGCTAGTACAGACAAATGCAACTGCGAAGAAAATGATGCTGACAAATACCAAGCTCCTATATTCAGCGCCCTTTATCTCCCAACTGTCTATACAAGGTTTCGCCTATTGGAGGGACACAATAGACACAAAATCCATCTGTGGGACAAAAGAATGACAGGTTCAGGGAACAGAGGCTTTATTTAGAGCTTGCCTCGTACCATTACAGAGAATTTTCCTGAACAGAACAGTGGAACAGACTACCTGCTATGGGTTTGCAAATATAAAAGATATGAAAACACCACGCATCCCCTCACCCACAACTATTGAAGGTATATCGAATGATACACTGACAAGTAAGGAAGTGCTGGGTGCAATAATACAGAATGGTTTATACAATTCCTCAGCTCCCAATTGGAAGGGATAGTTGGTTTGGCCTATCGACATAAATAGGTGTCAATCAAGATTTAAGGGTATCACCAGAGGGATTAGTATCCATAGGCCTGACCCGCGCTATGTACACACAGACGACCCTGGGGTAGTGACTTCTTATAGTGTTGGGAAGTTGTGCCTAGAAAAACCTCAACACTATTACAGGTGAAACAACACTTGTCCCTTCCATCAGTAAACATGGATCTTGGGGATTTCTTGCTAGGTCCCAAGAAACCGCGTAAGAAACGCTTCTTATATGCCATCTACAACAACCTGTGAAAGTCTTCCAACAAGATGCTGCTGAGAGATTACGTGAAATTGATAGGATTAACCTAGAAAAGGCCCTGGATGTGGTAGACAACGGTATGACCACACTTTCTTCACGTATTTATTCACTGGGCAACATTGTGTCCTCAGCCATTGACCTAATGGAACAAGATTTGTCTATTCTACAACGTGGGCAATCTCAATTGCTCTCCATTTTGCTTTTGAGCTGGACGCTTCAATCATTGCGTTCTGGCCACGTGCCATGGCGATACATTAACAGCACAAATTTGTTTTCAGCTTATAATCTGACCGACAGACAATTGACCATGGCACGCAGAGATGCAAAGTACACCATGCTGTTCATTGAAAAATTAGAAAAGTTACCCTTTACGGTAGCAGAGTCACCGTCTACGGACTGGTTAATTCATGGCTACATCACACTGCCAATCACGACATTCCAGTTCCAATACTGCCTTAGATACATCCAAGTAGGCAGGTATGAAGCGTTGGGTGAAGGGTACATACAGGAAACCTGGGGTTACCGTACAGATATAGGTGTAGAAATAAGGACACTGAAGTTTTCTTAAGTGGAACAGACTGTGAGAAGGCTTTAAGTGGATCTTTAGTGTGTAAGGCAGTCTCTCTTTATGGTGCGTGTAATTTGTCAAAAGCAAACTTATCATGCTACTTGAAAGGCTCCCCAGCTGCCGTGATTCCTCTGGTTTTTGAGTTACATTTGAATGGGAGTTATTTAATGCTGAATGATCTAGGCTGTTGTGGAATGGCGCCAGGCATCGCATATCTATTCACAGTAAACCTCAGGGTTGTTTGTTGTAAGCAAGTATTGTTTCCTCCGACTTGCACAGTTAGGGAGGCACCACTGTGTCCTTCATTGAATGTTTCCAGTATATGGTTTGATTTGCTGAGCAGACTGAAAGCCATGTTGTTTCAACAAAATGTGGCCTTAACTTCAGCCTGAGAGACGTTTGATCTCCACGTTGCAAGGTCTTCATCAGAGATAAAGGCCCTGGCCCATACGAACTTCCTGATTCATTTCGGAGAAATGGTTCATCTTATCTTTAACATGTCTGATACACGTGGAAGATCGTACAGTTATTTAAGCGTCTTGGATCAGGTCTCTTAACCACCTTTCAGACCATCTTCGGAGTAATTCCAGCTTTCATATACTCTGTACTTGGAAGCGTTTTTGGAGGGCTTCCTTTGGTCCTGCTATTAGTAGCAGGCATCCTGATTTTAATCCTATTGCTTCGCAATGGACATCTTAATCCTTCAAGACATGGAGAGAACATTGCTGGAACGACGTTGTCGTGAGCGTATGGTGTTCTACCTGGGTACGCCTCAGCTTCGAGAGCTGAGTGAGCATTGGTTCCTGTCTTTTAGACCAGTCTGGCTAGACTGCGTCCTGCCTGTGTTCCGCTGCCTCTTCTGCGGATGCGTGTTGTGTAGGAAAGTAGGATCTGCTTCTTATGGTTACCCCCACTTTTTGCTTGATGTTGCACTGTTTTTGACTAGTCTGACTGGGATCCTGCTAATCGGGACCCCAGTCTATCTGCTTTCTCCTTTAAACTGTTACATGTACTTTGGTACACTCCAGATTGGATACTGGGGTACCCTTATCAGTCCCTAGTATATGGTACACATGTACCCAGGGCATAGGTACCGTGGAGGCCTCCCATGGGCTGAAGCATGTACTATGCCACCCATGAGAGACCATGCAAAGTGGAACTACAGGTCTACTACTGCAACCTGTGTAAGCTGGTGCTTGCACCACTTACTTTAGATATAGGTTCACTATATCTATAGGTCACTACACTTAAAACTTATAAGTCAACCCTATAGCAGGCCTTAGCAATCCTGAAGGCAGGGTGCTGGGTTTTAGGTGAGAGGGTGCCCCTGTATGAGCAGAGCCTCTCTGCAGCCTTTGGAGACCATTCTCCCGGGTTGTCTGCGACTCAGCCGGACATATAGGTAGAGGTGCATTATAACCTCGCGGTAAATGCTATCTTGAAAACGGCTGCATAGAAACATATCGTGTTTGGTATCAAACACCTTGGAATCATACCTCCACACCGGTAACCGGTGTGGGAGGTATGATTCCACCCTTCGGAAGCGAGCTTCGTGGGGTCACTGGTCTATCCGGTGCCAGCCTTCTCGACCCGGTCAGCACAAAATGGATGCTGCCGACCAGAGACACATTTCTGCCCTCCTGCTGCTGAGCCAAGCTTGAGCAGAGGAAGGCAGCACAATAGGCATCCTTTCACAGGGAGGTGTGACCACCTCCCAGACAGGATTTAGTGTATTGGGGCTGGGTGGGTGCACTCTGAGAGTGCCTGAAAGTCTGCACCTGGGGCACATTTGGTGTCCCTGTGCATAGTCCAGCTCAAACCGTTGGCTCCTGCTCTGGCGAGAAACTGGACAAAGGACATGGGTGTAACCACCCCTCTGTCCTGACCCTCCCCTAGGAGGGTCCCCCGAATCTGTCCAACCCTCTCCCGTGGGTACAAAAGGGCTTACCTGGCTGTAAGACTTTAGCTTTTACGTGGACAAGATTCTACAAGAAGAAACCACTGACCTTCGACCGTCTAGACACTCTGGACTTCGCAGGACTTTGACTGGGCCCGACTTCGTCTCCCTCTCCGTCCAAAGCTTTGTCTGTCCCCTTGCTCCATACAGGCTCCGTGCAGGACCTTTGGTGCACTAAGGACAACTGAAGACTCTCCCTTGGAGTGAAGGAGTCACTCCCCTGCACTAGCAGGCACCTCAACGCAACTGACCGGTCTGCTGCTCCCGAGCTCCTGCGGACTCCGAAGATTTCAGCAACACAGGAGGTGGGTTTTTGAAGGTCCCTGAGGTTGATCTGCCCTCTCAACAAATTTGAGGCCAGTATCCCTCGTGGGGACTGCATAACCCGAACCCCTGTGCACCGCGTCCATTTGCAGTTGCATATGCTTGTTGACAATTCCCGAGCTTGTGCATTGGACTCCGTGTAGTCCTGACCCTGAGCAGTATTTGCACCAAAGAACTACGGCCTCCTCGCACCAAGTGCTCCATGGGCTGGTACTTTGCAATCTTGCTTGAGGTCCCCTCGCGACTCCTTGTCATTCGGCCTGTGGGTCCTCTTGAGGGTCATCTTGATTTCTATTGGGCTTCCCTGGTTGCTCCAGACGTGCCCTGACTCTCCATTGCTTGGAGAGTCCCCAGGACCTTGCTGGTCCTCACCGTAACCTGCTTGACCTGCCTGCGTGGGTTGCTTTTGCCAAGGCTTGTTGGTGCTCCAGCCGGACACCGAACCCTCAGCACTCGACATCCTTCGTGGGACAGCTCGCATCTGGCTCCTGGTCGTCATCGACGTCTCCTGGTCCTCGTGGCTGCAGAGTCAAGTGTCCCTTCTTTGCACTTGAAGCACCCGACATCGGTGGGCACTCGTCTCCCGAGCCCCTGATCACTCTGAAGCGACCCAGACTCTGTTCCCTCTGCTTTCAGGTTCCTTCCTTCCAGAATCCAGGCTTGGATCCCACCGGACCCTTTTCACCTTCACGGCAGCAGTACTTCTTCGCAGCCCTCCATTGAGAACGACAGCGGTTTCTGACACCACTCCAGACCTATGCACCCGGCTCCTCTGGGATTGGTAACTCTGGTACTACGGTATCCACGGGTGGGGTGGCTCTCTAACCTCTTAAGTTCCAAAGGGTTTCCACGAAGTCCTCCTAGAAAGGTCCTTAAACTGTAAAATTGCAACCGCGACTTCCCCATAGAATTGTACGAAGCCCGTGGTCGTGGTGTCCCTAGCTACTCACCTGGGCGGTTCCTTGGGGTCCCAACGATTCTACGTGCTCTAGACCTTGTCTTGACCCGAGTCGTGGTTGTTATACCACTATTTTAGTATATAGTTTGGTCTCCCCCTGGAGCCCACTGTATATTGTGCTACTTACAACTGTTCTATTGATCTCGTATTGTGTGCTTTGTGTTCTATCCTCGTGTAGAGGATACTAGAGAGTGTTATTAATAAATACGTATTTTTATATAACTACTGTGTGGTTCTCCTTTCATTTGATCAATACAGGAGATGATATTCTGGTAAAACAAGCTGCTTTACATTCCTTCAAGATTAAGCCTGAAGGCTGCTCTCCACAGCTACCACTAGGATAGCTTTCTAAAGGTTATCTTTGACCTCATAATTCTTAAGGGTCGTTTGGACTGGTGCAAGGTTCCCACTTTAATTAGTGGACAGCATATACCAGGCCAACTTCACATGTTGGACCTGTGTCTGACACTTCCATCGGTTGCGCCACCAGACATAGACGTGCTACTGGAGCCCTTGCAGGCCCACGTGTACAGTTGTCCACAGCGTATTCCAATGTTGTAGACTGCATTTCTAGAGGCTCCAAGGGATGCTTCCACTCCTGTTGGAAGGGAAATCGGCTTTGCTCCAGAGATGCAGGCATCTGTTCCAGGCATGCAGGCATCTAATTCTTCCCCGGCGGCTGCTGTGGGAACCAGAGATGACCATCTTTGCTCACTCGACGACATATTGGAAGTACTGGAGGGATTGCCACCTGCGGATGCAATGTTCAGCGATGTTGATTCTTCAGCACAGGATTCATAAACAATCTGGCCTTTCCTGTGATGGGAACTATTCGGCATTTTTAAACATTTACCAAATTGAAGGTCGAAACTGACTTCGTTTTATTTTTCCCTTCTGTGCTCTAACTGAGCATAATGGCTTTCAAGGTGCTCATTGTAATATTAACCACATATACCAGTTTAGAGGACCTTTTGAACGATTGTTTAGGATAGAGGACTATTTAGACTTTGACTTTGTTTCTTTTATGGACATTTTAACAGGCTTTTATAGTGCTTTTAGTATAATGATTTTTATGCTTTTTAATGCCCTTAGCCCTATCAATATCTAGCTGACCCTGTTGACCTTTAGATGAGGAGTCGGTGTCATATTTGTTAGGCTAGTCCTGTCATGTATGCCCCTTTTTACATGCATTGTCCCATCCACATGACTATAACGTTTCTGAGGGGTGACCTTATACCTAGTAGTTAGCCCTGTCTCTTCGTAAACCTGTTCTTAGTATATTATCAAAATAATGCTGTGCCTGACGTACATAAACATGTCCCCAGACACGGCATAATTATTCTGTATAAGGGTCACCACTTTTTTTCATCCTTGGCCAACAGGCTGTTTATGATCGCATTTGTTTGGAAAAAACATTTGATTTGTTTTCAAAACATTTATGATTGTTTTCAAAACATATCGATTCTAGAAGAAACCCTGGAGTGTCTACTCTTGTATATAAGACCCTCATTCCCCCCTGCAAATTAGAGGCGAATTCCTTCCAAGCTGACACGGGGTCCTGCATGCTGAATCTTCGACATGCAGCGGTCTAACATCCGTTGCGGGGTGTCATCCTTGCAGCAGAGAGGGGGTCCTTCGTTCTCTCCTATCGGGTGAGGGGGTTGGAGCTTCCCTAGGGAATTCTTGGCTAGCCACATACATATACATGCTACACATCTAGGCTAGGTACATTTAGTCAAATTACGTAGGGCGCGCATTATAGGGGTATGCAGATGCTACTGTTTTATCTGAACTGTATATGTTCAACTTTTTAGCATTATGGTAGAAATGCATCTACTGTTCACTATATTAGCACTTGCAATTTCTTTCATATGCTTCTGTCTCCTGATTGTCGCAGCACATATGTTTTACACAAGACTGTCGCTGGAACAATAAATACTTATTGAAAACGTCCCAATCTTGTGTATTTCCTGAGAAAAAGCAAGCACGAGTGACTGAGTGAAAAGTACTGTACTGTTTTTCCATGATCCCTGAGGAGCAGCCCGTTTTCCTAAATCACTTGGAGATTAATATTGTCAGTGTAAAGCACCATATAAATATCAATAAGTATGAATAAGTATAATTAGGGGATGTAAACAGATTAAAGATACTACACGCGTACGTTTCTGTTAGACCTAGCATCCTTGCCTTCGAGCCTCCAGTTTTGGCTGACTTTATTTTTGCTGGCCTTAGGACCACTAAACAGTGCTAAAGTGCTTGTGCTCTTTCCCTAAAGCATGGCAAAATTGGCTGATACCCAATTTGCATATTGAATTTACTTACAAGCCCCTAGTTGTAGGAAAGTGCACCTTTTTGACATGGTCACTCCCACTTTTTACCTGGTATTTGATGTAATTTCGACTGGAAGTGCACTGGGTTCCTGCTAACCAGATCCCTAATGCCAGATCCAGGGGTGTGGAATTTAATAAAATATCTACTTGTCCATGGGGCAGGTTGCCTCATAAATCTACTTGTCCTGTAACAAAATCCACTTGCCCCTTTGGTGCCATGTAGTGCTGCGGCAAATTATGGCAGCAATCTCAATATATAAGAGCTCTGATATAGCCTCTCTGATTATGCCAGGGCTCATACCATAGTAGTGTTTGAATACTTGCAATCCCCTTACGTTGCCACATTTCTGCAGATCTACATACTGGGGCTGAAGGTAGTGGTAAGCAATAGATCCAGGTTTAGAATGCCCTTTTGAGTCTCTGCAAACCAACTAACGTGCATGTTTTAATGGTTTTCAACAACTCTTCTATAATCTTTTCCTATACTGAGAAATGTTGGAAATTTACTCCTGACAATGGCAGACATAAACCTTCCAGAGTTGGGGGAAAAAAGTGGTTGGAGGGAAAGTGAACTCAGATTTTCGTATGAGCAAATCTACACATGCATATTTGCTCATGCTAAAATGCAGTTCACAGATATTTTCTACGAGTACTATTTCTTGTCCTACTTCTGTAAATCCTTGGGAATTCACGAAAGCCGTATAGCTGCACTTAATGCAAGGACATATACCATGGGTGCACTTTTGATACTTTCTTTAATAATTGGGCCCCTAATTTTGTCTGGCGTTGACCGTGACCTTTTGTGTTTATTAAAATTCTGTCTGTCTCTCTCTGTATCGGCTGGTTTCACTGTGAGTGACAGCATTCTGCTCTTTCACAAGGAGCATATCGGCACACAAAGTAGTTTTGTTCAGTGCAGTAACGACTGTGGCAGTGTGTGCTTTTTGAGACCAAAAAACTATTTTTGCTCTTGCCAATGTTTGTTATAATGGTGAGGGCCCAGCAGCTCCCACACCAATAAGGTTTTACAAAAATCATGCCAATACAAGTCACACATTGACAAAACTAAAAGCTGACCACCAATTTCAGACCTACTGGCTTTGCCAATGCTTGTTTATTTTCGTTTCCCATAATCTTATTGAAACTGGTTACTGATTCTCCATTATGAATATTTGTGGGAAATACTAGCATGCATCAACACACATTACTAAATGATGCTTCAAAGAAATGGTACCTGACATTTTACATTAGTTTAGCAAAATGTTTTTTTTTTTTCCTGCTTTCATTTGTTTATGAACATTTTATTTTGAAAGCAAAGAATCATCAATCTTGCTTGCAAGCTCCTGCAAATATTTGCATCAAATCAGAGAGCATTCTTGGAGCATTATACATAGCCTCATATTGCTAAACTTTGAAAACGTATGTACACATTTTTATACTGGAACCACTGTCAGTAGTGCAGTCAGAGATTGCAAAATTTACTTAGAGCGCTCACCCTAATAATAAAGGCTTTTCAATTAATGAACCATAAATACAAGTTTGAACAGCATTAACATATGGGCAAAAATATTACCTTAACTGCAGACAGTTCAGGGACTTTTTCCCTGATCCATAATTGGGTACTGCAAACTGGCAGTCAAAGGGTTTGTGCTGCAGGGGTTGTGCCTACTTGTCCCAAGGACAAAATACACATGGAAACTTGTTGCCCTTGACCCCAAACAATATGTCCTGGGCGTCTGGCTATAGGAATTCCACATCCCTGCAGATCTCTTTCCTAAAACTGTACAATTGTTTCCCCCCAATTGGCAAAACCTTTAGCAATCTCTGTAAGTCCCTAGTAAATGGTTCCTCTGGTACCTAGGGCATGAGGCACTAAAGAAGGGTCTCTCAGGGCTGCAGCACGAATTGTGCCACCCTAAGAGACCCCTCACCAAACTCATACAAGACTGCCATTACAGGCTGCGTGTGTTGGTGCAAACCAAAGGGAAAACACGACATTACTGTGTGCCATGTCCCTTAACACTGCATGTAGTATTTGTAAGTCACCCCTACAGCAGGTCTTATAGCCCTAAGGCAGTGTGCTTTATATTACACGTGAGGGCATAACTGCATGAGCAGATATGCCCCTGTGCTGGTCAGTTCCATTACTGCCAGTGTAAGTGACCAGGGAAGCCATTTTAAAACATGTGCTGGACGCTGGTGAAAACGAGTTCCCCAGCTACATGATGGCTTCACTGAAAATAGGGATGTTTGATATCAAACATCTCATATTAATAAAGCCACACAGATTCCAGTGGTGGATTTATTAATTCATGCACACAGAGGGCACCTTAGAGGTGCCCCCCTGAAAACCTACCAGCCCCTGGTGTGTTGGCTGGCTGGATTCTGCCAGTCTGCCACCATAGACAAGTGCCTGACTTCCAAGGGTGAGAGTCTTTGCTCTCAAGAGGTCAGAAACAAAGCTCGGGAAGAGGGTGATAACACCCCCTCCCACAGGATGACCTGCTGATTAACATTCCAAGGCAGTGGAGCTTCAAAGAAGCTACCGCCTTTGAAATGTGAGTCTGAATTAGCTATTCAGGTAGGCATGCCCACCCTCAGGCTAGTACCACCATAAAGTGGCCGAATCTGAGGTGGCCATGACTTTTCAGAGTTAGCCATCTTTGTGTTGGCAAACCTAAGAGTTCTGGGTCATCGTTATGCCCACTTACCACATGAAGTGGTCAAATAGGGGGCGTAGCGACCCCAAGGCTATTGGCTACTACCCTACACTCCCCTAATTTCCCTAAATTCAATTTTTAGGGGACCGCCTGGCACCAGAAAAACAGATCCTGCCGACCTGGAAGAAGAAGACGGAAGTGAAGAGTCACAAAGAGCAACAACTGAAAACCCAGCAAGTGACTTGGTGCCAACCCTGCAGGTCTTCCTGCTGACTATGACAATTGCACCAAAGACTTGACTTCTCCAAAGCCTGGGAGACCTGCCAGTACTTCACCCAGGAACCAAGAACTCTCGTGAAGTAGTGGACCTGCATCCCTGCACTCTGTAGGCAACCCAAGAGACCTGAGAGGACTTCAATACCGCCAAAACCCAACGCCTGAAGACACCACTGCTCGCGTCACTCCAAGCCTGTGTTGAAGTGGGCCAGTGGTGTCGGCATGGTCCCACAGCCCTCCAGAGACCGAGTCCACTGTGGTTTTACCTTTCATGGACCCCCCCCCCATATCGCCTACAGCCCCAGCACGCAGGCTCCCTCTGTCACGACTGCTCTTGGGAAGGAAAACCTGATGCCTAAAAATACCTCTGCACCTGTCGCCCCAAAGGTGTCATTACGTCGCTGAGCATCGTGAGGCTTGAGCCCCCGGTTAGTTCAGCCCGACTCGGGGGGGCCCCCCCCCAGTTAAAGCCTGCAGCCTCATTACGCGAAGACCGATTTCCATAGACTTGCATTGGGTACTCAAAGCTGTTTTGTACCCGTGCAACTGGGGGCCCTAATGCTTCTGGTGGTGGTCTGCTGGTGCTTCCTTGGACCTTGCCCACCACTCACCTTAACTCCTGAGGATTGGTCCTGTAAGTCGCTGTACTGTACCTGAATGCCGTACTTAATCTTCCTCCAATAAGATAACATTGCAGCTTCTAAAAATTGCACTGTTGACTTTTTGAATACCAAAGAATTTCTATTGCAAAATGTACTTACCTAATCGAATTGGTGGGTGTGTGTGGGTGTGTGTGTGTGTGTGTGTGTGTGGGTGTGTTATATATATATATATATATATATCCAGCGCGATATTAGCAAACAGCATTCATACACTAGATACTCACTTGGGCCCATACATTCATACAACGCTAATACTTACGCTGGGGTTGTCAGTTGTTACTCTTTATCAAAATTCCCTGCTACCAATTACCTTCCGATTGAAGAGTAATGACTTACCAATGAATCCTTTGCTAATTGGGAAGTTTAAAATGAGTGACATTCAATATAGTACATAATCCTGAAATAACCACTGAGTCAGGAAGTTTTTAAATGTTTATCTAAAGATTTAGCAGAGTAAATTACAGAACCGCATGGTACTTAATCGCACATCAAGGATGAAGCATAGAATAATAATTAATGACGGTCCCTCAGAAAGGAGTAGATAGTCAGCAGCGCAACTAAAGGTTGCATTTATATTTACCTAAGTGCGAGAACCAAACCCCTTGGCCAAGGAGTTGGAAAAGAATAGGACCCAGGAAGGATGAAGAGCAAAGACCTCCTCCAGGATCAGGACAGGACCGGTGACCTCTCTACAACGACGCCTGCGTCGTTCCCCTCTCTGATACTCTGCTTCTCCTCGATTCTCCTGTGTCTCCCTTCTTAAATGGACTCCGCCGCCCCCTCCTCAAGACCTCTTCTGGACAGGGATTCAGTCTGCAATCGATCAGCTTGGCGGTCTGGAACTCTTCTGTGCGTTCTGAGAGTAAGCTCTAGCTAATTAGCTAATTCTATATCTATTATACCCTTCTATGCCATGTACCTCCCCTTAATGTTGCTAAAATATGGGACCACTACTTCTGATTGGACAGGGGGTTGATCCTCACACCATATTGATTTGGTTCGAATTTCTGAAGACCTTTGTCTTTAAACTACCGCCCATCCAATTTAATACATTTGCTTTATTTCCCACCCGTCTCACGACAAAGTTTATTCATTTTCATATACATAGTTGCAAGTTTGGCAAGAACACATGAATATATCAATATCGGCCATTAGGTCGTGGCCTTGGACGACGTCCAGGTTGACTTCATCCTTATTCTTTGGCAGCCAAGCAGGGCACATGCGCAGAATCATTGTCTCTCGAGTTTCAGATCACCAACCCCAGGCCCAAGTTTACGAACTAATAAAAGTCAAAGAAGGAAATATTAAAATCACAAATAAAATGTTTCACTGTATACCCACTCTGTCTACTCTATCCCCATTTACTTATAAATCTATCCCGCATTAGTAGCGTTAAGAAAACGACAAATTAATAATAACACAAGAGCAAGCTGAAGCATGTGAAAACATCAAGCAGCCATTTTAATGCACACTGCGCAGAAGCAGGAGTTTTCCCACCAAGCAAAGAGAGACGTCACACCATGTGATATGGATGAGACATGCGCAGTAAGGTTCCCGCGCTTTAGCGGCCATTTTAGATTATAGACCAGCGTTATTCGTTAGTTAAACACATAGGCAAGCTTCCTTACTATTCGTGTAGTGTATGCAAAGTTAATATAAACAATACAAGATTAATAAATTAATACTGTGAGGAGATTGCATTCGAGCAAGTCTCATTTGTGAGTCCTTGCTCCATCAATCCCCTCTGATGGCGTTTAAGAGCCATCAAAATACTACCCTCAATCAGATACCAACTTCTAGCAAATAGTTTCATTCTCATTTTTACACTTTCTATTTTTAACATCCCCTTTCAATTTCTTGTATAATTCACTTCTCAAATCCTCAAGTTCAATTTCAACGAACTTTCTCTTCTTTCCTTTTCCTGTCACATTATATGATTCATTCTTTCTACAGCATTTGCACCATATTGTTATTGACAGTACTATTATTGCTATCCCTGCTAAGGGTACTAATATTTGACCTATAAGTCCTTTTCCTATATTAGAAAACCAGGTACCAATTGACGCAATACTACTTGTCAATCTTTCCCATACACTATCAACTTCCAGTGGTTTAAGTTCCTTCTCAAGTTTAGTTATATTCTGTATATACGTTCCAATTTCTGCACTTTTATCAGGAATGTAAGTGCAACAATGTTTCGTCTTCAATAATTTACAGACTCCTCCCTCTTTTGCCAATATAATATCAAGAGCAAGTCGATTTTGCATAACCATAGATCTAATCGCAACCATCTCCGCATTAATCATTAGAAATCCTCCAGCAGTATCCGTTGATAAACGATCAACCACTGTAGACAATTTACATATTTTCCTTGAGTTCAGAATTATTTCCACCGAAGGTATCAATGCACCAAATATATCACCTACAATTTCAGAAAAACTAGCTCTTTTACTACGTGTTAATTCACTATTATTTTCATTGCTCCCAGTGTTTCTTTTTACGTGGTATATTTTTGGAAATACTATTCCAAAATAACAACTTCCATACCACCGTGCAGGAAGCCTAAAGTAAGCCTTATTCCCACACACATAATAGATCCCAGGAAAAACTGAATCTGTTCCTCCTTTGATTCCCCAACCTCCAAGAATTAAGAAATTGTGTTCACATTCACTGGTACTGATGAAAACATTGTTATAATCCGTCTTTAATCTATGTAGACAAATTTTCCCTGTCTTTACAAAATCCAGTGCCATAGCAGCTTGAGCCTTGCCAGATGTGTAACTCCCTTCTTTCTCAGCCCAAGGTGGCAAATGAGCCTTATGCTCAGAAGCTTTCCTTTGAAAATCTTGTCTTCTAGCTTCCACTAAATTCAAAAATATCTTTTCTTCTTCGTGTAAAGAACATGTTAGATTGTGTCTATGTGCATGTGTTATATCTATCGATTTCATTGTTAGGAAAAATTCTCCCATAAACTGTGCATCTTGACTACTAAGCACTGGGTTCATACTCTTTCGAATCGGAACCTCAGAAAATATCACATCTATGTTTGAATAATAATATTGAAGTCTCCCTGTTCTATAAAATAAACTAGATAAAACACTACATGATATGCCATATGTTAATGGTAGGTGGTGATATGTTAACCCTTCTGCTACTGATTCAGGTAACTTCATACAGACATAACAATTACTAACTTCCATGGTATCTACATATTGAAATAATAACTTTGTGAAAACATTTAAACTAGTGTCGTTATCTGTTACTTCATGATGAAATTCTGGTTCATTTTCTGCCATTAGTTCTACTCTATTACCCTTCATGTTTGCTGTCCTTTCCTTAGTTTTGTTATTATTCTTTTTATCCATTATCATAAGGTAAGGGACTTGCACGATCAGGACTAACCATACTATAAGCACCATTACTAGACTACATATGCATATTGCACAGCATCTTCTACAACATCTCTGTTTTGGTCTCCCAGCAACTCTATCATCAGGCATTTCGACAAGGAAGATTGCTCTTCTTATCTATTTTTCGCTTTTCTTTATACGACTCTTTTTATGTAGTCAAGGCGGTCTTGTTTCTTTCTCGTATGTCAATTCTGCACTTGTTCCTTCGTCACCACTTTCACTTGACTCTGAACTTTCGTAATCTTCAAGAATGATGCAAGTCCAATCAGGACCCTTGAATTTGTTATTCACAAGTTTCAGTCTTTTACTTCTTCTCTTCTCAGTTTTGCTTTCTTGTTCTGTTTGACTTGTTACTTCATTTACTTGATCTGGATCTTCACTTCTGGTTGTTATGTGGTATTTTACTCTCTTAATGACACTAGGCCAATGATCTCCTTTTCTTGTTTTCTTTGTTTGCACTGTTTCTTTACTTTTGTCTTCAGCAATCTCCTTTATTTTCACTGTTTGACACCTTTTCGTTTTCTGCAATTACTGTTTTTCTTTCTTGCTCTTTTCCAGGTCTGATTGGTTTCTCTTCAGCAGCTCCACTGTGAGTTTCCAATAAGGGACCTTGTGCTTGATTTATTTCTTCATGTTCATTTTTCTCGATCTTCTTTTTCTGTATGCTTTTCTGGATCTAACTGGTTCTGATCAGGGCTTATTGCACTTTGTACTTCTGCAGCCTGACCGGATTCTTCTAAACCTGTCTGTCCCTGCTAAAAATGTGTCGATTCTTCGTAAATTTGAGCCCAATTTCCTCTCCCTATCTGATCCTGCTCAGGTTCTTTTATTGTATCTTTTTCTTTTCCCTGAGCTGCTTCTTCTTCACCTATCTGATCTTCTTCAATTTCTTCCAATTTTGTTTGACTTCTTGTTCTGTGGTAAACTTCAGGAATTTCTCCCACCGGTACCCGATCCTGACTTGTGCTCGGTTGTTCTTCTTCAGCTTCTCTTGAATCTCGAGCCTGAGATTCTTCAGCTGGGCAACCTTCAGCTTCCTCAGTGATTGATGCTGACTGAGGATTTCCTTCTTCAGGGTCTGGTACTCTTTTGGTGTGGCTTACATGAATGAATCCAATTAGGGAATCCTGCACACTTCACTGCTGTATTTGTAGTCAGTATGACCTGACAAGGTTTTCCCCATCTAGGTGATAGACACGTCTCTCTGGTGTGATTCTTCACTACCACCCAGTCACCAGGATTCAGATCATGTTCTTGTTCAGGCTGCCTCGAAACTGCGTCTTCTCCGACCTGATGAGAGACAGAACGCACTAGGTCAGCCAATCCTTTGCAATAATCCAGAACCATATCATCAGATATATTCAGCAGTTTGTTTATGGGAACATGTGCTTGTCTCATTGCTCTTCCCATCATTATCTCGTGTGGGCTCAATCCCGTATTTCTATCAGGAATGCTTCTGAGTCCCATTAAGACGAGTGGCAATGCATCTGGCCACTCCAATGATGTTGATGCACACATTTTTCCCAGTCTGGATTTTATAGTGCCATTAAATTGTTCTACCACTCCAGAAGCCTCTGGACGATATGCACAGTGCAATTTTTGTTCAATTTGGAATGCTTCGCAGATTATTTGAATCACTTCACTGTTAAAATGTTTTCCTCTATCTGATTCCAAAGTTACTGGGAAACCAAACCTAGGAATGAGTTTTCGTAGTAACAGCTTTGCGACTGTAATGCTGTCACTCCTCCTGGTAGGGTAAGCCTCCACCCACTTTGAAAACAGACCTACTATGACTAGTACATATTTCAACCCTCTGCATGGTGGTAACTGTATAAAGTCGAACTGTAGTCTTATAAATGGCCCTTCTGCTTTTCCAATTTTTCCAAACCCAATTATTGTTTTCTTCCTGGATTATGCATTTGGCAAGTCAAACATCTCTGGCAAAGGCTCTCTGCTACCGCCCTGAACTTGGGATTGTACCAGTTCTGTCTGAAAAGCCTAATCATTGCATCTCTCCCTATGTGTGTGTCTCCATGATACATCCTGGCCATTTGAGAGAGCAGACAGTCAGGCATGACTGGTCTGCCATCAGCACAAATCCACACCTCGTCATCTCCCCTTTGGGAACAACCCACCTTGACCCATATTTTATTCTCACTTTCATCAGCACCATCTTGCAATCTTCTAACCTCATTCCATGTTTCAGGTGGCATATACAGCATTCTTTCCCACCCTTTTATTGACTGACAATCTATTTCTGGCACAATGTTGAGCCACAAGATCTGCATATCGGTTGCCGATTACCACCCAGTCATCTCCTGACTGGTGTGCGGCACACTTCACCACAGCCAATTCTTTTGGTGATTGTATTGCTTCCAGCAATTCCCTTACAAATTGTCCATTTTTAATGGGGGATCCTGAAGAAGTCATGAAATCCCTCTGCATCCATAGTTGGCCAAAATCATGCACAACCCCGTAACCATATTGGCTATCTGTAAATATAGTTACTTTTTGATTCCTCCCAATTTTGCAAGCTTTTATCAAAGCAATCAATTCAGCTACTTGTGCAGATTTTACTCCTGGTAAATAGGATGCTTCAACTATTCCAGTTAATTCACACACCGCATAGGAGTAGTTAGTTTACCATCTTCATGTCTTTGGCATGAACCATCAACAAATAGTTCCCTGTCTGGCTTTCTAAGGGGCTGTTCCTCAATGTCTGGACGTGGTTTCGTGCATAATTCTGTGACTTGTAAACAATCATGTTCTTCTTCTTCGTCATTTTTAATTTCCTCATGATATGGGTCTGGTAGTAAGGTGGCGGGATTTACTATTGTGCACCTCACTATGTTCACATTTTCAGCACCCATTATTCTCTCATATTTAGTCAGCCGACTAGGAGTAAGATGCCGAGTTTGTGTTCTTGTCAACTGCATGTGGAACAAACACCTTTACTGGGTGTCCCATTACAATTGACTCACTTTGTTCAATACTTAAACAAATAACCGCCACTGCTTTTAAGCAGCCTGGCAACGCGGCTGCCACTGGATCCAATGTAGCAGAAAAATATGCTATAGGACGTCTGTCTAGACCAATTCTTTGAGTTAAGACAAAGTGCACAATTTTCTCTCTCATGACAGAACAATGCAAAGCTTTTCTTATAGTCGGGCATGCCTAGGGCCGGTGCTGAGCACAGAGCATTTCTCAATTTTACAAAAGCTCCTACACTCTCATCATCCCATTCAACTGGGTCCTTTGCTTTCTTTTTTGTCATTTGAATTAGGGGCTTTGCAAACAAGGAAAATCCTAGTATCCATTGTCGACAGTAACCTACTATTCCTAGGAACATTCTCACTTCTCTTTGGGTTACAGGCATTTGCATTTTCTTAATCAATTGTACTCTTTCCGAGGTTATTCTTCTTTTTCCCCTCTCAATTTGGTGTCCCAAATATTTAACTGCTGTTGTACAGAACTGCAATTTTTCTGGTGAGACTTTATGCCCTTCTTCAGCTAAAAGGTTTAATAATGCAATGGAATCAACAACACGGTCCTCTCTGGTGTTTGATGCCACCAGTAAGTCGTTGATATATTGCACTAGGACTGAGCTTCCTGGCATCACTAGTTTCTCAAGGCACTTTTTCAATATCTGATTAAAGATGGAGGGACTTTCCGTGTACCCCTGAGGAACACGATTCCATACATAGACTTTGTTCTCAAATTTAAATGAAAAAAGATACTGGCTGTCTGGGTGCAATGGTATTGAAAAGAACGCTTGGCATAAATCAATCACAGTGAACCATCCTGCACTCCAAGGAATCTGATATAGAATTACTGCAGGATTTGGCACTATAGGACAACATGGTTCCACAATCTTATTTTCCGCAGGTCCTGAACAATCCTATATTTTCCGCTAGGTTTCTTTAAACCCATTATTGGTGAATTACATGGGCTACTCATTACTTTTTAGTATGTTTTGTTCTACCATTCGGTTGATTTCTTCAATGACTCCTGCTTTTACTTCTGCACTCGTTTTGTACTGTCTGGTATTTGGGAAAATCGCACCTTCCTTTACAGTAATATTAACTGGGTCTATTTTGGCCATAAGTCCTACTTCCTTTCCTGTGAAATCCCATACTATGGGGTTTACTGCAGTCTTTAATTCTTCTGGTAGCTCATCTTTTGTTATCAAAGAAAACATCTCATCTACCTCTGTACCTTGTTTTGCAATCATAAACTTATATACATGATCTTCATCTGGGATCTGAACTGCCACACCATCTGGTGTGCAGAAAATTGTGCAATTCATTTTGCATAGCAAATCACGGCCTAATAAATTTACTGGACTGGAATCACACACTACAAATTGATGCATTTCTCTGAAATTTCCAATTTTAACTTCCATTGGTTCGGTAAGAGGTGTTCTAATCTTTCGATTAGCTACTCCCACTACTTGGATAGCTTCTCCAGAGAGAGGAAGGTCTGGAATGTCTGCTGTTCTCACAGTAGACCGGGTAGCACCAGTGTCCAAAAGGAAAGTAATATCATTACCCTTCACATTCCCTTCAACATATGGACCTGACTGATCTACCGATAAGGATGCGCCAAGTACGCACTCCTTCTCCCCTCTCCTAGGCACCGTCATGAACTGTATTGACAGAAATCGTCCTGTAAAAGAAACTGTGATGTTACATAATCATTCTTACCACTTCCTCCTTGATATCCGACGTCTGTACCGTGCTTTGCTCTGCTTACATTACCCTGAATAGGTGCAGGTGGCAACTGACTCTGAGGATTTACCCCCTGCTGTGAGTCATTCTGCGTCTGTGGATTTAAATTTTGATTTGGGCCATTATTATTCCGAATCTTTTTACATTCATCCTTCCAATGCCCCAATTTTCCGCATCCATGACAAGGACATTTCTTTTTTAGCTTCTTCTCTACTCATTCGTCCTCTCACTTTTCCACCATTCCCAGTGTCGCCATTCGTTCCAGAATCCTTTCCTTGATTTTCACTCGGATTATCCAAATTAATTCCCTGTTTCTCGGCCATTTTCACCTGTGCCCACATTACTTTCTCCTGCAATTTCTTGTGCCTATCCTCAATATCGTCTCCACAATATTTTGCATATTTCAAAATTTCATCGATCGGTTTCCCTTGCCAACACAACATGTGTTGTTTAATCATCTGACAAATCTCTGGCTTCAGACCATAGACAAATCGATAAACAAACTGACTCATGTTCTTGTCTCCAATGTCCTCAAATCCACTATACTGCTTAAATACCTGCAATAAACGCTCATAATAGGCGTGTACCGATTCACTGGCTTCTTGGGTGGTCCGGTCTATTTTCACCCAATCCGTTTCTTTCGGTGGTATTTTCCCTTTCAGGTAAGTTATCACCTGCTGATACTTTTTCATTACATCATTGGACGGGGCACCTGTCTTCGGATCTCTAGGATACTCTTCACTTGGCCAATCAACTGTAATTTTACAATCTGTCCACAAATCGGCAGGTACCACTATGTCAAACAAACCATCTAAGTCCTTCAACAATACCTTTGACACCTTCACAAACCTCTCAACCTGCTTGTACCATTCAATTGGTTTCTCTCTTAACATTGGAAAATCATTCGTAAATGACAAAATATCCTGTCTGCTCCATGGGACATGTACATAGCCCCCTCCTGGAACTTCTCGCATCGGATATATTTGATCTGTCGTCCCTGTTTCCTTTATTAAATATTCAGAGGCTGTTCTACTGGATCGTGCCTCTTCCTTTTTCTTTGCCCATCGAACTCTCCATTTATCTAGGTCTCCCCATTTTTGCAAGACTGTCATTAACTCCTTTACTTGTAGCTTTCTTCCAGAGGCATTCATATTTTCTAAATCTTTGTCTGAAAAATCTGCTCTATAGGGTTTCTGCAACACTTTTGATCTCCCTATTTCAATTCCCATCTGCAGAGCTAAATCTGATAATTTTTCATGGAATATTTTTACATTTCTGGTGATACTTCTGCATACGAACAATAATTCTTCATCGTTAGCATTTAGGCGATCTAATCCCACATTTCCTGCTATTATTTCTTCCAATTCAACTTTTAATTTATAAATATCCAAAATTTTTGGAGGTGTACACTGCTGATCTGATCCTTGTGCCCACCTTTCTAAGTCTTCTGGACTCACTACATTGACACTTTTTGCTCCCGATGAGGTTATTAAGTTTATCTCTTTCGAGCACCCAGGTGTAGTTCTTCTGGGAGTACTATTGACAGAATCCCGAATTGGTAAATCCATTAATGATATTGTTGATTCACAATCACTAAAATGATCCTCAACCATTACTACTGCTTCAGGTTTAGGAATATTCACAGGAGTAGGCATAACTAACGGTGGAGGACAGTTTCCCTGATTACCATATAATGGGACTACTGGACCAATTGTTACAGGTATGGTCAAAGAATCAGGATGCACTTTTATCTGTTATTTTCTGTATCAATTCTGCTCTGGTCTTCTCTAGGGCTTCTTTTTC
Organism: Calotriton arnoldi; assembly: GCA_963921515.1. NCBI lineage: Eukaryota > Metazoa > Chordata > Amphibia > Caudata > Salamandridae > Calotriton > Calotriton arnoldi. The sequence continues at coordinate 1,112,964 of CAWUFW010000009.1, forward strand.
TTTATCGTGAAGGATCCTACTAGGTGTGAAATCATGCATTACCTGTGGTACTAATGGAGTTTTTAACGGGGGTGCACTTGGGGTGCATCCACCTGCCCCTTCCTGATATGGTGGGGGGTTCTTTAATATCCCTTCCATAAATTCATCTTCAGAATCTCCATTTCTCATTGTGTTTTTGTCTTTTCTGTGCATTTCCTCCCTAACAGTTCTTCTGCTGTAAATATTGGATATAATCCTTCTGTAAGCATTGCTCTCCTCCACTGTTTCATCTGACCGTCCCTATTCTCATGTTGATTTCTGGGGAAAAATCCTCGATAACCCCTATTACTCCTGGATCGGTCACGCTCAAATGCCTCGGTTTCCCATTCCTCTAAGGCTTCGTATTGAGTTAATCTAGGTCTGGGTTCTAAGTCATTCATTCTCAATCTCAAATTTTGAAGAATTCTTCCATTGAAGGTACCATTCTCGGGAAATGCTAATATCCCATCATTTTTGGTATATTCTATCCAATTCTCTATCCATACACAAGTATGATAACCTCTCTCCATCATCATGAATGAAGCGGGCGTTTTAGCTGGTGGAATGATAATTCCTTCTCTAGTTTTGATTGGTTTATCCTTTTTAAAATAGTTCTTAATCTTTTGCAGAAAGGACATTTTTCTCTTCTCTCCGTACATTCTATCTAATCTTCGGTGTATACAGTTATATTCTGCAAAACCTAGGAATCTCCTATCCGGACGAGTTCCTGTTAAAGTTGGATCGCGTTTTAACATGCAATCTCTATCCACTAAGATTTTAGATTCTAGAATATCAACCAATCAAATGTCTGCTAACTTTTATTTCTGAACCAATCTTAACGCGGCCTTTCTGTGACGTTTGTCTGTCAACCCCTCCTTTACAATCTTCGCTTCTCTGTTCCTCGCTGTTTCAACCAATCCCAGCGCGGCACCTGTGACGTCAATTCTGCTCCTGACTACTGACCCCTCCTTTACAAGGGTCTTTCCACACCCGCTGTTTCAACCAATCCCAGCGCGGCGTTTTCTGACGTCAGCTCCCTCTCCGGCAGCTGACCCTCCCTTTACAAAATCTTACGCAAACTTATTTTCTCTATAAATCTTAATTAAATTTCAGTAACAACATAAAACATTCGCTATCGTGCCAGTTTCTCTAAATAGAAAAGATAGTTTTATCTCACACTTAGTAAAACCCTTCCGTTTACTCTTCACACAAGCTCCAGAAATACCTGTTACTTCTTCAATGTTAACCTTTCTAGGTGATATAACATCAAATTTTCACCAGCGTGTACTCCTTTGCTATTACTCACACGCATAGATTCCCTAACCAGTACTGATAGTCCTGCTTAACTTTTCAGTACTATTTCTGCCTGACAGATAACCTCACTGCAGTATGGCTTCCACTTACCAACCGCTATTCAATTTTTTCCGGGGAATTCTGGACAACATAAAACAAACTTTGAATACACGGATGTTAGTTCATAAAAATAAAATTCTCATTACCCAATTAATCAAAGTACAACCATCCTCTGATTACCAGAAAACTGATCCAGCGCGATATTAGCAAACAGCATTCATACACTAGATACTCACTTGGGCCCATACATTCATACTACGCTAATACTTACGCTGGGGTTGTCAGTTGTTACTCTTTATCAAAATTCCCTGCTACTAATTACCTTCCGATTGAAGAGTAATGACTTACCAATGAATCCTTTGCTAATTGGGAAGTTTAAAATGAGTGACATTCAATATAGTACATAATCCTTAAATAACCACTGAGTCAGGAAGTTTTTAAATGTTTATCTAAAGATTTAGCAGAGTAAATTACAGAACCGCATGGTACTTAATCGCACATCAAGGATGAAGCATAGAATAATAATTATTGATTAATGATGGTCCCTCAGAAAGGAGTAGATGGAGTCAGCAGCGCAACTAAAGGTTGCATTTATATTTACCCAAGTGCGAGAACCAAACCCCTTGGCCAAGGAGTTGGAAAAGAATAGGACCCAGGAAGGATGAAGAGCAAAGACCTCCTCCAGGATCAGGACAGGACCGGTGACCTCTCTACAACGACGCCTGCGTCGTTCCCCTCTCTGATACTCGGCTTCTCCTCGATTCTCCCGTGTCTCCCTTCTAAATGGACTCCGCCGCCCCCTCCTCAGGACCTCTTCTGGACAGGGATTCAGTCTGCAATCGATCAGCTTGGTGGTCTGGAACTCTTCTGTGCGTTCTGAGAGTAAGCTCTAGCTAATTAGCTAATTCTATATCTATTATACCCTTCTATGCCATGTACCTCCCCTTAATGTTGCTAAAATATGGGACCACTACTTCTGATTGGACAGGGACAGGGGGTTGATCCTCACACCATATTGATTTGGTTCGAATTTCTGAAGACCTTTGTCTTTAAACTACCGCCCATCCAATTTAATACATTTGCTTTATTTCCCACCCGTCTCACGACAAAGTTTATTCATTTTCATATACATAGTTGCAAGTTTGGCAAGAACACATGAATATATCAATATCGGCCATTAGGTCGTGGCCTTGGACGACGTCCAGGTTGACTTCATCCTTATTCTTTGGCAGCCAAGCAGGGCACATGCGCAGAATCATTGTCTCTCGAGTTTCAGATCACAAAACCCAGGCCCAAGTTTACGAACTTATAAAAGTCAAAGAAGGAAATATTAAAATCACAAATAAAATGTTTCACTGTATACCCACTCTGTCTACTCTATCCCCATTTACTTATAAATCTATCCCGCATTAGTAGCGTTAAGAAAACGACAAATTAATAATAACACAAGAGCAAGCTGAAGCATGTGAAAACATCAAGCAGCCATTTTAATGCACACTGCGCAGAAGCAGGAGTTTTCCCACCAAGCAAAGAGACGTCACACCATGTGATATGGATGAGACATGCGCCGTAAGGTTCCCGCGCTTTAGCGGCCATTTTAGATTATAGACAAGCGTTATTCGTTAGTTAAACACATAGGCAAGCTTCCTTACTATTCGTGTAGTGTATGCAAGGATTAGTATAAACAATACAAGATTAATAAATTAATACTGTGAGGAGATTGTATTCGAGCAAGTCTCATTTGGGAGTCCTTGCTCCATTGTGTGTGTGTGTGTGTGTGTGTGTATATGTATATATATATATATATATATGTATGTATATATATATATATATATATATAGAGAGAGAGAGAGAGAGAGAGAGAGAGAGAGAGAGAGAGAGAGACGTGTGCATCATTTATTGACTATTGTGTGTACTTGCAGATATCTAACACTCCCCTCTGATAAGCCTAAGGCTGCTAGACCACACTAGACCCTAGAAGGGCGCCTTGGGATTGCTAGAGAAAGCCCCTGTCCACGCATAAGGGAACCCCTGGACTCTTTGCATGATATATCTAATTTTGATATATTGTATAAAGAGCCAGCTTCCTACACTAGTATTGTGCACTACATGTGCCCAGGGCTGTAAATTAAATGCTATTAGTGGACCTGCAGCACTGATTGTGCCACTCACTTAAGTAGCCTTTTAAACATGCAATTGCAGAGCCTGTATGTTCAGTTATAACCTGTCTTGTCGATCTAGGCAAAATAAACCTTTTGCCAGGCCCAAAACCTTCCTTTTTAATACACATATGTTACCCCTAAGGTAGGCTCTAGACAGCCCCAAGGGCAGGCACTGTGCAGTGTATTTAAAAATATGGGTATGTATTTTTCAGTTTTACATGTCCTGGTAGTGAAAAACTCTTAAATTTGTTTTTCACTACTGCAAGGCCTATCACTCCCATAGGATAAGGTTATAGATGCCTTTTTGAGGTCGAGCCTAGGCAGCACGCATGCGCTTGTCTGCAAGACCTGCTGTAGTCCAAAAAGACTTTGCTCCCACCTGCTGCCTTCCCAAAGGTTCAGTGCAGCGTCGCGCTTCGTTGCTGCTTTGTAAATGGTTCATGCAGCCATATACCACTTCCATTTTGTTTGGTACAGGAGCACCGGCCAAGTACAATCTTCTTCCGCTTCCATTGTTTGTTTGTTCTGTTTCCGGCACGCCATCACTTCGGGTGGAGCTGCTTTGCTTTCCGCCTATCGCTGCTTGGCTGCCGCCATCTCACTGCGGCAATCTCCTTAAGATGTTTTCACTAACGTGTTATGAGTGCGACTGTTCTAGTATGCTGACTCCGCCACGGTCTTGTATTCTTTTGTTGCGATTGTACAGTTGCGTCAGGTCTCTGGCTCAGGGTTTGCTTCAAAGGCGTGGCTCTGCGCAGTTTGGGGCACAGGTCGGAGAAAGCATTACCGCTAGAGCCGGAATATACTCTTTAGCAAAGTCTGCTTTACGGCAACATTTCGATCATCAGGTGCTTTAATTAAAACGAAGTCCATTTTTTACTACAAGGGAAAGTGAACTTCTTGATCTTATGTGTTATTGTGTACAACAAAATGCTATGGATATATTTACAGATAAATACAGATTGATATTACTTGTTAAATGCGATGAAAGCATATTTTTTCATTTTATTTAGTAGTTTTTGCTATTGAAGAAGACTGAGCACAGAGAACTTTCCTTTTTCAATATGGCCGCCAATGCTGACAAAGTTATAGAAATAGGAGACAGACGTATTCTCTTGACAGTGCTAGGTGCAATAGCGTCTACCTGGCGAAGTTCAATTAGCTTTAATAAAATTTTGAAGGAGCAGATCACCCCCAGGGAGAGGCTGAAGTTACTGCTGGCAAAGGATGGCCGCGCACAGAAGGAGCCTTCCTCAAAATGAGAGCAACTAGGGACTCTAATGGGCAAAAGGCAATAAAGAATACAATCACATTATGGTGGTCTCATTAGGGGTCTGCAAAATAGTTCTCGAATGAGGCACAGACCCATTTGCTAATACTGTATAGTTGCAGTGTTTTGGAGGTGGCTCTGCGCATAAGGCATAGGGACCTGCGGCTTCTGGACACTGGGATGGGTTAGTGGGGCATCGGGGATAGCCGGAGTGTGGGACTTACATAAAAGTGGGCTAGAGGGTTAATACACAACTGTGTATTAAAGGAGGACCTTAGACACCACCACTTCAGTATACTTCTGGACCTGTGGATACCCTGCGAGGAAGAAGGACTGTCACTCTGCTGCTCTGAAGGAACTGCTGTGCTGCCCTGTTGTGCTGCCCTGCCGCCAGTTGCCCTCTTGTCTGGGTGAGAAGGACTGGACCTGTGTCTCTTGAACCCAGAATGCTGAGTGACTCCAAGGGCTAGTTGACTGGCCGCCTGATCTGAACAAGCTTCCAACAACCTTGCAACTGCACGTGGGCTCTGCCGTCTGTGAGTCTACCCTGCCAAGTGATGTCACCCCAGTCCTGGACCCTTGGAAGTTAGTCTAAGGTGCTTGCCAGCGAAACCAACACATCTCCTCTGCTGGGTGATTCATCTCGGAGTAGAACTGCTGCATCGCCGCTGCTGCGTAGATTGGACCCGTCGCAAAGACCTGCATCGCCTCTGCAGTCCTTGAAACAGACGCATCACTCCGGCGGCGTGGTGCATCCCTGATCCCAGTCCTCACATCGCTTGTTGACGGCAGCCTAGACAATGACGCCAGACTCCTCATCGCAGCCTTGTAGTTCCTCTGAAGTGACGCGTCACCAGCTGTGCGCCAAATCACCGGCGGACTTCACATCACTAACCCTGGTGACTGGATCCTCGATGACAACGCAACTCCTCGCACCACAACCTCATCACATCTTGCAATCCATGCATCGCTTCGACTGCACAGCAACACAGATCCATTCAAGGCTTTGCAACCAGGATTAAAGGTACTTTGTTCAGCTGGCCTAACTGGGTCCCTGTAGCTGGCCTGCGCTCTGTCACGGTCGGCCTCAACTTGTGGTCCAGGTCGACCAGATATCCACAGTTGGCGCTATGTGCTTTTTGCAGCTCTTTTGACCTAAAGCTTTAAAATTGAATATCTCCGGTTCTACTGATTGGATTGTTGTCATTTTGGTCTTGTTTTATTTCTTAAATTAATCTCTATTCTTCTACCCTAGTTGTGGGATCCTTTTTGTGTGGTGTTTTCACTGTTGCTGTTTAAAGCGTTGCACAAATACTTTACAAATAACCTCTAAGTTAAGCCTGACTGCTCTGTGCCAAGCTACCAGGGGGTTCAGCACAGGTTAATTTGGGGTTTGCTTGTGCCTTACTCTGACTAGAATTGTGGTTGCTGCTTCACCTGTGCTTACACCCCAGTAAACCAGTACCCCAATTTCTAACGGTTTCCTTGATAATTCTAGATTTAAACCAAAGATCCACTTAAAACAGACTCCAGTGTTAAAGCCTGTGAACACTGGCAAAATAACAGGATATTCAGATATGATCTATTCTTAAATGATATAATGTACGAGCACCAATGATTTTTCAGTTGATGTAAACTACAGGCCATAGTTTGAAGTTGCTGAAGAAAGGGAGATAAGGTGGCACAGATAGTTTCTTCACCTAAATATTATACATATACATCATCATAGCAAAAGTGTTGATACAGCTACCTAGGAATTGAAATAATGAAAGAAATTCTGGGATGTACAAAGAAGATTATTGGTTTTTGAAATAGCATGGATAATGCTGTAGCAGTAAAAGTAGATTAAGAAAATGTTTAGATGTGCCTTGCATTTACTATCAGCCGTTGACTATTGTCACGGTTGTCTTGTAGTGTTAATGAGCTCTCTTACGTGGTCCATCTGCTGATTTTTGCCGAACTCTAGCCCTGATCTAGGGCATTAACCCAGGAGTTCTTATTGACTCTGTTCGTTCTTTGCACAGTTAACAAACATTAGCAAATGTTCCATTTGTCAATGTTCAAGCCTCTTTATCTGTTCTTTGATTCTCAGTGTTTGTTTATTATTAAAAATATAAAGCTATGTCAGTTGTTAAGGTGTTGCCATGATTTAATTAACCTAGTGATTGTATCTTTTTCTGTTTTTTACTTTCAGGTCAAAAGTCGTGTTTATCAAGGTAGGAGAACATTTACTGTTTTTGTCACTTTCAGTAAACTCAAACACCAGTACCCATCTTTAGCCTTTGTGTAAAAGAGAGTTTCAGAAAGTGATATAGGTCTGCTACTAAGAACCAAACTGTTAGAAAAGAAACCTTGCAAAAAGTGTACTGTTGCCCTCTATGGTACCAGATTACTGAAGCAGCTTGGCTGCAGCTGCTAATCACAAGGAAGAGAGTGGGCTTGCATTTTTTTAGACCTGCCTGATTTGAAGTCTGGTCAGTTTGTGATAAACTCTACAAATTAAAAGGTGAGTTGTAATACTCTCTTGGAGTCTTTGGTGAATAATTGCACAGTGACTGTAATGTGCTATTATATCTGCCATTTTTAGGTCTCGCATAGAAAGCGCATGTGCTGTCTCTTAGAGACATTTTGTTTACTGTTAGTGGACTTGGAGCCCTCCCATTACTTACAATCGGCGGGCTCCAAAGCCACTCAATTACTTGCTTCCTGCTGGTCAGCTCTGTGGTCGGCACTTCCCTCTTCTTGCATGTAACCCTCCTCTAGAGCATGGCCCAAGTACTTGTGTCCTTTCACTGCTCGCACTTTTGGGAGCAAATTTTTTCTTTTTGTTGAGCTACTCTAGCTCTGTCGTCTGCTCCCTCCTGTCATCTAACCGCTTGTTTATTTAGCTTTCACCACTGTTTGCAACTGCATCTAGGCCATATCCTTACTGTGGTTTTTTGTAAACCATTTTCATTTGACTGAGTTTGTGTTTAATGTGTGACTGCGAGGGGACCTTGTACGTGAGTGTTTGTTTACTCTGAACTCAGACAATCGTTATCACATTTGTGGAACTGCTTGCCGGTTATACACACTCTGTTGCAGTCCGTTTCCTTTGAGATAAAAGAAATGTGCTTTCAATGCTGACGCTGGACTTTTACGGGTTTCGCAGCTTCAAAGGCCACTGATCTGCAGATATGGAGACCTGCATTGGTATGTATTTCCTTATGTGTAGAGCTATAGCTTTTGAAGCTGGGGAGCCCCATTCACATTCCAGTTGCGCCACAACTTCTTGTGATTGTGGTGCAAAGCAGTTAATGTGGACATGTAAAAAAGGTTAATCTAGTCCCCTTCCCTTAGCATTGCAAGTGAAAGCAGTATGGGAAGCTCATTTTCTTATCTCAAACAAAACAGACATTGCATGTGAGGGCTTGTTTATTTACCTTAATTCCACCTGGAACAATGCTGCCTTCAAATTCTTTTGTTAGATGGCTTTAAACAATATTTTCAACTGCACCACAACCTAAGTTTTATTTCCCTCGAACAATGCTGCCTTTCAATTCTTTTGTTAGACAGCTTTAAACAATAGTTGTGACTGCAAAAATGGGAAAATGTTACCCTTCACTTATTTTAGCTAATAGGTATCCAAAAAGTGACCAAGAGGGCAACATTTACATTCGGCTTTAAATTTACCTTTATTCCACCTCAAGAAAATTTGGGGAAAATGGTACATTCTACAACACATTTTTCATTGTATATTCAATTGCATTAGTTTTTAAAGTATAATAAATGATGAAATTACAGTGCACCAGGATACGGCAATCTTTATTGGGGCTCTTCAATGATTCCCTCACTATTACCCTCCAACAGTGCCCTTCATCTGTCCATAGCCCCGCATTATTTTGAGATGTTATATTTCTTGTACTTTTTTTAAATAATGCTTTAAAGACAAACATTGGCAAGGAATTATAAAGGTGAGATTTGTGGATTTTGCCAGTGCTTGTTTGCTTTGAGGGTGTCCATGCTACACTCTTTCAGGGATGTTGCTACCTTACTACCGCTCTTTCTGCGTTCTTTAGATGATAATCCTATGGGAACAGGTTTATTTAACAGTGTAACAGGTTTACATATCAGATATATTCTCTGTGAGTGGTATTAGGTTCTGATCACAGGATACAGTATTCCATGGTCTGGGGTGCTTAATAGGAGGCATTTTTAGACCCGACCATTGTAAGTCTCTCCCTGGTGGATTATATCTTGAAAATTAGATATGCTGGGAGGCGTGGTGCACTACCAGGCCACACACCCCTAAGGTGAGCTGCCTGATGTGCCCCCCTTTAGGATGATTGATGGCAGAATTAAGAACTGTGGGACAGGGTTATACCCACTTCCCACAGGAATGGGTCATATAGGGGGTGTAGTGACCCCAAGGGTGAGTAGCCCATAGGCTGCCACCCTCCACTCCTTGTAATGGCCCTAAATCTAGTATTTCGGGGAGCCATGGACACCAAGAAAGCAGATTCTGTCGACCTAAGAAAGACACTGAAGAGCAAGAACTGAGGAGCAGTAACTGACTTGGTGCCAACCCTACCAGCCTGCTTGCTGTTCCTGCCAATTGCACCAAAGACGACTCGTCGTGCAGCTACTCTACCTCCAAAAGCTTGGGAGGACTGCCAGCACTTCAAGGAGCAAACTGCATCTCCAGTGGAGTAGTAGAGCTACTTCCCTGCAGGCACCCAATAGGAACAGTGAGGACTCTGGACCACCGAAAACTCGACAAGGAAAAGCACCACTGCACCCGTGCCCCCATCCCAAGTCAAAGTGGACCAATGCTGCCAACGAGGTCCTGAGACCCTCCAGAGTCGAACCCCACCTTGGGTTTGCCCAAACTGGACTTCCAGTCGCCGCCTGCGTCCTCTTTGTGCAGGCCCCCTCAACTGTGAATGTCTTCTGCAGCACGGACCTGATGCCTAAAGACACCACTGCACCCGAGCCCTACAGCCCAAGGAGAAGTGGACCGACGATGTCCCTTCGTGCCTGAGTGTAGGAAGCTGGCTCTTTATATAGTGGACCAAAAAGATGTACACTTTGCAAAGAGTCCAGACAAACCCTGATTGGTTTTCAGAGGCACAAATGATATCCCAAATGCTCTCTTTGTGGTAGTGTGGGCATTTGTTGTCACACACATAAGCAACAAATCAGACACACGCAAGAATAAATCTAAGGCCAATTTAGAAAAATAAGTCATATTTTTATATAAATTTTGATACCAAGAACTTCATTGGCAAGTAAGTACTTTTTAAAATGCTGATTTTAGCAGGTAAGTAAAATGTTCACTTAGATGCATCTGTACGCACAATGCTTTCCTATGGGAGAAAAGGCATGTATAGCATACAATTATTTACGTTCAGTTTCTGGGGGTCTCCTTCGGGACTTAGGATCTTAGGGGGCCAAGGTCCAAAGTACTACCAGCAGATTCTCGTTACCTGCCCTGGGGTGTCTGGTTGCAGAGGTGCTGGTCGCGTTGGTAGTTGTGTGCGCTACGACGGTAAAGAGAAGGGAGGGGCCACCTAGAAACAGGCTGCAGAGGGGGACTTGGGGACAAGTCCGGGAACTCCCAACGGCGGGCTCGGGTCACAAGGGACTGCAGGGGATAAGGAAGCACAGTCGGTGTCCAGAGCAAAAAGATCGGCTGGGCTCTGTGCGTCCTGGAGCCTTGCGATCGCCGGTGTCGCCAGTTGAGGGTGCAAAAATCAGGACAGCTGGGCCACTCTGGAAGTGGGTCTCTGCGGTGCCGACGTCCCTTGACGGCTGCTTTGTCTTGGAGTCTTGTGGCTCTCTGTGCCCTTCTCTCAAAGGGGACACCTAAATACTCAATTTAGTGGTGTTATGGGTAGTAGCCAATGGGCTACTTACCTTTAGGGTGTCTACACCCTATATAGGACTACTTCCTGTGGGCATAACCCTGACCCAGAAAGCCTAATTCCAGCAAAACTAAGAAGGTGGAATTCTAAAAGTCGTGCCCACTTCAGGTAGCCCACCTTAGGCCACGCCTCCTGACTAGCTAATTTTCCCACCTGTCCTGGTGCCAAATGGGCCCGTGGCACGAGGTGGCATTTCCCCTGTCTGGGGAAGCCTTGGGTCGCATATCAAAGGCGGCAGATGCCTTTGAAGCTTCCTGCCTTGATATGCTACTCACTTAGCCATCCTGCTTGGAGGAAGTGACCTCTCCAGTCGGACCAGGCAATGTTTCTGCCCTCGGAGAGCGCGGGCTCTGACCTGCAGGAAGTCAGAAAACTGTCTGTGGTGGCAGGCTGGTCTACAACAGTCAGCCAGCACTCTAGTAATCTGTAGGTTTTCAGGGGGCACCTCTAAGGTGCCCTCTGGGTCATGTATTAATAAATCCAGTACTGGAATCAGCGAGGGTTTATTAATAGGAGATGTTTGATACCAAACACCTCTAGTTTCAGTGAGGAACTCGTATTTACTAATGTGCAGCACAAGTACTCAGTATGGCTTCCCTGTTCACTTGGACATCAAAGGGGCATATCTGCTCATGCAGTGCACCCTGCCTTAGGGCTGTAAGGATTGCTGTAAGGATGACTTACCTATACTGCATGCAGTGTCCACAGACATAACACACAGGGGATGTACCATGTTGTGTCTTTTCTCTGCTCCCTGGCATGCAGCCTGCAAGGGCATGTCGGTGCTGGTAGGGTCTCTTAGGGTGGCACAATACATACTGCAGCCCTTAGAGACCCTCTTTAGTACTCCATGCCCTAGGTATGAGGGGTACCATTTACTAGGGACTTACAGGGTGCTAAAAGTATTGCCAATTGGGGAACAATTGTACAGTGTTTAGGGAAAGAGATCTGGCACTGGGGACCTGGTGCACTTTCTGTCACAATTGCATCAGATACCAGGCAAAAAGTGGGCGTGACTTTGTCAAAAAAGGTCACTTTCCTACACTGAGCATCTCAAAGACCGAGCCCCCCGTTGGCTCAACCGGACTGGCCCCCCAGTCCCAGACTCTTTTTCCCAGGACCTTTTCCATGGAAACCAGCGGGGCACCCGATGCTGAAAAGCACCTCTGCACCCGGGCACTCCAGAGACTACCGAGGTGACCTGTTGGTGCTGCCTGGGACCTTGCCCCATACTTACCTTACCTCCAGAAGTCTGGTCCTGTAAGTCGCTGCGCAGTACCCGTATGCAGTATATTTGTTTTTCCCCATAGAATAAATAACATTACAGCATTAGGGACAATACAAGTTTTTTACCTGTTTTCTGCCAACCTGCTATTTTAAAAAGTACACACCCAATAACGTTCTTGGTGCCTTAAAATATATAAAAATAAATGTTATTTTTTTAGATTTGTGTGAATTCCCTTATTGAGTGTGTGTATCATTTATTGACTGTGTGTAAGCAACAAATGTCTAACACTCCTTGATAAGCCTAAGGCTGCTCGACCACATTACCACAAAAGAGCACCTTGGGATTGTTAAACCAAGCCCCTGTCCACTCATAAGGGATACCTAGACTCTCTACACAATATACCTCGTTTTGGTATATTCTATAGAGAGACAGCTTCCTGCACTGTTGATAAAAATTCACGAACAAATCCACTAAAGGCACAACTTTCCTCCACCCCTCTATTAGTTGCAGTCTCCTGCTGCCTCTACCCACAGCGTAGTCCTAGAAGAGATTTTCTCAGAAAAACAAGTGAATTATTTAGCTACCCAGCATGGCTTAACTAAGCATGAGAAGAGGAGTGGTACGGTTAAAGATGTTACTATTTTGGCGTTTCATGCTTTTACTATATGTAAAAAATCTCAAAATGAGATCTTGGACTAAAGTTAAAATAATGTCTGAAATGAGGCGGATGCCTAGAATATTGAGCTTGTTGGATCGCTATACCAAAACACTAGCTGCCCAGGAGTATAAAAGAATCGAATGGATCGGACTGTAAAAGACTGTCTGTGGCCAGCTCTGCGTATCAGACACATGAACTGTGGTTCTTCGTGGGTTATAAAACTGCTGGCAGAGGTTTGCGTCAATCATGTAGGAGGACACAAACAGGTTTCATGTTCTTTATGCGCTTTTTCAGCTTAGCGTTTAAATTGCCATGCTAGTATTGATACGAATATCCATGTGGACATGCTTGCCCTTACAAAATAGCATTGTTCTGTGTGCAATAGTTGTCCTGTCTTAAATAGAAAATGCGCAGTCAAAGCTAAAAGTATTAGTACTGCGAAATATGAGTTCAGACAAGTGGCTAGTTTCTCAAATGATTTGCTTGTTAATGAATAGACAAGAAGCAGACCAGGAATCACAAGTGCTTCAATTGTTACTTACACCAAATGCAGCCATACCGCTTTTGAAGCCGAAAGATGAGGAGAATTAAGATCATTAATGATCCTTCATCTTTTAATGAATGTTAAAATTCCCATGTTTGCCTTCTTTCAGTAGTATGTAGTTTTTGCATTTGCTCCGCAAATACAGTTATGGGGCTTAGATTACTTAAATTGTTTGCACTCCACCTAATCCGCTCTAACTGCATCCCTTTCCCCACACCCATCCAGTGCAGTAAAGCATCTCTGGTGGCCCAAGCGCTGGCTAAAAAAAGACCCCAATTATTCGCAATATCCATTCTTGCATTTTGTTTTCAGTGGTATTTATTTGATTTCATAAATTGCTTTTTTCACCAGGCAGTTATTGCAAATGTTATGTTTGAGCTATGTATTTTTTCTTTAAGGATCATATTGGATATGCATGTCTTCACACTGTTGTATTTAATTTTGCTTTGTTTTAGTAAACGAAAAACAACTTGCTGAAAAAATAAAAATACTCCTACAGGAAAAAGCGGATATTTTGCAGAAGATTTCGGATTATGAGCAGAAGGTTGGTAATGTTGCGTTCTTCTTCTTAGTGCAGTTCGTTTATCCTCCTTCCTAAGCACTTTTGTTTGCTCTGCATTTAGATTAAAGAAGCAAAGCAATCGGTTAAGGAAGCTCGGAAACAAAATACCGACCTCTCGACTGAAGCTTTGGAGCTGAAGGTAGGAAGCAATGTAGCTTGAGTAGCAACATGCTGGATGTAAAGCGTTCTTTGATGTAACAGTAGCTTCATTCTCCTTCTAGGAAGTTGTGAACGGCCTGGAGGATGTCAATCAGCAGCTGGGGACCAAAGTCAGGAACTTGCAGGCAGATCTGGAGACTGAGAGAAAGCAAAGAAAGAAGAAACAAGATAATGTAAGGATACCATGAGCAGCTTTTCAATATGTCGTTGCCCAATGCCCAACTCTTCTGGACACTAGTTTTATTTGTCCTGAAGTAATGTATGAATATTTATAGCTATTCAGCTGAAGTTCATGATCAGCACCCTAGTTTGTGGATAGGCAGTGTCAATCAGAAGGATTCTTTCAATGGGATTTCGGAGCCGGGAACACATGTGAGATTTTTATATGCTAAAAAGTGACTTGCATGTATCCTTGTTGTGTGTTTTTTTTAATTTTTTTTAATGACACATAAATGCATGATGGCAGTTTTAATTAGTTGTTACAATACTGGGATCACACGCGCCTCTAAAACCACCCCGAGGTAAAAGCTCCACATCCAGGTATTTTACTTTAAAAACTTTGACCCTATCCCACTTAAAATTTGCACAGTGATCCAGTCTTAACAAAGGTTTGAATATTTAATTATTTTGTAGCTCTATAAAGTGATAAACATCACTTGACAGTTCTCTTAAGGTGTTGAGTGCCTTTTAACTACTCCGAAAGCCACAACTAATTTTCTGATAAATTCCATATTTCTACAGTGATGCATATTATTGCTTGTGCAGCATGAAATTTTCCTCTAGATTCAGTTTTAGGTCGTCCACAATAAAGAAAGCAGTGATTGGAGGCCCAAAGTGACCTCTGGTGCAAAGAGGAGCCTAGCAGCAGAAGTTGTAGTATGCATGACCTTGATTATGGGCTAACAATGCAGACTTTGGTACTTTTTTTGAACTGGGGTGGCGAAGTGAGCTAAAGAACGATGATGGATTCAACCCAGATCTGTGACTGGGGGTGAGTGTCTGAAAAGTTTCAGCGCTCCGTCCATCACCTCCTTGTGTTTGCTTTGTTCGCCCTAAGTTGGCAGGGTATGCCCAGACGTGGGTCCCTTGCTCACTTTGCCACTGGATTCAAGTTAGCCTGGCTGATGAGGTCTGGTAGCCCGAAACCGGTCCCAGGATGCTTGTTTCCGGTCAAGGGAAGACATGGCTTGGCAGTTCGGGCTGGACTGTTCCCATGAGGCACAGGGGTCAAGACTGATTTGCATATAGCTGTGTCTGAACTGGGGTGGCGAAGTGAGCTAAAGATCGATGATGGATTCAACCCAGATCTGTGACCGGGGGTGAGTGTCTGAAAAGTTTCAGCGCTCCGTCCATCATCTCCTTGTGTTTACTTTTTCTTCTAGCACCAGTATGACTTTCTATTACTTAAGGTGGTTTCTCTTCCACCTTCCGCTTTATTCAGAGGTAACCGACGGGCCCTAAAGGTTATTAGAAAGGTCCTTGTTACTGACTGAATGCCCCTTCAGCCATTCAGAAGCGACAATCCACCTATCTCTTCGCGGACATATTTAATATCCTGCTCTATTGTTACTGGTTGTTTTGCCCCTAATGTAACATAGTTGCATAGCTGGTTACTTGTGGCCCCAAAGGGACTCCGGCATAAAAGAGGTTACAGTTTATAAACAGTGTGTTAACCCCTTCCCTGCTCATGACGAGCTCAGCTCGTCATGCCTCACGGTGGGCGTGTGCGCATGACGAGCTGAGCTCGTCACGACCACGCCCGCGATCGGAATGTCCAGCACCTGGGCGGAATTCCGATCGCAGCGAAGGCGTTAATACTGTGTATTCTATTTTATTGAGTGACAGTGAAAACAATCTGTAGACGTTTTTAGGGCAGCTTTTGATTAT
This sequence comes from Calotriton arnoldi, assembly GCA_963921515.1. Lineage (NCBI taxonomy): Eukaryota > Metazoa > Chordata > Amphibia > Caudata > Salamandridae > Calotriton > Calotriton arnoldi. The sequence goes on from CAWUFW010000009.1 coordinate 1,128,708, forward strand.
GGCATTAGAAATTAATGATAATTTGCCTTTTGTTTGTGTTTTTGTTCCACTACTGTGACACAACTACTTTGTGAGATTCTGAAAGGACGTAATTCTGACTTACTTTACCTTTCTAGGGGATATATTTTCAAAAGAAAAGTGTAAATAAAGGGACTAAATTGCTTTTTATACCATCCTGCCTGTTATTTGTTGCCTCTTTTGCCACATGTAAAGAATGGAATGAATCCTAGAGTTTGGAGATGAGCAAAATCACATTAATCCATTTTGTATGTTACTTAAGTCACTCCTTTGCCATGTGCATAAATAGTAAGTACAGCTCTGTGTAGTCCTCTGTATCCAGTATTCCATTGCTAACCATCACCTACAATGGATATTCTAGAATGTTGTTTTGTTTGATATCTGCTTGGGTTTTGAGACACACTGTGACATCATTTACCCGATGGCCTTTTTAAAAAATATGAGTGGTGTTCCTGCTCACCATCAGCAATGGGTGTTTTTTTGTGCGTTGCTTACTTAAAACATTGGAGTTTATCAACTAAAGTGCTGATCCTGTGAAAGAACATGTAAAATGTATGGTAGCACATAAAAATGTGTATTTTAATTTAAAGTTTTACTTCATTTGAGTAGATTATTGAAACTCAGAAGTCTGTGGAAAAACTGCAGGAAATTCTTGCGCAGCACTCAGTTGAACTTTCAGAGGTGAGTCATTATTGTGCTGTCCTTCATGATTCTGTTATGTGGTTAAAAAAAAAATTACAGATACTTTTACAGTGTCTCCTTAACTTGTAAACACATGGTGGATGCCATCAGATGACAGTGGCAGACATTAAGTCTTGCTTTTTGTTTACACACCCAGTTATGTGACACTGAGGGAGGAGCTAGTAGCTCTACACATAAGCGATCATGAGTCTTTTGTTGTGCATAGTGCATAAGACGCAGGGAGGGTGACGAAACTGATGCACATTTACATTTCTTTTCAACATTTGTACACCCTCAGATGCCATCTTGTTATCAGCCTTACTTCTAGAACCCAACCCATGTGAGAAATGCACTCTGCCTATGTTAAGTGCACGTTTGTAAGTAGGTTGTGGCGGTATGATAGAATTACTTTTTTGAATCAATTTTTGATAGTGAGATAATTATTTATCATTAAATGTATTACATTTGAAATGGGCTATGCTGTAGCTATGTGAAGAATGATAAATATTTCTTAGAAATTGTGATGTCATAGATCGGGACATTGTGCTCATATCGTAGCAATAGAGTTTAAAACAGGAGAAATTATTTTTTGCAAGTGTAATAAGCCTGCATTGCCCTGCCCTGAACCATACCATCTCTGTACTATTACGGACATAATCACGCCTTTTCCAGTCCAATAGGGACACAGGATTTCTCTTTCATCCTAGGTCTTAGTGTAGTGTCCCATAGGCAGGGTCTGATTAACCAGATGGTGTAATTGTTTGAACCAATCTGGCTGTTCCATTGACTGTGGACTCTAAACAAAACCACATTAAAAGGACCGACACAAGACAGTTTTTACTGACTACAGAGAACTTGCAAATATTGCCTTTTGGGGTAATATTTCCATAGATGGTAATGTTATTAAAATGTACAGTGCTTAAACAGTAAGTAGTTGCAAACTGTTTGGGTTCATATCAGACACAAAAGCTGCTAGAGCCTTCAGTTTTTTTATTAATCATTTAAATCCTACATTTCTTGTGCCTAATAAAGACATATTCCCTTTCAAAAGGTAACACTGTCTAGACAGTCAAGTTTATCCTGTGTCATTACAGATTTATACTCTATCTTAGTGCTACATCTGTTGCCGCCACCTGATGCATACCTTGACGTCTCAGCCTGGATTTCCAGACAGTGAAGTGTGCGAAAGGAGTGTTCTCTTGAATCTTCTCTCAAGGCTTTATTTGTTTTGGTTAAGGCTGGAGAATTTCTTTCAATCAACATGGACACAAGACATCTCTTACCTTCATTGAGGATTGCAGTTTGGGATAGCAGTCCTACACTGTTGATCTTCATACCTTTATGCCATTGATCCAGCGCTTACAATAAAAATAATTTCTCCTATTATGCTTTTGGTCATCCAGGTGCAATTATTTCTCTAACACACACACACTATATCCATATGACGGTGGGGCCCATAACACCGCATATACATTCACTTACTCATTTGTTCTCTGGATTTCCTCCGTCATGAAACCTAGGAGAAAAACGATTCGCTGGAAGGAGACGGGATACCTCTTTTATAATGACACAATAATTCTAATTTGCTTTTAAGGTATTCCGCTCATTGGTCGATGGACCAACTAGTAGGAATCAGTTGATGGTGATTAAGACCAGCTCAATCACAATGAACTCTTTACCATTTCATTATTAGTCATTATACTAAAGAAAATCACCGAGTCATTTGTTTAAAGAATAATAAGTTTATATAAAGTTTTGAATGCAGGAAATTTGAGATTAATCTTATTATTCAGATCATTGCATTTATCATCAATATAAGAATAGTTGAAATTGCATGGCACTTTTATTAGACGGAAAATGAGGTTATCATACTAAGAACTCTATAGATCAACTTATCTATCTCTCTGGGAAATCCTAATAATTTTAATAAAAAAATCTATCAAATAAAAGTTCTCCTAAAGCAGCATCTTTATACTCAACTGGAAAAGGAAAATAACAGCAGCAGCATCAGCTCGTCAGCATCAGCAACCGCAAACTCTCCCATCTACAGCATCTAACTTCTTCAGCATCTCCCGCAGCATCCCGCAGCATTCTACTCCAGCATTCTAACCCCTCCCACCAAGAGTAGGTCTTCTTATACCCTAATTCTAGCTTACAGCATAAAATGTTTCTTCTTACATGGCGCGATTCATTCTCATTGGTCAAAAACTCAGGTCCCTATACATTTTAATCAAACTTCCTGGTCTTAACCATTTCCGTGTGGAATGTCCATGCAAGCATCGTTTCCCACAGTTCATGCACTTGCTCATCCGTTTCGATCAGTCCAAATTGTATCTTTTTCTGCTACATTTTGTATAACACAGTTCCTTCTATTGATTCAACCAGGCTTCTCACGCTTCTTGCTGATCATCTTGGCACATATCTGCTCAGAAGGGTCACAGCAGCCTTGACCATACTTTCATCTTAGCCTCTCGGCATCAGCACATGATCATCCTTTTTCCACAGCCTCTCTCCTCTATCACATGGTCGCATCCGCTCATGCGCACTCTAGTAACTCGAGGCCATTTTATATTGCTGCTCGGCAGGCCTAAGCGCACTATTTTTAAAGAAAACAAAATGTTATTAAAACAAAGCAATATAAACCCATTTGTTTCCCTCCCGTCTTTCTACGTACCCCAATTAAGTATTACCTAGCAGAAGCAACATATAAAGCTGTCCCTTACTTACCATCGCTTTATTTTGCGACCACACGTTTTATTTTAAAGCACAAAATCATGCATTTATTATTAAATTAGTACGCAAATTTTATGTTATGTTAGAAACGTAAACAATTATAAGTCCATTAATTTGCACACTGAATTGTGTGTTACCATTAACCCTTTACATACAATGTTGGTTATTTACTTAAACGAACATGTTTATTAATTTTGTACGAAAATATTAGGAGGTTAAAATCTTTATATTTACCCTGCTCCATCAACTTCTTTGATTTAAAGTGCTCCAATTCTCTCTTCGTGATATCCAGCATTGGAAGTACCTCTTCGGTAGATAAATGGAAATAATTCCGTTGGTCCCCAGTGCCAGTGTTCTTTCCCCAAAATAAGTTAACTGGTCAATTGATCCCCAATTGACCAGTCCTTTAGCACCTCTGTAAGTCCCTAGTAAGTAGTAACCCGGGTACCTAAGGCATAGTTACTAAACAGGGTCCCTAAAAGCTGCTGCATACAGTATGCCACTCTTGGGGACCCAGCACCAAACCCATGCAGACTGCCACTGCAGGCAGCCTGACGAGGTGCTCTAAAAGGTGAAAACACAACATGATACACACCCTGTGTGCCATGTCCCCTAAACGCTGCATGTAGTTATTGTAAGTCACCCCTACAGAAAGTCTTACAACCCTAAGGCAGGGTGCATTATATTACATGTACGGACATATCTGCATGAACAGATATGCCCCTGTGCTGGCCAGTTCTATTACTGACAGTACAAGTGAACAGGGAAGCCATCCTAAGGTATGTCATGGGCACTGGTCAAAACGAGTTTCCCAGCTACATAACGGCTTCACTGAAACCTATGATGTTTGGTATCGAGCACCTCGTATTAATAAACCCACACTGATTCCAGTGGTGGATTTATTAATACATGCACCCTGAGGGTACCTTATAAGTATCCCTTGAACCCGACTAGTCCTCTAGTGTGCTGGCTGACTGGTCCAGTCCAGCTTGCCACCACAGATGAGTTTTTGACCCCCTAGGAGGGAGGTAAGAGCCCTGCTCTCAGAGGACAGAAACAATGCCTGCTCTGGCAGGAGGTGTTTACACCTCCTCCAAGCAGGGTGACTGGTGATCTGCATATCAAGGCAGGATGCTTCACAGGCCTCCGCTGCCTTTGATATACGACCTAAGGCTTCCCCAGTCAGGGGAGATGCCCCGCCCTGCCTATGGGCCCATCTGGCACCAGGGCAGGTGGGAAAATTAGCTATGCAGGAGGCATGTTGCGCTGCCAGGCTGGACACACCTCTAGGGTGAACAGCCTGAAGTGAAGACAAAGTTAGAAACTCCACCATCTTGTGTGTAGTGGAATTAGGAATTCTTGGACAGGGTGATGCCCACTCCCAAAGGAAGTGGTCATCTGGGGGGGTGTAGTGACCCCAGGGGTAAGTAGCCCATTCGCTACTACTCTTCACTCCCCTTAACATCCCTAAATTGAGTATTTGGGGGACCCTCTGATACCAGGACTTCAGATTAGATGTACCAAAAAATGAAATGGACTGAAGTTTGCTGACCTGAGAACAGAGGAGCAACGACTGACTTGGCGCCAACCCTGCCTGCTGCACCCGGCCCTCGTGGAGAAACTAACTCGTCCTGCCGCTGTGCAGACTCCAAGAAACCCGGAGGGCTGCCAGTGCTTTGCAAATCACCAGCGAATGCCCTTGGAGTAGAGGAGCTACTCCCCTGCAGCAGAAGGGACCCAAAGAAGCAAGTTCCGGTTCACTGTCCTGCCACACACCGGGACTACCAACGCTACAGCCGCCCAGGAAGAGGTCACCGTGCTCCTACAGGTCACATCCGTCCTCCCTCCTAGTGTGGGGATAACAGGACCGACCGGAGCCGCACAGCACCAATACCTGGAGTACTGGACTACTTGTTGCAACCAGGGCATGTTGTGTCCAGAACTGGACACCAACAAAGAGGAAGAATGACCTGCACATCAATGGACTGTGAGACCTACATCGTGAGTGGTCCAGCTATCCTGTTTGCACCTCTTCAGCAGAAAGCAAGAGAAAGCCTCTGACCGCGGCACCCGACACCCCAAATTGCCTCTGCACCCGCGCCCAACAGTCAGTCTGAGGGAGGTCACTGGGCCAACGGGTCCCGAGACCACCCTTGGATTTGCCAAGACAGGACTTCCAGTCACCGCCTGCAGCCTCTTTCTGCTGGACTCAAGCACTGAACCCAACGCCAAAAGACACCACTGCACCCGAGCCCTACAGTCCGAGGAGAAGTGGACAAATGGTGTCCCTAAGTGCCCGAACATCTCAAGGGCCGAGCCCCCCTGTGGGTTTCCCCGGACTGTTCCCCCAGTCCCTGCTTGCAGCCTCTTTCTGACTGGACCGGTCCCAATTGTAGTGAATGGGGCACCTGATGCCGTAACGCACCTCTGCACCCGACGCCCCAGAGCCCCCCGAAATGACCTGTTAGTGTGGCCTTGGACCTTGCCCGATGCTTCAAGTCCAGGAGAACCCCAACATTGCCGCTCCCAAAAATTGCACTGTCATCTTTTGAAAACTGTAAAAATTCATAACTCAAAAAGTACATACCTGATTCTGATGATCTTGGTATCTAAATTCATATTAAAGTACTTGTTATTTGTATAAATTGGTGTCTGGTTTCTTTATTAAGTGTGTGTCTCACTTACTGCCTTTGTGTGTGCAATAGATGCTGAGCACTACCCTCTGATATGCCTAACTGCTCGCCCACACTACCACAAAAGAGAGCATTTGGGGTGTCATTTGTGCTTCTGCAAACCAGTTGGGTTTGCCTGGACTCTTTACACAGTGTACCTCTTTTTGGTCCACTATATAAAGAACCAGCTTCCTACAGTGCACAACTATCAAGGGCCTTATGAAAAACTCCCAACGTCTGTACCATTTACCCCTGGTCGCGGTTATTTGCTATCTCAGAGTCGAAGATTAAATTGCCTGCACAGCTGAAGCAATAGTTGTTCCTTAAACAAATGAACACATGGTTTGGCCATTTGATTTGGATTACATTTTGTAGTGTAGCCCAAAGCCCATCCGTTAGTTTTGACTTCAGAAATGTGTATTAAATTCTGTAGTACAGTCTAAAATGTGCCTTACATTTTTTGTTGTTTGCTTCCTTTACTATTCCATCTTCTTGCTACTGTCCATATAATATTTGGCCTTTTAAAAGCCCAGTATCTACAAATGGGTAACTCATCATAATAGTACCATTGAATACTATTTATTAACTCTTCAACCAGTGCCCATTCTCCCCAGTGGTTTTTAAACTTGTCAGTGGTCACATGTAGGAAAGTGGGTTTCTGTTGCAGTAACCCCTCTCCCACACTTTTTGCCAGATTTCTGACGCACTTTGACTTGATGTGCCCTGGGTCCCTGCCAATCAGGTTCCCAGGGCCTGTGTTCTTTCTCAAAACTGTATCTTTGTACCCCCCCCCCCCAAATTGGCACCTCTCTTGCCACATGTAAGTCCCTTGTAAAAGTGACCATGGGTACCAAGGGCACTATGACTAGGCAAGGCCTCTAAGGACTGCAGCACCTATTGCGCCACCCATAGAGGTCCTGTACCCTCACACACACACACACACACACACACTCACACTCGCACACACTCGCACCTCTTTTGCAGGCTGTGTGTTCTGGTGCAGAGAAAAGTGAAGAGTCAACATGGCACATATACCTGTGTGCCATGCCTGCAACCCACTGCCTATGGTATAGACACCCCTCTAGCTGGGTGCACTATACCACTGGTGAGGGTACCGTTGCATGAGCACTGTACCCCTGCAGTGTCTAAGTCCATTCTTAGATATTGTAAGTGCAGTAAAGCCATAAAGAGTATATGGTCTGGAAGATTTTCATTACGAACTCCACAGCACCATAATGGCTTTACTGAATTCTGGGAAGTTTGGTAGCTAACTTTTCAGCATAATAAACCCACACTGATTCCAGTGTGGGATTTATTATACCATGCACTCAGAGGGCATCTTAGAGATGCTCCCTGAAAAACGACTAGCCTCTGGTGGGTTCCCCGACTGGCACACACCAGCCTGCCGCCGCAAATGCAAAACAAACAATTGATGGACGGAATGCTGGACAATGCAAACATTCACCCCCAGTCACAAGGATCTGGACACCTGGGATGGGAGCCTTTGCTCCCTGGGCCCAGAAACACATCCTTTCCTGGGCGGAGGTGGTCACACCTCCCCCAGGTCAGGAAGAGCCATCTGTGGCAGGGGAGCTTCAAAAGCCTTGCTGTCTTTGTAGCGTGACCCCCAGCCTCTTCTGCTATCAGGAGCAGGCCCCCTTCCTGTCTCCCCTCCTTTTCGGCAAGAAGGCAGGCGGAAAAAATTAGAACAGCCCAGAAGGTGTGCCCACCTCTGCCAACACCACCCCTCAGGTGGGGGAGGCGAGGTGAAGCCCACTCTTCAGTGCCCGCCATCTTGCAGATGGCAGGCACTCTCCAATTAGTGTGAGGGATTGTGCCTACTCCACGTGGTCAGTAGCCAATGGGATACTGACCTCGAGACCTCTAAAACGCCCCCTAAATACAGTATTTAGGGGGAAACCCAGAAGGCAGATTCCCAAAACCTATGAAGAAGAAGGATGAAAGAAGATGCCCAGCAGATGAGACTGCAGAGAAGAACTGACTTGGCCCCAGCCCTACTGGCCCTTCTGCAGTTCCCAGAGATCCTGCACCAAAAGTCACCTTGTCCTGCAGCCAACGACCTCCAGAACCCCTGGAAGGACTGACTGCCTTCAACAAAGACCGAATCTCCTATGAACAGCAGCTCTGTTCAAAAGAATCACCAAAGAAAGACTCCGAGCCTGCTGAGGACAAAGAAACCCGACACCTGGAACCACCACTGCACCCGACGCCTACTGCCCGAGCCAGAGTGCCCACCGGTTCTAGCGAGGTCCCCCAGCGCTCCAGAGTCCGAGTCCACCGTGGGTTGAACCCTCTGGACTCCCCGACGTTGCCTGCAGCCTTGAAACGGAGACCTCCCACCAACCGAGAGTGACCCGGTAAGGTCCTCAAAAGGCACCCCTGCATCCAGCAGCCCTGCGCCCTGGAGAAGAGGACCTGAGGTGCACCTACATCCCCGAGCCCTCCAACTTACCTGCCCAGCTCTTGGTTCCTCCCGGGAAACTTACTGGATTGAGCCTGCAGCCAAAATCAGCAACTCCCATTGAAAACAACAGGGCATCCGACGCCAAATCAGCACACTGCAACCAGCCACCCCTGTGCCAAAGTGGGTGCACTTTGTGTGCTAACTTTGATGTCCCTTGGCCCTGAGCTAAACCCTAGGAACTTTGCTCCCACATCCAAGTGGCGTGCCCGCTAGCAGCCGTCAACCGGAAGCACCCTATCCCCCATTGGATAACATTGGGCCTCAGCACCCGGCTGCCCTAATGCCGCTGAGGGTGCTCCTTGAGGGCATACTCGACCCTGGGGGAGCCCTTGTTCTAACCCCAGAAACTCAACCCCAAAGACAGTTTACTTACCAGCAAACCGATAACATCATTTTTCTCCATAGGGTTGCATTGACTGTTTTCATCTGAAAAAGGAGGGTGAGGGTGTTTGTATGGAAACATAAGAAACTGTGTTTTTGGGAAAACTGTTTTACTTAACTTTTATCTAGGAAGTGTCTCAGTGTGATATCTAGGCATATCACACTAAGTAGAAAAAGTAATCTAAAAAATAATCAAAAGTAATTTCAACTGTATTTGAATATTTTACAAACCTGTAACAAAAGTCCTTTTCATCCAGCTTGCTTGTTGATCAGTCTGTCTAGAAAAGTATAATTCCACTTACCTGTACCAAGTCGTGCTTGGTTCTAAAAATAAAATACAACAAATAAATATTTTTATACAAAACAATTGGTCAGAGCTCAGTCTTTGAGTGTGTGAAATAATTTCTTGACTGAGTGTGTACAATAAATGCTTTATACATTACCTCTGATAAAGCCTTACTGCTCGCCCACACTACCACAAATAGAGAGTAAGGTATTATCTACTTTTACCTCTGCTTACCTTTGGGGATCCACTGTACTCTTTGCACACTATACCTTACTTTGGTATAGTATATACAGAGCCAGCTTCCTACATCACAATTATGGCAAAATGTGACTCAAGCACCCATCTTTGTTACCTTTTTCATCCTGGTTCACACAGTATGTTCCAGTCCCCATAAACATGCATATACTTACCATCATCCTTTTGCTTTACTTCCTGAGGAAGGAGAATCCACATCTCCCTTGCTTCTCCTGCATCTTTTAATTCTGGTTGACGTCCGTCCTTTTGCTTTATGTGCCTTGTGCAATCATTTTTCATATGCAGTTCTCATTAGGACTTCAAACGGACCCATCTTTCCCTTGGTTTCCACCGTACATGCAAGGTGCCTGGCTTATCCGCCCCCAGGGACTCCCCAGTCACAGGACCTCCTACCCTGGTCCCCAGTGGCACCCGAATCTTTTCCCCAGGTTTTCCACCCCGTTTGGGTGTCGAGGTTTTCTGATTCTGCCCCCAGGCACCTCCTTACCTTCTTACCATAGGACCTGCCACTCTGGGTCCCCATTGATACCCGTTCTTCTTTGCTTCTGGCGGACCCGCTATTTGCATCCCGGTCTTTTTCATTGTTCTTTCTACCTCTGCTACGTGGCCCTGATGAGTCACGGGACATCTCCCGTCTTGACGAAACACATGTCGGCTGGTCGTTTCTTTGTTTTTCGCTTCATTAAAGAACATTCTTATCAATCCACTGGTGTTGACCACTGATTCGCTAAAACCAGACATTTCTACCATCAGGATATTGTTACACTCATTACGTGTGCCCGGGACCTTTTTTTCTCAATTTCTGGGGTGGGTTCCATGACCCACTCATCCACGGGGGTTACAGGGTAGTTCCTCCGACCTGGCAGCACCGTACTTACTCCCCTCCACTTACACACTACGCATATTAGCCAGAGCGCCAATCTTCCTGTCTTACTAAAAACCCTACTTCAATATATAGTTCTCATTAGGAGCGGCGTCCCCCGCACAAATCACTGATATACCAACTGCAACTATTGGCTGACAAGCTTAATGTGTTCTGTTGCTAATGTTTCTTTTCATAGCAGAAAAAGAGATTTTTGGTGTAAGTGTGGAAGCCTAGTTTTGTGACTTGTTGGCATTATTAATATTGATGGGAACTTGAGGACACAGTGGTAATTCAGCGCATTAACATGTTGCAGGTGCAGATTGCCCTAAATGAGGCTAAGTTGAGTGAGCAGAAGATCAAGTCAGATTTCCATCACGTGCAGGAGGAAAATTCCAGGCTCAAAAAGAGTAAGGAGCAAGTAAGTATTTGTACACTTAACTTTTATGGTAAACCCTCATGTCATGTAGGGGCCAAAAGTGGGAAAATCATTCTGGCTACTGGCAAAAAGCAGATTGACAAAAGAAGAGTAGTAACAAAGCAAGATCACGAATGATTATGGCACAAGGAGTTGGGAGGGGGGGGGGGAAAAGAGTGGTCATGAAACCGCCATTAAAGAAACATGAAGGGAGGGGAGGTTTGGGAATTGGTGAACCATGTACAAATCACATGAATGTTCCTTTTATTAAATGGTACTCTCAGCCTTTCGCTTAGTATGCATTTCTCTTGGCAAGCATAGGGTTAGCCCCTCTTTTGAGAAGAAGTGATGGTCCCCACTCCTACATAAGATGGATGGTTAATTTTTACATACGTTTGCTACAGCTGTTTGTCACCATTTATACCAGTTGTTTCAGTGCTTTTTAAGAGCCACAAATGATCCTATTTTAAGTTTAGTTAAGGACTCTGTATGGTCACCACCTACCTACCAGAGATTAGTATGTCGTCTGTATGATCTCTAAATCATATGATTAGGTTATAAGGTTTAAAATAATTAACAGCTGGATCCCTACAAGTTAACAGCAAACTATAACAGACATATAAACATAAATAAGATAACTGCTGCAATGAGGGTTTATTCCCACATTTCTTATTTTTAAATTAATCTCCGATTGCTGACAAGATTCTTACTGGAAACTATTCTGTGTTTATTAACTTATGGATCTACATTAAAGACCCGTTGATGGGTCATTTGTTGTTATAAGTAAGAGACTTTTCAATTTAAGCTATCTCTGTTGAATTTGATTTCCCTTGAGATTATTTGATGTATAGAATTGGTGTTTTATCAGAAAACTTGTTTTTCTTGGGAAGCTTTTACCCAGAAAGTTCAAACCATGGTGTCAAAACACTCCTTCAACTAAGATAAGACAATATGAAAAAGTTGTTAGATGTAATATCAATATTATCCTAACTAAAAGCAGAAATACTGAAGTGTCCTACATACATGTGGCATCGCGGAACATTTTTTAAAGTGAGAGAAAAAGCTCCCTTTTAAGTCATCTTCATTAGTATTCATAAGCACAGTGTGGAGAAGGAAGGTGATCTCTTCCTACATACAGATGATGAAGGCATTAGGGAATGGGAGCGAATGGGATACACCTTACAGCAATAAGATACCCCAGATGTACATGCATTTCGAAGGTTAAAGCTCTGCTGAGCCAGATGTTGTGGTCATGAACAAAGGGTTAAAAGAAGGGTCTTGAACCATTTCTAAATAAGAGCTACTTATGTTCAATGCAGATCATCCAGAGTTCCTAACATTAGTGTTGTAATAGTGAGCACATCAGACAAGATTACATTAGTGGCTACCCGATGCAAGATTACTAGCAGTGATCACCACAGTTCATATTAATAGTTGCCAGCACTAATGTAAAAGGCTTTGTCAATCTTGAAAGCCTTTACATGGCTAATACATAACAGCCATAGCTGTAATGCTCCTGGCGCCAAGGTAAATATTAGTAACAAGGCTCTCCGACACTGCATGATTTATCATTAAAAACATCAGCTTTAAATACATTTTGGGAATTCAACCATTTTTGTTCAAATATAAGCTTATGAATTATGAAAATACACACATTTACATCGCAAATTCAGGCTTTTCAATTTTGGAATACATATATTCATTTAACAAAGCAAATGCTTCAAATTTAGTAGAGTGGGCTACACACATGAGAGGTACTTATAAGAAGCTGGGGGCTACCAGTAGCTCACGAGCCACTCGTTGGAGAAGCCTGGGTTAAAGAATCCGGTTGGTTCTGGAATCCCTCACAACTCTTTCCATTAATGTCCGTTACATAAGAATATAACTGGAAGAGATCGCTTTGCTATGTGTTTGATGTGTTTATGAATAAAATGAAGATCACTTGAAAAATAACGGGTTTTTTCTCTCTGCTTTTAAAAATGAATCCATATGCACGTGAAAACTAGGTTTTCTATTACATTTGGAAATGATACCTTCTTTTACTTGATAATGCCAGTATCCCATCCTTCCTTTAGGGAGAAGTGATGAGACCTTTTACTTGGAGGATAAAATGAACTGAAAACTCCAATACCTTTTTTCATTCAGAAAAACATGCATGATGTCTATACATAGGCAAGTTCTATCCAAATTTTGAAAGAGACGTCACTATATAATTAGAATAGGAAAACATGATCGGACTGGCTATTGCAAGACTGGAGTACAAGAGCCGATATTTATTTGATTATAGATCAGAGCTTCATTCTGAATAAAACCACACTCCCTGAAATTGAAACAAGCCAGATCATTTTTACATGCTTCTGCAAAAGTATTATCTATCTTATTGAATATTCCTCCTGAACATATGGCTTAAGGTATCATGCAACCATATATCCTCTAGACAGGTATATGTATATTTACCTATGTGTGTATATATAGATACCACGTGTACATGCATACAGATATGTATATTGCCTTACACAGCAATCTAAATCTGTAAATTAAGAAAATCTTATGCTTTGCATAAATTGGAGACAGTGTTGTTGACCATGCTGTAGAAGCTGCCAATGAAATTCAAGTCATGTTCAAGTGTGAAACTAGACCCATTAAGTTAATAAAAAACAAGCCTTGGGGAAGTTAATAAGTATGGCCATGGAAAAAGTACAGGTTTTTGCTTACTTATGTTTTGCAAACACATTAAATGTGTTAAAAAAAAAAAAAAAAAAGAAATTAACCTTGGGCCTCCATAATGTGCTGCCATTGCAACCCATGCAAACCACTCTGACACCTTTGCATATGTAACCACGTTAATGAGTAACAACCTGTGTAATGTTACAAGTGTTATACTGCATGAATGGTAATGTACTGAACCGGTGCCCTCATCGTTGTTGAGTTTTTAGCCATCATCCTCCTAGTATATATCAGGAGTAGTTCTTGAATTGCTGTTATCAAAAGCCTTTGAATGGCAAACGTGTTGCTTTAATTTCCAGCTACTGAAAGAAGCAGAAGGCTGGAGTGAGAGACACAGCGAGCTCAGTGAGCAAATAAAATTATATCACAAGTCTCAGAAAGATATGGAAGAAGCCCTTGCCTACAAAGAAAATGAAATTGAAGTAAGTTGTTAGTGGTTATACAGCATGCTAGCTTGCAAAGAATAGGGATTGGACCGCCTCTGTTTAATGCCATTTTATGTTTTTGATAGGTCTTGAGCAATTGCATAATGCAGCTGAAGCAGATTGATGCTTTCTGTGACTCTGAGCCACAGGCAGACGAAGACAATAGCTGGGACAAAGGAGGTGGTGATCTGGCCAATGGGGACTGTCCAGGTACAATCTTATAGAATCTACAGTTACAGGGATACATAAGTAATTCTCGTGCTTCAGTAGCACAAGGTTGCAGGTTTCAATTTGTGTTTTACTGCTGTAATAGTTACTGCTATTACACAATTATTTTGTTTTAACAAAGCTGGTGTATTAGGGAATCTCACTATTTAAAAAAAAAAAAAAGAACACAAGTGATGAGGAAACTCAGATAATGTGAAAAGTCTGTAGCAGTCGGTGCGATATCAAGGATCATCTGTTTTAATAAATTGTTATTCATTTACCTCTAAGTTTTTGCTTTGTTTAACCACTTTTTTGTGGAGTTTGGTAAAACAGTATGACCCACTAGAGAAGATAAAAGCGGACTTTAAAGTTTCTATTTTTGACCCATCCATATCAACTGAAAGCTGTGGATCATCAAAAACAGCCCTTGTTGTCCTTGTAGCACCTCGGTAGCTATTGTGCTTGCCTCCCATTTTCACATAAATGGGTGAGGCTTATGTTGGCTGTGCAGCTTGTAGAAAATCTCAACATCCCCTCAACCTCTTTGTTGAATGAAAGCATAAGGCAGGATTATATTATAAATTACTGCTTAGATTGACCCTTTGGAAAAATCGTCAGCAACCTAAAAATACACCAAAACCTGAACATGCTGCATAGCATGTTATGTACCGTCTCAAAATCTTCAAGCAGATTTGAGCCCTCTTCTGGGGGGTCTCTGGAGTACTTGGTGCGAAAGGTTGGCATGTTAGTGTTCACTTCACCGGTGAATCTTCCCAACAGTTTGCAGGTCTGATTGATGAATCCAATCAGGGTTTTTATGTCTCAATCACAGACTGGGTTATCATCATCCTTGTAAATAAACCTTATTTATTCTGTTGCCCAAGGGTTTATTATTTATTTATAGCAGATGTACTTTTCCGGAAAACCTCTTTCAGCTTTAGGCATCTGTAGAAAAAGCAACAGTTCCCTAGAATCAAACAGCTATGTTATGGTATGAAATGTGCTATAAAACATCACATTCCATGTGCAAACATACAGTAGCCAGACTGGGCTGCTCTGAAGAGTGGTCATATAGAAAGTACTGTATATGAACCAGGAATAAGTGTACCCAGCAAGTACTTGGAAAAGGCAATGCCAAATACAATTTAAATCTATGCTGAGGGTAAATGTTTTTGTTGGTTTATCGATGCTAAGTTTTGAAAAGTAAAGAAAGAATCTTTTAGTTACCATAAAATGTTTCCTGAGAGGTAAAGCAAGTAGAAATAAGAGAAAAGTTTTCAAGTCCACCCTCAGATCATCTACCTTTTCAGATTGTTTTCTGAACTATGTTAAAAGGTACACAGCAGAATTCAGTATTTTTTAAAAATGTAGTTTTTTCACAATTTAACAAAACCTAAAAGGAGAGTAGATTAGCATACCAATATGCTTTAGACTAAGCAAACTTTCGTTCTATTAAACCTCACAGCTAAAATCACCAGAAACGTTGATTAAATAGGCGTAAAGGAAAGGATCCTCCATTTATGAAATCCCTTTAGAGGTTTTTACCCAGGTAGCTATCAAAGTACTCACACATGCACAAATATGAAAAAAGGGAGATGATGTACAGATCTATGAATTAACCCACCCATTTGATTGAAACTCAAAGGTTCTATAGTTGAATTGTATAGATTTTCAAATCCATTCCAAACTGAATCATGTTTGTCCATGGATTTCTAAAGTGTTGCTAGTTTACAAAAATCTTGTATTTAGTTTTCTATTGTGTAGCGCTATTATAGTTTCACAACTCCAAAAGCCCTCTTTTAGCTTCAAGTGAAGCTCAAAGGAGGAATTTTGTTTGATTCAATGCACAATGTTTGAAATTAGTACCAAAGTATATCAAAATGCACATGGACAATGGGCTCTCTTGAGTCTAGAACTTAAATTGCATAATGATCCTCCGGAAAATATCTGGTCTGTATGATTTCAGTCTAGATAAAGTCCAGATGAGGTTTGTAGAATGAATGGTACATTTATTTACCCTTACTACATGCCAAACAGAGAACTATTTTGAAGTCCTCAACTACCTACATTTAGTGCATATTCTTAAGAAGGTTGCCCACTGTAATTCCTGGAGATGCACATTAAGCTTTGATAACCAATGCTAATTTATTCTTTTCGTCCATCCATTCTGAATGGTTCTTAAAAATGTATACAAAGGAGAAACTGTTACTATGCCTAACAAAATGTAGAAACGGGGGATGATAAAGGCAATAAATCCATGCTATTAACAAATTCATTAAGGAAATTGAATAGTTATTACAATGGTTTTGCTTCCTTTTTGGAAGGCCAAATACAAACTGCAAAAAATTAAATGATCTGATCTTTGACTCAAAAGTTTTAAATTCCTTTCAAAATCCACGACCTTCCATTATAATATTTATTCATATTTCAAATCTTAGATGACCCTCCCCCCCCATCCCCCCAACGTAAATTTATCACAAGAAGTAACCCTTTTCTCCCGCACAAATTTAAACAGTCTCAACAGTGTGAAGTATGATGCTTGGTTCCAGTATGTCCCTTTATTTTATGACTACTTATTGGGATGTAAAATGGATTGTGACAACATTCACTAGATGCCCTCTTTTAAATGATACATTAAATGTGTAAACCTCTTGTTTGTTTTCTAATGGTTTTCCCCACAGTGTGGATTCCCACCTATCACCAATGTAAAGGAGTCCCATAATGTAAAAAGTAAGAAACTTACAAAGTAGATAACCACCTTTACTCACTTTTTTATGTTTGGATTTTTATCTTTGCAGATAAACGCAACGAAAAAATGAAGACTCAAATCAGACATATGATGGATGTTTCAAGGGTATGTATTTTGACAGTTTTATCTATAAAACTCTGTGATTCAGCTGCTGTGTATGTACTAAAAGGTGGGTTAGTGAGGTAAGTACTTACCACTGACATCTGCTAAAACCTACACGCCATGAGTTTTGCTCCTTCCAAGGCAAACTGTGCCTCCATCTTCCTAGTTCGGCAAATTGAGTATTATTGCATGATAGAGGGCATGCAATCCGGTGTCCAGCAGTTTATCTTAGTAGCATAGACATCATCTCTTCCATCCTGTTGCTTACCCCTATTGTATACACTGCGACATGAATTAAACTGTGGTCTAACCCATCACACATCTTTATATAACAACACTCAAGACAAAGGTTTGAGAGCAGGGTGTGTTTATGAGCTCCAGAACCAGCCTGGTTGCAGGAGGATACATGGTACAGCCCTTTATGCATGTGTTATTTTTATAGTGCAAACCTGGACAAAGTCACTGGAACCCTGCCTTTGACAACATCATGCACTAAGGGTGTCCGGTGGACACAACTGTAGCTTTCTATCCATCTCAACCGCCTTTGCAGTACTTTCTAGCAGCCTTCTGTTGCTAATATAATGTTCTGTATGGCTTTTAGCTTCAAATCATCTTTACAGCTATCTGTTTCCCTTCAATAGGTGAAGACAACATTAGCCATAGTTGAAGAGGATCGAGACCTTTTGAATACCAAGCTAAATGATGAGATCTCTAACCGGCATGAACTAGAAGGTAGATTTTGAAGGGAATGTTTTGGCTTAAAGTTGAGAAGTCATGCTCTCTACTTAGTCCAAATAAGTAATATTTTATTTTTACACTGGTTCTTCTTCCAGAGCAAATAGAGAAACTTGAACATGGCACAGGAGCTTTGCAGACTGCAAAGGCTCGTCTAGAAAATGAGTGCAAGACTCTGCAGCAGAAAGTGGAGATTTTGACTGAGCTCTACCAACAGAAGGAAATGGCACTGCAGAAGTAAATACTGTTTTTATTCCATAATTCTTTCGATTCACATATGACATCCATACTTGATGCTCGATATGGCTGACTTTCATGCTTATTTTGGGACTCTGTCCTGCTAGATATGCTACAATAAGAACCCATACAAATTTGTATTTCCATTTAGCTTGCTATGTTAATTGCAGTTTATTGAACAGTCTTTATCGCAAATGTTAATTCCAGACAGATGGCTGTCCTGACTTTGACAGAGCTTTGCCAGTGATGTTAGCATTCTCTTTCTGTATTTTCTGAATGTAATTTTATAAAATGTGCTTGTCCTGAAGGGCCTGTAGTGCCAATCGGAGCATCTTAAAATCTATTTGATGCCTGAAAGTTAGTTAGTTAATGTTTAGCAAGCACAGAATGAGTGCCTAGATGTTTATCAAACATGAAAATAAGCCTGGCCGATCAATCTGCAATCTTTCATTCTCTCTAAATATGGATCTACTGTTATTTTAGAATAGATTGAGTTTGAATATTCAAGTGTAGATATTATTCCTATCAAAAGCATCCGCCTTTTGGCAATGTACATAAATGCCAAGATATTGTTCACCTAGCTGGGAATGGTAAGTTCTGACCTTACCTGATATCTGTTTTTGCATAAAATGAATCTTGTAGTTTCACTGTTATGAGTGGATTTTGCCCCATCAGCTCTGGCCACTTCAATGGGAGGACTGAGGTAATGTCCTTCTGTTAGAAGATCTCTGATTTTGAGCCACCAAATACCAGTATACTCTCCCATCCATCTGACATGGTCTTCAGTGTGTTTGCAAATCTGTGATAAGCAGTCTCTTCCATGCTTCAGATATGTGTCAACAGCTTACATCTGTAATCCATTTTTTATGCCTTGATCTCCTCAGCCAGAGATTTAACGCTTTCTGAACTGGGTATAAGCATGCTGTGCCATAGGCATGTTAATCATTATGGATTACACAAGGTATAATTGGTGCTGCGCGGTAAAAAGGAGCATGGTCCCAACTCTTGAAACAATATGAGAATAAGTGACTCTTGACGGAATCTGACAGACCACGAAACAAATTATTCAATACCAGTGATTATTTAGGTGCTGCAAATAAAAAAATCGTGATTTCAAAAACTTTTCTAGCCGTACCTTGTCTCCCTCTTTACTGTTGTGAATTAGACATGTTAAGCACTTATATAAACCGAACTGGACAGGAGCCCCTGTGTGAGCTCCTGAGAGCCTGGATCACCATTCGTGAAAATCCGGCACTTTTACCCCGATCACGGATCCACAAAGCCACGAGCACAGATGCCAATTAAGAAACCGACTTACCGGCTTGTGATCACCCTGGAGCGCTTCCTGCCGACGCAGCTACAGAAGAATCCAGGGGGATTGTCCTCTGCCGCGAAGTGACTGCTGAGATGCCCACAATCTCCTGTCCGAAGACTGAGGCAAGGCTGCTGATCTCCCTTGCGTCACCTCCGGTGAGGGTGAGTCCAGAGCTCCGCTGCCCCCGGGTTACGGGTGGCTCCGCTGCCCTGGCAGTTATCGGTTCGGGGTGGGCGGGGCCTGTGATTGAGGCGGCGGCGGCTCTGCTCCGAGTCCACTCTTGACTGCAGACTGGTGCGATCCTGCCACAAAACCTTCTTTTTTTCAGACCAAACCGGCTCCATGCTAGCGGACCCCACGAGCCCGTGACTGTTCTCCCTCAATTTCCTTTACTCCCCTCCAATACCCAGAGCCTGTCAATGGACTGTGTCCAGCGGCCCCCAAGTCCCCGCCCGTGACTGTTTTCCATTTCTTTTCTCTGTTCTGCTCACTATTTTCACCGGTCCTAGTGCCCTAGGATGAGGGGTGTTTTTTTTTTTGTGTGGCTCAAACAGCACAAGACGGCTCGGTCCCTGGGGGGAATACAGGAACCCATTTTGGGATTTTTGAGCCTCCATTTTGAAGACTCTATCCTCTCCTCCTCCCCAGTGTAACTAAAAACATAAAGAGGACCATACTTCAGTGCACCGGAAGGAAAGTTTATAAACCTAGAAAGAGGGACTACCTTAGCCCCTCTAATGAGACTCTAAAAGAAATACACCCCTTGCCCTCCTGAACCTCAGCCCCCTCCTACAGAAACCAGTTGACACAGAAACGGAAAGAGGATTACCCAAGCCCACAGAGTGGCCATCTTGGAACAGGAAACCTCTTCTCCACTGTGTTTACCATTCTCACTTTGCCACTGGATTCAAGCTAGCCTTGCTGATGAGGGCTGTTAGCCCGAAACCGGTCCCAGGATGCTTGTTTCCAGTCCAGGGAAGACAAGGCTTGGCAATTCGGGCTGGACTGTTCCCATGAGGCACAGGGTCAAGACTGATTTGCATATAGCTGCGTCTGAACTGGGGCGGCGAAGTGAGCTAAAGAACGATGATGGATTCAACCCAAATCTGTGACTGAGGGTGAGTGTCTGAAAAGTTTCAGCGCTCCGTCCATCATCTCCTTGTGTTTGCTTTGTTCGCCCTAAGTTGGCAGGGTATGCCCAGACGTGGGTCCCTTGCTCACTTTGCCACTGGATTCAAGCTAGCCTGGCTGATGAAGGCTGTTAGCCCGAAACCGGTCCCAGGATGCTTGTTTCCGGTCCAGGGAAGACATGGCTTGGCAATTCGGGCTTGACTGTTCCCATGAGGCACAGGGTCAAGACTGATTTGCATATAGCTGCGTCTGAACTGGGGTGGCGAATTGAGCTAAAGAACGATGATGGATTCAACACAGATCTGTAACTGGGGATGAGTGTCTGAAAGGTTTCAGCGCTCCGTCCATCATCTCCTTGTGTTTGGCCCTTCTTAGCCACCCATCCATTGCACCAAATTCTGTGAACCTAAATACTAACCACCCCCCATTAGCTGCCGCTATAAATATATATATATATATATATATATATATATATATATATAATTAAATTTACGCGTGTTTATTCAGACACATGTCCTGTAATCCACAGTAACCAAAGGGTCCCCTGATTACTGTCATTTCCCTCCACTCCAATTCACCACGGGCCCTCGCTTTGGGGGACTAAATGAACGAAAAGCATCCATCCCACTTTTATTTATCCCACCAGTCCAAATCACCATGCCTGCCTCCACAGTACCCCACTTTCCTATGTCAAACCACTTGGCCCAAACTCCTTCTACATCTCCTACCCCCCGAACCTTTCATTTACCGCTTCAAAAAAACTCAAACACAATCTGATAAAACAACATCATGAAACACTCATAACAGATCTTTATTACAACCCCTCCAAAGGTCAGGAGAAAACCAATCTCATCCTCTACACCACCCAACCTATGAAATGAAATACCACCCTCACAAACTACCTACGCATCGGCAAAACCTCTAACATACCTCACGGCCATATACTGTTGATATCTCACTCCCCCATGTTCAAAGGCAAGGCCACCCTTACTATCTACAGAAACGGAATCGTACTGATTCAAGCCACTGAAGCCAACCTACGCTCCTTTGAATCCATATTCCCCACACTCTGCAAGGCTCTCTACCTCATACGCACCCCCCCCTAAACACAACCCCCCCACAGAGAAGACATCCACACAAGCCTGCCTCGAGTTTTCAGCCCTACCTTCATCACGACCACTGTTTCCGATCACACCCCCTCCCACTCTAAACCGGACACAAACTTCCCACCCACCCAGATCAGAAACCCTCACTCCCAGAACACTGACCGCACAATTAGAAATATCAGCCCAGATCCGAACACGAACGTCAGTCCATCCACTCAACCCAGCTTTTCTCCCAATACCCCGCCCCTCAACCAAACACCCCCTCCTTCCACCCACCCACATCACTAGAGAAACCGATAAAACAGCACCCACTCACAACCGGCACAATGTATCCTCTCCCCCCTCCAAACTGCGGACTGATTAAGTGCCATGCCCACTAAAAGAGCCCTCTGAAACAGCCCCTAACAGAGAAAGTACCCGCACACCCCCTGCTCATCAACTCTCTGACTTGCTCCCCGCGTACCTTGAACACTTCACTCCCAACAAATTGCAGCCACACACCTCCTTTCCCCCCCTCCTCTAACCAAATACCCGCACCAGACCTAAAGAAAAGACTAAGTCTTATGGAAAGTCAGCTCGATAAAGTGATACTAGGTATCAATAAAATCCTAATGACCTTCAAAACCTCCCCCGACTATGCCCACTGCTCACTCCTCTCCCCCTCTAGCAACACCAGACCTCCACTTCAACCTTCAAAAACTCAGCCAAACAGCTGGATCACTACTCCTTTAAACAACCGAGCTCACAGACCGATTCGATCTAATCCTAAGATGTCACACAGCGAAGCAATAGAGCTGGCCAAAACGTATCACTTGACGCCAACCAGAAAAAAAGACCCCACCTCCAAGATCCAGGTGATCACGGGTATCGGGAGAAACCCTGTGCCACCCAGGAAAACAGCCAGACTGCCAGCACACCTCTCGGATATCCCCAGGGCACCCACCTCTCAGAAACACTACAGCAACTCTAGTAATACCAACTGCCTACTTATAAACTGTAGATCTGCCTCCAAGCATGCTACTGAACTCGCGGAAGCCATCCTTAACTATGACATCGATATTGCATTCATCACAGAAACTTGGCTAAATGAATCATCCTACCCGAACCTCGACCTACTAGTTCCTCCTGGGTTCTCAATCATCAAGAAAAACAGAATGGATCAACAAGACGGTGGCTTAGCCATTATCCACAAGAATACTATCACGATTGTTGAAACTGTCTCCTCCACTTATAGCACTTTCGAATATCCAGCACTACTATACGGATGAAAAATAAAATAACGAATTTCCATGTCCTCTAGCACCCTCCTGGCAACACTCGCTCCTTCCACGAACACCTAACCCATTGCTCACTCTCAGATGCCAACAATATAATCCTAGGCGACGTCAACCTCCATCGGAATGATGAGAAAAACACTCTAATCCAATCCTTAAACTCTTACTTGAGCACAACCTTTTCCAACACTGCAAAGAACAAACCCACAACAGAGGCTCAACCCTTGACGCCATTATAGCCCAGGAGAAGGCGATAACCATCAATAACATCCTCCCAGTCGACTGGTCCGACCACCGCATCATCCTGTTCCACTTAAACCTGGAAGAGCCATACCCCATCCATACTAAGAAAACCCTCCAGGGGTCCAGAAACTTAAGCCAGGTTCCCCTAGGTGATCTGGAAGAAATAATGATCTCTAGCCTTCCCCCAAAAACAGACAACCTCTCAACGATTGAACTCACAACCCACTTCAACTCTACGATGTCAGCCGTCCAAGACCAAGTAGCCCCTCTGAAACTAAAAAGGATTAGAGACACCCCTTCGAGATCCTGGTTTAACAAAGACCTCAACACTAAAAGAAGGCAACTCAGAGCTGCAGAAAGACTCTGGCGAGCAAACCCTTCCTTAACTCACCTCCACCAACTCAGAGCAGAACGTAGAACATATAAAAATCACATCATCAAAGAAAAAGCAGCCTTTTTCCGCAGCGCCCTTGGCAATGCAATAAATCATCCGAAAAACCTTTTCAACATCATAAAAAACCAGACTTCTAAGCCACCGGCTAAAGCCCCTCAGGGCTCTAAAGAACGCTGTGATAAATTAGCTAAATTCTTTTATGAGAAAATCACGATGATCGAGTCCTCTCTTGAATGCCTCACACCAGCATCTACCGTAATCTCCCTCCACCCCACAGATAAAAAAAAAAATCCCACCCTTTTGTTTTGGTGGTTTTATATAGCGCTAACTAGACCCGAAGGTATTGGAGCGCTTTACATGAGCACCAGTTACGTTACATACAGACGCATTCATTTTTGTTAGGCACGGGGAGATTAAGTGATTTGCCCAGAATCACAGAACGTTGAGCGTCCCTGCCGAGACTCGAACCCGGTTCCCCAGCTCTGAGGTCGACCGCCGTAGCCGTTAGGCCACATTCTCTCCCCTTACTCCGGAATAGGGATCCCCCATCCTGAGACAAATGAGGGCAACCAAATCCTAGGATCCCCCTCTACCCTTAATTGCTGGAAAGCATTTAACCCACTCACAGAAATGGACATCTCCAAACTAATTGCAAATTCAAAACCCTCCTCCCACTTTGCAGACCCCCTTCCGGCCTCCGTGGCAATAAATCTCAATCACGTCATTTCCCCCCTCTGGACGATGATAATAAACAGCTCCCTAAGCACGAGGGTCATGCCAGACTGCCATAAACTTGGCCAAGTCTCTCCACTACAAAAAGAAAACGGGCTTAGTCCCTGAGGACCTTAGCAACTTCAGGCCAATCTCAAGCCTGCCCTTCCTGAACAAAATCCTCGAGAAATGTGTCCTACTCCAACTCAACCAGCACATCGACAACAACAATCTCTTGGATTCTCACCAATCAGGCTTTAGAAAGGGCTGCAGCACAGAAACAGCCTTACTAAATAAAGCAGATGACATCCACAAATGTATGGATGCCGGTCGTTGCTGCCTGCTCATCCTCCTAGACCTATCTGCGGCCTTCGACACGGTGGGCCATAAACCTCTTCTTAACACCCTTAAACAACGGATCAGAGCAGACGGCATGGTGCTGAAATGGTTCACATCTTTTTTTCATAACCGTTCTCAACAAATCAAAATAAACAATGCAATTCCACTATAACCAGAGGTGTCCCACAGGGCTCAGTCCTCTCACCTACTCTCTTCAATATCTACATGGAGCCCCTCACTACCATAATCAAACAAGCCAACATCACCTTCCACCTCTATGCAGACAACATCCAGCTCTACCTGGAAGTTTCCTCCCTAGAAGACATACGCCGTCTAAACGATACTATAAAAAAAATCCAAAACTGGCTATCACACAACCACTTAAAACTTAACCAAGACAAGACGGAAATTCTTCTCCTCTCAAACGACGGGCAAACCCACCAGGTCCAAGAATGGATAAAGCTTATGGACTCCCTAAACTTCGACCGAACCCTGGCCGGCTCCGCCAAGTCGCTGGGAATCATACTGGACCCTAACCTGAACATGAGCTCACACATTAAGGCTACCGCAAGGAGCGCCCACTACAAATTAAAACTACTTAACAAAATCAAGCCCTTCCTCCCGCCTAATGATCTCAAAACTGCAACGCAAGCCCTGGTTCTATCCAGACTAGACTATGGGAATGCTACCCTCACAGGCACAGCAAAATCCCACCTAGCCCCCATGAGAACAACTCTAAATGCAGCAGCAAGGATTGTCACTGGAGCTAAAAGGCACAATCATATCTCCCCCTCCTTGAAAGATCTCAAGTGGCTCCCAATTGAATCTCATTGCCATTTCAAAACTGCCTGTCTCACCCACAAAGTCCTTCACACTGGTAAACCAGTCTACCTGGCAGCCAAGTTCACCAAGGCAGGCCAGGCAAGAAACCTGAGGAGCACCAACAACCTACTTCTCATTCCCCCGAAGAGGCATAAACAAAAAGCCCTGGCTTGCTCCTTTTCGGGCAATGCCCCCAAAATCTGGAACTCCCTACCAGCAGATCTCAGAACCAACCCCTCCTTCGTGACCTTCAAGATAAAACTAAAGGATCTCCTCGCTCGGCACCTTTAACCTTCTGAACAATACACCGTAGTTACAAGCTAGTAACTCTCGACTCTTTTATCTGCCTTCCTAACGGCTGTCCATTTTGGTCTGTCTGTCTGTTCTTCTTATTACCTAGGTACATGTTGTAAAGCGCTCTGATACCCACGGGTCCTGCCAGCGCTATATAAAACTCTCTAAATAAATAACTGTACAACCCAAAATAAGAGACGTGTCCCTTGGCTTTTGGGCCCCCAAATGTTGATTATTACACTTTAAAGAGGCAAAAAGAGTTACAACAACTTAAACTTCACCAGAATATAGATTGGTGAAGTATCTTATCCTCTTCTTGGCTGTAGGAATCTTATATGTTGCCAACGAACGTCTTAAGATCCTTTTCATTTTCAGTCTTTTATGGTTTTCCTCACAAATACATTTCATTTGAGCAGTTTTTAGTTTCAATTCAAGCTTACTCCTAGTCAGTTGAATTGAGTGAATACACTTAGTAGTTTTGACTGCTTTTCTTGACCACCACCAGCCACTAGATTGGTGAAATCTAACCTCATTATATGACTGCAACATTTGCGCCAGCCGATTTTGACTTAGCTCACAGTATTGGCTGGTCGATCTTCGTTTAGAGACACGCCACTTACACCTGAACATGAATCAACATCTTGGGGGGACCTAAAATCTGTCTGAGACTTCCCATTCCTGGGAGATTTAGCCTTATTACTTCAGGATACTTGGGACATTCACTTGTCTTACATTTGAACCTTGTAAAGGTACTTCCTATCTTTCTGAGCTCATGCAGGCACTTAACTCGCTTTGTCATTCATTCTCTCCTACTTGTCAGCTACTTATCAACACTTTTTTGTTTTGATACCAAAATGAATCCTGACATTCCATCTTCAGTTACCTAATTAAATCTGTACCTCAACTAGTCCTTTCACTGGAATACATAAAGTGTCTTGATCATGAACCTGCGATCATGGAATCCTTATGCAGGCCCCGCTCGCACGCATCGCCAGACAGCACGACCTCAACATAATCTCCTACGCCGACGACACTCAACTGATCCTCTCCCTCACCAAGGACCCCCTCGCCGCCAAATCCAACCTCCATGAAGGAATGAAGGCCGTCGCAGATTGGATGAAGATCAGCCGACTAAAACTGAACACGGAGAAGACAGAGGTCCTCATCCTCGGCTCCAACCCCTCAGCCTGGGACGACTCCTGGTGGCCAACGACGCAGGGAGCAGCCCCGACACCCACCGACCACGCACGCAACCTGGGAGTCATCCACGAAGGCGGGGTGGGCTCCCGCCGGACTTCCTCTACTGTTTTTTTTTTTTTTTTGCTTTGGCGGCCCCGTCCCTGGGTTGCACGAGCCGCGCAGCACTTATTCAAGTACGGCGAAGTCCGCAGGCGCCGCCACTGGGCACGAGCGCAGGCCACGCCGATGTGCACGCTCACGGCGTGCCTACAACACGCGCATGGCGCTCTTTCACTTTCCCTTGTTTATTTACTGTCTCCGTGTCTTTCTATCTCTACATTAACAGTATCTGTCACCGTGGTAATTGTCAGACTTCGTGTTTCTCCTCTGTCTGTTTGTTTGCCTCCGTTGAATTCACGGTCACTCTTTCCTATCACACTAAGCGCCGCTGTATCTACCACCTGCTCCTGTCAGTCTCTCTCTGCATTTCTCTGCTGTGGAAGTTTCAGTGTGTCTCTTCCCGTGTGCTTCTGTTCACCTGCCCTGCAAAGTCACTGCAATTGAACCCCGGTCCATAGAACTAAACCTGCCCCTCCCAAGGTGGGGAAAGCAGGCAGGAGAATCCGCACTCAGTCGCCTCTAACAAGCACTTTGAAATAAAATAACAAAAAGAAATCTCACACGCACTCCAGTCTGATTTTGTCAGAAATCAATCATTCCAATGTGAATGTTTCTTACAGATGATACTTGGAAGAATCATTAAATAACTTCCATGCTAGAGCTCTGGCCCGCATCAGCCAGTCTGAGAGAATTTAAAATGCCTTGAATTAGAACATTCAAAAGTTGTCAGCGCTTGAGGACAAAACCGCTTTGGCAAGGCAAAGTTCTCATGCCTGCCTTATAATATATAATTATAGCCAGCTTAAAACACAACGTACCCTGCAACATGCTATTCCAAATTAACAAAAAAAATATATATTTAAGGTTTATCGTTACCCGTCAACATTGGATTTCATTCCACAATGGTTAAAAACCTCTGAATGCACCACATGCAGATTATGTAGGGAAGTGAAAGAATCTATTACATGCATAGTCTGCATGTGCCCCATTATTGGTCATTTGCAATGCAATAGGTCTCGCATTTATGCGAGTTTAAGCTATTGGCACTGTAAATGACAAAGCCTTTTATTTGTGTGTAAAAAACGGAAAAAAAGGCATTGTTGTTTGCAATGTCAATAGCTCAAACTTGCGTAAATGCGAGACCTATTGCATTGGAAATGCTTGTTTATTTTTAATATCAGCAGGTGCTTTCTCCTTTCTGTGCCCTGTTGCTGTCCAAAGGCTTTACTCTGGCAGCTGTTTGGTGCCATAGCTTTAATTGGTTTGGCTACTGTTAGTAATTGAGAGAGAGGTCTAATGTTGGAAAGGTCAGTAAGAGACGGATTGGAATTGTTTTTTTTAAATCCGGTTGCGATAACTAGTGTTTAAGGGTCACCGACTTTTCCTGATGGAGGTTTACTTTCCTGCAAAAGCATAGTTTGTAAAAATTGACAAATTTCTTTCATGTGCGAGGATCCATAGGAAAGCCTAGTTGTCCCCCTTACCCAATCTCCTCTACATCCGGCTTTCTGTAATACTGTTAATAACCACAATTCACAGGTGGCGTGAGGTAGCTGCTGTTGGGCCCTGGGTGGGTCAGAGAGATTCTGTTCTGATGCTGTAATGTGTATCTACACCGCACATTTAGGTTTTATATGTTTAAAGATCATAAATAGTTTAGCTTTTCATCAATGCATTAACTGCCATTATAGCAATTGCATAGATACGTGAATAAATAAAAACATTTGCATAAAAATCTCAGAATATTACACAATTGATTACAAATAAAACTATAGAAGCTTATGATCATGTGATCATAGCTACACTACAAAGAGTGGCATTCTTCTCCCCTTGTCAGACTAAAATCAAGCAAAAAGCATAAACATCCTCTGAAAAGTTTAAAGCGATGGTATGTAATTTCAAAGAGCCACTCTTTATTTAGTGCATGCTGGTTAGCATCTTAAAGTACATAGACAGCTCTCCTTCCATGCACTCCATGTGCACTGTGAGGTGGCAAATTGCGAGAAGATTGCCATTGACTATAAGCAGAAAGTTTGGTACAGGGTGCAACAATATACTTAACAAGGGTTTGTCACTTGCTCCATAATAGCTCATATAACTCCTTGCTATCAGTCAGAACACTTGCATATGAGAAATGTACCTTTTCTGCTTTTCCAACCTCTTTTCGACAAGCAGATGTTCCTTCGTACAAGCCATTTAATCTAAGGCTAGTCTGATTTCTGTCACATCCGCTATTTCTGCCTACTCTTGCACTTTTCCTCGTTACCTCCCTCAGAGCTGGAATCAACCCATGGTGTTTCTGTACATCAATACCACCCACATAGCTGCTGGTGAGGACTCATCTTGAGAAGTTAAATCCAAGTCCTGTAGTTTGTTCCTCATACCATGTCTGACACATCTTAAGTACACTGGTTAAGTCTCACATCTATGGGATTTTGTTTCTTGCAGGAAGCTAACCCAGGAGGAATATGAGCGCCAGGAGAAGGAGCAGAAACTGTGTGTGGCAGACGAAAAAGCTGTGCTGGCTACTGAAGAAGTCAAAGTTTACAAGTAAATCCAAGTTTGCTTATTTGGAGTAGTTGGTAATTTGTTTAGTCTTCCATGTTTACTTAGTTAGATATTGACACAAAAGTGGTTGCAAAATCTTCCCAGCAAACATTTATCAATAGTTGTGACGTGCTTTTGCTTAATTTCTGACTAGGGTGACTAAACATTGTGCTGTAAGGTATCAAAATAAGCCTAACCTGATTACAAAATCAAAAACCTTGTTTTAATTCTTTGTTCAAAAAGGAACGTTGCTAATTTATTATAACCTGATCAGCAACTTTTGTCAACATTATGCAAAGCGTGAAAGGATAAAAATGCTTTGATGCTAACTTTACTAAAGTTATACCAAATTGAACCAAATGGTGAAATGTAGAAGCCAGTTAGTTTACAAAGTGAAATTGATCTTCATCCTTTGTGGCTCAGCCATTGGCATATGCTTCCAGGCTGTGCAAACTAGTGCTTGATGGTGAAATAACTTTAGATGTTAGGAACCTCAAATGTATTCAAACCGTTCTACTTAAATATTTGCACTGCATATTTTCCTAAATAGGGTATAGACAAATTTAGATTTAATATTTTCATTTGTATGTTTGATATGCAGCGTTTCCTAGGGAGCTTATACCCACTCTTGCTCTGCATAGATATTCGACTGGTTTGAGTGGTGTTTGGGATTGGTAACATTCTGTTCGTAAGTTGCAAGGAGACAGATGTTTGAAGAGTTTTCTGTGAGCGCAGGCAGTGTCCTGTGCTGGCTGTGTATTTCATATGGAACAGTTACGTTCATGATAAATTGTCAGATTAAATTAAAAATAAATTCTGCTTAATTGGATTTGAGATATGCCTGCCAGATTACTGATGGACATACTTGTTTTCTTGTTAAATGTATGCTTTATAGGATTGTTAATTTTTTTAATTTTTCAGGCAAAGAATTCAGGAAATGGAAGAAGAGTTACAGAAAACTGAACGGTCCTACAAAAATCAGGTATTTGACATTGGACAGTGGGGGACCAGTTAAGTTGAGACAATAATGCTGTGCATTTAATGGTTGCAGAAAATGGCACATTTCCCCAGTAGGTACCCAGTAAATGATTAAGGTTAAAAACCTGTCCCAGTTCATATCGTTGCTGTACCCACTTTTTTGAATGCCTTGGAATGTTAGACGTCCTCTGTCTTGCAGAATATAGGGAAAATCGTCTGGTACATTTAGGTTCTCCCAATGCCGCAGCCATAGTTTCAAGTCATGTATTCATCTTTTGTAGTATCATGTCTGTGGTGTACAGAGGATGACAAGCCTTCTATTACAGTCACCATTAATTACTAAAATTTCACTGGGTGTGCCACTCCCCTATGTTTTATAAATAGTGTTCTAATAACATGAGCATACCTGTAGTGGCCTTCGCATTGCATTTCAAGGCTGAAAACCTTTGTATGGTAACCTTTATTCTGCATCTGCAGTGACAATGTGGGACTGATGTTTCTAGGCAGTATCACTCGTGGAACGGATGTATGGTAGAGTTATCACTGTTCTGCTCAGTCCTTTTGTTTTTAAAGACATTTGTTTTCATTTTTTATTCTTTCGGTGCTGCTCTGATTCATAGGGAAGTGTTGATAGAATATCAGGTCAAACAGACCGAGTTGAATACTGTTTTATCATACTGCAAGATCATGACTCGAGTCCCTATGTCAGTGTATCCTAGTGAGGATGTTAACCATGTGTCACACAGAAATATCTAAAGCAAGGTAAAGCTTGCAGTCCAGGTAATCCAAAATCTTCAACTGCAATGTTATCTTCTCAGGTTAAGCTCACCGACTCCTCCTAAGTCACCTCTTCAAAAGCCACATCTAGCAAAGCAGACAGACAGATTTCCCCATTGAAACTAAGATTTGTCTTTACTGTATTGCATGGCATGTTCTATGAGAAGTTCATTGAAGAACCTAGACACATGGTTAATAGGGCAGTATCAAAATCAATTGTGATTAATGACTATTCCCAAAACTTGTGACTAGTGATTGCGGCAGGGAATGGAACTTAGTGGTGGACTGGAGAACACACCACTCCACTTTCATAGGCCCCTTGAGCATTAGCCAAATGTATTTGACCAAGAGTTGACTTGCACTTTGGTAGGCTTGAATTATCAGACTAATTACAATGGTGATTACGCTCATCAGCACTAGATGGGTGTCTCCTCACCATTAATTTGGGAATGCATTTAGAATTGTTTGATTGCTAATCCAGCGTTTGGCTATAAATATTAATCTGTTGAGGTGAGTGCTGACTTATGAAGCACTCAGTGTTGCTTGTATTTAAACTGATCCCTTGCACTTAGGAGGATTGGGCCCCAAACATTCCCCCTGCCACTGAGTGGCCGGGAATTATCTCCAGTGCTCTCATAATGAAGCCCTCTGTAATGACTGTATCAACGATACCTTCCTAATTTCCCAGCCTCCTATGGGCCTGCAGTTATTATTGAAGAACTTTCATGAGTTTTGCCTATCCAGGGGTCTGGAAATTAATCCTGTAAAGCCTCGATACATGGTAATAAGGCCCCATAAGTCCTTTAGGAACACTGTGGCTTTGAATGAGGTAATTATGGAGCTCGTCTTTAGTTTCAGATATTTAGGCATTATGCTGGACAGTAGACTGTTGTGGTCCCCCCATATTAGTAAGCTAAGGGCAGTCCTTCAGCACCAAGCTTTGGATGTGTATAAAAGACATCAGGCTTCCTACTCTAGAGCTTTACTCCCCACTCTGGAAGTGTACAAGCTAAAGGCCCAATCGGCATCACTCTTTGTAGCTGAAATTTGGGGGCCTGCGAACACAGAGTAATTGACTCTGAGTGAGAACAAGTTTGTGCACTCTCTCCTGCATCTCCCTAAGAGCACTCCCCTTTTTCTGATGTATTTGGATGTAGCACTTGAAAGCGTGGGCGGTATTGCCAGATTAAGGCCTCTCCTATACTGGGTGTGGCTTTTGCCTTATAAAAACACTGTGAAAGTACTGCTAGCCCTTGATCAGAATATTTCCTTCCCTTGGTTTAGCCATATTAGACGGTGGTTCCTAGGGTTGGGTCTTGGTGGACTGTTCCAGAAGAGTTAGCACCTTCATCAAAAAAGCAACTTAAATCCATCTATTAGGATTTCACCATAGCCAGGATTTCCTGTAACCATTTTTTGGGGAGATTATCTGAATAGTTCTTGGCCTTTAAGGACTATCCAGATTATGAAACTTCTCTGGATATGCTGCATCCTCAATTGGCAAAAACTCTATCTTAAATTTTGCTATGGTTTTCTGGAAACAGGGCCCTTTACATCACAGTAGATTACTCGAAGGCCAACAGACAACTCTGAGAAATGTCCTATGTGTTGCCTACCCCTTAAGGAAAATATTTACCATATTCTGTTCTTCTGCCATGCCTATGCAAAGCTACGAGCTAAGTGGATCTCGGCCATTAGGTATTCAACTTGGCCTTAGACGTTATTGGGTAGCTTCAAGGCTACTAAGAAGTGACACTTTCCCTGAGTAAATACCTATACGCAGTGGTGCTACTAAGAACACAGAAAGATCTAAAGTCATACCCTACAGAACCAAGAGTGTGGTTTCTATACCCAAGTTCATTATTATTGTATTAGAGTCTACCCAGGAAATAAAATGACTTACAATTTCACTTCTATTGAATACTTCGGTATTGTGGATTTAGTACACTATCGTGTTTATTACTTTAGCACTACTAGTATTTTAACACTTGAAATCCTGTTCCCAGAGTTATGGTAAACTTAAACCCTAGAGATACTGGCCCCTCACTAGGCAAAGGGCCATATTTAGCACTCGTTCATGTATACAGTTGTTTAAAAACGGGTTGTTTGGGGTACAGGTTGTAATGAGTTATCCACAATGGATTTTTTTAAAGGGTAGCACATGTACTTTTATTCTGAGGCCTATTGCTTATGAAATTGTATGTTCTTTGGCCCTCTGAATTATCTCTTGCCCTTATTGAGTTTAAATCTCATATTATTACTATTCTCTTTTCAAATATTTCCTTTCTCTTAATTTTATTGATCCAGTATTTTAGCTTGTATATTATTGTTTTTTTATGTTGCTATATGCATACACATTTTTAGGGCCTTAGTTCCACATCTAGGCATTTTGGTTGGACCGCACTGAAACCGTAAGAACTATGATGCGGTCTACACATCTACTATTGGTCCTACGAGTCATTGGCTGTACTCTGTGAACTTGTCTTGCATTTAATGTGTATATTGTATTATATGCATTGTTGTTTTAAGGAATGAAATTCCTGAAATAAACATTGTAAACGAAATGACTGTATCAACGACTGATTACCCGCTGTTAAGTGCTTCCAGTACATGATTCTGTAGCTTATCTGGTTCTCATCCAGAAGTTTATGATCCTCAACATGCGTGTTTGTAATAGTGTTGTAACCGACACCACTATGATTTTGGTCAGGAAAAGGCTGGTTTTAAGATGGTTTAAAATCTGGTTCATCACCAATGAAGGTACTAGCCTCTTGAACTCGCAGTCATGACCTTTTATGAAAATACTGTTAGTTTTAATTATTAAATGGCAAAAGACGATGCCCAGCCCTAAAACATGTAAATGGGACAGTGTAAGTGGAGTTATCCACATTCTTTCCTTGCCATCATCTGTTTCATTTTTTGCATAATATCTTACTATGATTTTACTATCATGAAAAGAGTGCAGTAAATACAACAATGCTGGAATAAGCAGTAAAACTCTCTCAATCGTTCCTAATCATTTTCAAGCCATATCAAGGTTCACAGGCTGACACCGCAAACCACTCTGTTTGGCATTTCACAATATTTAAAACTTGCAACTTGCCCATGTACCCTAAAAAGCTTTCCAACTGCCCCCTAACTAACAGCAACACCACCGCCCCACCCCAGCCCACAATACCACATTTATAAACGTCTTGAGGCTGCCTCCCTTTCCAGTTCTGTATATAATAAGGGCCAAATTACCTTCATTTAGACAGCTTCTAATAGTTGGGTAGTCCATCACCAATGGTAAAGAGGTAAAATAATGCATCAGTGAGTTCCACTTTTTCTGGTGGTTTGTTTTTCCAAAATCATTGCTTGCTATAATGCACTGTGGGGAAGGTTGGCCTTTTTCCTTAACTATGAAAATAATTGGTTAGCCCCATCCATCATTTAACGGATCAAATTGTGGTCGTTGCACTGGCATGTAGAAGGATATATTCTGTACATCGGAACCTCCATATTGTTATCTATAAGACTCAACACTTCTTTTAAAAATATCTGGATTGTCACACACACCCTGGATACATTCAGATATATCTGTAGTCTATGCACATCCTAATTTTATATTCAGTTTTTCTATTATGTATGCTTCTAAGGCTTAGAGGCATATTGGGCCATCTTTTACCCCATTGTATAGCTGGAGTTTCTCTTTCGTTGCAGTTGGCATCTCCATATCAATAACCCCCCCATTATTAAGAATGGCAGAAAGGGTTTAAACTAGACCTTTTGTGGATTCAAACCTGGCCGACATTTTTCAAAGGCAATAAGTGATCTCATGGCTGCAACTTTGTTACTTGGTTGGAGTGCCCAATGTCACAATTGAACATACTGGAGTCTGTCCTGTTCCATCACCTTAAAGGTCTGTTTACAGTCATAAAGGATTTAACACAATCCCTCACCAAGCTATGCATTAGTGCAGGATACTCCCCTAGTCACCATCTCTCAAATCCTTTCCCTTAAAGGGCTGCCGTAAAGACCAGGTTTAAGTAGAGCCGAATAAATGGTGACAGAAAAGTGTTGAGGCTTCTCTAACCTCCAATTTGTCCCATATTTCAGGAGCTGTTCTTTTTATTTCCAACAATCACCTGCTTTGAACCAGGATGCCAAATCTCTGTTTTTTTATTTTCTCTTACCTTTGGAGAAGATTGCTGAATTACAAACACCCACAAGTGTACTCCTGATAAGCTACAAACATTATATGTTTACAGAAGTACTCCACTGGACAAAATGTACTTGTGACAGAAATGTTGCATGTGAGAGTCGGGTGGAGGTGTCTATCTGCGCTTTTAATTTGTTTAGTTAAAAGTTAAATATACTTAAGGAGTAAGTTTTGCAAGTGTTTCCAGGATTAGAATGGCTGTGCGTAACGTCTGTGAATACCTTCAGACATGCAAACCTGTAGATGTTTCATACATTTTGCATAGCCTTTCACCAGTGCTCCTTTCCCTTACCTGTCCCAATCATAAATGTACAATGGCAGAAAATCTGCCACACTTGCATGTCTACCACTAATGTAGGTGCACTTAATCTTAAAATTCTACTTGTCATGAATCTGTGAAGATGCCATTTTAAATCACAAATGTTGTTGTTCACCTGACTAATTTGAGTTTGCAAGAACTTCAGCTAAGTGACATCAAGGTTATCCCTTACTGGGGTTAGTTTGAATTGAAGTGAACAGTCGGGTGTTGAGGCAATTGCAAGACGTTTGTGTAGTCTCCAATAAGGTCTCTTCCTTTGATTTGATTTTAAGTAATTGTCATTGAAATGCTAGTACTTACATAGGGACATTATTGCAGTCCATGTTTGATGGATTCATAAGTATATTAAGAAAGCCTCATTTTCTAATTTTTGTTAAATTAGTAATGATTGTTTCCAGTGAACTATAATACTTTCAAGCAAATAGGTTCTAAGGCTTCCCCCTATCTATATCAATCTATTGTATTGTATTGTATATAACATTTATAGAGCGCGACAAACACCCTACGGGTACCCTGGCGCTAAAGATACGTGAGCAAAGACCATCGTGGAGCGGAAAGACAGAACCTAAAATAAACATAACTCAAAAACGACAATCAGTTTCTGGGGAACAACCACGTTTTAATCCTTTTCCTAAACAGGAGCAGGGTACTACATTGTCTAATTTCAAGTGGAAGTGCATTCCAAAGTTTGGCGGTGGCAATACTAAAAGATCTTCCTCCCAGTCTGGCCATGTTAAACCTAGGTACCTTTGCCAGACAGGCAGAAGAGGATCGGAGGCTCCGGGTAGGAGTATACCAAACCAATTTCTTCTGTAGGACCGAGTCCATGCAGAGCCCTGAACCCTATGCAAAGGGATTTGAAATGAATTCTTTGCTGCACAGGGAGCCAGTGTAGCTCAGCAAGGCACGTTGAGGCAGAAAAACCTCGTGGTCTAGACAGGGCTAATTTCGCAGCCGTATTCTGAACACGTTGCAGTCTCTGAATCAGATATTTAGGGGACTCCAACAGTAAGGCATTGCAATAGTCCAGTCTGCTTAAGATAGCACCTCGGACAACCAAGGCTCTGACCGAAGTTGGAAGCAGCGGAAGAATCTTTCTCAAGGCTCTAATAAGGCCAAAACAGCACCCCACCATCTTATTCACTTGGGTCTCCAATGTCAGGTTGGCATTGAACATGACTCCCAAGTTTCGCACCGTCTTAGCCGGCGCCAAGGGAGTAGATTTATCAAGAGGCCAGAAGTTATGAGGAAGAGGCAGATGGACCTTCCCAACTGCGCAGTGTAGAATTTCGGTCTTGACTGAATTAAATTGTAGAGAGTTATTACGTAGCCACTGCGCAGTAGCGTGCATACACGCAATGAAAATCCTCCAGGGCATTAGGTAAGGTTCCATCAAGAGATGGAATGATCTGAGTGTCATCAGCGTAATTTACCAATTTCACATTATGAGCCCGAATGGTATTAATCAATGGGCTCAAATAGATGTTAAATAAAATTGGGCTGATGGCAGATCCTTGTGGGACCCCATGGCAGATGTTAGTGAAGACTGACTGGAACGGTGGAAGAGCCACTGCCTGACACATGCCAGATAGATAGGATCGGAACCAATCCAGGGTAGTGCCCACTACTCCTACCTCCTCTAGACGGGTTAGCAGAATATCATGGTTGACCTGTAGTCGAAAGCGGCAGACAGGTCAAGCAAAATAAGTATTGCTGGTTGTCCCCTGTCTGCCAACAAACGCCAAATCGTCCATCACGGTCACCAAGGCAGACTCAGTTCCGTGTTCTGGACGGAAACCAAATTGTACATCTGCCAGACAGTTGTTACGTTCTAAAAATGCTGACAGAGATTTGCTAACCAAACGTTCAAGGATCTTCACTGGGTAGGGGAGAAGAGAAATGGGCCGATAGTTACCCGGGCAGGTTGGGTCAAGAGTGGCCTTCTTCAAGAGTGGCGTGACTACAGCCTGTTTCCAGCCAGATGGTACAACTCCACTGGATGATTGATTACAAATCAGTCGGAGCCTGGGAAAAAGTTCTGAGGCAAATTCCTTCCAGATTTTGTGTGGAAGGGGGTCCAGTGGAGAGCCCGAAGAGACACCCAGGGCAAGCCTGCTAAATTCCTCCTCCGAAGGGGGCTCAAAATGGTCCAAAAGACTCAATTTACCAGTCCTTCACTGGTCTGTGTTCCTGCACAGGGCACCCTCCCACACCATCCATTGCGGTGGCTACCCCATGAGTCATAACTTCTACCTCCGAGAGGTTGGTTTTAAGCCCAGTGATGATTGGCAACTTTTTTTGATGAAAAAATCAGTACTAACTGTCGCAGAGATCTTGAGTAGGCTGGATCTCATTTTGTAAGCACTGAGGATTAGTAAGGTCATCAACTATTTTGAAGATGCATTTGGACTTATTCGGAGAGTTCAGAATGATCTCTGCGAAATATTCCTGTTTAGTGGCAAGAATTTCTTTTTTGTAGAGAGATATAGCCGCTTTCCAGGCGATCTTATCCTCATCTACATAGTGCTTTCTCCATTTTCTTTCTGCCTGTTTGCATTTGGATTTCAAGGCTTTCAGTTTTTCATTGAACCACCTAGCGGAATCTATAACAATGTAAGTGCATGAAAAATGTTTGATCACTTACTGAGTTGGCTAAATGGTGTATCCAGATTTTCTAGAGAAGTTAGTGTTTCTGAAACAGTTTTTTAGGAATTAGTGGGTACTGCCTTTCTTTATCCCTACTGCCCAACACTGTATTTATGTCTTACAAGATGGTGGCAACATCAAGTTTTTAAGTTAACCCATTAATTGTAGAATATTCTGTGGAATAGATTCCCAACCAATGCCTCCTATCTGCACATTAGCGTACATATTCATTTCTGGAATGGACTTTTAATATTGTGCTCACTTTCTTTGTACCTTTCCTCTATTTTTATTACTGTTATCTTTTTTTATTATACAGATTGCTTCACATGAGAAGAAGGCTCACGACAATTGGGTATGTATTTTTTAGGCTCTAATTCCTTATTCTCCTAAACCGGTTTTGTCATTCTTATTACAGTTTATATTCAAATAGCAATGAATACAAAATGTTAGTAAATTCACTAGACATAGATGCTTGTTTTTGTGTTGGAGTCTCCACTTAGAAAATTTGTTTTTCAGCAATGGGCTCGGTAGAAAAATCACTGTTTCATTATAAACACTGAGGCCAATAATAAGCCATCCGCTTTTATACCATCCAACCGATAGCAAACGCTAAAGAAAATTCCAGAACCTTAGAAATATTCCAAACTCTTTAAAGGCACAGAACAGGTATCCATCCTCCTCCTCCTCACTTTCTCTAACTACACCCCCATATACTCCAGTCACTGTCTCTCCGCACCTTGCATCGCAACCTTTTAAACTCTCATCCAACTGTATTTCCAGTTCTGGCGACGCCCCAAAAATCGCCCTCCTGTTCTGTACCTCCATGTTCTCTAGCCACCAGTTCACCTTCTCCCTAGTCTCCTGAGTTAACTGGTACTTTCTGAATATCTCTTTCCCATTCGCAAATGAGACCATTTTGACCTCAGAAAAGCCCAATAATGCAGCAGCTCTAGAAATTTAGCTTGTCTTGATGATGATAACATCCCTAAAATCCTCGCCAAGGACCTCAGAGACAGGCATCCTTTTTTTAGCTCTATATGGACATTTTTTATCCTGCATTTAAAGAGCCAGTGTAGTGTATCGAACTCCCCGTCAGAGGTTTTCTTCAGTCCAGTGGCTTGGTTAATGTTGCTTTGGCCAAAACACATAGTAACGTTAAAATTACCTATGGAAAGCTATATTAATAGAAATTGATTAGCGACTGGTTTTTATGATGAGGTTAAAAACAATGAGGGGTTAAAATTATCTTTTGAGTTCAAATCGGTTTACATGTTTCTTGCCCTTGATGGTCCCGTAGGTCCATGGCATTCATCAGGACCAGCTCAAAGCCCTAATTTATAATATAAAGCTATTTTATAGTGTTGATATTTGATATGCTTTACATATTAGTGCAAAACAATATCTCAGATAACTCGCATGAAATTCTGTGGTAAGGTAGCCTAGTGACAAATGTAGAAATACATTAACAACTCATATGGGCATATATTTTCATGGATACAGCATGCAATTCAAAGTATTTTGAAATTGCCTGTTGGCTATTGCACCCATCCACCCAGTAAGGAGCAGGATCCAATGATGGAGCATGCCACTCCGGTGGGTGAGGGTGTCTATATCCTAATAAGGGATGCCCCCAAATTAGGAAATACAACCAACATAGCCTAATTAACCTGTTAATTACAGGCAATTTAAAAACCAGATATAGTTTTGGAATGTCATACCTTGGTTATATGTTTAAAATCTATTAATCACAATCCAAATCAGATAAACAGCTTAATATCGCATCCCCACCGCAGGAGGAATCATTACAAGAAACATATGTTTCTTTTTGCCCATCTTTTTAGATGCTTTACTGACCATTTTCCCCTAATTTTCCCTCAAAATATCCTCCTCCACAGGCTTTTTAGGACCGGCATGTCCTCTCATTCTTGCAGAACTGTCCTGTTCATTCGCTTTTCCTCACTTTACACTTTTGCTATCCGTAGCCTTGTCCCTCATTGAAGGACCAAATAAATCAGAATTGCTGTCCTCTATTGACAAAAATCTTTCCTCATCCACCTGATGGTACCCTGGGTCATACTTGACTAAACTCTCAATAATTGGCACTAAATTATCAAACCTCTCTTGCAACTCAGAAGAAAGCTTATTAGCCACATCATGCACTGCTGCCCTTTTAACTGACACCTCTACCTTATCGGAATTATTTTGCTGCCCCTCTATCGTGAATCACACCTCTACTTGAAACTGACAGGAATAAACTCTGTTTGTTGCTCTACAATGTTCTAATAATATTCCAGAATATGGCAGAATGAATCGTATAAGTCTTTTAGAAGATCCCAATCCTTTAAAATGGCCTCAGTGTCAAATGCGTGAATCCAACTGGAGCCCGAACTGACCAAACATCCACACCTCAGGCACATATGTGCCCCATATTCTTTTTTTTGATAAACATATTTTTATTGTTTTTGATACTACTATAATAAGTTGCATCAAAACCAATCCAAGATCCCAGGTGGGAGTTGAAGTCATCATAAGCATAGCAACAACAGTATGAGGAAACGCATCATTGTGAACATAAGTCTCCGAGGAACATTTATTTTCATGTTGGGGGCATACCCCCCCAGCCCCTTCAAACCATTTGGTCCATATTTTGGCATATTTAGCCGGACATCCCCGTGCTTATACACTGGCTTCTCATGTTGAGCACACCAATCCACCCTTCTCCATTGTGACAACGTCGGGGGGCTTGGGAGATTTCCAGCGAACCATGATGTCCCATTTGGCCACTAGTAATGCTGTCCCCAGTGGCGCCCAATCTGCCTGGGTCCCCCCTACTCCCTCCAGTACCCCCAATAATATTAACAGTGGGGAGAGCTCAGTCTCTAGACCCAGGAGCATAGAAAGTTCGGTGACCACCCTTCTCCAGTACCGGTGTATGTTAATACAAGACCACGTCACTTGGGGAAAAATCAGCAGGAGCTTGGGAGCAGCGAAAACATGAGGGACTGGGAAGTAATCCTTAGCGGTATAACCTGTCAGGGGAGAGATGTGCACAATACAAATAAGAAATCTGAAAGAGACCATTAGTTATAGATTCCATACCTTAGAATTACCCCCAGGCATCAGACTGGATCCGGAGACATTTTTTCTTGGCAGTATCCCTGCACGTCGGTTGGTGGTGTTGGTCGACTCCACGTCCGTTGTTGGCGTCGTGGTCGCCGGGATGACGTTGCAGTGTCTACTTAGACCCCGCCCCTGCGTGCTCACGTCAGTAACTTCTTTTTCCGCGCCAGCCAGCGCAGATCCAGAGAGAGTGTGCCCCTTAGTCACTTTTTTACTAAATCTTTTTCGACTTTTGTCAACCTCTTTTTTTGAGTCTTCGAACTCTGGTAGAACGAGGTATGTCCCATCGTCAGACCGGCTTCAAGCCCTGTGACTCCTGTCACAAGCTGATGTCACTGATCCGCACCTCATGTGCCTTTGGTGCCTGGAGCGCGACCACGATCCGAAGTCGTGCTCAGTCTGCCGGGCCATGAACCCGAAGTCTTTGCGGGAGCGGTCCCGAAAGTTTTTGGAGGCCCGGCAGTCCACTCCGCGCCCCTCGAAAGTCCCCGTCGAGAGGAAGGTCGCGGAGCCATCACCATTCCTCTTCGAAGTCTTCGCACTCCTCCGGTAAGCCGAAGCACAAAAAGAAGGCGAAGAAGCATCGTCGCTCTTCAGCCTCTCCCTGTACGTCGGCCGATGCGACGCAGGACCGTGAGCGTCGTCGCTTTTCGGCTCCTTCCTCGGAGCCCGCTGGGACGGCTAGGCGTTTCCCTCCCTTTCCAGGAGCCGGAGCGTCCCCTGCCCAGCTTCGTCAGTTTTACGAAGCGCTGCACAGCATCTTTGGGCAGCCCGACTCCGCAGGCACGCCTTCGTGCCCCATAGACTCAGTTGGGGGCCCTAGGCCTTAGATGCCGGCGGCTCCGGCCCCGGCGCAGCAGGGTCTCCAAGGATCCGGGCCTGGATCCGAATTGGTGCCGGTCGACCTCACGCTACCTTCCCCGGCGCCGATTCCAGTGGCGTAGACCCCAGGCTCACCCCCGACATGGAGCCGGACGGATGCCGGTACCGGCGCTGGGGGGTACTTTTGTACCGCTGTTCATCCCTGGCGTTCCTTACTGCCTTGAGTGGCAGCCAGAGGAGGGTGAGGAGGACTGGGAGCGGTCTATTGACCCTCTAGCAGACCAACTTGAAGAACCAGACTGGCGAGAGGAGTTGGGTGATGCCAGTGGTCTGGATACTTACCCAGACCTTGGTATGCTTCCCCCCTCCCCCCCCCCCCCACCGTGGCTACGGAGGAGGGAGCTTCCTACGCTGTGGTGTTGCGTAGGGCGGCTGAGGCCTTGAGCTTCCTACGGTGGCTGTCAGGACCGGCTTCAGCCTCTTCGGAGCCCCTGCTGCCTTTTAATGAGGCCCTCACTGACATCCTTCTGGGCACTTGGTCCAAGCTCAGCACAGGGGCTCCTGTGGACAGGATGATTGCCCGACGCCACCGCCCGGCCGACCCACTTTTCCTCTCCCAACACCATACCCCTGAGAGCTTGGTGGTCCAATCCTCATCCTCTAA
Source organism: Calotriton arnoldi (assembly GCA_963921515.1). Classification (NCBI taxonomy): domain Eukaryota; kingdom Metazoa; phylum Chordata; class Amphibia; order Caudata; family Salamandridae; genus Calotriton; species Calotriton arnoldi. The sequence continues at coordinate 1,171,683 of CAWUFW010000009.1, forward strand.
GGGCGCGTTCCCTACTGCTCCCCCAGATATGGAATCCAAGAAGCTGGACTATCTTGGGAAGATGTTTTCTTCCGCCAGCTTAGGACTGCGGTCGGTGAACAACACATGTCTATTGGGCTGTTACACACACACACACAGTGTGGGATACGGTTGCGCAAGTGCTGCCACAGTGCCCGGAGGAGGCCCGGGCCATGCTCACCCGTGCCGTTGCTGAGGGTCGAGACGCAGCAAAGTTCACCATCTGGTGTGGGCTGGATACCGCTGATTTGCTGGGTAGAACGGTTTGTACGTTGGTAGCTTTGACTTCTCTGTGGATGTCCAATCTACCCTTTTGGACATGCCCTTTGATGGCCGTCGACTGTTTGGTGACAAGGCGGACAATGCGCTCGAGCGCTTCAAGGACTCTAGGGCCACGGCCAGATCCTTGGGCCTCGCAGCAACTTTTCTCCCCATGCAGTCTGCCTTTCGCCCCTTTTGTGGCTACGGAAGGGGTGCCCCACCACGTTCCGCCCAGAGCCACGGAGCTGAGCAAGCTACCCAGCCTCTGCGTGGTCCGGGACGTGGGACCCAACATCGTGGGTCTGGGGGCCAGCGGGCCTGCCAGTCCACCAAAGCCCCCCCTGCAACAGCCTCCAAACCTTCCTAGTCCGACCTTCCAGGGCCATCAGTTGCCAGTGGGTGGCAGGATCTGCCATCACCTCCCCCACTGGCACATCACATCGGACAGGTAGGTTTTGGAGATAGTCCGAAGGGGCTACTCCCTCCCCTTCGAGACTACCCAACCCTCCATGCCACCAACACTCAATCGCATGTCGGAGGATCATTTGGCCCTTCTCCGCCAGGAAGTTACAGCTCTCTTGGCCAAGAGAGCTATCGAACGCGTCCCTGTGCCAGAAGTAGGTCATGGTTGCTACTCCCACTACTTCCTGGTATCCAAGAAGGACAAAGGCCTGTGTCCTATCTTAGACCTCAGGGACGTCAACCGCTTCCTCGGGAAGGAGAAGTTCAGGATGTTAACCTTGGCTCAGGTCTTGTCTGCCCCTCGACCCTGGAGACTGGATGGTAGCGTTGGACTTGCAGGACGCTTACTTTCACATCCCCGTCTTGCCTGCCCACCGGCGTTACCTGAGGTTCACGGTAGGCCACGAGCATTTTCAGTTTACCGTGGTCCCCTTTGGCCTTACCAGCTCCCCTCGGGTGTTCACGAAAGTGATGGCGGTGGTCGCAGCTCATCTGCGCAGATCAGGGGTTTCAGTCTTTCCCTATCTCGAAGACTGGCTGAAGGCGTCTCCCACCTCCAGACTACAGCGGACCTCCTGCATTCGCTGGGGTTCACAGTCAATGTGCAGAAGTCGCACCTGATTCCCTCCCAAAAGCTCCTTTTCATCGGAGCAGTTCTGGACACAGCACAGTTTCGGGTCTATCTACCGAGCAGCGAGTCCAGGATATTCGGGCTGTGAAACCGATGTTTCAGCCTCTATCCCGCATTTCGGTGAGAATGACTCTAAGGCTACTGGGCCTCATGGCCTCCTGCATCCTGCTAGTGAATCATGTCAGGTGGCATATGCGGGCTCTGCAGTGGGACTTGAAGTTCCAGAGGGCACAGCATCAGGGGAATCTTTCCGATGTCATCCAGATCTCGAAAGGGACTGCACGTCAGTTGCAGTGGTGGCTCACCAACCAGGATTGGGTCAACGGCAGATCCCTCTCCCTTCCCCAACCAGAGTACACAGTGGTGACAGTTGCGTCACTCCTGGGATGGGGCGGCCACATGGGAGTGGCAGAGATCAGAGGCCTCTGGTCTCCGGCGGAGTCTGGGCTCCACATCAACCTTCTGGAGCTCCAGGCGATCCGTCTTGCACTGAATGCATTTCTTCCTTCTGTCAAAGGAAGAGTAGTGCAGGTGTTCACGGACAACACCACCGCCATGTGGTATTGCAACAAACAGGGTGGGGTGGGGTCGTGGACCCTTTGTCAAGAGGCTCTTCACCTTTGGACATGGCTGGAACATCAGGGCATATCCCTGGGGGTTCAACACCTGGCAGGTTCTCTGAACGCCACGGCGGACGAGCTCGGCCACCGGTGCATGATGGATCACGAATGGCGTCTTCACTCAGAGGTGGTGCAAGGTTTCTTTCAACAGTGGGGAGAGCCTTGGTTAGATCTGTTCGCCACTGAAGAGAACGCGCACTGTCAGCAGTTCTGTGCATTGGAATTTCCAAGGCGACACTCGCTCGCGACGCTTTTCGTCACAAGTGGAGTTGCGACCTCCTGTACACCTTTCAGCCTGTGCCACTTCTGCCCTGCTGAAGAAGATCAAGCGCGACCGGGCCCAAGTCATTCTTGTGGCTCCGGACTGGGCACAACGAGTCTGGTACCCCGAGCTCTTGAGCATGGCCATCGATACTCCGATCAAACTGCCTCTTCAGGAGGATCTTCTGTCGCAGCAGCAGGGGACGGTCCTCCACCCGAACCTGTCCAGCCTCCACCTCCTTGCGTGGAGATTGAGTGGCGCCAGTTGACAGCTTTCAACCTTCCTCCCAAAGTCTGTAATGTCATCTTGGCAGCCAGGCGTCCCTCCACTAAAACGGTATACGCCTGTAGATGGAACAAATTTGTGGCATGGTGCACAGCACAGGCTGTGAATCCCCTTTCTGCCCCTCTTTCAGAGGTTCTCCTCTTCATTCTTTCTTTGGCCCAGCAAGGCTCTGCTCTGAGCACTATTAAGGGCTATATTTCGGCCTTTCTTCGCCTTCCTGATCAGCCTTCTCTTTTCAAGTCCATGATTGTTAACAGATTTCTGAAGGGCATTACTCATCTATTTTCTCCTCCTCCTTTCATAATGCCCCAGTGGGACTTGAATCTTGTCCTCACTTATTTTGTGTGCTCCCTTTAAATCACTACATAATTGTCCTCTTCGTCTCCTTACTTTGAAGACTGCTTTCTTACTTGCCATCACCTCTGCTCGCAGGGTGAGTGAGCTTCAGGCCTTATCTTCCGAACCTCCCTTTCTGACTGTTCATCCGGACAAAGTGGTTCTTCGCACTAGGCCCTCTTTTCTGCCCAAAGTGGTTACCTCTTTCCACATAGGTCAGATCATCACATTGCCCACCTTCTTCCCGCCTCCGCACCCTTCCAAAGAGGAAGGAGAGACTCCACCATCTTGACCCAAAATGTGCGCTGTCCTTCTACCTTGACCGCACTAAAGATTTCTAGGTGGACGATCAACTCTTTGTGGGTTATGTGGGCGCCAAGAAGGGTCGGGCAGTGCACAAGCGTACCATCTCTCGATGGGTTATCCTGTGCATCAAGATCTGTTATTCTTTGGCTAAAAAGGAGCCTCCAGTAGGACTGCGCGCCCACTCTACCAGGGCGACAGCAGCCACTACTGCTTTGGGACGTGGAGTTCCGTTGAATGACATCTGCCAGGCAGCCACGTGGGCATTCCTGCACACGTTTACCAAACATTACTGTCTGGACAGCCAAGTCCGGAGAGACTGCTTTTTCCGCCGTGCTGTTCTCCAGGACTTCCTGGTGTGAACTTGGTTCGCAGACCCACCTCTGGGGTTCGTATTGCTGGGGTATTCTATTCTAAGGTAAGGAATCTATAACTAATGGTCTCTTTCAAATGAATAAGTTATTTACCTTTGGTAACGATGTGTCTGTAAGAGACATACATTAGTTATAGATTCCTTACAACCCCTTCCATTCTCCCCGTTCTGCGAACTGACTTCTAGGGAAAGGGACTCCCTGCCAGGGCCCTAGTTTTGTGCACCAGTGGTCAGTGTCTTGCATGGCTCTGCGCTTCTGGTGTGGAAAGTCGTGTCAGAACTGACGTCAGCACGCAGGGGCGGCGTCTAAGTAGACACCGCGACGTCATCCCGACGACCACTACGCCAACGACGGACGCGGAGTCGACCGATGCCACCTACCGACGCGCAGGGGTACTGCTAAGAAAAAAATTCTCCAGATCCAGTCTGACGCCTGGGGATAATTGTAAGGTAAGGACTCTATAACTAATGTATGTCTCTTACAGATACATCGTTACCGAAGGTAAGTAACTTGTTCGTCTGCACTAGACGCAGCCGCGATGATATGGCAAGTACCTTAGGGGCCATCAAGGCATCTCTCCAATCTGCGTCCTCCAGAGGGCCAAGCCAGCCCTCCCAGCGTGTTTTGAGTGTCATTAAAGTGTCTGGGGCATTAATGATGAGTGTGCAGTATATTTGGGATACTCCCCCCCCCCTTCCCCACCCCCCCTTTTGCCCAGTGCTTCCATTATAATCTTTGCTTTCAATGGGCTGTATTTTAGGACTGAAGTACCTGGGGGAATATGCACTCACAGAACATATTGTAATTGCAAGTATTTATGAAATTACCTTCCAGACAAGGAATATGCTTGTTGGAGCTCTTGAAAGGAAGACATATGGGAACCTTTACAGATATCTCCCAAGAGCATGATACCAATGGCATCCCAGCAGCTATACCCTTCCAGGGATGCCGTCTCCTTCAACTATGTGCCATGACACACGGGAGTGTGCTGTGTAAGTTTGGACCACCATCCCATGTGTCGATGGGTTGCCTTCCACCCTCCAAACACCAGCCGGGTCACCTCAGGAAGCATGGAGGGAACCATGTCCCCGTAGAACATTGCGAGGATTTTGGAGAAACCCAGTCTGCTAAGTTCTTGTTCAAAAGCTGGGTCAGACCATCCGCCACTAAGCCAGTCGTTAATGACCAGTAAGTGAGACCCCAGGTATTACAAATATAGGTTGGACATACCCAAGCCACCGTCATAAGGGGTACGCTCCCAGGTCCCAAACGCCAGTCGTGGTTGTGAGTTGTGCCATAGGAATGCAGTCATCATCGAATCAATCTCACAAAACCAACGACGAGGAATCAGGTGGGGGAAATGTTTTTCAAAGTTTAAAGGAATCTTGGTAATACTATTTTGTATAATGCAATTCTCCCCATGACATTTAATGGGAGTGTTTACCATCTTTTAAGATCCTCCTTAACCTTGCGAACAAGAGGGGTAATACTGAGGGACCACATCAGTTGTGGCTTCAGAGCCATCCGTATACCCAAATAACGAAGGCTGAGGCGGTGTTTAGGGATGGTCTGCCAGTCTGTACAGACCCACGAGGGCGCCAGTGGGACCAACACCGATTTGGCAGGATTGAAATCTAGCAAAGAGTTGTAGGATCCGAAGACATCGGGGCCACTGGAGGCCGGGTCTGCCAGATATAAAAGAGCATCGTCCGCATACAAGGCAGTGCTGTCCTCATGTCCCTGGGTCCATTCCCATCCCCAAACCAGTGCGTTGCAACGTAGAAGTCTTGCTTAGGTGTTCAGTAGCTATCACGAAAAGGAGGGGGTGACAAGGAACATCCCTAACGGGTTCCTCGTCGTATGGTGAATTCATCAGAGACCACTCTGTTGATCTGTACTCTGGCAGTGGGGGTTGGAATAGAGAATCCGAACCAGGCTGCGGAACCGATGTCCAAAGCCCGCCCTTTCAAGTACTTTAGTCAAATACCCTATGTCAACGGTATCATATGCTTTTTCGAAATCTATTAAAAACCGCCAGTGGGTGCGGCAGGAGGTGGCGGTGCGCAAAGGCCATGTAGAGATGCCTTATGCAGTCCCTCGGTCTCCTAGCAGGCATGAAGCCGCATTGATCTGGGTGAATAAATGACCTTTTCAGAGTCGCGAGGCAAGATTCGCTGTGAAGATTTTTACCTCCCCATTGATAAGAGAGATAGGACTGTAGTCAGCACAAGAAACCGAAGGAGGGTGTGTTTTAGGTATGACCACAATCGTAGCCCGATCCAACTCCCCAGGAAAAGACCCTACCTCAGTCGCCTCTTTGTAAAGGTTTAGGAGGTGAGGGTCAAGGATGTATCGATATTTGGCGTAAAATTCAGTAGGGTACCCATCAGGGCCAGGTGTTTTGCCTGCCGCCATCGACTATATGGCATCACCTATCTCTTCTAATGTAATGGGCTTGTCTAGCTCACGGCTTTCAGTATCTGAGAGGCGAGGCAGCAGCACCTCATCAAGGAAAGGCGCCTCCACTTTCCTTCCGGGCATGGAGAGGGCGCATAAAGCGACATATAGTAATCTGCAAAAGCTTGGGCGATGGCGGGGGAGGTACGATGGATGAGGCCATCATCAATGATCTCCGGGATAGACCTACTTGCCAAGGGCCGGGATCCCAGCCAGTACAGTAACTTCCCATTTTTATCTCCCCAGCAGTAAACCTGTGCCATGGATGCATGCCAGATGTGTTTTGCTGCTTCTAAGGATAGAAGTCTAATCTCATCTTGAACCAATGCCACTTGCCTAGTGGTGTCGTCAGTTGACCTAGTAGCAAGCTGCCTTTCCAATTGAAAGCCTTTGGTTTCCAGTTGTGTTACACAATGTTAAGCTGGAAATAGCATCTAACTTCTTGTCCTCCTGCGTGAGCGTATGCGTTGTCTTGGAGATACCAGGCATTAATCTGACACGTTTGGCACTAGGGTCACCGATTTGGAGCAGCAACGGGGCATGATCAGAAATCCCACTGGGAAGTATCTGGACATGAGACACTAGAAGAGCATCTGGAGCTGGCATAAAAATCATGTCCATAAGCTCATCATGGGGTGTGCGACAAAAGTGTGTGTGTACTGTCGCTGCAGAGGGTTTCAGATCTTCCTCATCACAGAGAACCAATGTGGTTGCCCGTTTTTGCAGTGGTCCGGCTCGAGTACATCAGTTTTCTGAAATGGGGCAATGGAATCCATTGGGGGATCAAGGACCGCGTTAAAGTAATCTCCTATGAGGGTTGACCTAGGTGATAATTGAGCCACCATGTCGAGGAGAGGGGTCAGGAAGGAGTCCAATGCCGCTGGAGGAGCATAAATACATAAGTGATTTATTGAGCGGTCTTCTATAAAGCCTGCGAGAGCAAGATACCGGCCCGGGGGGTCGGATTGGGTTCGGGTCACCACCATGAGAATGGAGGGCCGTAAGAGGATTGCCAAACCCTGAGGCCCCCTGGCAAACCCAGCATGGTGGACCCTATTGTGCCCCTGCCGTGCAAAAAAAGAACATTTGGTACCCATGAGGTGGGTCTCTTGGGGCATCAAGATAGAGGGAAGGAAGCTCTGAGTATATCCTAACACTGCGGACCGCGCTTGATCTTGTCGAGGAGACCATTAACATTGCAACACAACACTATTTGGAGTCATGGTGGTTTCAAAGAAGTAGGATCTACCTTCATGGATAACATTAAGTCGTGCTCGGAACAGAAGCATGTAGGACATCTGGAGATCTCTGAGCTTGTTTGACGGCTTCATATGATCTGCGTTTTGCTTGGACCTCCCGGGTGTAGTCTCAAAGGATTAATATTTTGGAATTTTGATAATGGAGATCTTTGTGGGTTCTGGCTTCTCTCAGGATACAGTCCCTGTCCCTGAAGTTGAGGAATTTCGCTATCATGGGCTGTCGCTGTGCACCCGGAGGAGGTTTAGGGGCAAGCGAAGAGGATGTGGCCTAACGGGTAGAGCAGTTGACCTTGAAGCTGGGGAACTTGGTTCTAGTCTCGGCAGGGGCGCTCAAGTTTCTGTGATTCTGGGCAAATCCCTTAATCTCACAGTGCCTAGCAAAATGAATGTGTCCGTCTGTAACGCAACTGGTGCTCATATAAAGCGCTCGGATGCCTTCAGGTCAAGTTCATGCTATATAAACTAAAAAAAAAAAAATAGCGACCTGTGGGCCTGCTTCACTACAAACAAGGGGGAAAGTTTGTCCTTCGGCATCCAGGATTTAAACCAATCTTCCAAAAATGCAGCCGGCTCGGAGCGCTCCACGTCTTCAGGGAAACCCACAAAGCGCAAGTTATTGCGTCTGGATCGATTTTCGGCGTCCTAGGCGTCATGATGTTCACCTGTGTTGGTAAGGAGGTGGGCCACTTTGGCTTTGAGGTCAGCGACCTCATCTTCCACGGTGGAGAGCCGTCCCTCTGCTTCTGCAATACTGCCAGTAGCGTTCCGTAGATCTTGGCGGAGGAGAGCTACGTCTACGCGGACTTCCCCAATCTTGGTTTCAACTACAGCCTGTGAAGTATTTATGGCCTGGAGAATCTTGTCCAGGCTGCCCTCGATTGTTGGGCCCTTGTCTGGCATCTCTCCTCCAGCTTTAGTCGGAGTGATGTATTGATCAATACGCGGCTGGGAGGGGGGCAGCTTTGTGGGCTTATGTTTCCCCATCTTCTCAAGAAATAGGGCAGCGGTCCAGTCCAGAACTCAGCCCACTTACCAGGAATTCGCAGCAGCACGAGCAGCCAAGCATTCATCCCTCCTTCCACGCCAGGCAGAAATGGCATAACATCAAAGGAGGAGCCAGATCCCCAGGAGCAGAAGGAGCAGGTGCCCAATAAGTCACTGCACAACAAGTTGGTTAGCGATTCAGTGAAGGATAGCCCTGATGGGTTGTTCCATGCAGCCCCAGAAATTGAGGATTTAATGTTGCAATATTAGGGCAGTTAACCCCGGCCTCAGAATCCACTGGAGAAGAGAGCGAGAGAGCCCCGGGCCCCAAGGAGATCCCGGGCCACGGGGCAACAGCCCCTCCGCACCTCTAAATCAGGTCGCTCAGGCAGACACTTCACAGTAGATATAGAAAAAAGTAGGGCGTCAGCAATCCTGCCCTTAGGAACCGGTTTCACCACAAGCAGTCTAGGCCTGGAGGGGTCAGAGATGCAGGCAGGAGGGACCTACTCCAGGCCGTAGCGAACCAGAGGCTGCAGCTCCTCTGTCTCGGGTGATACGCCCTCTAGGAGTGAAGGCTTAGAGGAGTGCAGTGTCTATGGCGGCAGCAGTTGTGGGCATGAAGAGTAGTTCTACTTTAGGGCCGGCCCGTATTCCCTCACGCGGTTTCTCGGGGGGTCGGCACAGCCCCGTGTATTCAATGAAGGCCATCCCTCACCAGTGGATGGCGGATCGAGGGATCCGGGATCTGCGATTGCAGCTTGGAGAGAGCTCGGGTTAGGTCAGGCGTTTCCCGCTGATGGTGGCAGTCCGTGAGGAGCAGCCCCGGGCGGCGCAGGCCCGCAAAGGTGCACTAGGCCCACACGAACTTCCCCACTGGGGCTGCAGTCACTCACCTGGGGCTTGTGTGCGGCGTTGCAGCGATGCAGTCGGCACTTCCTCGGCCCCCACGCCTGGTCACAGGTTATGGCTTCCTATCCCTTGGTTCGCCGTGTCCATTCACAGTAACGACTGGAGAGCTCATATTGCGGAATGCAACCGCCCGCAGCGCTAAAGCCAGTAATCTCGGCACTGTACGTGCCAACTAATGGCGCCAACTGGTGGAGGCAGCTGCGAGGGACAGTTGCAGCCCTCTGCTCGCTCGGATGATGCCGGGGTCCGCTGTCATTGAGGAAGATGACGGAGGGGTCCGGAGCACCTTTAGAGTGCGACCGCCATCTTGACGCCTCAAGCCACGCCTCCGTGCCCCATCTTCTTAACGAGTGTCATGCCCCCTTTGAACTTCTTGCTGTACAAAGAAAATGACTTGTTTCGTGCAGCACCCTTGCACGCACACTGCTGTCCACCTTCACGGCTTGAGGAGTAAACCAAATGTCCATTGACCGGCCAACACAACTGTCTTATTGAAAACACCACAGCCTTGTAAAATGAGCCCTTTCACACTTTATAGATTAAAAGAAAAACAAATTGCCTAAGTGCCACGTCATTGACACACACACACACACATTTTACTGCTATTCTATGATCCCCCTTACCAAACAAAATCAAAGAACTAAGCCTACGATCTCAAACACGCTCTTAAAGCAAAGGCTTCCCAGCTAAACTAGCTTACTCCCTGCGACTACTAATCAATCATTCCACAAAGCAGACATCCATTTTCCTCGCAGCGCTCAAACTACTTATCTGATAATGAGCAGCAATAAAGAAGTAATGTGGAAGCATATGCTGTGATTTTAAAGAGTTTGCATGTTCTTAAGGTTCTGGAAATGTCTAATGTGTTTGCTGTTTCATGGGCACAATAAAAGAGGATGGTATAATATCGGCCTCCATGCCTTGCCATAAAATTTAAGACTAATTAAGAGGAAGGCAGATGCATTGTTGAGAAACTTCTCATATGATTTCTTTCTTGTAGTTAATTGCACGTAGTGCGGAAAGGACTTTGTCTGAAGAGAAGAGGGAGTCTGCCAACCTGCGACAAAAGTAGGTACATAGTTATTTTCAAAACATCCTTGCTCATTGTAATGCCTTTTTGATATTGACCATGGGTGTTTTATCAGACTCATAGACCTTGCTTTTCGCTAAAAGTGGAGTGTTTGTGAATAGTCTTAAGGGTAGCTTAATCATGTTAATATAGTTGTGAGAAAATTTATTTTGAAGAGAAATATGCCCACTCATTCAAGGGACTCCACAATGCACCACTATAAGGCACTAGGGGAATTATAATTATGGAAAGGACAACATTGGTATCTCTGGAATTTCATGAGCTCCAAAACATTTGGCAAAGTGCCCCGGATTCTGTTTACTGAATTTAAGATGTCCCTTATCTTCCTACTTATGGAGAAGAACCCTAGTGAATGAGCTGTGCCAACTCTGAACATCTAAGCGTCTTCAAATTATGTTTACAGATGTTGGCCTATAAGCAGTCCAGCACCAAACTGGACATACTTTTAGAAGCCATAATGGCCACTTGCAGGTAACCGTTAAAAATCATGTGGGGAGTGGGATTGGTAATTTCAAGGAATCATATGCACATAGTGTCCCTATGGATTCCTCAAAAGATGTTTTCTTTTAATAGTACCCTTTGTGCCCTTATTGATTCTAACACAAATGTTCACTAGTAAAGGCGAATTATCTCCTATGCTAGTTATTCTAAAAGTACAGACTGATGTAGTGGAGCTCCTCCGGGGTGAGCAGTCCATCGTATGGTGAAGGATAAGACCTTGTTTTTTATTTTAGGAAGTTGAACAGTCCGAGAAAGGAAGCATCAGCTAAATACAGCTCAAAGACAGAAAAACTTCTGCAAGATTCAGCTTGATAGTGATTGGATTATCCTGAAACTTTACTGGTGGTGTAGGAAGCTCGGTCTCTGTAAAAGGAAGCTGCAGGATCTGGCTTGGAAGCCAGTCGGGCTGAACCAACAAGTGGGCTCAGGCCTTGTGATGCTCGGGTACGAGGGGACACCTTTGGTCCTCTTCTCCAAGGACCAGGGGTGCAGAGGTGACTTTGGCCGTCGGGTTTCTCTTACCGGAGCAGTCCCATTCGAGGGGGGCTGCGGGCAGAGGCTGCAGGCGTTGTCGGGGAGTCTGGGAGGGGTGAAATCACAATAGACTCGAGGGCTGGGGGACCTTGTTGACACTGGTGGCCCAATTCAACTCGGGCTGGAGGCGACGGGTGCAGTGGTTGCTTCAGGTGTCTGGATTTGGTGGTTCTGGAGGCCTCAAAGTCTTTTCTTTTGGAGTATCTTAAGAACAGTTCCGCTGTCACAGGAGGTCGTAAGTCTTTTTCGAAGGCAGTCAGTCCTCCCAGGTTTCTGAGTCAACAGCTGCAGTACGAGTCAACTTTGGCTGTGTTTTCGATGAGGTCTGCAGACAGGCCAGCGGGGCTGGGGCAAAGTCAGGTGCTCTCTTTAGTCATCTTCTGCTTTTGTGGCTCTTCTGTGTGCTCTCTCTTCTTAGGTCATCAAGATCTGCTTCTCTGGTGCCAGGGACTCTCCTAAATACTGAATTTAGGGGCGTTAGAGGAGTGTAGGGCAGTAGCCAATGCGCTACTGACCCTTGGGGTCACTACGCACCCTATATGACCACTTCCTGTGGGAAATGGGTGTAACCCTGTCCAGGAATACCTAATTATGCCATCTCAAAGATGGCTACCTGTAAACATGAAATTTCAGCTCGCCTACCTGACAAGCTAATTTTCCTGCCTGTCCAGGTGCCAAGTGGGCTCTCCTGTGAGGGTCGCCAGATTCGCATTCCAAAGACGGTAGCTCTTTTGAAACTCGCCACCCCAAGAAGGCTAATTAGCAGGTCATCCTGTGGGAAGTGGTGTTACACCCTCTTTCTTTCCGGGCAGGCTTTTGTTCCTGACCTCCTGAGAGCAAAAGGCTCCCACCTTAGGAGGTCAGAAACTTGTCTCAGGTGGCAGGCTGGCAGAATCCAGTCAGCAACCCCACCAGAGGCTGGTAGGTTTTCTGGGGGCACCTCTATGGTGTCCTCTGAGTGCATGTTTTGATAAATCCAACACTGGCATCAGTGTGGGTTTATCAAGACGAGATGTTTGGTGTCAAACATCCCTATTTTCAGTGAAGCCATCATTTAGCTGGGGAACTCCTTTTCAATTGTGTCCAGTACATGGTTAAAAAAGGCTTCCTTGGTCACTTGACTGGCAGCAAAAGAGCTGACAAGCACTGGGGCATATCTGCTCATGCAGATATGTCCTCACAGCTAATATTAACCCTTAGGGTTGTCAGGCCTGCTGTTGGGGTGACTTACAAATATCTTATGCAGTGGTAGAGGACATGGCACTCGGGGATGTGTGACATGTTGTGTTTTCACTTTTGTCTGCACCAAGACATGCAATGGCAGTCTTGCATGTGCTTGGTGAGGGGTCCCTTAGGGTGGCACAATTCGTGCTGCAGCCCTTAGGGACCCTGTTTAGTTCCTCAGGCTCTAGGTACCAGGGTACCATTTACTAGAGGGTTCTAAAGATTTTGCAATTGGGGAACAATTGTACATTTTTAGGGAAAGAGCACTGGTACTGGGGACCTGATTAGCAGGAACCCAGTACACTTCAGTCAAAGTTGCATCAAATACCAGGCAGAAAGTGGGGACGTACTGCAACAAGAACCAAACTCCCTACACCTTTAATTTGGTTTCTTCCCAACTGCTTAGAGTTCCCTTTTCCTGCTTCATTTGTAAGCCAAAGAGAAACTTGTGTAGTACTGGTGGAGGAGGAGTGGATGGAAGTAAAAAGTGCTCCACATCTTTCAGAAAGCTCTTTAAATCTCGGAAACCTGAACTGAGACTAAATGAAGGCCCATTCGAACCTCTGTCCCACACTGTCGTTCCCCTGCAGTACTATCTCTGTTCTGCATCTTGTACTGCATACATGAGCCTAGCAAAGCAATGTATGGACATTCTAGGGGTATAGAAAACCAATTGTTTAGTTGATATTCATTTGACTTTTCCCCACTTCTGCTACCTTTGCCCATCGCAAACTGGGAATGTAACCTCCTACTGTAAAATACTGTTACTTACCTGTTATACTGGTACTGCAACATGGTGTATTTCGCAGACTCTCAGACAGCTGTTAAAACTGCCCGAGGCTGGAAAGACAATTAGCTGTTCCCAAAATATCTGTGCAATGGATCCGACGGTGGTGTCTAGTCCAAAAATAATCCTTTTTTTTTTCTCTGACATCTGTTTTAGATTCTAGATCCTCCCTCTCACAATGCCCTCAAATTGTTTTTCACTTTTAAGACTAGAATTGCAGACTACTCCAGATCTAGCCACAGAGCAGCACAATAGTCAAACATTCAAGTCTATGAAAGGTACTAATGCAAATAAATGAGTAACTAATACTTTATTGCCTATTCTTTTGTTGGTGTTATTAGCTGTTACTAATTTGCAGAACAGACGCTCAAATAGAAAGTCATAATGTGTATTCTTTTTCTTTTGAAAGATTGATTGAAGTAAACCAAAAAATCGCTATGCTTCAGAGACCGTCACTAGTAAAGCCAACACCTGGGAGACCCGAATATCAAATGCCTGGACAGAGAGGTAGGAATTAAATATGTTGTTCTATATTTGTTTCCGTAGGTGTCTGGATGCAGCATGTCTTCCTGTTCAGAGTATGTTCTCAGTCCCACCAGCTCTCATTCCTTTTGTAACATTTTATTCTCCAGTGCTTCAACCATGTCAGTTTTTTGCTAAGACCATGGCAACCTCTCCTGTCTAGTGTTAGACTGGCTGCCATCCTTATATTCTCATTTGACACAGGCCTGTCTTTTGAACTCCAAAACATGCTTTCACTCAAACCATATACTAGAATTTGTTACTACTCCGTTAATTCATGCTTCTTTTTTTTGTCCCAGATGGCATGGCCTTGTCCTTGCAGAGGTCAGATCCCCTCTCTGAGATCACTACTAACCTGTGAAACTCGCTCCTTATCATTCTGAGAAGACCACTCTCTCCCAAAACCTTTGAAGATACAACATTTTCCAGAAAGAAGTAGCCTATCTTCGTCTATAGGGTGCCATTACACTGCATTATTAGCGTGCACCTATCCTTAAAACCCACAACCTTACCATAATTTTCAGTGTTCCTCATCTGCCATGAAACTTTGTCTATTATTTACATGTTTTACATGTTTTGTTCCCGAACAATTATTCATATTCAGGAATCCACAAATTTCGGAACACCAGCATTGCCCCGCTTGTGCGTGTAAAAACGCTGCGCCACTTGTGTGGTTGGGCCTCCTATAATTGTTTGACTCCCTCACATCATCTGCGGGTAGACATCTTTAGCATCTAAGTTGGAGGGGATAGCTATTAAACTTTAGAGTAATCAAGATGGTTTTCATTGCATCCTCTTGCCAGTGAGAGCCAGGACTTAAAGTTAATTACCTGCTGTTCTTGAGTTTATTGCTACCGTTTTGATAAGTGATTTATTGTAATTAACGTCTTAAATTTGTAAACTTTTTTTAATGGATAAAAACAAAGTGTTTTATATTTTGCTAAGGTCCCCGGAGCAGAGATGGCTCTTTTGGGCCCTCTCCTGTGAGTGGGGGTGCACCGTCGCCACCACTCATGATGGAAGTTTCTGGTCGTCCCTCTTCTACAAACCTTAACCGGGGAAGGGAAGCTCCAAGAGGTGAGTTGAACTAGTATGCATTTTTATGGTTGGTGTCAGCAAAAGGAACTGTAGATGTAGATTTATATATGGGGCAAAGTTCTCAGAATCTAGCAAGGGATGCTTAGACCATGCTCACAAGATACAAGTGATGTGTTTTTTGTTACTATAGCAACATTTCTAATATTTTTATACTGAAAACTTTAATGTCTAGCAATCCTGTCTTGCATTGTACTCAAAACACTGCAACAACAAAACTTCATAAATTATGTATAAATGCAGCTACTTTACTAGAGTGGCTCCTTGTGTTAATCAGTATAGATTTTCTTTCCTATCTATTAAACTAAAATATTATACCATTACTACTAAAAGCTTTTCTTAGTCTACTTAAGCTTGAATATTACAGACCAGTAATAAAGATGTCTATCCTCCCAGAAATCATTGATGTGGCTGAAATGTAGAACTGCAAGCCTGTCTTGAACTCGGTCATTATTTAAATAGGATTCTGACCCAGTTGCATAACTGGAATTGTGTTATGTGAAAACTGCTTGTTATTCTAGGCACAGCCACCAGTGAAGACTGTTTTTTCCAGACATGCTGTCTTGTCGAGGGTGTTGCTCTGCAGACATCTTCTGCATATCCAGGTAGAAGCCGACTTGCTTCTTGCAAACAGTGAGGTGGAAGTAAGGTGCCTTATCAAGAGCACAGACCAGGATTGTACCCCAGGGCTTTCCTATTGGATAAAAAAGGGTCAAAAGGAAAACATTTATTATTTTACGCTTAATGTGCCTGAACAAATTCATTTTCAAAGAGAGGTGGTAGGGGGCAGAGGAAAACCATCAGTGTCATATCAACACAGAGGAAGAAGACAATCTGTGAGGAAACGACAGAGTACAGTCCAACATTGATTGTCCAAAATGATCGTTTGTCATTCTGCACTTTCTGTTTTGGTCCTATAAGTGTAGCACGAAACACGTGCTGGAGGGAGATTGAGGACTAGTTATGAAGGACAGACTAGATTTTAGAGGGGAAACTCAGTAGACTGCCTCCCCCCAGGGGTACATGTAAAAGAAACTTGTAACAATCAGTAGCCTGCAATTACCGGTCATCCATAGCCTTGATACACAGGAACGGCAGTCATCCTTGGCCATCAGCAAAGCCTAATGTGAGAAAGTGCCCTCTTTCTTGCATGGTAGGCCCCCACTTTTTGCTGAATTGCTGATGTGCTTTGACTGAGTGTGCCCTCGGCTCCTGCCAATCAGGTACCCAGGGCCTGTGTTCCTTCCCTTAACTGCATTGAAGCCTAAACCCAATTGGCATCTCTGGCCACAGGTAGGCCCCTGGTAAATGGTACCACAGGTACCCAGGGCACTGTGACCAGAGAAGGCCTCCAAGGGCTGCAGCACTTATTGTGCCACCCTTAGAGGCCCTGTACCCTGACACTCACACTCTGCCTTTGCAGACTGCATGTCTTGGTGCAAAACAAAGTGAAGAGTCGACATGGCACACATCCCTGTGTGCCATGCCCACAAACCACTGCCCTGGCATACATCAGTCACCCCTCTAGCTGGGTGCCCTATGCCAGTGGTGAGGGTACAGGTGCATGAGCCCTCTACCCCTACAGTACCCAGGTCCATTCCCGGGCACTGTAAGTGCAGTGCTGCCATTAAGAGTATATGGTGCTAGGAGTTGGTCATTACGAACTCCACAGCACCATAATGGCTACACTGAAGACTGGGAAGTTTGGTATCAAACTTCTCAGCACATTAAACCCACACTGATGCCAGTGTGGGATTTAATGTAAAATGCACAACAGAGGGCATCTTAGAGATGCCCCTGAAACTCGACCAACTCCCAGTGACCTGACTGAGTGGCTGCCGAGGCTGCCACCACCAGACATGTTTCTGGACCCCTGGGTCGGGAGCTTGCCGCTCTCGGGGCCTGAAACAATGCACATCCTGGGACGAGGTGCCAAGCCTCCTCCCCAGGATGGGCAGGGTTCACGAAGGAGAAGCTTCAAAGGCATACCGCCTTTGTGAGCCTCTCCAGACCACTTGCTGTACTCAGCAACTGGTCCCCACTGGTTCTACCCCCCACTTTTGGCGGGAGAATCGGCGGGAAAAACCAGTGAGGAAGAGAGGTGTGCCCACGTCTGCCAACTCCACCCCTAAGGTGGGGGAGGCGAGGTGAAGCACAACCTTGAGTCCCCGCCATCTTGAGGATGGGGGGGACCCAGCCAACCAAGGACAGGCTCCTGCCCCCCTCCCACTGGAGAGTGGCAGAGTAGGGGGTGTACCCACCCCAGGGAAGGGACCCATTGGTCCCTGCCCTTTTCCTACCTATAACGCCCCTAAATTCAGTATTTAGGGGCACCCTGAACCTTCCTTCCTCAGATCCAGCAACAACAAGAAAAGGAAGAAGGACGAGTAGCCGTGCAGAGCTAACAAGAGGACGACGCCCACTGACTTGGCCCCAGCCCTACAGGCCTGTCTCCCCTCGAACCTGCTCCTGCAAAACCCCGGCGTGTCCAGCGGCCAGCAACCTCAAAAACCCCGGAGGACCTGCCTGCCTTCACTTTCCAAGCTGTTTCTCCCGTGAACACCGGACGTGTTTGAACTGCAGCTTCTGATGCCAGCCAGGAACCGCGAATCCCGCACACTCTGCACCCGCCGAATCCGGCCCGAGCTCGAGTGGGCAAATACACAGAGGAGGTCCCCCCGGCGATCCTGACCCGAAATACGGCGACCCCTGACCTGCCTCAAGCCTGACGACGCCTGCAGCCTCAATCCAGAGGACCCCCCCTACCGCGACCAGAGCGGGTAAGAAAATCCGACGTCCCAAGGCACCCATGCACCCGACGCCCCAAGGCCTTGTGTGCCCAAACCAACGGTGCCTAACCAACCCTCTACATCCCAACTTACCCCTCGAAGTGGTGGTTACTCCTGGAAGGTCCTCGTCCTCGAGCCTGCAGTGTTTCTTTGTCCCGGAGAATCTCCATTGAAATCAACAGGGCACCCGACCTCAAAACAACACCCTGCACCCGGCTGCCCCAGTGCCGCTGAGGGTGCCCCTTTGGTGCTAACTTGGTCCCCAACGTGCCCTGAGCTTAACCCTAGGAGCTTTGCTCCCACAACCCCGTGGCCTGCTTGCCAGCAGCCACCAACCGGAGTCCCCCTATCCTCCATAGGATAACATTGGGCCTCAACACTCTGCACCCGGCCGCCCTAGTGCCGCTGAGGGTGCAACAACAGTGCATCACTGACCCTGGGAGACCCTTGAGTCTAACCCCAGAACCCTAACTCAAAAGACCGATTGCTTACCTCAAAACCGATAACTCATTTTTCCTCATAGGATAACATTGACACTTTTTCTTCCAAAAAGTGTCGACTTTTGAAAACTGCAAATATTCCTTAAAAATCAGCCGAATAACCAAAACGCATTTTCTCAACTGTTTTCAGGAAATGTCCCAGTGCTGAATCTAGGATCCAGCACTGAGTAAGAACAAGTATCGATAACCTAACTTACCTGCTAAGTGAATTTCCTCCCATAGGATAACGTTGGTGATTCTATGTGAAAAAGTTTTTAAGTGTCAACTTTTGAAATGCAATAATATTCTTTAAAAATCGTACCTTTAACCAAAACGCATTTACTCACCTGTTTTCAGGAAATGTCCCAGGGCTGAATCTAGGATCCAGTCCTGTTAGCAAAAGTAATCTGAAAAGTAATTAACTGCATTTTACTTAAAAGCCCATTCAATTGAATGTACTATACCTGCAATGTGTTGCAAACTGCTTACTTAAAACTGTAACCAGAACCAGTACAAGTTACACTGCAATTTTGAACTGTGTTCATACAAGTAATTTACTACTGAAAAGTATTTTTATGCTTACCTGTGCCAGGCTTGCTTGGTTCTAGAAATAAAACAGTATATTTTTTTATACAAAACAATTGGCCTAGAGTTCAGTTCTTGAGTGTGTGGATTCATTTGCTGACTGAGTGTGTACATCAAATGCTTTACACTGTCCTCTGATACTGCCTTACTGCTCGACCAAGCTACCACTTTAGAGAGTAAGGTTCTATCTAACTTTAACCTCTGCCAAACCTCTGAGACCCTTGGACTCTATACACACTGTACCTCACTTTGGTGCAGTATATATAGAGCCAGTTTCTTACACCTAAGCTTTGCTATCGAACACCACTTACATTGTGCATACCTCGAGTAACCTTAAAGATTGTGCAGTCCTCTGGAGGAAAGTGCAGGGCAAGCCAGAACAGCAATTATGCTTAGGTTTTCTATCTATACATGCATGTCTCCAAGCCCCCAGTTTTAAGGATGATGTTCACCTGTTCCTATGGAAGAGAGAATTCAGATTGTGACAAGGTTAGAAGATTCTGTTGATACAGTTACATGAATAGATCACGTGTGTTGTAGTTGAGAACTGAAGTTTATAAAACAAAACATTTTGATTCCAAGATTTTTCTCCTAATTCCAAGGGGTTTTCTACTGCTTGTTACTTTTATGAATAGCTTCTTAAGAAAAGCATTATTAGACATGAGTAAAATTAAAATGTTTCTGCACATTTTCAAAATATGAACTCCTGAAAACCTAATAATTTTGTCATTATTCTATTCAGGTGGCATGGATGTCAATTCAGGTCCAAGACCACCCCAGGAAATTTCTGGAAGGATGTCGGCTCCTGGTAAGTAGCACAGGGATAAGATCTGTGACCATCTAGCCTACAGTAGTTGGGTTACTCAAGTAAAGTTGCCTGTTCTTGTGTGTTAAGGCACATAAAGAAATGGACAAATTGAATTGCCTTCATAGTCTGTAACTGATTTCTCTTATCTGAAAGAGACACGTTAGTGACAGATTCCTTACCTTAGAATATCCCCAGGCGTCGGGCTGGATCCGGAAAGTTTTTGCGTAGCAGTACCCTTGCGCGTCGGTAGGCGGCGTCGTGCGGCTCCGCGTCCGTCGTCGGCGTCGTGATCGCCGGGATGACGTCGCGGGCAGTACTTGGACGCCGCCCCTGCGCGCTGACGTCAGTTCTTCTTTTCCGCGCCAGCAAGCGCAGATCCGGGAAGAGCAGTGCCCTGGTCATTTTTGACCATACTTCTTGGTGAATTTTTCACTGTTTTTCCATCTTTCAAGGTGTCGTAGGGATGCCCGGCTTCAAGCGATGCGGCGCCTGTGCGCGGATGATGTCCGTCACCGACCCGCATTGGGAGTGTCTCTTCTGCCTCGGCCGAGGCCACGACACGGAGTCTTGTACCGACTGCCAGGCCCTCCACCCGAAAGCTTTGCGAGAGCGGTCTCGAAAGCTCCTCGAGGCCCGGCATTCGGCTCCGCGGAAGCCCCGGTCGCGTGAGAGGTCCAGGGGTCGATCGCGGAGTCCACACCGGTCGTCGGCGTCGAGTCTTCTTCGTCCGGTAAGTCGAAGCACAAAAGTCCAAAAGCATCATCGCTCTAGGACTTCGCCTCGCCGGTCTCGCGACTCGGCTGAGGCCCCTCCCGGCACCGTCCCCGCGGCCCCGGACATGCCTGTGGAGTCGCCCCCGCCTTACCCGCCCTTCCCGGGTTCGGGAGCGGATCCGGCCAAAGTACAGGAATTCCTGTCGGCCATGGCCCGCCTCTTCGGGCCTTCAGGCCCCTCCGGTGCGCCTTCGGGCCCCGCGGGCCCTGATGGGGTTGCTCCGGCGTCGCCGACGGCTCCGGCCCCGGCGTCGCCCGTGCCTCCAGCCTCGATCCCGGCTCCGGCTTCGGCCCCGGCCTCGATCCCGGCTCCACAAACCCCATCGACGCCGGTCGACCTAACGACACCTCCGCCGGCGCCGATGTCTCCGGTGCCGTTCTCGGCGCCGCCCTGGGCTTGGGTCCCAACTGTCCCTCCTCCTCCTTATTTTGAACCAGAGGAGGACCAGTTGGACTGGGAGGGGTCTGATGACCCTCTGACACAACACTGTCAGTACGATCAGGACTGGACAGAGAGTCTAGGGAGGCCAGTGGTCTGGATACTTCCCTGACACTGGCATGCTGTCTCCTCCCGTGGCTACGGAGGAGGGAGCCAATTTGGTACGGTGTTGCGTAGGGCAGCTGGGGCCTTACGTCACCAACTTCCTACTTTGACGGTCAAGCCTAACATCTTGACAGAGGTGCTTCAGCCGGCAGCCTCCTCTGCGGAGACTGTGCTGCCGTTTAACGACGCCCTCACTGACGTTCTTTTGGGCGCCTGGTCCAAGCCCAACACAGGGGCTCCTGTGGATCGGAACGTGTCACGACCCCATCGCCCAGCTCCGGGCGACCCCCTGTTTCTCTCTGTCCACCCCAATCCTGAGAGCTTGGTTGTCCAAGCCTCCGCTTCCCAAACCGCCTTCCCTACCGCTCCTCCGGATAGGGAATCCAAACGCCTGGATCAGTTTGGGAAGAAGGGTTTTTCTTCCTCCAGTGCTGGCTTGCGGTCCGTTAACACCGCTTGTCTTTTGGGCCGATATACCCACTCCCTGTGGGATTCGGTGGCGGATGTTTTGCCCCAGTGTCCTGAGGAGGTCCAGACACTGCTTTCCCGCGCCATTGCGGAAGGAAGGGATGCGGCTAAATACACCATACGTTGTGGCCTTGACACCGCCGACTCGCTGGGCAGGTCGATTGCAACGACGGTGGCACTCAGACGCCACGCCTGGCTGAGAACCACTGGTTTTTCAGGGGATGTCCAGAATACTCTCATGGACATGCCCTTTGATGGAGTCGGTCTTTTGGGTCCAAAGCAGACCATGCGTTGGAGCGCTTTAAGGACTCACGGGCTACTGCCAAGTCCCTGGGCCTTTCTGCTACACGCCCTCCGCTGACTTCTGCTTTTCGCCCCTATCGTGGCCACGGTAGGGGCGCCCTTCACGTCAGCAGCCCAGCCACCGGCCCGCGCAGCAGGCGTCTTCGCGTGGCCGAGGACGTGGATTCCGCCGTGGCGGGTCGGGCAACCAGCGTGCGGGTCAGGCCACCACCTCCAACCCGTCCGCGGCCTCCAAACCCTCCTAGTCCCTCCTTTCAGGTGCACAGCACGCCAGTAGGGGGCAGGGTCCGCCATCACCTTCCCCACTGGCGTACCATCACCTCGGACAGGTGGGTCTTGGACATTGTCCGAAGGGGCTACTCCCTCCCCTTCGAGACCACCCCCCAGCCATGCCACCTCAATTCCACCGCATGTCAGGGGATCACTTGGTGCTTCTACAGAAGGAAGTCGCGGCCCTCTTGACCAAGAGGGCCATCGAGCGTGTTCCGACCCCAGAAGTAGGGCGTGGTTGCTACTCCCACTACTTTCTGGTGCCCAAAAAGGACAAGGAGGACATGCGTCCTATCTTGGACCTCCGGAACGTCAATCGCTTCCTCCGTTAGGAGAAGTTCAAGATGCTCACCCTGGCTCAGGTCTTGACTGCCCTCGACCCTGGAGACTGGTTGGTAGCGTTGGACTTACAGGACGCATATTTCCACATCCCCGTCCTGCCGGCCCACCGGCGTTACCTTCGGTTCACGGTAGGCCCCGAGCATTTTCAGTTCACCGTGCTCCCCTTTGGCCTTACCAGTGCCCCTCGGGTGTTCACGAAAGTGATGGCGGTGGTCGCAGCTCATCTGCGCCGGGCAGGGGTTTCAGTCTACCCCTACCTCGACGACTGGCTGCTGAAGGCGGGCTCGTCCCAGGCAGTCGTCTCCCACCTCCAGACTACGGCCGAACTCCTGCACTCGCTGGGGTTCTCCATCAATGTGCCGAAGTCGCATCTGATTCCTTCTCCACAGCTCCTTTTCATCGGAGCGGTTCTGGACACGACGCAGTTTCGGGCCTATCCTCCCGAACGGCGAGTCCGGGATATTCAGGCTATGATTCCGATCTTTCAGCCTTTATCCTGGGTTTCGGTACGGATGACCCTGAGGCTGCTGGGCCTCATGGCCTCCTGCATCCTGCTGGTCAATCATGCCAGATGGCATATGCGGGCTCTGCAGTGGGACCTGAAGTTCCAGTGGGCGCAGCACCAGGGCAACCTGTCCGATCACGTCCAGATCTCGGAGGGGACTGCAAGACAGTTGCAGTGGTGGCTCTCGAACCGGCAATGGGTCATGGGCAGATCCTCTCCCTTCCCCAGCCAGAGCACACAGTTGTGACGGACGCATCCCTTCTGGGATGGGGCGGTCACATGGGAGAGGCGGAGATCAGAGGCCTCTGGTCTCCGGCGGAGTCCCGGCTCCATATCAACCTTCTGGAGCTCCGGGCGATCCGACTTGCACTCAAGGCATTCCTTCCCTCTGTCAAAGGGAAGGTAGTGCAGGTGTTCACAGACAACACCACCGCCATGTGGTACTGCAACAAACAGGGCGGGGTGGGGTCTTGGACCCTTTGTCAGGAGGCTCTGCGCCTCTGGACATGGCTGGAACATCAGGGCATGTTCCTGATGGTTCAACACCTGGCAGGTTCCCTGAACGCCAGGGCGGACGAACTCAGCCGCAGGTGCATGATGGATCACGAATGGCGTCTTCACTCGGAAGTGGCGCAAGGACTCTTTCTACAATGGGGAGAGCCTTGGTTAGATCTATTCGCCACCGAAGAGAACGCGCAATGTCATCAGTTCTGCGCGTTGGAATTTCCAAGGCGGCACTCGCTCGGAGACGCTTTTCGTCACGAGTGGAGTTGCGGTCTGTTGTACGCCTTTCCGCCTATACCACTTCTACCCAGAGTGTTGAAGAAGATTCGGCACGACCGGGCCCAAGTCATTCTTGTGGCTCCGGACTGGGCTCGAAGAGTTTGGTATCCCGAGCTACTCAATATGAGCGTAGATCCCCGATCCGTCTGCCTCTTCGGGGAGGATCTTCTGTCGCAGCAGCAGGGGACGGTCCTTCACCCGAACCTGTCCAGTCTACACCTGCTTGCGTGGAGATTGAGCGGCGGCAGTTGATTCCTTTCGACTTGCCTCCCGAAGTTTGTGATGTGATTCTGGCAGCCAGGCGTCCCTCCACTAAGGTGGTATACGCCTGCAGGTGGAACAAATTTGTGGCATGGTGCACAGCAAAGGCTGTGAATCCCCTTTCTGCCCCTCTTTCTGAGGTCCTTCTGTTCCTTCTCTCTCTGGCCCAACAGGGTTCTGCCCTGGGTACCATCAAGGGTTATCTTTGTGCTATCTCGGCCTTCCTCAGGCTCCCTGATCAGCCCTCCCTTTTCAAGTCCCCTGTTGTTAACAGGTTCTTAAAAGGCATTACTCACCTCTTTCCTCCTGTTCCGTTTGTGATGCCTCAGTGGGACTTGAACTTGGTTCTTACCTTTTAATGTGCGCTCCCTTTGAGCCTCTACATAACTGTCCTCTTCGTCTTCTGACTCTGAAGACAGCCTTTCTGGTGGCCATCACCTCCGCTCGGCGGGTGAGTGAGCTCCAGGCTCTATCTTGCAAACCTCCCTTTCTGTCTGTTCATCCAGACAAGGTTGTTCTTCGGACGCGTCCGTCCTTCTTGCCAAAGGTGGTTACTGCTTTCCATATTGGGCAGACCATCACTTTGCCCACCTTCTTTCTGCCTCCGCATCCTTCCAGAGAGGAAGAGAGGCTCCACCGTCTGGACCCAAAACGTGCGCTCTCCTTCTATATTGACCGCACAAAAACACTTCCGTGTGGATGACCAGCTCTTTGTTGGCTACGTGGGCGCCAAAAAGGTCGGGCGGTGCACAAGAGGACCATCTCCCGCTGGGTTACCTTGTGCATCAAGACCTGCTATTCTTTGGCGAAGAAGGAGCCTCCTGTTGGGCTGCGTGCCCATTCCACAAGGGCAACGGCTGCTACCACGACCTTGGGCCGCGGTGTTCCGCTGCCGGTTATTTGTCAGGCAGCTACGTGGGCCTCGCTGCACACGTTTACAAAGCATTACTGCCTTGACAGTCAGGTCCGGAGGGACGGCTTCTTTGGCCGTTCTGTCCTCCAGGACTTCCTTGTCTGATCTTTGTTCGCAGACCCACCACCGGGGTTGGTATTGCGGGGGTATCTATTCTAAGGTAAGGAATCTGTCACTAACGTGTCTCTTTCAGATGCACAAGTTACTAACTTGTGTAACGATATATCTGTAAGAGACAGTAGTTAGTGACAGATTCCTTACCGCCCCACCCATCCTCCCGTTCTGCGAACTGATTTCTAGGGTTAAGGACATCCCTTTCAGGGCCCTAGTATTTTTCAGACACCTATGTCAGCTTCTTGCATGGCTCTGCGTTCCTGGCGCGGAAAGTCGTGTACAGAACTGATGTCAGCGCGCAGGGGCGGCGTCTGAGTACTGCCCGCGACGTCATCCCGGCGATCACGACGCCGACGACGGACGCGGAGCCGCACAACGCCGCCTACCGACGCGCAAGGGTACTGCTACGCAAAAACTTTCCGGATCCAGCCTGACGCCTGGGGATATTCTAAGGTAAGGAATCTGTCACTAACTACTGTCTCTTACAGATATATCGTTACACAAGTTAGTAACTTGTGCTTTATGTAGCTTTGTAAAAATCCATTCACTGTTCTCCCTTCAGGCCATCTAAAATCCTACATTTGACTCCTCCCTTTATTTCTGATTTCTGGGACCTTTTAAGTCTCTCCCGTTTTACCCTCCCTCCCCTGTTTTTTCTCATAATACACACTTGGACCCTCAGTGTGCTGCTGCATAAACAGATTTTCTATATGCAGGTGTATCATAATCATGATCTTCACTTGGCTAACGTGATGGATGCTCCCATGCCACTATGGCCATTTCCTGTACATCCCATTCTGCTCTTACCTTCTGCTGTGCAAGACATAATTTTTCACCAGTATATCCCTCTTCCTACTGTGCATTTCATATCCCAAAATACCCCCTTGAAAAGCCAAGCAGGAGTTTGCTTCTCCGTTTTTCCCGTGAATGAAGGTGCACAGTATCTTCCTTTTAGATACTTTATGTACATCACCCAGCTGAATAGAAAGTGTTGGAGCAGTGCAGTTCATGCACTCTCTCGCTTCCTTAGTAATGTATTTTAGGTCTGGTTAATGACGTTGATTTTGTTGAGTTCTATTAATATTTGACTAATGTATGTTACTTGTGTACAAATTATACAGTCTGCAGGGGTGGTCCTCTGCATGTTGCAGTTTGTTAAAAGACTTGTTTCATCTGTGCTTTTGAAGTAATTGTGCTGTCCCAGTACATTTCTTAATAACAATTTCTATTTCTCAGACCTCGGGCCTTCTCGTCTGCCAAACAGTGGCCCCAGAACATCCTCGCCTTCGAACATGGTCGATGGATTGGTAAGTCAGAAACAGACATTTTACAAAACATTCAGTAGTATGTTACATTTATAAAGGCATACCACTACATTTTAAATGTTTTTGTTAAACTTTTATATGATTTCTCATCTAATTTTCTTGCCACTAAAAAAAGCAAAACGATTCAGAAGTCCCCAGTGTATCTGCTGTTCCACCTTCATCTGATGAAGTTGATGCAGTGAGTATTTAGAGGCTGAACTTGGAGCTGGGCTTTTACTTGCTGCTTTGGTGGAAAGAGGTTGTTGGCATATTTCTTCAAGATGCAATGAAAGGCTGCATGGCACAACTATTTGCTTAACCTTTTAAACCATGGGTTGGATTTCATAAGGCGGTTATGTCAGCATGGCATTGTCTTGGATCTTTGGTTTGTTTTGGTAACGTATGTGCTAACGTTTATGTATTCAGACCTTTCCCTGATGCTGTTCTTACTATGACGTGGAAAGCACATGCATATTGACCTGTGCACAGTTTTGAGCAAGTCTGCATTACATCCAGTGTTTTCCTTACAAGACTAGTTCATTATCATGGGGTGATCATCACTCATACCCATTAAAATATTCAAGATGAACATCTCCAGCAGAAAGGATACTATGATTTTGTGCTACACACATCCGGGGTCCGGTGACCCCCAGCACCTACTAGGTAGTTAAGCCACACTCTC
This sequence comes from Calotriton arnoldi, assembly GCA_963921515.1. Lineage (NCBI taxonomy): Eukaryota > Metazoa > Chordata > Amphibia > Caudata > Salamandridae > Calotriton > Calotriton arnoldi. The sequence continues at coordinate 1,198,523 of CAWUFW010000009.1, forward strand.
TCAGACTTACAGTAGGCATCCTTCGTGCATGTGCTTTTAACACAAAAAGCCTCTTCTGGTCACTAAATTAGCATATAGTAGTTGTGTCCCCTTCGGATCTCTATTGCTGGTGAGTATTTTGTGGCAGAGTTCTATGGTGAATACTCTATTCACTTAAAAAGAAAGGAAACAGCATACGGAAGCAACAAAGGGTGACATGCAAGATTCATTACTGTTCCCAGAACTTTTCAACATAGGCGTGCTCCTCTGAGTGCAAGAATGAGTGGCTGCATGTACCTAATTTGTTTGTGCCTCAAGAGAGTAAATGGCATACCATTTGAGACAAAGGGTCATGGAGTGTTGCGTGATTGGAATGAGTGATACGAAGACCAAGAATTTTCTTTCCCTTAGCCAGTTAATGGTGATATAGAGACTCAAGGAGGAGTGCTCTATACCACTTGCGCAATTGTGTGAAATCTGGCAGAGAAAGATCCAGAGAAACGTGAAGTGTTGACTGACAAGTAGTTAGCTAGCGGGGTTAGCAAAGGGCTGGAGCAGTTTGGCTCGAAGTCGAAGGTAGAGGGTAAGGGCCAAGCTACAAGTTGAGTGCCTTACGCTTGTCTGACTTTAGTAGGAAGCCCAGGAATAGGTCAGCAAAGGAGGAGTTGGAAGTCATTATGTTGGCTGGAAGGATGGCATGCTATATAGTGAGTCGATAAATCCTGAGCCAAGTGCTAGCTACTTGCCAAATGAGTCGTAAGTCAGGAGATAAGACCAATGCACCGCTAGTGCCTATACTGATTGTAGGTGCCAGATTGAGCCAGTGGGGAAAGACAATGTTGGTTCAATCGACCACAAACCCTCTTAGGCCTCCCAATCAGGCAACAAGTACATTTTGGTTGTACTGAATGATGCCACCAGATATTCAGAGGTGGTACCTCGTGGAACAAATGTGGGAGCTGTGTCTGTCTTTTCTAGGGTTGGAGTTCCTGCGACCGTGGAACTAATATCTCCTCTTACTTGAGAAAGATGTGGGAGCAAGCTGGTGGTACATACCACTTCTCCATGGTGTGCCATCCACAAACTAATGGGTTAGTGGAGGTTTCAATAAGGCATGACGGGGACACTACCAAAGTTCTCAGAAGGAAGTGGGATCTTTTCCAGCAATATCTTTTGTTCAGTACCTACCCATGTTTCCAAGCATCTTAGACCAGAAAAAAGAGACATTTAAAGAACTAGCGTCTTCAAAAACAGCAATACCCAGGGTGGAGAAAAATATATAGGCACTCAACACAGGAATATATAAATATATAATATCACTTCTCCAGCAGACTTCATCATAATCTTGACATCTCCGGGACCACTTCCATACAAAGAAAGCAAGAGAATAGAATGGTAAGTAGACATATGGAGAGATTAGCCCTCCATACAATGGCAAATAGCTAACTTAACAATGAGAGAAGATAGAGGATTTGATACAACACCTTCCAGACCAGTATAAAAAAGGGGCAAAAGCTGTGATGTAGGAGGGATCGACAATAGTGAACACCTGCTTGAAATCATCCTTTGATGTAGTTGACGCAGACAGATGTGCACTGGCTTCACCCTCCGGAGACACACCTTGTTAAGAGGGTTTAATCAGGAAGTTCAGACAACCATTATTAGCATTCCCTTCAATGAGGAAAGTCTTTGTGGAGTAGCAGTGGATGATTTCCTCCAACAGATGATAAAAGCTAAAGATAGAGCAAAGGCGATAGGAAAGCACAGACAGATTAATCAGTCAACATAACAGTGGAAACTGGACCAGGAGGTACTGTAAAGAATATTTCAAGAATAGGTCAAACCTGCTCACAACCCACAAATACACAAAAATACCAAAACTTCACTTCCAGCAACATGCACCACCTGACTGTAGGGAATGCCCTGTCAATTGACTGATAAGGAAAAATTGTGTACACCTTTCCGGTGATCCCACTGATACCTCTTGTGATAAACAAGTGCAGACAGATATCCATGACGATGATGATTTTCATGTCCCTACAGTGGGCCAAACAGATCTGTTGGAAATGGCACAGTGCAGGATGATAGTCACCCATGCCTCCAGACCAGCTAACAATACGAAGGGGACAAGTATGTCACCTAGAGCCTTCCATTGTCAGCCTAGCAGCATGGCTACTAAGGGTAAAGAATTCGGACACCTGGGCTTACCACGCAGGTGCACAGAAGTTTTGAGGGAAGTTAGGGAGACCCCAACACTCAAATGCTATACAGCCAAGTGGAACAGATTTATCCACTGATGTAGAATGGAGAAGCTGTCACACAACTTCACAGGTGACACCACCCAGGTACCTAACACACCTGCTAGATGTTGGTCTGTCCTACACCTCCATCAAAGTATACCTATCTGCAGTAGTGGTGTACACGGCCAGGCCCTGCACCCAACCTGCAGAGATCGTTACTCACTGGGGTTTAGGGTACTTGGCCTGGGATGTGGCCAGACTCTGCACACTACTACCTTCTGCTTTCCAAGCAAAGCCAGACACTTGTGTTAGTATTTGGCTTATTTTTGTCTTTTTCTTTTTTGTACAGTGCCTGAAACAATGTGAGTCTAGTACACCATGGATGTTAAATCCAGTAACAAAAATGTCGCTGGTGAGTCAGTTCCAACTCATAAGTCGCATGCCAAAAATAGCACTTTTTTCAGGAATGCTGTGGACTTTTCAATTTGTCTGGATATCCATGCCCACTGCCTTGGGGTCTGCTAGCTATGGGGTTGGCTGCCCATTGCTGTGTACTTTTTTTTTCTTCTCACAGAGCAAAAGTCTCTGCTGGCTTGCAGGTTTTAGTATGGCCAGAAAAAAACGAACTCCGCCCTAATCCAGCCAATTATATTGTCTTAAAATTTGAAAATGTGATTGGCAGGATTGACTTACAAGTTTAACCAGCAGAGATATACAAAAGTGTTAACTTTTTAAAGCCTGATGTGCACCTTTTACAAATGCTAGTAACTCAAAAACTGCTTTACAGAATTAAACTAAGCTAAAAACGCCTCCTTTCTTAGTAAAGTTCTAATTTCATGCCCAGTTTGGTGTAAAGCCTTTCAGCTGTCTTTGTAGATAAAGCAACATTTCCTATGAAAGATAAAATGGGAAAACACTCGTTTTTCAACCCTTTCCCTTTTAACCTTTGTATTTTTCCAGTGGACTGATTTTCTCAACTCTTGGCAGTGTTCTTATATGGATACTTGTATCTGCAGATTAGTCACCTTTCAGTCTCCTCAAGGCTCCGTACTAGATCTAAAAAAAATCGAAATAGCTCTTTTGAGCTGGAAGGTGACACTGGGCTCTGCATCAATGCTGGATACCAGCACAGACATAACATCACTAAAGCCACACAAGTGACAGACCGGCATACCAATGCCATCTCTTTGTTTTCCACTCCCCTCAAGGTTCATCCAAAATGCTGTCCTTGGAACAATTCTTTCTTCAAACTTAGAAGTTTCAACAGGATGCATCACCCCAGGAAAAGCAGATTTAAGCAGTGCCAGTCCTGCCACTAGCAGATGTCTCATCTCCGACCTCCACGTCATGTGGTTGTGGTGCCTTAGCACGGCTCCAGGTTGTGTGATAAATGTGGTCTTATGCACACAAAGGCTATCAAGGTGCAATAAGCCAAACTGTTGGTTGCAGGCTGCCGCGCCAGGTGTGCCTGCTTGCAGTAGACCAGCATCCAAGATTTTGAGATTCGAGGCCAAAAGAAAGCAAAAGAAGTGTTGTAGGTTTGAAGTCAAGACAGTACTCTAATTCCTGCAGTAGCTCTCCAGGTCATTGACATGTTTTCCGAGCAGCTTCATGTTTTCCTGAGCTCGTTGATGTCATAGCGAACCAACCCTAATCCCCATCACTGGCTCATGTGCCTCCTCCAGATTACTCAGTTTCTCACCCCCTAGGGCTGACTCTGTGCAATTTGGAGCCTCTACTCAGGTGCTGTTGGGCTTGGTCCTTCTGGCTCCCACTAGTGTGCCCTTGGGCCCGGTAAAGCGGTCCGTTTTTTTCAATAGGGCACCCAACAGCAAGTACACCCATGGCACCACTTGCCTGCATGCAGCTTCTTCTTGGCACTGTTCCAGCACCATTGCTCTGCCAAAGGCTTTGCCGATTGTGCCCCGATTGGTGTCCGCACCAGCACCATCTTGGTAGCCCCCCCCCCGGTGCAGCCTTCATAGCAGTCGCCTGGCGTGGTGACATTTACAAATGCTAAGGCTATCTTAATGTGTTCCTATGCTAGCCTCAGAGACTGGTAGAGGAGTTTTAATCTAGACCCTCCCTAAGGATGCAAGATTTCTTAGGTTCAGACATAGATGATAAACAGGTGCCTGAATTGTCCATCATAATGACCATGACAGCAGTGAGGTGGGTAACTTCTCCCTCCTGCAAACAAACATGCTGGGGACTATTTAACCCTACAAAATACCAGTGTGTTGGCTACTTCTCCGGAAGTTATTGTTCTTCGGAGCCCACATCAGAGGTCGTGGCATCATTCACAGCTGTCTTGAATGCACCAGAGGTTTTGGAACGACCCTTGACCTTAGAGGAGAAGGAGGTAAATACTCTCATCGAGATATTGCAGCCGGCGTATTCTGCCTCGGGACTCTTGATTCCTTTCATTAAGGTCTTGATGGAATCCTTCCTAGTTGCATGGGGCACGCCAACTTCTGCCCCAGCAGCCAACTGTCAAGTCACCTGCAGCCATCTTCCAGTCCCTGGGGACCTAAAGTTTTTAACTACCTGTAATTTACGGGAGAGTATGGTCGGGCAGTCGTCTTTTTGCTTAAAGCAGAACCTGTATACCACCTATGCGTGAAATCTTTTACTTAATGGTTTCTTTTGTGCTGGGGCTTGCCTGAATCTTACCCTTCCCCATTCTCTACTATGTGTCTTGACCTGAATTGGTGCTCTGATAATGACAGGATGGAGATTGCACAGAATGTTATCTCTGCACTGTTTCTGTAAGCATAAAACTTAATAAATATTTGATTAAAAAAATTAAAAAAGCCAAACTTGTGATCCTTCTTTACGGGCTCCCCTTGATTGGGAGCCTAACATATTGGGCCCGTGGGAAAGAAAGTTTTTTTCTTCTGGGAGCCTTGCTCTTCTCTTCAAAAATGTGACATGCCTCCTTGCTTGCTATTCACACTCCCTGTGAGAGATGGCTCAGCTGGTTGTACAAAAACTTTCAGACCACTTTGCAGAGGTGATATGAATGGGCAGGATGTGGCTAAGCAAATTCCAGTGTCAGGATTAGACACACTGGACTCTGGCATGCTCTATGGGGTCCCCTATCCTTATTCCATGCAACGCCTGGTTACATTCCACTAGAATTCCAGGGATTTTTCATGCCAACTTGATTGATGTGCCTTTCAGTGGCTCTCACAGGCCTCCATTGCCCTTTTAGTTTGTCAGGGAATATCACAATTTTTGTGGATACTTGAGAGAAAGGCCCTTTTGACATCGCCAACCATCCCAGACAGTATCGCAGCCAAACCAATGTCTGAACCAGTACAGTTGGTGCAGGAGCCCAAAGGGTCGCCATGGCCATCAGCATCCTTCTTCCTTCTCCTGTACAAAACTGCTTTAGCTCGCTCCCAAAGAGGGAGGTTGCTTTGCCATCTGCTGCATTTGTGGGCCATCACAATGGACTGTTAGATCTTGCAGATAGAGTAGAGGTATACCCTCCCTTCTAGGAGTTTACACCGCCAATTGCTCCTGTCCCCTCAGCCACTTCAGTAGACTGTGCTTGCATTCTGCACCTGGATCTATTCTGTTGAGCACAGAAGTTGTGAAACCAATTCTGAGATTGAGTAGTGTTATTCCTGTTACTTTCTGGTCCACAGGTAGAATGGAGGGCTTCATCTCATTCTCAATCTTAGGGTTCAGTTTCTTCCTCTGCATAACATTCTAGATGCTGACCTTCACAGAGGTTCTCTTGAGCTAGGAAACTGGATGGAATCCCTTTCCGACCAGGACACACATTTTCACATACTGTTCCTGCAGTCACACAGGAAGTATTTGTGTTATCGATAGGCTCCAACCATTACCAATTCAGTCCTCCCATTGGGGTTAACATGGGCATCTGAAGTCTCTATCAAGATGATGGCAGCGGTTGTGGCTCGTCTTTGCAGTACATCAATATGCATATCCCCTACCTCGATGACTGGCTGCTTTAGGCAGACTCGCTGCAGCTGGTGTCGGTCCACTGAGTTTCACTGTATCAGTGCTGTTCAACTTTGGGTTTTCCACCACACCTGGTGCCCTCCCAGCACCTTCTCTTCATTTGGGCGTTATTAACATCTCCTAGGGCCTTTCCACCTCCTCAAATCCTCGGAGGACTCAGGATATTATTCCAATATTTCAAGATGGGCTCTTCTTCCATCCCTGACAGTCCTTAACCTGTTGGATCACCTGGCTTCCTGCATCTTGTTGCTCACCCATGCACATTAGCACATCCGGACCCTTGAGTGATTCTTTCTGAAGGTTGTCACCCTATTTCAAATGGGGCAGTCAATCACTCTGCCGGTCTTTTATCCCCCTCAGAATTTCACCGTCACTGGATTGATGATCAACTCTTCATTGGCTACGTAGTACCAAGAAGGGTGGAGCCATTCAAAAGAGGACGCTTTTCTGATGGATAATGTTGTGCAATCAGATCTGTGTCGCCCTAACCAAAAAGAAGCCTTCTAAGGACACCAGGAACCATTCCACTAATGGGGAGACTGCTTTGTCGGTGCTGTCCAGGGGTGCTCCATACCTGGACATCTGCTGAACAGTTACTTGGGCTATGGTCCACACCATCAATAGATGTTATTACCTTGCCTTGGAAATATACAGTTCGAGGCATATGAGCTGCAGATCTCACACTGAGCATTGGATCGCCATTGATGCAGCGCGTACAATAAAACTATTCTCCTCCTAGGTCACTTATCGGTCATCCAGGGGCAAACTATATTTTCTCACATCCACATGACGATGGGGCCCATAAACATCGCCTATCACTCAGGCAGACGCACACGCACACACACACACACACACCTGGATTTCCTTTATACCTTTACGAAATTCTGTACTCCTAGGAGAAACATGAGAATTAAATGGAAAACACCATTTATGTACCGCTGGAAGGAGCCGGGATATCTTATTACCTTAACCTATTGCTTTCTTTTAGTTATTTCTTAAGATATTCCTGCTCATTGTTTTGTCGATGAATCATTCATGTAAGAAATTAGTTCATATTGATTAAGACCAGCTAAATCACAATAACCAATTACTAGTGTCACAATCATTTAGTAAAATAACCACTGAGTCGTTTGTTTTAAGAATCTTAAATTTTATATAATTTTTAAAAGCATGAGAAAGAATTTAGACTTTTTATTCAATTATTCGTTCATTGTTAATTCAAATATTTATTACGCAAAATCAATTTTATTGCAGAAAGGAAATTTTATCATAAAGCAAAAATCCTAACTACCTGCCTATCTTCCCTAATTTAGCCTAAGGATTTCTAACCTAAGTTTACGAATTAAAAATATCTTGATTCTCATACTCAACTGGAAAAATAAGACAGCAACAGAAACTTCAGCTCGTCAGCATCAGCTACCTGCAACCCGTCTCATCTAACAGTCTTTCAGCATCTCCCGCTCAGTAAATGGATCGATCTGGACCACCAAGCACTGGAAGCCACCAACACCGACTCTGACTGCGACTCTCCAACTCCGACTGTGACTGTGACCCCCTCCCACCAAGAGTAGGCCCTCTTATACCCTAATTCTAACTTTGCTAACTAATTGTTGCAACCTTAATAACACGCTTTTCTTTCATTGGTCCATTCATTTCATCTATTCATTCTTTAATCAAGTTCTCCCGGATCCAACTGGTCCTTTGGAATGTATATGATCATTTCCTTTCTCACAGTTCAAGACATGTTTCCATCCGCTTCGATCAGTACATTTGTAACTTCTTTCGATACATTCGAGAACTCTGCAGGCATTGTCCTTTCTCTTAAAACGGTTTCCCACGGTTCCTTGCTGATCACCACGGCACACTATCAGTTCAATTAGGTCACATCAGCCTTGACCATTCTCGCATCCTAGCCTCTCAGCAACATCACGAGGTTAGCTTTTCTCCAACTTTTTCTCCCTTGTCACGCGTTTCCCCGCACATGCGCACTTCATTAACCGGCAGCCATTTTATATCGCCACTCGTTTATACTTAGAAGCACTATTTTGAAATAAACAAAACATAATTAAAATAGAGAAACATAGCCTTTTCGTTTCCCACCCATCATCTACGTACCCCAATTAGTTATTACCTAGCAGAAAGCAACATTTAAGCTGTTCCTTACTTACCATCACTATTGTTTTTGCAACGACACGTTTATATTCTATGAAGCACAAATCATGCATTTATTATAAATTTAGTACGCAATTATTTTTATGTTATAATTAGACACACAGACCTTCGTTAATAGATTATTCAGCCCATATACTTGCGTATTACCCTTCCCTCACGTACAGTGTTGATTAATACATTTAAACGAACATTTTATTAATTATTTATAAAATTTGTTAGGGGTTAAAAAAAATTTATTTTCTCTGCTCCATCAACTCCCCCTTTGGTGATTTTTAAATCACCACATAAAACCCAAGGTATACTTCTTTTCAAGCAGCATATGTCTTTCATCCTTTTGCTTTTTGTTAGTTACACATCTGTCTCCATTTCATCTTGTCTTCTCGTCTCTTTATACATGCTTTCTTTCATTTTCTCTAACTCAATTTCACCCATTTCTCTCTCTCTCTTTCATTATTCTGTTATTTCTTTTTATCTTATTTTGTCTTACTTTTCTTTTTATACACGTTATTACAATTTTCAACACCATGGCTAACAATATTGCTACAGTTGCTATTATTATAACTTTCCCTATCATTAGTCTACTCATTCTGGTTAACCAATTTGCTACGGAAGAAACCCTCTACCAAGTTTTCCCAAGACACTTTAAACCTCCAGTGGAACTAGTTCTTTGTGCAAATTTGTAATATTTGTAATATACTTCTGTATATTTTCACTTTTATCAGGAATGTTAGTGCAACAATGTTGGACTTTCAGCATTCCACAGACTCCACCCTCTTTTGCCAAAAGAATATCAAGGGCAAGCCGATTTTGCATCACCATAGCTCTCATGGCAACCATTTCGGTATTTACCATCAAGAACCCTCCCGCAGTATCTGTAGACAAACGATCTACTACTGTGGATAACTTCCGAATTTTAAATGCATTCAAAGATATTCCCACTGCTGGTATTAATGCTCCAAAAATATCACCTACAATTTCTGAAAAACTTTCCCTCTTTCTACGTGTAAAGCTATTAATCATCTTGTATGTTCCTTTTTCTTCTCTGTCCATATGAAAGATTTTTAGAAAGACCAGGCCTACATAGCAAGTTCCATACCAATGGTCCGGTAACCTGTAATAAGCTCTATTCCCACAAATATAATAGATACCTGGAAATATTGGATCTTTTCCACCTTTGAATCCCCAACCTCCCAAAATTTGATAATTGTCATGGCAGATACTGGAACCTACAAAGTAATTGTCATAGACTGTCTTATTTCTCCTAATACACAACTTTCCTGTTTGCGGCCAATCTAATGTCATTGCTGCATTTATCTTTTTCCCTTAATGATTTCCTTCCTCAAACGTCCATAGATGTGTTCCTTCCTCTTTTATTGCTTCTTTTTGAAATTTCTTTCTTCAACCATTTCTAAAAATACCTTTTCTTCTTTCTTTAATTCACAGGTAAGGTTGTTCTTAGCTATTTCTTCTAAGGTTAATTTTCTATGTTCTAGAAAGAATTCTCCTAAAACTTTTGCTTGTTTTACTTTGTTAAGTTCTGGTACTACCGGAACGTTTGCAAAAATCTTATCTATATCAGTATAATAAGACTCTAATCTACCTGTTTTATAAAATAAACTTGCTATTACACTACAGGTTATTCCATAAGTTAGAGGTAGGTGATGATAAGTCACACCTTCTGACACTGATGCAGGCAACTGCATACAAACATAACAATCTCTCACATCCATTGTCTCTACATATTCGTACAACAATTTTGTAAAAACATTTTTAGAAAAGTCTGTTACTGACTTATCCTTATGTAATTCTGCACTACTTCTTAAAATAACTGGTTCTTTAATATTAGTTTCTTTTTCTGGTTTAGTATCATTCTTCGCTTCTATTACAGCTAAACTAATAGGAATTGTGATTGCTAATACTATCCATACGGTCATTAATAAACCCGTACAAAAGCAGCACATTTTACACCATCTTTTTTACAAACTCACATTTATCTCTTCTATCCCTAGTATTTTCCATTTTGCTTTTATCTTTTTGTTAAGTTTCAGAAAATTGTGTCACTACACCTCAGAAATGATTTAGATGCCACTCTGCCTTCAAAAAAATCTTTGCTTGGTACTTTCTTTTAATTCTCTCCAGAATTCTTTCGTTGTCACATCCGGTGATTTGTCATATCCAGTAAAATTGTCACGTCCGGCAGAAGCACTATAAGTCTTCACTTCAGGTTTGTTGCACCTCACCTTTACCCATTCGATTTCTTAGTCTCGGGTTCTCGTGAGTGTTTTCTTCTTCTTCTTTGTAATCCGTTAGTGCGATATATAGCCACTCAGGTGACTTGTACTTTGCATTCACTTTCTTCGTTCTTTTAGATTTTTGTAATCGTTTTCCATTTGGCTTTTCTTGTTCCTTTTGACTTATTTCATTCACTTGTTCAGCACTTTTTTCTCCTGTTCTTATTATTCTATATCTCAATTTTCTTATATAGTTGCTGGGCCAATTATCTCCTTTTCTTGGCCTTTTGGCTTCACCTTCTTTTTCTTCTCTTTCTGATTTCCAGTTTCTTTTTCTTGATTCAGTTTTTGTTTTCTCCTCTTCTCCACTTTCTTCAGATTCGGTTTCAACTTTTTCACTATTGTCTCTTAATTTGAAGCTTATGATCTCGTCTTCCCTTACTGGTGGATCTGTTTTCTCCTTCTTGTGTTCCCTTATTACTGTCCCTCCTCGGTGTTCTCCCGATTTGGTATTTTCTTCACTCTCTACTTCTAAATTTCCCTGTTTTTTGTTTCTCTATCTGTCCCTATTGCTCCTCGGGGTTCTTCTCGATTCTCTAACTTTTTATGTACTTCTTTCCCTACTTTGTCTATTAATATTATTTCTGAAGGATTTCCACCATAACTTGTACTTGGTTGCTCATCTAGATCATTTTCTTGTTCATTTTCTTCTCTAATTGGTTTATATCCCCAAGTTCTCCTTCGAAATTCTTCACAGTTTGCAACTGAATCATCAGATCCTGAACTTGTGTCAGATATTTCCAGATGTCGACTTACAGGTCGATCTTCAGGTTCTGGAATTTCTGAACTTCTTCCTTCTTCTTCCTCCTCCTCTTCTTCTCTAGAGGTGCTTGCAGTTGGGGTTTCCAGATGTCGACTTTCAGGTCGATCTTCAAGTTCTGGCACCCTTTCTCTTATTCCTGTTGTCCCAGTCGTTAAACTCTTATCCCACACTTCCAGATGTCGACTCACATGTCGATCAGTAGGTTCTTGAACTCTGATTGTGTGGCTGGCATGGACCCAGTTCTTTACTCCTGCACACTTGACTGCAGTCGTTGTCACTAGGATTACCTGTCGTGGCTCGTCCCAGCGAGGAACTAGACAGTTTCTTCTCCTGTGGATTTTTATGCGGACCCAGTCTCCTGGATTCAAGTCGTGGGCTGGTTTTCTTTCAAGAGTGGTCGCATCCGGTCCAACCTGATGAAACACAGAACGCACCACATCAGCCAGTCCTTTGCAATAATCCAGTACTAGATCATCAGTTATAGTCAATAACTTGTTGACAGGTACTTGTGCTCGTCTCATTGCTCGTCCCATGATCATCTCATGAGGACTAAGTCCAGTTTTCTTTTCAGGGATGCTTCTGATGGTCATCAGAACAAGGGGCAGTGCATCTGGCCATTTGGGTCCTGTGGCTTGACACATTTTTCCTAATCTGTTCTTAATTGTTCCATTAATTTGCTCTACTACCCCAGAAGCCTCTGGTCTGTATGCACAATGTAGTTTTTGTTTAATACTTAATGCTTCACAAATCAATTGGATCAACTCATTTTGAAAATGTGTTCCTCTATCGGTCTCAACCGTGACTGGAAAACCATACCTTGGAATGAACTCTCGCAGCATAAGTTTAGCTACCGTTGTTCCATCATTCTTTCTAGTGGGGTATGCCTCCACCCAACGAGAAAACAAACAGACGACCACTAGAACATATTTTAGTCTGTTACAAGGGGGCATTTCGATAAAGTCCAATTGCATTCTAGTGAACGGACCTCCTTCTCGTCCTATTGTTCCTAGACTCACTATTGTCTTTCTTCCTGGATTAAACTGCTGACAAATAAGACATCTTTGACAAAGACTTTCAGCTATCGCTCTGAATTTTGGGTTATACCAGGTTTGTCTGAAAAGTCTGATCATTGCATCTCTCCCAATATGAGCTTGTCCATGGTACATCCGTGCCATGTCTGCAATCATGCTATCAGGCATAACTGGTCTTTCATCTCTGTATACCCACACACCATTGTTTTCCTGTCTTCTACATCCTGCTTTTATCCAGTAATCTTTTTCCTCATCATTTGCAGCTTCCTGTAACTGTCTCACCTCATCCCATGTCTCGACAGTGTTAGTAAGAAGCAAAGGAGAAGAGATATGCTCCCTTTCTCTATTCTTATTTAGGGATACCATGTTCTCTGCACAATATCTGGCAATCTCGTCCGCGTAGTTATTTCCAACAGCTATATAATCTTCGTTTTTCTTATGTGCCTTGCACTTCACTACAGCTATCTGTTTAGGCAGCTGTATCGCCTCAAGCAGTTTCTTAACAAAATCTCCATTTCTGATAGGTGTTCCTGCAGACGTCAAGAAACCTCTTTGTGACCAAATCTGACCGAAGTCATGCACGATACCGAAACCATACTGGCTATCGGTCACAATCGTAACTCGCACATTTCTTCCCAATTTACATGCTTGAATCAAAGCAATCAGTTCCGCAACTTGTGCAGACCTTATTCCTTTCAGACAAGACGCTTCCATCACAGTTGCCACTGTGCACACTGCGTAAGCTGCGCTTAAAACTCCTTCTTTCGTTCTCAAACATGAGCCATCCACAAACATGACATAATCTGATTCCTTTAAAGGTTCATCTTTTATGTCAGCTCTTGGTTTTGTGCAATATTCCAGCACATTCAGACAATCATGATCTACTTCGTCTTGTTCAATTATACTCTCTTCATCTGGCAATGATGTTGAAGGATTCACATTCATGCATCTATCTATGGTCACATTTTCAGCACTCAAGATTACTTTTTCGTACTTAGTCAGCCGACTATGTGTCATGTACTGTGTTTTTGTTCTTGTCAAAAGAATTTCTACTGAATGGGGAACATATACTCTCAGTGGATACCCCATCACTATACCTTCACTTTGTTCCAGACTTATACAAGTAGCAGCAACTGCTTTCAGACATCCGGGCAACGCTTTTGCTATGGGATCTAAAACAGCTGAAAAATAAGCAATCGGTCTCTTCATTGTTCCATGTTTTTGTACCAGTACTGAAAACGCACATCCATCTCTTTCACTGCAGTACAATTCAAAATCCTTCTCATAATCAGGCATGCCTAAAGCTGGGGCCTCACACAATTTCTTTTTCAACTCTTTGAAAGATTTCATTTCTTCGTTATTTAACTCAAAAGGGTCTCTTACATCTTTCTTGGTCAACTTTTGTAATGGTTTTGCAATCAAGGAGAAACCACTTATCCATTGTCGGCAATATCCAACCATTCCCAAAAACATTCTTACCTCTCTTTGCGTCATTGGTGCTCTCATTCCTTGAATCATTCTTACTCTTTCTGTCGCTATCTTTCGCACTCCTTTCTCAATTTTATGCCCTAAATATTGAACTTCTTTTTGGCAAAATTGCAATTTTGAAGGGGACACTTTATGTCCTCTTTTCTCTAGATGGTTCAGTAAAGCAATTGTATCACTTACACATGCTTCTTTTGTTTTCGATGCCACCAACAGGTCATCGATATACTGCACCATCACGGACTTTTCTGGCATTTTCAAATCTTCCAGAGATTTCTTTAAAATCTGATTAAAGATTGAGGGGCTTTCTGTATACCCCTGAGGAATTCGGCACCATGCCAAAATACGCTCTCCGAACCGGAACGCAAATAATGGCTGGCTATCTGGATGCAAAGGAATAGAGAAAAATGCGTGACACAAATCTATCACTGTGTACCACTCAGCTTCGTGTGGAATTTGATATAGAATTACTGCAGGGTTTGGCACTATTGGACAACAAGGCACAACTATTTTGTTGATCTTTCTCAAATCCTGTACTATTCTATATGTTCCGTTTGGCTTTTTCAGTCCCATAATAGGTGAATTACATGGACTGCTCATTATTTCTTTTAGAATTCCCTGTTCGATCATTTTATTTATTACAGGAGTTATTCCTTCAATTATTTCTGGAGTTAACTTGTACTGTGGCGTATTTGGGTAAGTTGTTCCTTCTTTTACTGTTACTTTTACTGGATCAACTTCTTTCATTAATCCAATATCTTCTCCTGTAAAATCCCACACATTTTCTTTCACTGCAATTTTTAGTTCTTCTGGAAGTTTTTCTGCATCAAATGCAGGAAACAAACCATTCATTTCAGGTTCCTGATTCATCAAAGTTACTTTATACAATACATCTTCATCTGGGGTCTGAAATCCAATTCCATCTGGTGTACAATAAATTGTGCAATTCATCTTGCACAAGAGGTCACGACCTAAAAGATTTACAGGACTACAATCGCACACTACAAATCTATGCATTTTGCTAAAAGAACCAATTTTTACTTCCACTAATTCAGTAAGTGGTGTTTTAATCTGCTGATTTGCTACTCCTACTACTTGGATGTATTCACCTGAGAGAGGAAGGTTTGGAATTTCCACTGATCTAACAGTAGAACGGGTAGCTCCAGTATCGACAAGGAATGTTACATTTGCACCATTCACTTCTCCATCCACAAAGGGACCAGACTGATCTACCTCTAGAGTTGCGCCAAGTACGCACTCTTTTCCCTCTCCTTGGCACCGTCATAAGCTTTCATCCCACGTCTCATCCTCACTCTGTCGCAACCAATACTGAGAAATGTTAGCTGCTCGCGGCAACTGTGTTACCTGCTCTCCTCCGTAGAATCCTGTTTCTGTACTGTATCTTTGCTGGTTAACAGTGTTGGGAAGTGGTGGTTGTGGCACCTGACTTTGTTGAACAACTACCTCATTCTGCACCTGTGGAGTTAATGATTGATTTTCCGGATTAGGTTTAGGTGGGAACTTACACTCGTTTCTCCAATGCCCTAATTTTCCGCAATTATGACAGGGCCATTTCTTCTTTGCCTCCTCTAGACTCACTTGACCTTTCCCTTTACCTATGTTAGGTCGCGTTTTATTCTGTCCTGTTTCATTCCCACTATTATTATCCAATTGAGCTTCTTGTTTTTCTGCCACTTTCACCTGTGCCCACATTGCCTTCTCTTTCAATTTACGCTGTCTACTTTCAATATCATCACTGCAATACTTAGCATACCTCAGTACCTCGTCTACTGTGCCATTCTGCCAATTAATCATATGCTGTTTAATCATTTCACTAATCTCTGGTTTCAACCCAAACACAAATCTGTATACGAAATGGCTCATATCTTTTTCACTTAACTCCTCATATCCACTATACTGTTTGAAAACCAACAACAACCTTTCATAGTATGCATGTACAGACTCTTTGCTTTCCTGTGTAGTTCTATCAATTTTCACCCAATCTGTTTCTTTAGGAGGAATCTTATTTTTCAAAAAGGTAATCACCTTATCATACTTCCTCATCACCTCAGGACCTGGAGCTCCTGTCTTAGGATCTCTTGGATATTCTGTAGTTGGCCAGTCAACTGTAATTTTACACTCTGACCACAAATCAGTTGGTACCACTATGTCAAATAATCCATCTAAATCTATCCACAACACTTTTGAAACCTTTACAAACCTCTCTACTTGTCGGTACCATTCAACTGGTTTCTCTCTTAGCTTTGGAAATTCATTTGTGAATGACAGTATATCCTGCCTAGTCCAGGGAACATGCACATAACTACCACCTGGAGTTTCTCTCATAGGGTATTCTCTGGCAACAGGTTCTTTTTCAGTTATCATAAAAGCCAAAGAAGCTTTGTCTGTAGTTTTCTCATTCTTTTTTGTCCATCTAACCTTCCATCTGTCCACATCACCCCATTTTCTCAGTAACACAATTAACTCTTTATCTGTGTCAGCCTTCCTGCCGTGTTCAAATTTTCAATATCTTTTTCACAAAAGTCTACTCTATAGGGTTTCTGCAATGTTTTCACTTTCGCAAAGTCTATTCCAATTTCACTGGCTACCTCTTCTAGTTTGTCATGTAAATTCTTTGCTCTCCATGTAATACTTTTGCACAGAAACATTATTTCATCATCCTGGTAATTTTTTATCTTTTCTGTACCAATCGTTCCTAGAATTAATTCTTCCATGTCAATTTTTAACCTAATTACATCTAATGGTTTTTCTTCTGGTTCTTTCATTTTAAATGCCTTCATCCACTCATTTAACTCATCAGGAGTCGGACCTATGGGTGTATTATTTAGTTCTATCCAATTACCACTCTTTTCAGGAGTCTCTGTTGCAGATTCTGTTACCATATGCATTTTCCTACCATTGCACTCATTCACAGTCAAATTTGTAGGTGGACTTGGTCTGTAAGTACTAGCCAAATTACTTGTACTTGCAC
Source organism: Calotriton arnoldi (assembly GCA_963921515.1). Classification (NCBI taxonomy): domain Eukaryota; kingdom Metazoa; phylum Chordata; class Amphibia; order Caudata; family Salamandridae; genus Calotriton; species Calotriton arnoldi. The sequence goes on from CAWUFW010000009.1 coordinate 1,215,469, forward strand.
TTGGTTCCATCCTTTCTTTTTCTCTCTGAAATTGTGAACTCATAGGAATCACTAAAGATCGTTCATCAATTTTCTGATTCTCAAAAACTGGTATTACTGGACCTATTGTTACAGGTACAGTCACAGCTTCCATATTTTTCGTTAATTCTCTAATTTTCTCAGTTAGTTCTTTTGTTGTCCTTGCCAATTCGCTTGCATTGTCACTTTCTATTCCTTCATTTTGTGAAGTTCTTATTTGATCTTGTGACCTATTTATTTCAATTCTTTTTACCGGACTTTTATTTCGCATGGTCTCTATTAGCGGCGCATTTGGTGTCACCACTGTAGAACTCTGCTGATACGGAGGTGGATTTCTATTTAAAATATCTTCCAGCAATTCATCATCCGTTTCGCTCTCATGCATATATTTCTCCCTCTCCATATGTTTCTTTTTCTCAGTACATTTTCTCTTAGTCTCTTCTTCAACTGTAAAAGCCGGAAACAAACCTCCTGTCATGTTAGCACATCTCCATCGTTTTATTCTATCCTCATGATTTATTCCCCACATTCTTCCAGGCATAAACTCATGATCTCTTAAACCTCTGAATCTCTCTCTCATACATCTCATCCTCCCACTCCGTCAATGCCTCAAACTGTGTCGGTCTAGGTCTAGGTTCTAGATTTATCATCTTTTCTCTCAAATTTCGCAAAACCGCTACACTAAATGAACCATTCTCAGGGAAAGCTAATGCACCATCATTCTTCGTATACTTTGCCCAATTTTCCAACCATATGCATGTATGATATCCATATTTCAGCATCATATGTGAAGCTGCTGATTTCGGCGGAGGAATTACTTGTCCCTCTCTAGTCACAACCTTTTTGTCTTTCTTAAAGAAATTCTTTAATTTTGTCGTCCATGACGTTCTCTCCCTTTCATACTCGTAATACGGCATGTTTTCGATTGGTTTTTCTCTTCAAATCAACACTGTTCCGTGTACGGAACTTTAACCAATCACAGCGCGACTCACACTAACGCACCAATCAGAACGATTCCCTTCGTCCGCGGACCAACCAATCCTAGCGCGGCACTTTTCTACGTCACTCCTGACTCTGTGTTCACGTGACTAGCGCACTATCCAATCCTAGCGCGGCTCTATCGATGTTACTCCTGCTCTTTTACCCCTCCTTTACAAAATTTATCGGCAATTTTCTTTTCACTGTTTTCTTCGTTAGTTACAACAATTAAAACAATTCCATAGTCTGATTCGCTAAACAAAAGTGACAGCTTTGTCCTTTTACACAAGAATCCTGTATTTCCAGTAGGCAGCGCTTACCTCTACCCTACCACAGAATTATCAACTCTCGCCGATAAAGTAGCACTTCCCTCTACCTTACCCTTCTTTTAAGCAAACAATTAACTCGTTTCTCTGGGGATAAGACACATGTGGAGACTAGGCTCCTGAGAATTAAGGCCAAAGTTTCACAAGAAAACGTGATTTGCTATTTCAGTTACACACCTTTCGTACAGAAAATCCCTAACATAACACAACCTGTGTTATTACCAAAAATGAATTCAGACCATGTACCAAATTCCATGTGACTTCTCTTGCCACACGTGTTCCACTTCCTACATCCCAGAAGCGTGAAAACTCACATATAACATAACACGACTCAACATATAGTATTAGCCATAATAAAAATAATCAATAATCACTAAACTAATCTATAGAAACCATAACTCTGCTACCAAGAAATCTGATGCAGCGCGTACAATAAAACTATTCTCCTCCTAGGTCACTTATCGGTCATCCAGGGGCAAACTATATTTTCTCACATCCACATGACGATGGGGCCATAAACATCGCCTATCACGCGCGCACACACACACACACCTGAATTTCATTTATACCTTTACGAAATTCTGTACTCCTAGAAGAAACATGAGAATTAAATGGAAAACACCATTTATGTACCGCTGGAAGGAGCCGGGATATCTTATTACCTTAACCTATTGCTTTCTTTTAGTTATTTCTTAAGATATTCCTGCTCATTGTTTTGTCGATGAATCATTCATGTAAGAAATTAGTTCATAGTGATTAAGACCAGCTAAATCACAATAACCAATTACTAGTGTCACAATCATTTAGTAAAATAACCACTGAGTCGTTTGTTTTAAGAATCTTAAATTTTATATAATTTTTAAAAGCATGAGAAAGAATTTAGACTTTTTATTCAATTATTCGTTCATTGTTAATTCAAATATTTATTACGCAAAATCAATTTTATTGCAGAAAGGAAATTTTATCATAAAGCAAAATCCTAACTACCTGCCTATCTTCCCTAATTTAGCCTAAGGATTTCTAACCTAAGTTTACGAATTAAAAATATCTTGATTCTCATACTCAACTGGAAAAATAAGACAGCAACAGAAACTTCAGCTCGTCAGCATCAGCTACCTGCAACCCGTCTCATCTAACAGTCTTTCAGCATCTCCCGCTCAGTAAATGGATCGATCTGGACCACCAAGCACTGGAAGCCACCAAACACCCGACTCTGACTGCGACTCTCCAACTCCGACTGTGACTGTGACCCCTCCCACCAAGAGTAGGCCCTCTTATACCCTAATTCTAACTTTGCTAACTAATTGTTGCAACCTTAATAACACGCTTTTCTTTCATTGGTCCATTCATTTCATCTATTCATTCTTTAATCAAGTTCTCCCGGATCCAACTGGTCCTTTGGAATGTATATGATCATTTCCTTTCTCACAGTTCAAGACATGTTTCCATCCGCTTCGATCAGTACATTTGTAACTTCTTTCGATACATTCGAGAACTCTGCAGGCATTGTCCTTTCTCTTAAAACGGTTTCCCACGGTTCCTTGCTGATCACCACGGCACACTATCAGTTCAATTAGGTCACATCAGCCTTGACCATTCTCGCATCCTAGCCTCTCAGCAACATCACGAGGTTAGCTTTTCTCCAACTTTTTCTCCCTTGTCACGCGTTTCCCCGCACATGCGCACTTCATTAACCGGCAGCCATTTTATATCGCCACTCGTTTATACTTAGAAGCACTATTTTGAAATAAACAAAACATAATTAAAATAGAGAAACATAGCCTTTTCGTTTCCCACCCGTCATCTACGTACCCCAATTAGTTATTACCTAGCAGAAAGCAACATTTAAGCTGTTCCTTACTTACCATCACTATTGTTTTTGCAACGACACGTTTATATTCTATGAAGCACAAATCATGCATTTATTATAAATTTAGTACGCAATTATTTTTATGTTATAATTAGACACAGACATTCGTTAATAGATTATTCAGCCCATATACTTGCGTATTACCCTTCCCTCACGTACAGTGTTGATTAATACATTTAAACGAACATTTTATTAATTATTTATAAAATTTGTTAGGGGTTAAATTTTTTTTATTTTCTCTGCTCCATCACCATCTGGTGTTGGGCTCGGATGCTTGCACCTTGTTGTTGTCTTGGAAGAAGTTTTTGTAGTCACGAGATGGGTGACTCCTCCCTTGGACGATAGTGCGCATGGGCATCGACTCCATCCTCAGATTGTTTTTTTCCGCCATTGGGTTCGGATGCAATTTTTGCGCACCGGTTCGAAACTTTAGTTTTGAAACTTTTCAACGCACAAAACTTCCAACAAACTTTCCACTCGACATCGAAATCTCCACGCGCCTTTCATCGATTCCTTTTCAGTCGTCGACGCGGGCCGCTGGGCCCATCGACGCCGTGAGGCCTACGGCTCATGGAAAGGACGCCCTTCAGAAAATGCCCCCAGTGTGGAGCAAAATTCCCACACACTGACCATCACGAGGTCTGTAACCTGTGCCTTTCGCCCGACCACCACGAGTCCAGCTGTCCAGCCTGCGCCTCCTTTCGATCGAAGAAAACTATTCGAGATCGTCGAGCTCGAAGGCTCGTCATGGCGCAGAGATCGGCTCCGGAACCGGTGGACATCTTCGACGAAGGCCCAGATGTCCCTGAAGAAGATTCCGAGGACCTCCAAATCGTGTCAGAGGCAGAAGACTCAGACGACCCCATCACTCCTGGGCAACGAGTGAGTACTACTGCCCCTACCCCAACCCCCCCCCACCAAAGCACAAGGCACCGGTCAAGACTTCGCCCGTTGGCCCCAGTCGCGACCGAAAACACACTTCAGAAGCCCCGCCTTCGAGCCCGGCTCCGAAGAAAAAATTCAAGCCTTCCGGTACCTCGGCACCGAGCAAACCGCATGTGCTAGTCCCTTCGGCACCGAAACCCAAACAACACTCTGCTCCGAAATCGGCACCGATTCCTTCCACCTCTAAACACAAACCTGCCTCGAACACATCGAAGCATGGGGGTAAGCCGGCGTCGAAACCTAAAAATCACGCCACAGCCCCTAAGCTAAAGCCTTCGGAACCGACAACCAAGCCTAAGGATTCTTCCACGCCTCCTAAGGCCAAAGAGCATAAAACTCAGCCACCACCCCGCTCGGAACCGAAAAAATCGGCGCTGAAACCAGTTATCCAAGAGGAGGAGCTTTTTCATCCGGATCCTGTTGATCCTAAGCAAACAAAGATCCACATCAACCCTAAAACAGGACATCTCACAGCTGTACCACGCCACAAGCCAGTACCTGTGGAAAAGGACTGTGCCACTTCACCTATGCCTCCTTCTTCCCCTGTCCTTCCATCTAACACCCCTCCTCTCCACAAACCTGTTACACCGCCTCAGCCTGTAACATCTCCACCACATACACCACCTACATATGATTATCAAGATGACATAGGGGACGGTGGTGACCCTGATGACCCATTCACCGATCCAGATGACCCACCACAAGATGATTGGGATTACAATGATCAAATAGATCCCCCAGACCTCCCAAGCCCTCTACCATACCCAACAAAACCCTCTCCTCCGGATGATAATATTGGGTTTGGACAACTCATCAATAGGGCTGCTGTATTTCATGGGGTACACATGCACACAAACGCACCAGAGGAGGATTTTCTGTTAGACACATTTGAACAGTCCCAAAAAACTGTACAAATATTGCCAATGATTAAAGGGGTTATCAAGCATGCTCCCGATATATTTAAAGATCCTGTGCGCGCCAGGATTCTTAATCCCAGGATCGATAAAAAATATAGGCCTGCCCCTGACGATCCTGCGTACATTAAAGGCCAGCTGCCTCTAGACTCGTTAGTAGTCTCCAATGCTAGAAAACGAGCTAATTCACAAACCTCAGGGGACGCACCGCCTCCTGATAAAGAATCTAAATTACTAGACGCATCTGGCAAAAGAGTAGCTGCGCAGGCCGCCAATCACTGGCGCATAGCCAACACTCAAGCGCTGCTGGCCAGATATGATAGGGCCCACTATGACCAGTTGGAAACCCTGTTACAGCACTTGCCTGACCAGTACAAAACTCAAGCAAATGACCTAATTCAAGAGGGCAAACTAATCACCAACGCGTCAATTAAGTGTGCCCTTGATGCAGCTGACACTGCCGCTAGGTCTGTCAATACTAGAGTACTGCTCAGAAGACATGCATGGTTGCGCATTTCAGGCTTCAAGCAGGAGGTCCAAACCACTATTCTAAATCAGCCGTTCAATCAAAACCAACTTTTTGGACCGGCTGTGGACACTGCTCTTGAAGAAATGAAAAAAGATACAGAAACTGCCAAGTCAATGGGAGCGTTGCAGTCTCCGCAACCGCGTGGCTCCTTTCGTCGCTCCTTTTACAGAGGAGCCTCCAGGAACATCAGCACAGATAGTTCATCTTCCTTTAAAAACACCAACCAAACATCCCCCAGTAGAGGATATTTTAGAGGAGGTTACAGAGGGAACAACAGTAAAGGGAGAGGCCGAGGTAGCACCAACACCCGTACCTCCCCTGCTGCTAAACAGTGACTTCCCTCCACTTCCCCCCGACCATTCCACTCCTGTCGGGGGAAGATTAGCACAGTTCCTACCTGTCTGGAACTCCATCACAACAGACAGGTGGGTGAGACAAATTATCCAATATGGTTACTGCCTCGAACTTACAGCTACCCCCCCAAACATACCACCCAAGCAGCGACCAATGTCCACAGACCATCTTACACTTTTAAAGCAAGAAGTTCTCTCACTGCTTCAAAAGCACGCCATAGAGCCAGTCCCTTTACTACACCAGGGAACAGGGGTTTACTCCCTGTATTTCCTAATCCCCAAAAAGGATGGGACCCTAAGGCCAATTCTAGACCTCAGACCCCTCAATCAGTATATACATTCGGATCATTTTCACATGATCACTCTCCAACAAGTGCTTCCCCTACTACAATAGGAAGACTTCCTTGCCACACTAGATCTCAAGGACGCCTACTTCCACATTCCCATACATCCTGCTCACAGGAAGTATCTACGGTTCGTACTCGATGGACAACACTACCAGTTCAAAGTCCTTCCATTCGGGGTCACCACTGCTCCAAGAGTGTTTACCAAATGCCTTGCAGTAGTAGCAGCGCACCTACGAAGACAACACATACATGTCTTCCCGTATCTGGACGACTGGCTCATAAAAGCCAGATCATTCAACCAGTGTATCCAACACACTCATCACACCATTCAAACACTACACAACTTGGGGTTCACAATCAACTATACCAAGTCGCACCTCCAGCCCTCCCATGTACATCAATATCTGGGGGCCACAATAAACACTTCCACAGCTCTAGCGTATCCCAGCCCAGCCAGGATAGCCAGTATACAAGCTCTCATCACCAAGTTTCAAATCCAACACTCTCTCCCAGCCAGAGTGTTCATGCAACTGATAGGCATGATGGCATCTTGCATCTTCCTCGTACCTCACGCAAAGCTTCAAATGCGTCCCTTACAACAATGTCTAGCACACCAATGGAATCAGGCTCAGGGACAACTTACAGATCTGGTGTTGGTGGACAGCCGCACACATCGCTCTCTGCAGTGGTGGAACACAAAAAACTTGTCCAAAGGGCGGCCGTTCCTCGAGCCTCTTCCACAAATAGTGCTAACAGACGCATCACTCACAGGATGGGGAGCACACCTGTTAGATCACGCAACACAGGGCAAATGGACCACTCAACAAAGACTGCTCCACATCAATCATCTAGAACTACTAGCAATATTCCTAGCTCTCAAATCATTTCAACTCCAGGTACAAAACAAAGCCGTCCTGATCCGCACAGACAACATCACGGCCATGTATTATATACAAAAACAGGGGGGGACACACACTCTACAACTGTCCCAACTTGCACAGAACATTTGGAGGTGGGCCATCCCACAAAACATATACCTTCTCGCCGAACACCTACCAGGAGTTCACAATCAGATTGCCGATCTGTTAAGTCGACAGACACAACAAATTCACGAATGGGAACTACATCCACAAGTTCTTCTACCTTTTTCCCAGATGTGGGTCCAACCAGACATAGATCTATTTGCCACACACCAAAACGCAAAATGCCCAACCTTCGCCGCCAGGTTTCCACACCCATAGTCCAAGGGCAATGCGATATGGATGAATTGGTCAGGCAGATTTGCGTACGCTTTTTCGCCACTCCCACTCATTCCGCTAGTAGTACGCAAGCTCCGACAACAGTCTCTAAAGATGATCCTAGTGGCTCCCACATGGGCACGCCAACCGTGGTTCACAACACTGCTGGAACTATCAATAGTCCCACAACAAAAACTACACCTCTCCCCATCACTACTAACGCAGAACCATGGAGAGATAAGGCACCCCGATCCAACTCAACTGAATCTTGCAATCTGGCTCCTGAGGTCCTAGAGTTCGGTTACCTTAACCTACCACCGGACTGTATGAACATCATTAAAGAGGCCAGACGCCCTACCACCAGAGCTTGCTACGCAGCAAAGTGGAAAAGATTCGCCATTTACTGCAATAACAATAATATCCAGCCACTACATGCCTCCATACAAAACATCATTTGCTACTTACTACATTTGCAAAGATGTAATTTGGCATACTCATCCATACGTCTTCATCTAGCAGCAACTGCCGCTTACTTACAAAACAGACAACGCTTATCACTTTTTAGGGTCCCAGCAATTAAAGCCTTTATGGAAGGCCTTAAACGGATCATACCTCCCAGATTTCCACCTTCTCCAGTGTGGAATCTTAACATCGTGCTTACTAGGCTCATGGGACCCCCATTTGAACCTCTGCATAAATGTGAACTTCAATTCCTCACATGGAAAGTAGCTTTCCTTATTGCAATCACCTCTCTCAGGAGGGTAAGTGAGATCCAGGCTTTAACCATACAAGAGCCATTTTTACAAATACATCGTAACAAAATAGTTCTCAGGACAAACCCAAAATTCCTTCCTAAAGTAATTTCTCCTTTCCACCTTAATCAATCTGTGGAGCTAACCGTGTTTTTTCAGAACCCGGACTCCGTAGCAGAAAGAGCTCTCCACACCCTAGACGTCAAAAGAGCTCTAATGTATTACATTGACAGGACCAAGTCATTTCGCAAAACAATTGTTTGTAGCTTTCTCTCCACCGCATAAAGGTAATCCCATCTCAAAAGCTGGGATTGCAAGGTGGATCGTTAAATGTATCCAAATATGCTACCAAAAATCCAAGCGCACATTATCAATTCCCCCTAGAGCGCACTCAACACGCAAACTAGGGGCTTCCATGGCATTCTTAGGGAACATTCCCCTAGAAGACATCTGTAAGGCAGCCACATGGTCTACAACACACACCTTCACTAAACACTATTGTGTTGATGTACAAGCCAAGCAACAAGCTTCTGTGGGCCAAGCTGTTCTTAAAACACTTTTTCAAACTACTGCAACACATACAGGTGACCACCGCTAGGGGAGATACTGCTGTACAGTCTATGATCAGTGTGAGATCTGCAGCTCATATGCCTCGAACGGAAAATGCTACTTACCAGTATGCATCTGTTCTTGGCATGTAGAGCTGCAGATCCTCACACGCCCACCCACCTCCCCGGGACCTGTATCTGTTCCAGTCCTTTCTTACTTAGATATACACACATGGACATCTTTCTTTTCTACTAACTCCATCATTTCCCATTATGGCGAAAAACAGTCTGAGGATGGAGTCGATGCCCATGCGCACTATCGTCCAAGGGAGGAGTCACCTATCTCGTGACTACAAAAACTTCTTCCAAGACAACAACAAGGTGCAAGCATCCGAGCCCAACACCAGATGGCGATCTAATGCTCAGTGTGAGGATCTGCAGCTCTACATGCCAAGAACAGATGCATACTGGTAAGTAGCATTTTCCTTTTGCTAGATCTGTTGTGCAAAACCTTTGGTTTGACCATCCCCTCGTATCCGCAGTCAGAGATACTGCTTGAATATTGATTCAAGAGATGAGAAATCTGTAGGAAAACCATTAATCAGAAGAACAAGTTAATGTCTTCAATAACAATTTTTCTGGTGCTACAAATCTACCTGCAAATTGGACCTATCAAACCCACCTTCTTGTTCTGAGGAATGGTTATAGTTCTGTTAATGTAGTCTTGGTTCACTGCATAAATTGTCAATCTCGTTAGCCTTGTCTCCACCTCGAAGGGTGTGGAAAAACTGACGAGGAACTGATGTTAGTGCTCATGTGGCTTTGGTGATGTCCTGTCCAGTGCAGTACCTGATGTTATTGTGCAGGCGAGCACTATCTTCAAGTGGAAGGAGTTATTTTGACCTTCCCCCGATCTGGCCTGGTGTAGGAAAGTAGCCCTTTTTTAGATAGGTCACCCCCACTTTTTGCCTGGTAACTGATGTGCTTTCGACTGGAAGTGCACTGGTTCCTGCTAACCAGGTTCTCAGTGCCAGAGGTCTTTCCCAAAACTGTACAATTGTTACTCCCAATTGGCAAAACCTGTAACCCCCCTCTTTCAGTACCTAGTAAATGGTACCCCTAGTACTTGGGGTCTGCGGTACCAAAGAGGGTCCCTAAAGGCAGCAGCATGGATTTTGCCACCTTAAGGGACCCCTCACCAAGCACATGCAGGGCTGCTATCGCAGGCTGCGTGTCTTGGTGGAGACAAAAGTAAAAACACAGCAAGTCACACATCCCTGTGTGCCATGTCCCCTAACACTGCATGTGATATTTGTAAGTCACCCCTACAGCAGGCCTGACAGCCCTAAGGCAGTGTGCTGAATACTGCATGTAAGGGCATACCTGCATGAGCAGCTATGCCCCTGTGCTGGTCAGTCCTATTACTTCCAGTACAAGTGACCAAGGAAGCCATTTTAAAACATGTGCTGGACACTGGTAAAAACGGGTTCCTCAGCTACATGATGGCTTCAGTGAAGATAGGGATGTTTGGTATAAACATCTCGTATTGATAAGCTCACACTGATTCCAGTGTTGGATTTTCCAATGCATGCACCCAGAGGGCACGTTAGAGGTACCCCCTGAAAACCTACCAGCCTCTGGACTGGTTTCTGCCAGCCAGCCAGCCACCGAGGCACTGTTCTAACCTAGTGTGAGAGCCTTTTGCTCTCAGGAGACCCAGAACAAAAGTGTGTCCTGGAAGAGGGTGTCACACCCCCTCCCAGAGGATGACCTGCTGATTAGCCTTCCTAGGCCAGCAAGCTCCAAAGAGCTGTCGCCTTTGAAATGAAAATTGGGATCCCCTCACAGGAGAGGAAGCTGAACCCCTTTGTCCAGAGCCCTCTTGGCAACTAGACAGGCGGGAAAATTAGCTAGTTAGGTAGGCGTGCCTCCCCCAGGCCACTACCACCCCTAAGGGTGGGCTAAACTGACGTGGACACGATTTTTCAGAAGTAGCCATCTTTGTGATGGCATACTTAGGAAATCTGAGACGGGGTTATGCCCACTTCCAACAGGAACTGGTCATTTAGGAGTGTAGTGACCCCCGAGGTCAGTAGTCCATTGGCTACTACCCTACAGTCCCTTAACACCTCTAATTTAAGTATTTAGGGGAGCCCCGGCACCAGAAGAGCAGATCCTGCTGACCTGAACAAAGAAGACGCACGAGAAGAGTCGCACAGCAAGAACAGAAGACCCAGCAACTGCCGGCCTGCCTGCTGACTTTGCCTATTGCACCAAAAGTCGACTTGTCCTGCAGCTGCTGAGTCCCCAAAAACCGGCACACCTGCCAGCCTCTGCCCAGGAGCCAAGATCTCCCGAGGGACAGCGGACTTGTCCCCTGCATCCTGGAGACGGCAAAAGCAGGACCAAGAGAACTCTGGCCTCGCCAAAACCTGCCGCCGCCAAGCACCACTGCATCCCAGCCCGTGTCAAAGTGGGCCAACGGTGTATGCATGGTCCCCAAGCCTTCAAGGTACTGAGTCCACTGTGGATTGACTCCTCGTGAACTCCCCGACTTCGCCTGCAGCTTCTGTTGGCAAGCCCCCTCAACCGTGAGTGTTGCCAGACAGAGAAACCTAACACCCCAAAGACCCTCTGAACCCGGACACCCCGTCCTGCGAAGAGGAGGCCCAAAGGTGCCCCAGAGTTCCGCAACATCACAAGAACCGAAGCCACTCGTTGGTTTCACCGGACTGGTCTCTTAGTCCCCTCCTGCAGTCTCTTTCTACAGCGACTGTTCTCCATATAATAACATTGGGATCACAACGCTGTTTCGCACCTCTGCACCTGGCCGCTCTAGTGGCGCTGGTGGAGTTCTGCTGGTGCTGCCTTGGACCTTGCCCACCGCTCACCTTAACTCCAAGAGAAGGGTCCTGTAAGTCGCTGACAACTAGTAAACCGCATATGATTTTCTTCCCGTAGGTTAACATTGCAGAACTGAAAAGCATTTCTCTTTAAAAACGTACTTACCTGAATGATTTCCCTCTGATGCCTGTTCATATGTAAAGATACTTGCTATTTTTATAAATTGGTGGGATCTCCTTCTTGAGTCGTATCTTATGTATTGACCATTGTGTGTATTTTCAGATGTCTTGCACTCTTCTGTATTAAGCCTAAGGCTGCTTGACCACACTACCCCCTAACAGAGCACCTTGGGAGTGGCATAGCAAGCCTCCTGTCCACTCTTAAGAAAATCCCTAGACTATTTCCCCGATATATCTCATTTTGATATGTCATATAAAGAGCCAGCTTCCTACACTTTGCACCTGGAGGAGATTCAGGAGGTGAGGAATTTGCAGGTATATGTGTATCAACCAGCAAGATTAGTATCGAAGGTAAGAAACTTGTTTAGAATTTACTGCAAAGTGGGTTCCGCCTACTTAATCTCGTGGATTTTTTTACCATTGACTACCTGATTTTTGGACTTCTATTGTGAGTGAGACTCACTAATTGAGTCTCTCACAGTAAATTCATTTTAAATGGACTGAGTGCTAATCAAAATAGTCCACTTTTAAAGATGAGGCTGCTGCTGCGAAGCTCGGGTAAGAGGCTCTGGGCTGGGTATGTGTGAAAACATGAGCAGCTGTGCATGTGAGACTATCCTCTTGCACAGCCCAGTTTCTGCGCATGGGTAGACTGTCGCAGAAGGGATCCTTCAAGGATTCATACTGAATTGAGGTGGGTCTTATAATGTGAGTGGGCATTCACAGTGCATGTCTGTGGTGTTTACACTTTTACACATTTATAGGCAAAATCTGTACTAAAGTAGTTTTTCCCCATCCAGGCCTTCAGGGTCCAGTGAGGTATCAATCTTGGAGTAAATATGGATGATAAGTGTAGATTTACAATTCCTTACATCATTTCGCCACTTTTTGAGATGCTTTAAGAATGTCCTAGTTCTCTGGCTCAGCTCATACTCTGATTCTAGACCTTTTTCATTCCCCATATTGGATCAAGTTGATTACTCTCAGGGCAAGAGTCGGGGGTACACGGCGTCCACCCACTATTTTCACAGGGTGGACGCCGTCCACCCTGCCAAGATGTTGGGCCCCAAAGAAATATGCCAGACTTGTCCCAGTGTCATTTTCAAACACTGGGACACGTTCAGCAGCGTCTGTGCGTTGTCTGCTTTCTATTCCCAGCAGCAACGTGCAGGCAGTGAGGGGGGCTTCTTTTTCACCTCTAGTGGGGCCGAAGTTGAGGGGCCATCAGGCCTCCTTTTGATCGAGTATCCTGACTGGAACCGCCCTGGAACCTCACACTTACATGCAAATGCAAAGGAGAGGAAACAAAGGCACACAGCTTGCTATCTCTTCACAGGTACTTGAGAGATGCATGCTTTTTACATTGTTCAGTCCCTGTATATAAGTGCATGCACTATAAGAATGTCAGATAAGTTTGACTGTCACAGTATTTACACAAATAAAAATTTAAATAGCACTATTTTATTTCTTTTATAGCGCTACTCATCCCACTGCAGTGTTAGAGCGCTTTACATAACACACACATTATCCATTCAAAATAAATCCTGTAAGTGTGCAAATCAATGTACAAGATGTGTTACATGAGACAGTCAGGGTTACAAGGTGTACGAGTCAAATACCCTTCATAGCTCACTGTGGTCTACTAGAAAGATTACAATTTATTAACTGCAAGTAACAAAAGGATCTCGGTGTTCAAAGCAGTGATCCACTTTCCTATCTACATAAAAGAAAAATCTGTGATCTGCATGTTATATGATGTGCTTTGCTTTGCAGGAGACAACGTTTAAAAAACAACAAAAAAACATATTTTATTGCATTTTCAGTTGTCACGTGTTATAACATACACATATCAGAGCACTATTGCATAGTTAAGTGCTACATTTATGCTCACAACATTGTATAAGATGCACACCATGTGTGTTGCGATATCATGAATAACAAACCCGAAGAAGGTAGCAACAAAATAGAGGTTCAACAATCCCCAAACGCCCTCCCCCCAAAAACATTGGGTGATTATGTTTTGCAACTTAATCTTCTGTAATACCTTGATTCAAATTTGGGACTACACAAAACACAAATCTCTCTAACAAATGTGTTAACCTCCAAGAGTTATCTCACCGTTATTATTATTACCTGAGATTTGCTGGGCACCTCTGTAGCAGATGCCTTACCCCATAAAATATATTAAAATGCAGGCTTTTCAGCCAATTAAGCATAACAGATCTACTACAATGCTTTTCCTTGTTACCAATTTCTTTGTGGCAGGGTTTAGAAAAAATGTATTCGTTGAGGCCCAGATTTTGCGTCAGGATTGCGCCACTTTTTTGGCACAACCTCGACTCCAATTCTCGTTTGTTAAATATCATAATGCACTTAAATGTAGTCCTCATACAGCTGATAACAAATGTGTGAGATCTTAGTATGTGATGTCACTTCCAGTGAGGTCACTTACTGTGATGCCACGTGGAATGTCACGAGTCGTGACGTCAAGCGCTGTGATGGCACGCGTCATGATGTCACTTGCATACTGCCTAACTTGGTCAGTCCCCCCACTTATTTTTTTATGACTTGTGCCCTGATTACTGTGCTCCCCAGGAGGAGGATCAAAGGCACCGCACACAATAGTCATTAAAAGTTCTTGACCCAGTTCTTAGGGAAGTAAGGGATGTGGAGGAAATCTGCATCTGTTAACTAACTTGTCACACTGCATCTGGGTTGGGACATCCCAGGCCTCAGGGAAACAAAGAATAGCCACACCTGTGAGGAGCTCATCTTTGAAGTTTTTGTGGGAAGGGATCAGGTAGCTGTGTTAGCTAGGCAATCTCTTTCTTTAGACAACTTGAAGTTGCAGTATTGGAATGTCTCCGAATACTGTGCAAGAGAGTTGGGACAGGGTTGAGTTGATGATGCGGTAGCATAACATTGGCCAGGCACCGTCGTGGAGATCGGGAGAGGTCAGCCAACACCGGACACGAGGTCCGGATCGCTGGGGAGACTTCACTGCACAAGTGAGCCACTCAGATTCTAGCCGGAGGCGGCTGATGCAGAATGGACATGAGACGCAAACCCCCCTGGATCCGGTGTCCTTAAAGCTCGTTTCTTCTTGTACAAGTCCGCTGTCCATGGGAGATTGGAGTCTTTTTCGAAGGCAGCAGTCCTCCCAGGGTTTTCAGAGGTCTCTGGCTGCAAGACTGGTCGCAGGTTCGCAGAAGTTGGAGACAGGCCACTAGGGCTGGGGCCAAGGCAGTTGTCGTCTTCAGTCTTCTCTGCATGGTGGTCGTCTTTCTTCTTAGGTCGTCGCAGATCTAGTTTCTAGGGCTGGAGGAGCCACCTAAATAGATTTAAGGGCATTTTAGGGGAGTAGCATGTAGGGCCAATTGCCACCTTACCTGGGGTGACTACAGCCTCTATTATGCCACCCTCCTGTGGGAGGGGGCATAGACCTAGCCTTGATTGGAGGGGTCTCCCCATCTTCAAGATGGCGGGGACTGAAAGATGTACTTCACCTCACATCCCCCACCTTAGGGGTGGAGTTGGCAGAGGTGGACACACCTCCTATTCTCCTGAGTTTTCCTGCCGGTTTTCCCACCTACAGTAGGGGTGTAAACCAGGGGCTGCCATCTGCTGCTAGCAGCAGAGGCTGGGGGTCGCATTACAAAGGCGGCAGGCCTTTGAAGCTTCCCTCTTCGAGCACTGGCGCATCCTGGGGGAGGAGGTGTGACACCTCTGTCCAGGATGTGCATTGTTTCTGGTCCCAGAGAGCAGGGGCTCTCTACCCAGGGATCCAGAAACATGTCTGTTGGTGGCTGGCTGCCTAAAGCCACTCAGAGACCACACCGGGGTTGGTAGGTTTTTCAGGGGGCACCTCTGAGGTGCCGTTTGGGTACATGGTACAATAAATCATACACTGGCACCAGTGTGGATTTATTGAAAGGTGTAGTTTGGTACCAAACACTCCTGTGCTCAGTGAAACCATCATGGTGCTGTGGAACTCGAGTTGTCGAGTTTCCTGCCCATGTACTCTCTATGGCTTCCCTGGCACTTACAATATTAGGGAATGGACCCCAATATTGTAGAGGCATATCTGTTCATGCAGATATACCTTCACCTGTGGTATAGTGCACCCTGCCTTTGGGCTGAGAGGCCTGCTAGAGGTGTGACTTACCTATGCCTTCAGGCAGTGTTGGCTGGCATGGCACCCAGGCAGTGTGCCATTTTCTCCCTCATTAGGGGCATGCAAGCTGCAAGGGAAGTGGCATGATCCCAATGAGGGGGATCCCAGGGGACCTTCTTCAGCTCCCAGGACCTAGGTACCTAGGGTACAATTTACTAGGGGCTTACAGAGGGTAGAAGTACCAATTGGGGGATTTGTGTTTAGGGAAAGAACGCTGGTACTGCGAACCTGGACAGCAGGGACCCAGTACTCTACAGTCCAAAAGTTGCATCAAAAGCCAGGTAAAAAGTGGGGAGGTACAGCAACCGAACAAAGCAAACACAAGGAGATAATGGACGGAGCGCTGAAACCTTTCAGACACTCCCCCCCCCAGTCACAGACCTGGGTCGAATCCGTCATCGTTCTTTAGCTCACTTTGCCACACCAGTTCAGACTCTGCTTTATGCAAATCAGTCTTGACCCTGTGCCTCATGGGAACAGCCCAGCCCGAATTGCCAGGCCGGAAACGAGCATCCGGGGACCGGTTTCGGAGTAACACCCCTCATCAGCCAGGCTAGCTTGAATCCAGTGGCAAAGTGAGCAAGGGACCCACGTCTGGGCATACCCTGCCAACTTAGGACGAACAAAGCAAACACAAGGAGATGATGGACGGAGCGCTGTTCAATACTTTGGTCACAATATGTTGTACAACTGAGCGTGTGCTTGGGGGATTGATACAAAAATTCATCTTCTATACGACCAGCTCTGCTTTCCTTACCCTCCAATTCTGTAGAAAAGTGATCTTACCTGAATTACTGCAATATTTGTCGAGCACTGGGCTTTCAGGGATTTTTAGTCTTGGATAGCCCTCAGCCCTAAATGTGCAGTTCACTGGGTTGCCTTTCTATGAGTCACTGATTGTTTAAAAAAGGAGATTTTTTGTTCTAAATTTTATGTTCTCCAGGATGCTTCTCTACATTTTGTACGCGTGCACGACTGCAAATATCGAAAAGGTGCACAAATTGACTCTGTGAAATTCATATACTTTTGTTGTGAAGTGCTGTATACCTACCAACCTAGATTGTATGTTAATTGTTTTTCATATTTGACATGTTTTATCAACAGATTTCGGGTTGACATATACTGGAAAAAATAATAAACATCAACTATTTCAATATTTGTGCATTGTTTTTCCCTTTTTTTTTTTTGTTAGATCATTCCTGGATCTAAAGGCCCACCTTCTTATCCTGGGACACCGATCATGAACTCTCCAGCTACAGGAGCCCTGCCCTCTCAGCCACCTGTGAGATTTGGACCTCCTCCAACAAGAATTCCTTATGGAGTTCGTCCTATTGCTGCCCCATTAGGTAAGGAAATATGCTTTGTTTTCATGTAACGTATTCATATGCAGAATTGCATCATGTTGCTTTCAGGCCTTTGTAGAAACGTATTCACATATCAAATGAGATCTGTAGAGAAGGGAATAGACCACAGCAAGAATTTAAATAGCTTTCTCTAAGACTTTATAATTGTGGCTATGTTCTTCAGACTGCTCCTTCCTAAAAACTCTGTATCTAGCTCTTTAACTGAAAAGATAACATATCGTGACGTGATGAGAACTAAATCCCAGATAATGCAAACATAACAGTTTGGCTGGAATCAGGTGATTTTTTTTTTTTTCTGTTGACCGAGCGTGCACGCTTGTTTGGTGCTGGCTACTTAAACAACTTGATGGTAGTTTTCCTTTTTTAGCTCCAAACAGAGTGTTTCAGCCAGTGGAGTTACCATTGTCCACATTGACAATCGGTATTCTGAAGGGCTGTGATCTTCTGCTATTAAGGTATGACAGACTGCCCTCCTTGACTTGGACCAGCTTCTGTTGTGAAGCTGTAGTGGTGAACACACTCGCCTTACATGGAAGAAGTAGGTTTGTCACATTTGTGGCTGTAGATGAATATGATCCGCTATCTAGTGCTGGACCCGGAGGTTTGCAACTTGTTTTTCTTCAAAGAAGTTCGTCACAAAAACTGTTGTAACTCCACCCTTTGTCCACAATGAACCAGCACACTGGCTCTACCTCAGATGATTTTATTTCGTGGTCGCCCATTCAAGAATGCTGCCCTAGGTCGATGCGTTAATTCTTTCTCCAGGTAATTCTTTTCCAGGTTATAGTTTTGTTCGAGGCATATGAGCTGCAGAATATATATTTGTGCATAGATCGCCATCTGGTGTTGGGCTCGGATGTTTGCACTTTGTTGTTGTATTGGAAGAAGTTCTTTGTAGTCACGAGATGGGTGACTCCTCCTTAGGACGATAGTGCGCATGGGCATCGACTCCATCCTCAGTTTTTTTCCTCCATCGGGTTCGGATGTAAATTGCTGCGCTCCGGGTCGGTGTCGTACTCGATCCCCCTTTGACGCGCAATCCCTCACCACTCAACGGTATTGTTTCGATCGCGTTCCCCTTCGACGCGCATCCAAAAATTCATCAAGACCTTCGATTCAGGTCATCGACGCGGGCTGTTGGGCCTATCTGCACCATCAGGCCCTGCAGTCAATGGAAAGAACTCCATTTAAAAAATGCCCCCTGTGTGGTGCTAAATTCCCACACACTGATCTCAACGAGGTCTGTAACCTTTGCCTCTCTCCAGAACACGAGGACAAAGACTGCGAGGCCTGTGCTTCCTTCAGATCAAAGAAGACCATACGTGATCGCCGGGCTCTACGTCACATAATGTCTCGATCAACTACCTCGGCGCCGGACGACCTCTTCGATGCAGGCCCCGATGTTCCAGAAGAACAAGAACCGGAGGATGAAGACATCACCGTCTCCGAGGCAGACGATCAGACGGTTACTCCAGGTCAACGAATCGTGAGTACCGAGCTCAACACCCCTGCCCCATCTAAAACAAAAGATAAGGCTCCGGTAACACCTTCGCCTAAGGGCTCAGGTCGACACCAAGATAATACTTCAGATGCCCCGCCCTCGGGCCCGGCCCGGCGTCTCCAAAGAAAGCCTTCAGGCGGCTCGGGACCGAGTCAGCCGCATACCGGTACCGAAAAACAATCCCCGGCACCGAAACAAAAGCTGAAAACAAACAGTGCCACGCCCTGTTATATCGGCACCGAAGACTGGTTCGACGCCGAGCTTTTCGGCACAAAACCACACCGAGGACAAGCCCTCGGACCCGAAAAACACCATAAATCCTCGGAGCCGAAAAAGATTTTGGACTCAAACTCCACCAAAGCATAAGGAGAACAAGACCCCTCCTAAAGCTACAGAGACTAAATCAAAGCACCACTTGGAACCAAAATCGTCGGTGCCGAAAAAAGACAATGGCTCCAAACAACTGTTTCAACCAGATCCATCGGATCCGAAACAAAAAACCCTACACATTGACCCTGTTACAGGTCATGTAACCACAATACCACCTAAAAAGAGGAAATTGGACACCTCAGAAGCACCTGAGGTACCCTTAAAGAAGAAAGACATAGCAACTTCACCTTTCAGACCTTTCTCTCCCCCTCCAAATCTTCCAACTATACCACTTTATCCAGCACACTCTCCACTGCTTCCTTCTTCACCTGCACCACAAGATGATGAAGATGACTTTGGGGGTGGGGATGGGGATGGAGACCCACAAGGGGATGATGATGATGACGATATCCACAGTATCCCACCACCTGACCCATGGGAGGATTATGATAATGTCCCAGATAAACCTGAGCCAGACTCATACCCATCTAAACCATCCCCACCAGACGACAACATAGGTTTTGCGCAACTCATAAATAGAGCAGCCAAGTATCATCGGGTAGAATTACACTCAGACCCTTTGGAGGAAGATTTTTTATTAGAGACTTTTACACAATCACAAAAGTCAACAAGTACTTTACCTATGTTAAAAGGTATGATTAAACATGCCCCTGATGTGTTTAAAGACCCTGTCAGGGCTAGAGTTCTCAACCCCAGGGTTGATAAAAATTATAGACCAGCTCCAAATGATCCAGCTTATATCAAGGGGAGCTCCCTCTAGATTCTCTAGTAGTGTCAAATGCCCGTAAACGGGCAAATTCCCAAACAGGTGATGCCCCTCCGGATAAAGAATCTAAATTATTGGACGCATCTGGTAAACGGGTTGCGTCACAGGCGGCAAATTACTGGCGCATTGCCAACGCCCAAGCTTTGCTGGCCAGGTATAACAGGGCGCATTATGATGAGCTTGAGACACTCATGGAACATCTTCCAGAACAATATAGGTCTAAAGCTAACAACCTCATACAAGAGGGAAAACTAATTACAAACACCTCTATCAAATGTGCTCTTGATGCAGCGGATACAGCATCTCGTGCCGTTAACACAAGCGTTTTACTGCGCAGGCACGCATGGCTACGCATATCTGGTTTTAAACAGGAGGTGCAGTCTCAAATTCTTAATCAGCCTTTTGATCAAGAACACTTATTTTGATCTACTGTCGACACATCTTTAGAGAAGATGAAAAAAGACACTGAAACAGCTAAGTCCATGGGGGCCTTACAGTCACCAACAACTAGAGGTTCCTTTAGTCGCTCCTTTTATAGGGGCGCCTCCAAAACCATTGGGACAGACAACACTTCTTCCTAAAAAAGCCCCACTCAAACTTCCTCTAACAGAGGATATTTTAGGGGGGTTACAGAGGAAATAACAACAAAGGAAGAGGCCGCGGTAATAACACCCGCACCTCCCCTAACACAAAACAGTGACTTCCCTCCACTCCCCCCAGACCATTCCACTCCGGTTGGGGGAAGACTATCACAGTTCCTACCTGTCTGGAATTCCACCACCACAGACAGGTGGGTGAGACAAATTATCCAGTATGGTTACTACCTGGAACTCACTTCGACTCCCCCGCACATACCTCCCAAACAACGTCCAATGTCCACAGAACATCTAACACTTCTAAAACAAGAGATTCTCTCTCTCTTGCAAAAGCACGCAATAGAACCGGTTCCCCTACACCATCAAGGTACAGGGATTTACTCCCTTTACTTCCTCATCCCAAAAAAGGACGGTACTCTCAGGCCAATATTAGACCTCAGACCGTTAAACCTGTACATACAATCCGACCACTTTCACATGGTCACTCTCCAACAGGTCCTCCCACTGCTCCAATGAGGCGATTTCCTTGCCACTATAGATCTCAAGGACGCCTACTTTCCCATTCACCCTGCTCACAGGAAATATCTACGATTTGTACTGGACGGTCAGCACTACCAATTCAAAGTCCTCCCATTCGGAGTGACTACAGCACCCAGAGTCTTCACAAAATGTTTTGCAGTAGTAGCAGCTCAATTGCGAAGACAACACATTTATGTGTTTCCTTACCTCGACGACTGGCTCATAAAAGCCAAGTCACGCAGCAAGTGTGTGCACCACACACACAAAACAATCCAGCTGCTGCACGACTTAGGATTCACAATAAACCTCACCAAGTCACATCTTCAACCGTCCCACACACAACAGTATCTAGGCGCCACAATAGATACTTGAAAAGCCCTTGCATACCCCAGTCCAGTCAGGATAGCCAGCATGCAAGCTCTCATAACAAAATTTCAACCTCAACACTCACTACCAGCTCGAGTGTTCATGCAGCTAATAGGGATGATGGCCTCTTGCATTTTCATCGTGCCTTACGCAAGACTCCAAATGCGTCCATTACAGGAATGTTTAGCACATCAGTGGAACCAGGCTCAAGGTCAGCTTACAGATCTGGTGTTGGTGGACAGCCGCACACATCTCTCTCTGCAGTGGTGGAACACACAAAACCTTTCCAAAGGGCGGCCGTTCCTAGACCCGGCTCCACAGATAGTGCTAACAACAGACGCATCGCTTATCGGCTGGGGAGCTCATCTCTTAAACCATACCATTCAGGGCACGTGGACCCCTCAACAGAAACTGCTCCACATCAATCACCTGGAATTACTGGCGATTTTTCTCGCATTAAAATCATTCCAAATACATCTCATAGGCAAAGCTGTCCTAGTTCGTACGGACAATATGACAGCAATGTACTATGTACAAAAACAGGGGGGTACACACACTCTGCAGCTTTCACGCCTAGCGCAAAGCATATGGAGATGGGCCATTCCTCAAAAAATATACCTCTTAGCAGAACATCTCCCAGGGGTACACAATCAAATTGCGGATCAGCTCAGTCGTCCGACACAGCAGATCCACGAATGGGAACTTCATCCGCAAGTTCTTCATCCGTTTTTTCAGATGTGGAGCCACCCAGACATAGATCTGTTCGCCACACATTTAAACGCAAAATGCCCAAGCTTCACCTCCAGGTATCCACACCCATTGTCCAAAGGCATTGCAATATGGATGAACTGGTCCGGCAGATTTGCGTACGCTTTTCCGCCTCTCCCGCTCATTCCATTACTGGTGCGCAAGCTCAAACAACAGTCTCTCACAATGATCCTGGTTGCTCCAACATGGGCCTGACAACCATGGTTCACAACCCTGCTGAAACCCTCAGTAGTTCCACATCAAAAGTTGCACCTTTCTCCAAAGCTCCTCACACAGAACCATGGAGAAATAGGCATCCAGATCCAGCTCAACTGAACCTAGCGATCTGGCTCCTGAAATCTTAGAGTTTGGTTACCTCAACCTTCCGCCAAACTGTATGAATATCATTAAGGAGGCCAGACGTCCTGCCACTAGAGCGTGCTATGCAGCTAAATGGAAAAGATTTGTTATCTACTGTAATAACACAATCAATCCACTAGATGCTTCAATTCAAAACATTATTTATCTCTTGCATCTACAAAAATGTAATCTGGCATCACATCTATACGATTACATCTTGCTGCCATAGCCGCTTACCTACTAAACAGACAACACTGTTTAAGGTACCTGCCATCAAAGCATTCATGGAAGGCCTTAAAAGGATAATTCCTCCCAGAGTTCCACCCTCTCCAGAGTGGAACCTAAACATTGTCCTTACCAGGCTCATGGGTCCCCCATTTGAACCTTTACATAAATGTGAGTTACAAATTCTCACATGGAAAGTAGCTTCCTTGTAGCAATCACATCTCTCAGAAGAGTTAGTGAACTCCAGGCATTAACCATACAAGAACCATTTTTGCAAATACATCACAACAAAGTGGTTCTTAGGACAAACCCTAAATTCTTACCAAAAGTCGTCTCTGCTTTCCACCTTAACCAGTCTGTTGAGCTGCCAGTCTTTTTTCCTCAACCAGACTCAGTAGCAAAACAGGTTCTTCATACGCAGGACGTCAAAAGAGCTATCCTTTACTACATTGAAAGGACAAAAACTTTCAGAAAAACTAAACAACTTTTTGTAGCTTTCTCACCACCACATAAGGGCAACCCTATATCTAAAGCTGGAATTGCCAGGTGGATCGTTAAATGCATCCAGATATGCTACCAAAGAGCAAAGCGTACATTATCTATTCCCCCTAGAGCGCATTCCACACGCAAACTAGGGGCTTCTATGGCATTCTTGGGGAACATTCCCATAGATGACATTTGTAAAGCAGCAACATGGTCTACACCGCACACGTTCACAAAACACTATTGTGTAGATGTGCAGGCAAAACAACAGGCTAGTGTGGGCAGGCTGTACTAAGGACACTTTTTCAAACCACTGCAACAGATACAGGTGGCCATCGCTAGGGAGAGTACTACTGTAGAGTCTATGCACAAGTATATATTCTGCAGCTCATATGCCTCGAACGGAAAATGCTACTTACCAGTATGCATCTGTTCTTGGCATGTAGAGCTGCAGAATTATATACGCCCACCCGCCTCCCCGGGTACCTTTATCTGTTGCAGTGCTATCTTACTTAGATACATCACACATGGACATCTTTCTCTCAAACTCCATCATCACCCTTTATGGTGAAAAACAGTCTGAGGATGGAGTCGATGCCCATGCGCACTATCGTCCTAAGGAGGAGTCGCCTATCTCGGGACTACAAAGAACTTCTTCCAATACAACAACAAAGTGCCAACATCCGAGCCCAACACCAGATGGCGATCTATGCACAAGTATATATTTCTGCAGCTCTACATGCCAAGAACAGATGCATACTGGTAAGTAGCATTTTCCTTCTTGGGTCCATTGTCTTCCCTTTCCAACGTTATGATGTGAACAACACTACTGCATCAAGAAAAGCTTCTGTTTGCATTGTTGAGGCTTGGCATCCAACGGGTAACACCTGGGATACTTTGAAGCTTCGCAGATTCGAGCTGTCTTCCTCTAGATTTTTCACAATCTTCCACAAGAATGCGCCTAGGGCAGCATTATGGAATCTACTCCATTCCACTTCTGCCCTCCGTGTAATACAAAATACCCCTGGAGAGATTGTGACTAGGTCTGCCACCTCTTTTTCTCGCCAGAATACGCAGGCATCCTGTGAAGCCAGAAGGAGGGTGGGAGCACACTGCCTCACATCCCAGCACTCAGTTTGCCCCCAATGCATCATCGTAAATGCAGTGCATGATAGCACGTACTTCAGTAGTAGTCTTTAATTTTTCACCCTTGTTGATGCAGTCTCTGCTGTGCAACTCTAGATACCTGTCTAGAGATACACAGCACTGTCTGCACCGACAAGGGTGAAAAACTAAAGCCAACTACTGAAGTAAGTGATATCATGCACTGCATTTACCATGATGCATTGGGGTGAACCGAGTGCGGGGATGTGAGGCATTGAGCTCCCACTTTTTTTTTTTTTTTTAAATGCTCCCTTGAGCTTGTGAGCTGACGAGCTCTTGCTGATGCACCTGTGTCCAGTGAGTGGTACAGAGACATGAGAAGACTTTAGGAAGCATTTCCACCCCCTAAACAATGTGTTGCTCTCTAATGAAGAACAACAACTATCCTGAAACACGTGTCTAGAGATGCACAGCACTGGCTGCACCAACAACAGTGAAAAACTAAAGACTCTTACAGCAGTAAGTATTATCATGCACTACATTTACCATGATGCACTGGGGCGAACTGAGTGCTGGGATGTGAGGCAGTGTGCTCCCACCCTCTTTATCCTATGAAGCCAGCCTCCCCTTCTGCTGCAAGAAAATATTAAAGTACTGAAGGGAAAGGATGTGTGTGTAGCACAAAATGCAAAGTCACGTCATGTCGACAACACCCCGAAATGTTCGGAGCCGAAGATCTGCCGGGCACGTAGAAAGAAGAGGACTGTACTTTGGGCATTTTGCCAGGCCAAACAGAGGAAGATCCTTTTTCCGATATTGAGGAAGAATTAGAGTTCCTTACGCCAGCGGCTCAAAATACCCCAGCTTTGGGGCTGAAGATTAAGTCGACGCCATGTGCATCTACTGTGCCCGAGGTCCATCTCGCACCCATTAGCATGCATCAAGCCATAAACAGCACAAACCTATGGGTCCTGCACCTCGAGCCGGGATGGACTACAAAGGTTGGGTTAATGCCAATGAAGGTATCACCCAAGTTTACTGAAGCACACCACGTTTGAAGCTCATTCAGCACCAAGGCCTTTAAAGTAGCACTCAATGCCAAAATCACTGCCAGGTTTGCTCCAAGCTGTCTAAAAACCACGCTCAGAGCTGAAGTAAGCCATGAAAGCCCCTTCCTCAACTGCCCCAGAGGTCCGCGCCAAAGACCCTTCCCCCCCCCCCCCCTTGACCCTGAGATGCAATATCACAGAGGGGTCCTTCTTCGAGAAGCTGGCAAATGTCCTGGATGAAATACAAAAGATGATTTGTATTTATCCAAACACAGGCAGGATACTTTCTAAACATCTGACTGCATCCCTAAAAAGTGTCCACCCACTTGAGAACCAGGACTTGACCCTTCCACACCATTCAGTCCCAAAACCATTAGAGACCTGGCCACCAGTCATGTGCCATTTTCACCACTTGCATACACACCTCCTCCTCCACTACCACCATCCTGTTTTCTACCTGAGCCACAAGATACTGACTCAACCAGGCAGTTATTTTTTATCCGCGGGAGCTCTATGATGAACCATTTAGCCCACAAGAGGAAAATGATCTGTGAGAGGATTGTGGTAGACTGGAAAACGCAGACCTAGAGACACACGCTGCTACCAAATCCCCACCCCGATAATAGTATTGCATATTATGCAGCAATTCAAAGGGCCTCGCAACACCACCACGTTAAACTGTATACTGGGGAGAAGGGGCGACCTTCTTGGCAAAACCCTGTCCAAAACAGAGCGCCCAGGACATTATCTACCAGTGCTTAATGGGAAACTACAGTCGGCTATAAGAAATTGGGTTGTTAGTTGGGTGGAGTGAAACCCTACTCCAGCAACAGCCACAATGCTTGTCATGGTGAACTACTAAATTAACCTGTGCTTAACCCTCTGGTAGCTTGGCACAAAGCAGTCCGGCTTAACTTGGAGGCAATGTGTGAAGTATTTATGCCGCACACAAACAGTATTAAAGTGAAAACACAAAAAATCCTACACTAATTAAGAAAAATAAAGTAAAATCTACTAAATTATTTTACAGCAAAATGAAAAAAAAATCCAATCGGAAGAACCAGAGATATGCAGTTTTTAAAGATTTATGCCAAGTATAGCACCTAAAGGCACAAAGCACCAGTCATGACTTTCACACATTCCAGATACTGGTTTTAGTGGGCGTATTTGCCCTCTTATTTAAAACATAACAGTCCTCCAGTCTGGGTAAGTGCTTCTTCCCTTTTTTGCCCAATTTTTCCCGTCCCTGTATCCCAGAGTATTAGGTTGGGAGCGGTTTGGGCTGGTCTTGGTGGTTTGTGTGTTGTATGTCGGTCTAAGCTCCCCATCTGGTTCCATTGCCATGGAAACCAGCAACCCCAAAAGATTAGGGGTATGGTTAGATTGCACTAGGCAGAAACCTACTCTTAAATAACTGGATTTGGAGAAGGCAGCCTGTGAAAAGGTATGTGCAGTAAACAGACATCACTGAATTGCACACCACATATGTCTATAATATGATGAAGGCATTGGGCCCCAGTTACATAGAAAAACGGCAGACAATTTCCCACAAACATGTCGTACTTAAAGACTACTATAAAATGATTGTTAAATACCTAGCTAACGAAAATAAAATAATGTGTACTGAAGCTGGAAATGAGAAAAATATATGAAATATTAAATCTGTGTATCTAGAAGTAGCGTAAGAGCAAGTTCAGTTACAGACTAGAGAAATTGTATTCAAACCTTAAATTCAACAGCCAGTTGACCCTTACAGGTCAGGATGCTTAAGACCTCCATGAACAATGGTTACAAGGTATTACTATTGTGGTTCAGCATGTGTGGTTTATGCCTTGCCATGACGCTACTGCCTGTGAACAAGCTATAAACAAAGGTATGTAACCTGGGTACTAAGGTTTGTAATGAAATGCAATGAGATAAATGCTATGGTGATTGTAGATCCAATTGTTTTCCTCTGTCTGAGGCAATAAGCAGTGATCTGAAATTAGCTAGGCTCTATTATGACAACGTGAAATTCAACCTTTATACTGTGCTGTTAATATGTGAATATATGCTTATCAGTGTAACCATTAGTATATACTTTCAATCGTTGCAAATGGCATGTTTTATTTGGCCATACTTTCACTGGTTAACCAATGTGGCAAAAAGAATCCGGTTATAAAACCCATTGCCTACTGTTTTTATTTTTAGCCACACTTTCTAGATTCAGACTGCATAAGTTTCTTAATTATCTTATTTCTTTTCTAGTTCGTGGTCCCCCGCTGCCTCTTGGTCCGAGAGACTTTATAGCAGGCCCTCCACCTGGAATGCGAGAAATTCCACGTGGCCCAATGCTGCCACCACCACCTCCAGATGCAAGAGAATATGCACGTGGGCCTTTGGGCCCTCCTGGCCCTTATCCTTTGGGTCCACCACCACTACTACATGGTCCACGAGATTACCCTTCTGGCCTACCAAGAGATATGATGGCCAGAGATTACCTGCCAGGTCCTCCACCAGGAGTTAGGAACTACCCTGGGGGCCCCCCTCTAGTTCCTAGGGACTACCCAGGAGGGCCTCCACCTGGTCCTAAGGACTTTCCCAGCGGCCCCCCTCCAGGTCCTAGGGAATTTCCAGGTGGCCCTCCTCCAGGACTTCGAGACTATCCATTGGGACCTCCACCAGGCAGTAGAGACTTCCCTGGAGGTACTCTGCAACCTCGAGAATACCCACCTGGCCTTCCTCAAGGATCTAGAGACTATCAACCCCGTCCTCCTTCAGGACCTAGAGACTTCCCACCCGGACCCTCGCCAACAGCTGCATCCCAAAGAGACAATGAAAATGCCCACGATGCAAGACAATAATGTGGAAATTATGCAATGGACAGTCGAACTGCATTTATAATGGTTTCATTGGTTCCAAAACACAAATGTAAATTTTAACTGATTTTTAGGATTTCCTTTATTTTGTTAACTTCCTAAAAGTTTAGATTGTACCTTGAAAATATGCATTATTGATTTACAAAACAAACTGGGATGCAAAAATCAATAGTGGTGGTGGACTGGAGACAATTTCACCAGAAAGCTGCAGCGCTTAAAAATGTGCAATATTGAAGCACCTGTGTTTTTTTTCCTTTCTTTTTAATTTATAGTAGCCATGTAACTAGTTTGTGAATAATTTAAAATCTCATGAAAATGTAATCGATAACATTTCCTGTGGAAATATATTTTACAAGTAAAATGCTATTCTGACTGCCATCTCATAACGCAACCTGTTACCTTCTCATTTCAGTTTGACACACATATTGAGAATAAAAGTAAATATTTTGTAACATCTGGTTTTAAGCACCAGAAGCACAAATGACACTGTATTCTAAAAAAAAAAACACATTACTAATAAAGATAGTAAATTTCATGTTTTTCATCTTTGTAAGCTTGCTTTGTTTCAGCACGATCTCATGTGGCATCCTAGATGTTACTCCTCTTACATGCTATATAGGATAGTCATACTAACCCTGCAAGACTTAATTTCCTAGTTTAAAACTAAGTGTAGGGAAATGTTGGGCTGCACCGAAGTGTGAAGGAGGCTGCTATAACTGCACAACACAATGGCATACATATAATAGAAACACATCTTTTCAATTTTCTGTGATTCGATAAATGATATTATAGCTTCTAAGAAATGTGCCCATCTTTTAATCTAAAAACAATTTGTTCTTTCCACTTCATTTTATCTGCCATCAGCTTTCTTTTCTTTAGAGATACTGGTACTTACAGAGGTATTTTCAGGAGATATTTACATTTGCTTTTGAATAAATGTATTGAAAAATAAAGGTGACCTGTTTACCAAGAAAAACATCCCAAAGTTTCTAAAACATTTCTATCATGCTTTTAATCACTCATATTCCATGTATGTTCCCTGTTCATAAGAATGGTTGTCCATCTGTTTGCACAGTCATGATTTTGGACTGAAAGGCACGTGAAGGCATTCAACAACAGGGTGAGTATTATACTTAATAGATTACCAAAGGTTCCCAATGCATTAGAAGCATTTAAAGTATCTGGAAAGGTAAGCTAGAAATATAGAATAAAATAGAATGATGAAGGGGGTCACGCAGTTTTTGATTACAAAGTGTAGATTTCATTAGTTACACAAGCATTGGCAAAGCAATTTGGTCTGGGTTTAATGTCCTAATTCCTGTAAAGACACAATGTACATTTGTGTATGCGTTAGTAATGTTGAACCTACTAAGAGGCAGGGAGAGGTAAAATAGTCCCTCACACATTGCAATATATGCATTCCGTTGGAGACAGAAGGATACGCCCAAACAGCCAATAGCATTAGGTTAGAGAGTTATATAATCCTCTGGGCAGTGGCTTATGGAGGCTGTCACATCTCCTAGCCAAAAATAAGGGTCATAACTTTCTGGAAGAGCAACAGCTATGTATGTAGTGAAGTATGGTGGTGTTGCAGGATCAGCCGGATGTTCAGGACCAAAATTTACCCATGGGTAAAATATTTCAAAGTGGTATGCTGTGTTTCCTTAGACTACAAGAATTACTATTCTCTTACCCCCATCTAAGGATACCCTCATCCTACAATTTGTAGGGAGCTCATAAGGTGAGGGTGGTAACCAATGTTAGAAAATATTTTTCTGCATTAGTAATAAACCTTAGGGTCTTGTGTATGTCTACCAGGGGTATTCAAAACTCAAGCCCATGAGTTTGAGGTCATAATATCTTTTTGCAGATTCAACAGCAAATTCGTCCTAGTGTTTAGAAATCCTAAACCTTGTGAAAGACACAGGCTTCACTAACCCTTCAGCTACGAGTCAGGCAGACTGCGGCCCAGTCACCTCCCACCACCTACTTTAGGATAATGAATGTGGGGCAACGATCAGTCTTGTGAGAATAGACGATTGTTTAATTGGTGAGTTTCACAACTACATGTATGCACACAAGAAATCCACACTGTATATTTAAAAGGCTTTAATGATAATACCCTATCCTAGTGCAGATTATATGAATAAAGGTTGTACACAGACCAGTCATGATAAAATAGGCAATAAAACATTATTAAAAAGAATGGCAACATGTTGAATGGTTTTCTATTTAATACATCGATGCAGGAATCCATCCCTTCCTAGGCCCTAGAAGAGCTGAACCAGTTCAGCACCAAAAGCCCCTTGATGAGTTTCTCCGATGGCATCTGACATTCATTTTTGCAAGATGTTTTCCAGTCTAGACTTCTATTGTGCTCTGCTTCATATATAAAATCAAGTTGTAGCTCCATTTTGGTATTCTGTACTGCAAGAGAACAGATAAGACTAGAACAGCTAGTCTACGTCCTTCAGTGCTGATTTGTCTGCATATGATGCATATGCATATGCATATCATGAGCCCTTCTCTCCCTAGAAATCTGTAGATGTCCCATTTAGTGAGATGGATGTGCGTTCATTGTAATAAACGTTTCACATTAAAAAGGCAGACCATGTGATCTGTGATTTAAAATGCGCAAATTAATTCTGTTGCACCCTAATTTAAACGGAATATCTGCATTAATCAAATCACCGATATGAACTATTTGTTGTGCTATCAAAACAATATGACCTATTTGTATATAATCAAAGATAA
Organism: Calotriton arnoldi; assembly: GCA_963921515.1. NCBI lineage: Eukaryota > Metazoa > Chordata > Amphibia > Caudata > Salamandridae > Calotriton > Calotriton arnoldi. The sequence continues at coordinate 1,246,566 of CAWUFW010000009.1, forward strand.
AGGAAACATTCATTTACAATGAATGGGGAGCCCGCAATAAAAAATGCAAGCATGTGACAGGAGGAGCTGGCGGTGATTGTCTGGGCCAATGATAGGCATTTGCACTTTGTTGAGTCTTTGCCCATAGGAACGTAAGACAACTCGTGCACCCCAATCTAGACTGCTCTCTTCTTATGGACACATGCATGTATGTCTGGAGTTGTCCAGCACAATCTGGTCTTGAATTGGTTAGTGAATACTGCAAAATGTTTTAGCTAACAGATTGCTTTGAACTACAAACTACATCTGTCAAGCAACATTTGTGATAAATGGTGTAGGCATGCAGTCCTTGTTTGAAGGTCAGTCAAACTCCTACTCTCTAAAAGAGCTGGTGCAGGCTGCCTGAGCCAACAGTATGAGCCTTAAGTATTTGACCAGATACAATTGAAGTCGCAAATTGTGCAATCCCATAAGACTGCTGTCTTCTGACAAGTAACAAAAGTATAAAAGATTTATATGTTGGGAGACATCCACAACTAGCTGCATTGAATTTGTCACCAACTCCAGCTTAAATGAGTTTAGAGCCAGCCTTGAACTACATGTACCATGATGCATTTGGGTAGAGTGTTGCAGGCATGCATAGTGTGCAATCTCAGTATAGAGTTCTACACTGGGGAGATCTGAAGACTGAAGTTTGGTGAATGGAGATGATTGCTGTGGGTGGGGATGGTTTTGTGAAAGCTAGGGTATTGGTGAGGGAATCTATGGTAGCAGGGCAGAGGAGAGTACGGGAGTGATGTCAAACGTGAAGTGATCGCAGGAGTCAGGTAGACTACGCCACAAACAGTTTTGTATCGTAGGGGGGAACATGCGCCTTAGTTGCAATAACCAGAGTTATAAGATCAGTACTTTTACGTCCAGGTTAGAGCCTCACCTCTTGAGATTATATGCTTGGAGTACATGTCACCCGCAAGCAACATTAATGGAATTACTTTGCCCATCTTGTTGTATTGAAGGGAAAGGTGAGGGTGTTCTGAAGAGCTGCTTGGCTGAAGCTGTGCAGTTTTGGCCACAATGAAACTGTTTGAAAGCATTGCCTAAAGTGAGAGATCAGTATGTGTATGTGATTGCACGGGTGGTCCATTTTTCAGTAGACTAAACACTGGTCCTAATCAATGTTCCCTCTAATTATTTTTCACTGTTTTCGGCAAGTGTGGTATTGTGTACATGTTTATTGATTATCTGTAAACTGCTTTATGCCTAATTCACCATCTCTGATGCACTAACCTATTTCTCACCCTATACCTCTCTCAATATATCTTCTACCTCCACTCTGACTCATCCCAAATGCAATTCTGCTACTATGACCCCCAAAATAACCCTTTCTAGACTCGTCCCTCCTATACCCCTCCTTGCATCATCTCAAATCTCTTTTACTATTTAGATCTCCCAAACAGGCCTTTCTAAACCTCTTTCCTAATGTATCTTCCAAGACTCATCCAATACCTCATCTTTCTTCCTAATCCACTTCTAGAGACTGTACCTCCCTCCATCTCTCCTTTACTCATCCCAAACTTCCCCTCCTGCTATGATCTACAAAAAACACTTACTCGACCCTTCCCTCTTCTATCCCACCATTATCCTTTTCAATCCAACTAACAGACTCGCATGTCCACCGCTCAAATAAATTTCATATTTCCCTATACTAATTCACCACTAATCCTTTTTGGGTTCCGTAGTAGCGTGCTACTCACCGAAAAGCACTTCTACGCCTCGTCAGGGGTAGTAAGCGCTATATAAATGCAATTACAACACAATAAAAGCCTCCACCCCATTGACGTCTGTTCATTTTTGCCTGCTCTCCATAGAACATTCCCCTTACAATTTTTGTCAAACTGTATTCATCAGGGATGTCTCCCCCCAAAAATTCTGGATTTAAAGGTCTCAGGTGTCTGGGTCTTCGAAGCGGGCCTCTTCCAAAGAAAAGTTCAAGAAGAAACATGAGAAACTCCACAGGAGGGACTCCTTATGTAGCATGGCATCCATTTAGCACCCTTGTTCCCCAGCCCTGGCCTCAATCTAGACTTTTGAGACAAATCTGCTGTAGAGTTGATATGCCAGTTGATATGTCCTGTGCCTGCTCCATTCCTGGAGTTTCCAGCCCCTGTTCTTACACCATACAGATTGTCGCCTTAAGCCAGGATGGCCCTTTCCCCCTCCACTCCGGCTCTTGATGTGCCTGTGGGACCTAATAAGCCCATGGATTCCCTGACCAGGCTTTCAATATTGCCTCTGTCCCTGGCACCGGTTAACTCCGTTTTGGCTGACCCCCTTCTTCTGCCCCCAGTGCCAGGTTAGACACAACCGGCGCCAACTCTGGAGCCACTAAAAGACTTAGCAAACTTTACAGAAACCAAGGCTATTCTGGTCTGGCCTAGCATTAGAACTTAGCAGATGCTGGAAGAGAAGAGTCCCCTTAGATGGCTCTGCCTCATAGCATATACTTTGACAGGCTTGTGGTGCTGTTTAGGCCCTATTATGGTCGTGACCAGACCAGAGAACATAGTGTACCGCAACAATGATGATGATGGTAAGGGGATCAATCGCCCCCATCTCCTCTCCCAAGCCTGCCCCCCCCCCCCCCCCGAGGAGGGTGCTAGCGCTTTATGACGAATACTTCTAACCACTGATTCTTCATCTTAAGAATATATCCTGGGCACCAGACTGGATCCGGATGTTTTTACAGCAGTGCTCCTGCATGCGCTGCTAGGTCGTGTCGTGTGGTTCCTCGCTGACCTTGTTCTGCCCCAGAATTGACAGATGTCAGTTCCTTTCTAGACATTTGAATGCAAATCCAGACTTTTAATGCTTCCTATTGGGCTGGCCTGACCCTTTGGAGCGCCTCCTGGCCCCAAAGGTCTGGGAAGCACCTCACTCCAGTTGGGCCCTCTGATCCATTTCTTGATCCGACTGACTCCATTTGCGAATCCAAGGCCTTCACTGGGGTTCAACACGTGGTGCCGTACCTGGCAGAATCGACACCAGTGCTGACCGGACCCCAACGACAGGTCAGAGACAGTGCCTCCTTTCTTTGACAGGACCTGTGGGGATTTTAACTGGGGTGGGTCTGAGGATTCTTACAGCTACCCTGATCCCTATTAAGACCTTGTGGACCCATTTGAATGATGACCACTGATTATGAGAAGTTGGCTGACGCCAGTGTCCTGGACACCTCAGACACTTGCATGCCCTCCTACTGTGGCTAGGAAGGTGAAGGGGGCATCCTTTGCTATGGGGGTGAGGAGGGCAGCTGACGTCTTCAACTGCCAGCTACCCTCCATGGAATTCGAGACCAAATTCTTGACTGAGCTGCTTCAGCCGGGGATATCCCACACAGAACCTCTACTGCCCTTTAATGAAGCTGTGAGGAAAATGGGTGTTTTATATGATGTGGTAGTGAACCTCACCATTTAATACACTTACCAACCCCTTTAGGACCCTTAGATATAGTCTGTCAACCCTTCTGCACAACCCTGGGTAGCTGCTTCACTGAGCAGCAAGGCTTAAACAGAGGAACAAGTGTAAAGCATTTAAACAGCACCAAAACAATTGATGAAATGGACACAACACTAAAGAAATCTGACCCAATTTATAAAAATATACTGTATTTTCCAAAGAATTTAGACACTAGAATGAGAAAGAGCCTCTGGAGGGTTACGAAGATATGAATTTTACAAGCAATAATAAATTAAAGCAATTTCACTCAACCACAAACAAGACTTGGCCAAGTCAATGAATCAGACACTTTGAAATGTTTTCAAAGAAAACGTGTCAATGAGGTCGGTTACAAGTACTTGGGGTGACAAACTCTGACAGGGAGCTAGTCAGGGGGACCAGCAAGGTCCTCAAGAACAGTTGCCTTCACAGCAGAAAAAACTGTCCTTCAGCAGTTTCAGGCACTTTATCCATGTTGCAATGGAGTCCTATGCAGTGGTCCTAATGCAAGCGATGCTGTAGATGCGATGCGGTCGACTGCTGTCTTCCTTCAGGGATTCCACGGTCCACGAAAATGGTGAGGGGGGTCCTGGTTTCTGGGTCGACATCCCATGAGGGCCTCTCCGGTCTGGCCACAGTCCAGTCAATGTCGCGATCACAGGCCAATCCTTCCGGAGTTTATAACTCTCCTTCTGAGGGTCCCAACAACCCTCCGACAGCACTCCCAGGTTCAGCTAGCTCAGGCGCAACTCTGTGCATTGGGTCTTGTTCCTTGGTGCTGCACGGCAGCGGTGGTAGCAACATTAAGACTTTGCCCCAGCAGGCTTCTTCAGCTGATGTCTCAGTGCTGCAAACACGAGGCCAGTTGGCTGGCCCTTGGAGTCTCATGGCTTGACTGGGCTCTGGAGACAACTCCTCTTTGAGCAGAACTCTGCAGGCACAGTCCCTCTTTTTGCTAGGCAACAGGTGCAGCCTCTCTTTGCTGGTCCCTCAGTGTAGCAGGGCAGTCCCTCTTTGGTCCTTCTTCCAAGTCGGTCGAGATCTGAAGTGTGGATGCCAGGATTGCCCCCTTTATGCTCAGAAAGTGCCCTCGGGGCAGGATGCAGTTGGTAGCCAATGAGCTACCAGGTTCCCTCCCACATGGTGACAAGTTCTTTTGGAGTGTGGCATCTGGCTATCCCAGGATGTGCCATTCTGCCCACTCCCAAGATGGTGAGACCCCTCTTTCGATGTTCAGACCTCACTAACCCACTCGTGGACTGCAGTTACACACCCCTGGGGAAACCGGTTTAGCAACTGGTTTTCCCTCTCTGCTCACCATGCTAGTCGGTCTACTGCAACGATTGGGCAGTCCTCCCTCCTGGTGTTACATATCTGCCCTTCAAAGGCAACTTCACCGTTGAAGCCTGCCTTTTGAGGCTACCACTTTAGTGGGTTCCTGCAGGACAGAGGTGACACCTCCCTGGCCTGCAGTTCCTCATTGTTCTTCCTGAGTCTCGTTGGCATGTCTCTCCAGGAGGGCAGAAGGCTGCCTCATGGAACAGGCTCCATGTGTGCCTGGGAGGACACAGGAGTTTTAAAGGCAACAAAGTGGCAGCTTTTGCTAAAGCTGCACACCGCAAAAAGTTAAATTAATTTTGATGTGAGATACAAGTTGGGCTTAATGTAACAAGTTGTTTGATACCTTGGATGGCCCACTTTGGTCACACAGTCCAGGAGTTAGCACTGCTGAAGGGTCGGCGTGTAACCCTGTACTCACCAATTGGGCGACCAAGTCTTTCCACAGTAAAAACCGTAGTTTCCTGTGTTTTATTGTTAGGGCATGTAAAGTACATGTTCTGCCTGTGCTATATATTGCACCCTGCTTTTAGGACTCGGTAGGGCTACCAGAGGTGTGACTTGCACTTATGTTCAGTGGAAGTAAAGACTTAGCCTGACTTTGCCCTTGAAAGCAATGGCAATCCGTTTACGACTGCTCCACCAGTCCGCAGTGGCTGGGTAATGGCCTTGTTTTACTTGGGGGACCTCCAGGGTGGCGCAACCAGTGCTACAAACCCTTGAATACCACTCTAACTTACATGCCATGGGTATCATCTACTAGGACTTTAAAGGTAAGTTAACCATTTCCAGTTACCTACAACCAATTCAACATACACTTTAGGGTTGGGCACTGGCACTAAGATCTGGTTAGCAGGCCTCAGTGCACTCTCAGATTCGAAAAACCAGCAGCTTCAGTCGAAAAACTTGGAGGTGATCATACAAAAAGAGGCATTTCCTTACAACAGCCCTCCCTGATGTCCTGCTCAGGGCCTGGACTAAGTTCTGTATGGGCACCCCCTTGCACAGGACAATTGCACATTGCCACTGTTTTGCTCCTGGGGACGCAGCACCCCAACCCGTAGAGCCTGGATGTGCAGGCCTCAACCTCCAAAGTGAAACATGGCGCGTTACATACCATTCCACCGGACAGGGAATCCTAGAGGCTGGATACTTCTCTTCCGCCAGCCTTGAACTCCAGTTGGTGAATTTCTTGGGTCGATAAAGTCACACTGTATGGGACTTGGTTGCGCAAGTGCTGCCTATGGTCTCGGAGGATACAAGAAGGGAGTGGTCCCAGTGAGAACAAACTATAACATAAAAATCAACATCACCTTTAAATAAATTACAATCAATATCTTATCATGTTAAACACATTTATTCATGTCCAACATGTATTTTTCATGTTCAAAAACAGCATATTTGTCTGTAAAATCATGAAGAGGTGGCCCAGGCTAACCTATTTAAATAGGTTAGCCTTGGATATGGCTGGATAGGCCATTTATGATTTGGATGTACATATTGCTCACTGCCCTCCCTCTCTCACCAACCGTCACTTTTGCACATTGCTGTACTTCCCCCCCTTTTCTCCTGGGGCACCTCTTCATGATTTTACAGACAAATGTATTTTTCATGTACAAAAACAGCACATGTTCGACATGAATAAATGTGTTTAACATGATAAGATATTTATTGTAATTTATTTAAAGGTGATGTTGATTTTTATGTTAGTTTGTTTTCACTGGGACCACTCCCTTCTTGTACCGTACGTTACCCAGGTCCAGTGATGTGTCTGGGTCACCCCCATTGTCTTATAACTCTATGGTCTCGGAGGAGGCACAAGCCATCCTGAACCAGGCTGCCCCCGATGGCAGGGACGCAGCAAAGTTTGCCGTCACATGCGTGCAGACACGACAGACTTTCTGGGCAGGGCATTGCTTCCTCGGTGGCACTCTGCCGACACACCTGGCTGAGGTCAAACGGATTTTCAGGCTTTTATGGACATGCCCTTCATTGGCACTTGCCTGTTTGATGGCAAAGCCTGCTTCAGGGAGAGTTGGGCCTCCTCCATATCATTTGGGGTTTGCCATGGCCTCACGCCAGTCACACTCTTCCTTTCACCCCGTCTGTGGCTACGGTAGGGGCTATCAGCTGCATCCCTTCCAGCAAAGTCACCAAAGCCAACAGGCTTCCTAGCCAAGGACATGGCTCCCACAAAAGCCAGAGATCTGCCCAGCCTGCTGCCCCTCCAGCAGCTGTAACCTCAAAACATCTTAACTGTGCCCTCACAACAACACAGTGTTACAGCAAACAAATGATGGACGGAATGCTGACAATGCAAACATTCTCCCCCAATCAAAAGATCTGGGTTTAATCCATCGTTCTTTTGCCCACTACGCCACCCCAGTTTGGACCCAGCCATATGCAAATCAGTCTTAACCCTGTGCCCCATGGGAACAGTCCAGACCGAATTGCCAGGCCAGGTCCTCCCTGGACCAGAAACAAGCATCCTGGGACCGGTTTCAGGGTATGTCACCCTTCTTCAGCCAGGCTGTGTCCAAACTGGAATGGCATGGTGAGCAAAAAAACGATGGATTTAGGCCCAGATCTTTGTACTGGGGTGAATGTACAACATTGTTCTGCATTCTGTCCATCAATTGCTGTTTTTGCATTTGTCACCCCGAGTGGGACGGGTATGCCCAGACGTGGGTCCCGTGCTCTCCATGTCACTGGAGTCAAGCTATCCTGGCTGATGAGGGCTGAAAGCCCGAAACCGGTCCTAGGATGCTTGTTTCCAGTCCAGGGAGGACCTGGCCTGGCAGTTCGGGCTGGACTGTTCCCATTGGGCGCAGGGTCAAGACTGATTTGCATATGGCTGGGTCCAAACTGGAATGGCATGGTGAGCAAAAAACGATGGATTTAGGCCCAGATCTTTGTACTGGGGTGAATGTACAACATTGTTCTGCATTCTGTCCATCAATTGCTGTTTTTGCATTTGTCACCCCGAGTGGGACGGGTATGCCCAGACGTGGGTCCCGTGCTCTCCATGTCACTGGAGTCAAGCTATCCTGGCTGATGAGGGCTGAAAGCCCGAAACCGGTCCTAGGATGCTTGTTTCCAGTCCAGGGAGGACCTGGCCTGGCAGTTCGGGCTGGACTGTTCCCATTGGGCGCAGGGTCAAGACTGATTTGCATATGGCTGGGTCCAAACTGGAATGGCATGGTGAGCAAAAAACGATGGATTTAGGCCCAGATCTTTGTACTGGGGTGAATGTACGACATTGTTCTGCATTCTGTCCATCAATTGTTGTTTTTGCATTACTCACAACAACACAGGCACCCTGTTGGAGACCGGATCAGGCATCACCTGCCCCAATGGCAAGCCATAACATCAGACAAGTGGGTGCTCCACATTTTCTGGCTGGGTTAAGCCCTTTCACTCCTAGAAACCCTGCTGCAGTACTCAGATCGGCTGATGGAGGACCATCACCATGCCACTTTAAGAACTGCTGACTTTTAGCCAAAGGAGCCATTGAGAGGGTGCTGGCATCATAAGCAGACTGTGATTGCTATTCCTGCTAGTGCCAAAAAAGGACCGAGTCCTCTGCCCTATCTGCATCCTCTCAATACCTTCCTGAGGAAGGGGGGAGGAGCTAATCCACGTAACAAACATATACAGCCCCAACGCGGACGACCCATCCTTCTAGTCGGATGTGTCTCGCACGATAGATAGCTTCCCCCAAAACGACCTCATGGTGGTGGCAGGAGATTTTAACATCCCATTGGACCACATAACGGATAGACAATCCTGTCAATATCACCCCACGAACTCGCACGCAGTACTCCAAAATATCTGTTCCAAATTTAACCTTAAGGACGCATGGCGCCTCCAGCACCCTGACACTAGGGACTACACATGCTACTCTAACCCACACAATTCCTACACCAGGATAGATTACATACTAATTTCAGGGTCTCACACACACCTAATCGAACACTCCGATATAGCTCCAAGACTAGTATCAGACCACAACTGAGCAGGTGTCATAACGAAGCCGTCCCCCGGAGGTGGCGGTTTAACAGCGAGGTACTATCAGACCCTGCGAACAAAAAAAAAGATTGAGGAGGCCATAAATGACTACCTCAAATACAACGACTCCCCGGGGACTAGCACCAACACACTCTGGGATGCCCTGAAAGCGACAGTCAGAGGCACAATAATTGAAATTGTCAAAAATAAACAAGAGTACAAACCTGAGACTAGCTCAGCTTGAGCAGGAGATCAAGAGTTTAGAAACGGCCCATGCAAAGGCCATACAAGACAACAAGCTCCTAGCAAAACTAACACAAAATAAATACGAATATAACAAAATCCTGAGTGAGAGAGCGGGACTGTGGTTTAATAAATACAAAGCCCTTAACCTATGCGAAGCCAATAAAGAAGGGAAACTTCTTGCTTCCTACCTAAAACACAAACGCAACCAGTTTGCCGTCTCAGCCATCACAGATTCAAACAACAAAACCCACACAAGACACAAAGACATCCTCAAGACATTCCGAGAGTTCTATCAAGAACTTTACAAAAACAATCAGAGCCTTAACTTAGAGGAATGTACAAAATACCTCGACAGAATCGGGCTACCAAAGTTAAACACCGAAGATACAATTAGATTAGGTCAAGAAATTAACTACACCAAAATTGAAATGGCGGTCAAATCGTTGAAAGAAAATAAAGCCCCCGGGCCGGACGGGTATACAGCCGCTTTTTACAAGACCTTCTTAAATCAGCTCAAACCAACCATGAAAAAGGTATTTAACCACTCTGCATCCAGGGGGGCAGTGTCACAATCCATGTCAGAAGCTAACATAATAGTCATTTCAAAGGAGGGTAAAGACCATCTGTCACAAAAAAACTACAGACCCATATCCCTTATTAACGTGGACTGCAAAATATATCCTAAGATATTGGCAGTTACTCAACGCTGCTCTCCCCAAACTAATAAGCAACTCCCAGGTTGGTTTCCTACGCTCTCGTATGTAACGACAACACCCGACTTCTCTGCCATATATTGGAACATGCGACCACTAAATCAGATCCAAGTGATACCAAAGGGGATGATGGACGGAGCGTTTGAGCTAATCAAACACTCACCCCCAGTCAACTGATCTGGGTTTAATCCATCATCATTCTTTAGCTCACTCCACCACCCCAGTTCAGACATGGCCATATGCAAATCAGTCTGACCCTGTGCCTCATGGGAACAGTCCAGCCCGAACTGCCAAGTCTTCCCTGGACCGGAAACAAGCATCCTGGGACCGGTTTCTGGCTATTCAGCCGTCATCAGCCAGGCTAGCTTGAATCCAGTGGCAAAGTGAGCAAGGGACCCACGTCTGGGCATACCCTGCCAACTTAGGGCGAACAAAGCGATACCAAAGGGGATAATGGACGGAGCGTTTGAGCTAATCAAACACTCACCCCCAGTCAACTGATGACGGCTGAATAGCCAGAAACCGGTCCCAGGATGCTTGTTTCCGGTCCAGGGAAGACATGGCTTGGCAGTTCGGGCTGGACTGTTCCCATGAGGCACAGGGTCAGACTGATTTGCATATGGCCATGTCTGAACTGGGGTGGTGGAGTGAGCTAAAGAATGATGATGGATTAAACCCAGATCAGTTGACTGGGGGTGAGTGTTTGATTAGCTCAAACGCTCCGTCCATCATCCCCTTTGGTATCACTAAATCAGATCCGGCAGTAGCTACCGCATTAGATGCCGAGAAGGCCTTTGATAAAGTCTCCTGGGCCTTCCTGGTACGCTGCATGCAATCCTTCAGCTTAGGGGAGGGATTTATACGGATGGTTATGGCCCTGTATGGGGAACCTTCAGCCCGTATCGTAGTCAATGGATCACTCTCTGAACCCTTCACATTGCAACAAGGTACTAGACAGGGATGCCCACTGTCCCCTTCGTTATTCTTACTGGCCTTGGAACCCCTTATCCAGGATATAAAGTTAAACACTAACATAAAAGGGGTCGATATCAATGGCGTTGAAATAAAATTAGCCGCCTATGCAGACGACATACTAATAGTAACAGAACAACCAAAGACCTCAATCGAGGCCCTGATGGCTACGATAGCAGAATATTCCAGGTTCTCAGGGTATAAGCTAAACAAATCAGAATGCAAACCACTAAACATTCACTGCACGAAAGACATCCTGGGGGGTTCGGGCTTGGCCTGGCAGACAGGGTATATCAAATACCTAGGTATAAATGTTGGTACCGACCTAATGGACACGCTACACCACAACGAGAAACTACTACTAGATAAGATTAAGAAACTTCTGGACTCTTAGTCTCCAAAATTCATAACGTGGTGGGGCAGAATCGAAACTATTAAAATGATGGTCACCCCAATGGTGAACTATTTGATCAGTATGCTCCCGCTCCTCATCACAGATGATTTCCATCACAAAGTGGATATCCTGATCTCTAAATTCCTCTGGCGCGGGAAGAAAGCACGGATAAGCATTAAGAAACTAAGATTGGATAAAACCCAAGGAGGGGTAAACCTAGCAGACTTCAGATTATTCCAGTTAGCTTTTCTAGCAAAACAAGGCTCATACTGGATATCACCGCCGTCCAATTACATACCGGTATGGCTACAGGTAGAGAGGGCCATCCTGAACAATCTGAGCCCACTGGCCCTACTAACAGCAAATAGATACCCCCACACCTCCAAGCCTATCTTTAAAAACACAAAAATCGCACTACTAAAGGTAGATAAGAAGCTGGAGAATAGCATCAAAGGGTCTAAAATGGAATCACTTTGGGCCAATAGCAGGATTCTGTATAAAGGGAAAAGCCTAACCTTCGATACATGGATTGAGAAGGGTATCTACTACCCTTACCAACTAGAAAACGAAACATACCCCATTACATTCACAGACGTCAAGACATAGCCTAACTGACATTGAATTCTATAACTTTTTGAAAATCAGAACGGCCCTGTCTAAAACTAAGCTATCCGCACCACAACCTTCAATCTTCCGGTATGCGTCAAACATTAATAAATTAGGGCACCAAGTCTCGCGGCTCTACAAACTCCTCCGCCCAAAATCCTCTAAACTCAATGATAAGACAGATGCCTACAGGGATAAACAAACTAAAACTTCACTTAACGAACAAGAATGGGCCACACTATGGGCCTCGGCCTCACGCAATAAGATCTCCCCAGTGCTCGCACAAACAAAATTCTGGCTGCTTCACAAGGCTTTTTGAACCCCTGCACGCTTATTCTCATTAGGCCCCAGGGAGGACGCATTATGCTGGAACTGTAACAAGGGAAAGGGGGACCTAGCACATCTTATCTTCCAATGCCCAATACTCAAAGCATTCTGGGGAAAAATCTTTGGTTTTATAAATGGTTTGTTTGAATGTACGCTAACAAAAGAATTTTCCACCCTCACCACGGTATTTATGAGCACAGAATTGAGAACGGAACACGATAAGGACCTACTAGACCTGCTACTGACAGCAGCAGTGAAAATGGTCCTCGCCAACTGGAAAGACACAAGTAAGACAACTTACAAAGGCTGGGTCAACTGGATCACGCACCTTAGAGGAGCGGACAACACTGCACTGCAGAACTCACCCTGGAAACCAGCTTCCAGAAGGATGTGGAAATCTCTTGACACTTACCTAGACTCTTATGAGACTCCATGAAAATGCTAGGCCGGCGAATCACACTCTGGTACCCCCTATGATCGTAACACCAAGACAATTGAATCTAACTGGCCCCAACCAATATAGCCCTGTCGGGCCTGCATGCGTGCTCCAACATCTCCACAGAATGTCAGATGTAATTAATAAGGAATGTATCTCTCTCATTACCTGTCCCCTACCTCTTTTTTTCACCCCTTGCTTTCCTACCCCTTTTCTGTCTCTCTCTCTTTTTCACTAAATAATGTCATGTGGGGTTAGCTAAACAAACACCGATGTATAAACTGCAATTGATTCAACCTATGCTAACCCTGTAACAGTTTTTGCGAATGTTTTCTTGTATAAAATAAAAACCTTCCTGAGGACGGAGGAATTCAAGATGCTAGCACTTGTCCAGGTTCTGTCTGCGTTGGAGAGTGGATGGTAGTGTTGGACCTGCTGGACACCTATTTTCACATCACCGTCCTGCAAGCCCATTAGCGTTACCTGCAGTTCTCCGTGGGCTGGGAGCATTTACAGTTCGCTTTGCTCCCATTTGGTCTCATATGTGCCCCCTGAGTGTTCATAAAGGTGATGGCGGTGGTTGCAGCACATCTGCGGAATTAGGGGTACCAATCTTCGACTACCTTGACAACTGGCTGCTGAAGCCGGGCTCACCACAGATAGTAGTTACCCACCTCCAGACTATGGCGATCCGCCTGCATACGCTGGGGTTCACTATCAACATACACTAAGCCTGCACATGCTCGTGCCCCCCTCAACAAGGGAGCCATCTTCTCCAGCAACTAGTCTCAAGGGCCTGCCCATCCCTCTGAGCCCCATAGTGACCACATGCAAGGGGGGCTCAACCCAGCACTTTCTCAGCTGGAACCAACACCAGGAACAAGCAAACCACTTGGGTCCCCTGAGTTCACTAAAGCCAACTCAAAAAGAAGGGGTCCCTGCCCCCCCCCCCTTTGCAGGGCAGAGGCTCTGACAGCCCTTTTCAGTGCTAAACACTGGGGCGCAAAGCAGGACCAGCACAGTAAGACCGAGAGACCCGTCGGCAACACTGCCCCAAAATCAGAGATGGAGGGGGACTTATCGCAGCCTCTGTTCAACTCGTCACTGGGCGGGGAAGATCTGGCCCACTTAATCTCCCAGACAGAGGAAGAAGAGAGAAAGCGGTTAGTTCTTGGAGACAAAGTATGCTCCACATCACTGACAACAGACCAATTAGAGGGACAGCATTGCCACCCGTGGACGCTCCGACAAAGCTAGAAAGCAAAAAACCACAGGCAAACAGATGGAACCAATCGACTCCCGCTGAAGAAGAATCAAAACCTCAGAAAATCGCCCAATATTTCACACACAAAAAATAGAGCTTATTTACGAAAAAATAGTCCCGTCAGGGAGCCAGCCTGTGGATTCCATGTCACCCGATCTGTCAGCACAGGCAACCTCCCGGTTGCTAGAGAGTTTTCCTCCTGTGACACTGACAGATGTAGATACACTTCTTCGCATGGTAAAATCAGGTTCCCCCCTAGATACCATCCCGGCCAAAGTTGCTACCTCTTTGGCCTGCCATCTGTCTCCTCCCATTCAGTGTCTTCTCAATCTCTCATTGAGAGAGGGTCACGTCCCGTCAGAATGGAAAGCAGCACAGGTCATGCCTATCCGTAAGAACAACAAGGCTCCGCTAACGGATTTCTCTAATCTCCGCCCTATTTCGCTCCTTCCCTTCCTGAGCAAGCTATTGGAGAAGCATGTAAATAAACATCTCTCCAACCATGTCGAACAGGATGGTTGCTTAGACTCCTCCCAGTCAGGCTTCAGGCCCAAATACAGCACAGAATCAGCTCTGCTTGCAGTTACGGATAACATCAGGATGGCCCTAAACAGGGTCCAATCTAGGATTCTGGTGCTGTTGGACCTATCAGCTGCGTTCGACACGGTTTCACACCAGTTATTGCTCAGGAGATTGAAGGCGGCTGGACTTAGAGATTCGGCTTTGCAGTGGATGACGAGTTTTCTATCTTCTCGATCTCAGACCGTCATCCTTGGCCCGTATCGTTCGGCGCCTATGGAATTAACCAAGGGAGTGCCCCAGGGCTCTTGTTTGAGCCCCACTTTGTTTAATATCTAAGTAGCTCCCTTGGCCAACCTCCTTAGGGCGTGTGGGTTCATTCCCATTTCTTACGCAGACGACACAGCTGCTTTTCCCATTTGACAAATTTACTCCAACAGTACAGGCGACCTTCTCCTCTGGTATGAGAGCTATCTCTAACTGGATGAAGAGTAACTTCCTCCAATGTAATGTTGGGAAGACTGAGATTTTGCTCTTCGGGGAGGCTCCCCTACTATGGACTCCGGATTGGTGGCCGGCTGATCTTGGTGTTCCCCCTGATCCAAAATCCCTGGTTAAGGACTTAGGCATTCGTCTGGATCAGGCCCTTACTCTGAAGGAGCATGCTGCTCAGACAGCTGGCGCCTGTTTTCACATATTGGGTTTACTACGCCGAGTCTTTCCTTTGCTTCCCAATTCAACGCGGAAGACCTTGACTCAGGCACTTATATTAAGCCGTCTGGACTACTGCAATGGCTTGTTGATTTCTGCTAATGAGTCCTCGCTTAGCAGACTGCAGATAGTCCAGAACACTGCGGCACGATTGGTCCTCAATGCTCCTCCCAGGACTGCCTCCCACCCTCTTCTTTGCCAGCTTCACTGGCTTCCATACTGCGAACGGGTTAAGTTCAAAGTCTGCTGTACCATCCATAAGGCTTTATTTAACCTTGGCCCCGCCTATCTTTCCGAGAAATGTACACCTTATCTGCCTTCTAGGTCCCTCCGCTCGGGATCTAAGTCTCTTCTCGTGGTTCCTCAAGTCAGGAAAGCCAAATTGGGCGGGAAGGCTCTTTCCCACCTCGGTCCTTTATACTGTAACAAACTTCCTCTGTATCTAAGACAATGTCCCGACCACCTACAATTTAGAAAGCAGCTTAAAACCACTCTTTTCTGTCTCTGATGTTGTAGTATAGCCTCACTTCTTGCCACCCGTCCAAAGCGCAGAGATACCCCTGCGGGGGTCGATTCAGGCGCTATACAAACAAATAAATAAATAAAAGACCTATCCTACCTCCACTCCAAGGAATGGGAGATTATGTTGTCATTTTATGGGACCGAAGCCCCAAAAAACTCAAGCCCCACAGCTACTCCAAAAGAGGTAGCCAAGGGACAAGAGTCGACCTGGGCCACAGCCCTTGGTATTTTGCAGAGGTCTGTGAATGCAATGTCCTTCCAAGCAAACAAAATGGACATACAGATCAGCTTCCTAAATTCCTTGGCTCTGTACGCAGCCAGCATTGACGAAAAGGATACAAATCTAAACAATCTGATAAAATGGGCCCAGGCAGACGCTGATAATCCCCAACAAATATGCAACTGCTCTCCAGTCCTAGATAAACTAATCTCACTCCCGGAGGTGATGACAAAGCTAGTGGGTGAGTTGAAAGAAATAACCAATGCAAAGTCTCAAATTCTCAGAGATGGGGCCTCAAAAGCCAGTGGGAAAACTGAAAAAGAACACCTAGACGGTCAGACAGGAAAAAGCCGAAAGGCTAGCTGAGTTTGGACACCCGCAGAGTCTGGCTGCAACAGACAGCAACACTGATAGCAACTGCTTGCTTGCCTCTTCTGCGGCCAACATTCCCAGGGACAATTCCGCCCCTCTAGCTGGACCTGATAGGGCACACCACGTAGACTAAGGAGAGCCCAAATGCAAATGAACAAAAAGAGGGAAGGGTTGCAACAAAAATCTAATTACGAACCACACCTTGGTGCCATACCCTCGGTTTCAAACCAGGAAATCCTTAACTCACACCACCGTGCATGAGGATCAACACCAGCACAGCGGCCTGGAAAGGGGTGCCTGAAGGTGCAGGCCAAATCCCTGAACTCACTCCCATGACTCAAAGAACTAACATCACGGAATCCACCAAAGCGAGCATCCCCCTCAGACGCTGTGGACCCAGCTATGACAGCAAATAGGGACCCCCCCCCCCTGCAAACACGCAAAAATCCTCAAGCAAGACCGGGCTACCTCAGTCCCGAGCCCTTGGTGAGAGGGCCCTAGCATCCAGCCGAATTCCTCATCAGCTAACTGGAACAGGTTCATTAAGCATGAAAATACCCACACTGATGAATCTGACCAAGCGTCATGCACAACGCCACTGGCTCAGTCACAATGAGTCAAAAGGAGTACCTCACATCTCCCCAGTCTCCCCACCCCCCCCCCCTCCACTGGAACTACCAGCAACGTCCAGCAAAAAAAAGGGGGGACGACAGTCACCTTCCTCAGTCTTGGGGGAGCAGCCCCAGATCGGCTCATTCCTCCCACATCAACTGAACTCAACTTAACATCCCTCCCCCCTCGACCAGGGAGACTAAAACACTTGCTAGAGCACAAGACGGTTGCTTAGACACAATGCAACCTCAAACTTCAACTGCCTCCACATTATTTCATCCGGAATAAAAGTCTAAAAGTGCATTTGATACTTTAAACAGTGGCAACATTCTCAAACTAATTCGAGCCACAGGCACGCTGGGAAAAGTCACATCGCATGAGATCGTATCTATTGAGTTCATCGCGCCTGGGCCCGGCCAGAATAATGAAACAACTAAGGTAACCTGGCAAACTATGGAGCTAGCCATAAAAATCCTGGGGCACATTGACACCTTTAAACAGTGGTGGATCACCATCACCTCCGCAAAGGAACCTGGATATTCACACATCCTCGAAAGGCTGACTAATGCGGTCAGAAAAACAGTTCAGCACAGATTGGTCTATTCGGTCCTCAGAGGTGCATTAGGCAAAACCCCAGCACCTCTAACTGAGCAAACAAAGGATGACCACAAAAAACACATCGCCAGTCCTAAAGGAGCAGAAAACTGGAGATGGCTGTCAGGGACAGTTAACTCAACCCAACTGCTACGTTGACAAACCAGCCTCCAAACCAGACTTTCTGAACGGCCGCTCAAGACATGCTCCTGGAACATCAACGGATTGGCTAACAAACTGGGCGACCGGGACATCCCCCCCACCGCTCACCCTCAACATCGGGTTAGATATGTATGTTGTTGCAGCTGACCAAAGCTCTGAAAGTTGTACAAATCAACCTCAAATGCATCAAGTGCTCCATCAACTCCCTCCCAAGCCTGGTCTCAGAAGCCAAACTACTACTAGCTAACACTCACAATCTAGAGGGAGACTTAGTCACAAGCTGGGCAAGATTCACTGAAAAACTGGCAGGCCGGTACCGGGAAAGACAACAAACCTTAAAACTCAAACGTTGCATTCCACACTAGGAGGAGGAACCAGCCACCTGATAAGGATCGCCAAAAAAAAAAAAAAAAAAAAGACTAACCAGCTGTTGAGAATCCTCAAAAGATTGCCAATGGACCCAAAAATAATATGTAACCTAAGGGAAGCTCGAAGACGTCAGAAGGTGGTGAAATTGTAACGCCAAAGGGAGATATGTAACTCATTCTGGACAAAACTACTGCATTACACCAGGTCAAATAACTCTGTAAAATTTCTGGCACACTATAAATGGACTGGGTGGCACTCTCCCAAAAGTGGCCTCTCCCAACATCTCAGAGCCAGCATGGTATCATTTTCTAAACAATCAATTTAATAAACAAGTGCAACCTGACCTATCCCCTATCCAGGGTGAAAAGTTTGGTGGCCAGCAATCCCTCGGAACATCATACAACGAGCTGCGATCAGGCTATTCCCTGGTGCCTCATCACTGACGCCCTAGTCCAGAAACAAATTGCCAAAGGCCGCAGAGAGGGGGGCACCTGGACCAGGCGGCATGCCACCAGCAATCTATAAGGAAGACCCAACATTCTGGGCTACTCAACTAGCCCCGCTTTATTCAACCATATTGGAGAAGAACTGCCCCCCGCTATGGCATGGTTTGATACTCGCTCCCATTTTCAAGGGGGGTGGGGGGGAGACAAGAAGATGCCTGGGCACTATTGTCTGGTAGCCTTAATCGACAACAAAGCAAAGGACTTTGCTAGCGTTTTGTTGGACTCACTACAAACATGGGCTGAGACAAACAAAATCATACCCCTAAATCAAACCGGGTTCATGAAGCATACAGGGACAACTGTGAACCTCGTAGCACTCTCCCTTCTGATTGATCAGGCGGAACTCAACAACCACCCTGTCTACATGGGCTTCAGTGACTGCAAATCTCCTTTTGACAGGGGGAAGCTTTGGCAGAAACTCGCTCACTCTAACATCCCGGACACCCTGCTCAGGGCGATGCAGCTATTGCATCATGACACATGGGTCAGAATAAAAATTAGAGATGGATCGCACCTATCACGGACTATAACCACGATGCAAGGCCTCAAGCAAGGCTGCTTTCTAGCACCCACCCTATTCAACCTGTTTCTATCTGACCTGACCCCAGCCCTGAGCATAGTCAACTCTCACCTGCCTAAACTGGGGGGCTTTCACCTTTCAAACCTACTGTATGCAGACGACCTGGTTCTTGCCAGCAAAACAAAGATTGGCTTGCAAAGCCTCTTGGACACCACTGCCGCATTTTCAAGTAGGAATGGTTTGTTGATCAACAAGAAGAAAATGAAGATCCTTGCGGTTCGAGTCACCAGAACAAAAAGCTGGTGCGGTCTCTGGAGCAGGAGAAACTAGGTGCACCCAAATGTCACAAGTATCTAGGAGTCCACTTCAACGACAACAGTAGATACAGGAGCCAGATGAATGAAATGAAAAAGAGGCACCGCACTATTGTTTGCTCTCAGATACGTATACACAAAGTTAAAAGGACCCACACTTCCGCCATTCCTCCAGGTGGCCCAGGCAAAGATTCTCCCGACCTTAGCATATGGGAGTGAGGCACTCAAAGGGCAGGGGAGTGCGATACTTGATAAAACACTCCCGAAAATCTACAGAACAATTATCCAGCTTCCTTCTCACACATCACCAGCTCAAATAAGACTGGGATTTGGCATATGCAGGCAGACCTTGGCACACAAAGCAGCCTTTGCAATAAACTGTCACAAGCTCAGGGCCACAAAAGAAGGCACTCTGGGCCATCACCTATGGCCTGAACTGGATACAAAACAAAGGTCGGCGGGAACGTGCTATCTGACTTAAGCCCTGAGCACGCTTGGCAACTACCTGGGACCTAACTATTAACCATCAGGAATTCAAAAGGGTGGCAAAAATCTGCACAAAACACCTCTCATTAATAGAGATGAGCCTAGTCGAGTAATAAAGTGCAGTAGGTTCGGCTAAGATGGCCTTGTGCTATAAAGCTTTAGAAGCAGGGATGAGTAAAGGAGGAAATTGTTTGAGGTATGGTCTTTGTCAGTGCGTTCTCAGAACGGAAACACGGCTGGATGACATTGTGCACCTACAAACACTTGAATCCACAATGTTACCTACACGAACCTTAAAACGAATGGACAAAGGCACAGTTTGTGAAGCTAAGGATGGGGAAAATCCCTATCCCTATCCCAACTCATTTTCCAACCTGGAAAATGGGCAAGGAACAGGCAACAGTCTCTGCAAACAGCAATAAGAGGACATAACACATATACTGTGCCTGTGCCCCCACTCTCCTAGAGGATAGGAGGGCTCTGTTACGAAGGGAGTGGATTGCCAGGGGCACAATATCCTGCAGGGAAGCAGTGCTGGCCTGCTTTGACCCATCCAATATCATTTTAAACTGATCTGGCCAAATTTATGTCTCATTTTTTAAGAAAGGTAAAGGTCCTGGATCATGCAGGTGAAGGGCTAAGAGGTGACTAGATTACCAAAGTGCCTGGCACTGGGCACCTTAACCCACTGTTGTCTGAATGCACCCTCCCTTCCTGAGACTGCTGAACAGGCCCAAGCTAGTACCATCTGGTTAGGGAGCGCAGGCATCTATACAGAGCACAAACTGCTGTCGCACTGACAAAGACCATACCTCAAACAATTTCCTCCTTTACTCATCCCTGCTTTTAAAGCTTTATAGCACAAGGCCATCTTAGCCGAACCTACAGCACTTTATTACTCGACTAGGCTCATCTCTGCAATGGAGCTTACTGTCCGTTTCTCTTTTTATGCATGTATGTTATACCCTCAATGGTGTGCTGCATTCCAGGCTATGACAGGTGGAATGTTGGTGGTTGCCTGGATGCATGGTCACTGGGTTCTGGGCTTTTGAATAGTGCAAGAGGGCAGTTGGGACCCAGCTGTTGGTGATCTTCTTTGCTGTCTCTGCTGTGTAGCTGTCTTCAAATAAACTCAACTCAAGTTACTCTCCGTCTCCTGGAGTTTATCACTACAATATTTGTGGTCTCGTAGAACACATGAATAGGGTTGTGGGAGACTGCATCAGATGGGCAAAACATTCCAACTGCGATGTGGTGAACTCTGTAAACAGCATGCTTTGGTTCTACAGGACCACTCCACACTCCACGACTAAAATTTCGCCTTTTGAACTATTGAGAGGGCGAAAAGCAAATACTAGTTTTAGACCAGCATGGATGAACAAGTGGGTCAAATCCGTACACAATGTTGATAGTCTTATGGAGGTGGTGAAAGAGAATGTTTTAGACTCCCAAAGTAAACAAAAATCTTGGTTTGACAAGAAAAAGTCTGCAAAAATTGTACCTGTATTCATTGGGGATTTGGTCCATGTTAAATCTTCCATTCATGTCAAGAAGGGAGAGAGTAAGTTTGGTCCACCTGTTTTAGTCACGCGGGTGGGGAAAAATGCTGTACAGGTTGAGGGAGGCAACTGGTGGAATGTAGGAAAGATTGTAAAAGTGAAAAATGTCGTTCCATGTTCCTCAAATGTACCTTCGTCTTCCGAAACTGTGGGTCTCCAAGTTCCTCTTAGAAGGAGCACAAGATCTAAGGTGATCCCCAAAAGATACCAATTGTGATGTAATAAGCTTTTATGCCAAGATCTAAGGTGATCCTCAAAAGATACCAATTGTGATGTAATAAGTTTTTATTGTGCGAGCATGTACTATCTTTATGCTTTTAAGTTTTTATTGTGCAAGCATGTACTATCTTTATGCTTTTAAGTTTTGAGTTTTGTTATTGTTTTTTTTAATTTTTATTGAGAAGAGAGGATATGTTATACCCTCAATGGTGTGCTGCATTCCAGGCTATGACAGGTGGAATGTTGGTGGTTGCCTGGATGCATGGTCACTGGGTTCTGGGCTTTTGAATAGTGCAAGAGGGCAGTTGGGACCCAGCTGTTGGTGATCTTCTTTGCTGTCTCTGCTGTGTAGCTGTCTTCAAATAAACTCAACTCAAGTTACTCTCCGTCTCCTGGAGTTTATCACTACAATATTTTATAAAGAAGCACCATTTTATTGTTGAAATATGTATTTTTGGATACAATGCCATCTTTTCAGGTTGCAAGGATTTTATTCTTCATTTGTTTTACATATGCATTTTACAAAGAGGCACCTTTTTATGAAATATGCAATTGTTAGAAATGGGGGGTCTCTAGTTGGCAATGGTTTGCACCTTTGTCCAAGTAGGGACCCTTCTTCCTAGTTAGGGTAAGGGGGATACACTTCTAAAATAACCCATGCTCATCCCCTTGGTAGCTTGGCACGAGCAGACAGGGTTATCCCAGAGGCAGTGTGTAAAGCATTTGTGCACACATACAGTAATACAGTGAAAACACTACAAATGGATACCACACCAGTTTAGAAAAATACGTAATCTTTATCTTAACCAAACAAGACCAAAACAACAAAAATCCACAATACAGTAATCAAAATATGACTTTTAAAAGGTAGAAACAGTTCTGTTAAAAGCAAATTGCAAATACACAAAGTACCTTGGACGTGTCACGCGCACAAACAAACTGTCGCAGGGAAGGTGATGCGTCAGTTCCTTACTTCAGGGGTGGTGATGCGTCGGCTCCTTACTGAAGGGGAGGTGATACGTCTGTTTCTTACTGTGCGGGGAGGTGATGCGTCAGTTTCTTACTGTGCGGGGAGGTGATGCGTCAGTTTCTTACTGCGGCCCCGGCGCTCTTGCAGATGTGGCACCCAGATGCGATGCGTGAGGATCGGGGATGCGTTGGTTTCTCCAGCCAGGGTCCCACGATGCGTTGGTTCTTGCAGCCGCACAGCCGGGCCTGCGTCGGAATTGGAGCAGTGATATCGGACTTCGTAGTTCGGTGCACTCGATGCGGCGTGCAGCAATTTTTCGAGCCGCGGGCAGGCACTGCATCCGGTTTTCGGCCATGCGTCAGAAACAGGTGCGGATGCGTCGCACTTCTCGACATTGCGTTACTTTTCCAGCTCCCAAAAGCAGGAACCACCTCCAGAGTCCCAGAAGAGCAACAGGCACCTTTTGGCAGGTCATAGATTAGTGCACTAGATGCGGCGTGTGTTGATTTCTCGAGCCGCGTGCAGGCGCTGCGTCGGTTTCTTCGGCGATGCATCGGAAACAGGTAAGGATGCGTTGCGCTTCTCGACACTGCGTTACTTTTCCAGCTCCCAACAGTAGGAACCACCTCCAGAGGCCCAGAACAGCAACAGGCACCTCTTGGCAGGTCAGAACTCCCAGCAAGGAAGTTCAGGGGAGCTGGGGGTGAAGTCTTTGTATCCCTGAGACTTCAAAAACAGGAGGCAAGCTCTACTTGAAGCCCTTAGAGATCTTCCTGAAGCAGGGGACACAGCAAAGTCCTTGTCCTTTCCTTGGCAGAAACAGCCACTGCAGGCTACCCCCAGACAGCACACAGCAAAGGGGCAGTACTTCGCCTCAGTTTCTCCAGCTCTTCTCCTTGGCAAAGGTTCCTCTTGAATCCCAGAAGTAATCCAAAGGTCTGGGCCCCACTTTTTATAGCACAAATTCTGTTGTTCTCTGGTGGCATAGAAGCTCTTTGCCCAGCCAAAACTAGTTTTGTCCTCTCTGGTGCAGCTGTCCGGCAGGAGGTGGAGACCGCATTGTCCAAGGCAGACCAGGCCCATTCAGGTGTGTAAGAAATCTACTCCCCCCTACTCTGAATGCAGCCCAGGTCTATTCAGCCCAGCCCTGACTCACCCTGGAAAGGCAAGACACACCTAACCCCACCAAGTGGCTGTTTGAACAGAATGCACATCCCCAGCCCCTGACACTCCAAAGCCAGACAGTCAATACACAAACCTAGCAGAGGCACACTGGATGGCTAAGCAAGAAAATACCTACTTTCTAAAAGTGGTATTTTCGAACACAGAATGTAAAAATCATCCTCACTAAAAGATGCATCTTTATATTCTGAGTTCAGGCATACTAAACTTTATCTTCCCATCTTGTCCCAATGGGAAGTTATATTTATTAGATGTTATAAATAAACTCCCATTCTGTCCTATGGGACAGATAGGCTTTCAATAGTGAAAAATGAAATTGGCAGGATTTCACGATCAGGACATGCCACACACATCAGGGCATGTCCTACCTTTCACATACACTGCACCCTGCCCACAGGGGTACCTTGGGCCTACCTAATGGGTGACTCACATGTAAGAAAAGGGAAGGTTAGGGTCTGGCAAGTGGGTGCACTTGACAGGTTGACATGGCAGTACTAGACTGCCCACAGACACCGCAATGGCAGGCCTGAGACTCTGTTGCAAAGCTGCTTGTGTGGGTGGCACATTCAGTGCTGCAAGCCCACTAGCAGCATTTGGTTTACAGGCCCTGGGCACACAGAGTGCACAGTACTAGGGACTTACCAGTAAACCAAATAAACCAATCATGGAAACAGTTGTCCATTATAACAATTTACAGAGGGAGAACTTGCACTTTGGCACTGAACAGCAGTGGCAAAGTGCCCAAAGCATCTAGACCAGCAAAACGAAGTCTAACGCACAGCAAAAATATAGGGGAAACCCACGCCAATGATGCCAGGTGTCCCCTCCAGCTGAAATGTGGGGAGAACCACCCACCCTATTGGGAGTTCCCTTCACTAAAGCGAAAGAATCTTGACAGACCATCAGCATTGGCGTGTTCTGTACCAGGGCGGTGTTCCACCGTGAAGTCCATCCCCTGTAGGGAAATGGACCACCTCAACAACTTTGGGTTCTCACCCCTCAACTGCATCAACCATCTGAGGGGCCTGTGGATGGTCTGAACCTGGAGTGAGTCCAAACAAGTAGGGCCTCAGCTTCTTCAGCGCCCAGACCACAGCAAAAGCCTCACGCTCAATAGCACTCCACCTCTGTTCCCGTGGAAGTAACCTCCTACTAATGAAGGCTACAGGTTGGACTAGGCCCTCCTCATTCAGTTGTGAGAGCACAGCCCCCACACCATGCTCTGGAGCATCTGTCTGCACCACGAATTCCTTTAAGAAGTTGGGCGCCTTGAACACGGGCGCTGTGCACATAGCAGATTTCAGGGCATCAAACGCTTTCTGACAGGAGTCAGTCCAGTTCACCTTCCTGGGCTGCTTCCTGGAAGTCAGCTCAGTCAAGGGGGCAACAATGGTGCCATACCCCTTGACAAATCTCCTGTAATATCTGGTGAGGCCTAAAAAGGCTCTCACCTCTGTCTGGGTCTTGGGGGGGTTCCCAAGCCAGAATGGTGTCAATTTTAGGCTGTAGGGGCGCCACCTGGTCGCTTCCTACCTGGTGTCCTAAGTACACCACTGAGCCCTGCCCGATCTGGCACTTGCTGGCCTTGATCATGAGGCCTGACCTTTGCAGGGCCTTCAACACTTCCCAGAGGTGGTGCAGATGCTCCTCCCAAGTGGCACGGAGCACTGCGATGTCATCCAGGTAGGTGGCACTGAAATCCTCCAGTCCAGCCAACAACTGGTTGACCAACCTCTGAAAGGTGGCAGGGGCATTCTTCAACCCAAAGGACATCACCCAGAATTGGTATTGCCCCTCTGGGATTGAAAATGCAGACCTTTCCTTGGACCCATCAGTTAAGGCAATCTGCCAGTACCCAGATGTTAAGTCAAACGTACTAAGGTACTGGGCAGCTCCCAACCGATCTATGAGCTCATCAGCTCTGGGGATGGGGTGTGTGTCAGTCCTGGTGACGGAATTGAGCCCTTGGTAGTCCACACAGAACCGTAGATCTGGCGTGGCACCGGGTGCAGCAGCCTTCGGGACCAAGACCACTGGGCTGGCCCAAAGGCTGTTGGAGGGCTCAATCACCCCTAGCGCTAACATCTTGGAGGCCTCCTCCTTGATGCAAGCTTTGACCCTGTCAGTCACCGTGTCAATTTTGTGCTTCACAGGAGGACTGTCCTCACTGTCCACATCATGGACCACCACTGAGTGACGTCAGGGAGAACAGAGCAGCAAACTGTCCCAACAGTTGGCGGCAGTCACTCTGCTGTTCAGGAGTCAGGGCGGGGGAGCGGGTTACACCATCCACTGACACATGTTCCTTAGCAGACAGGAGGTCAGGAAGAGGCTCAGTCTCCTCTTCCATTCCAGCATCTGTCGCTAGGAGCATGCCCACTTCAGACCTCTCCAAGTGGGGCTTAAGGCAGTTCACATGTAGGACCCGTAAAGGGTTCCTGGGAGACTGCAAGTCCACCAAATAGGTGACTTTACTCTTGCGCTCCACCACCTCGAATGGCCCAGTCCACTTGTCCTGGACTGCACAAGGCTCAACTGGGGACATGACCCACATTTTCTGACCAGGCTGAAACTCGATCAGAGTGGAATTCTAATCATACCACCATTTCATCTCTTCCTGGCTGGCTTCCAGATTCGCCTGAATGAGTTGCCTGAAGAGCTTAGTCTGGTTCCTGAAGGCCCGCATGTAGCTATATACTTCCTGGGGAGGTTTACTGGGAGCTTCTCCCAGCCTTCTTTGACCAGACTCAGAGGTCCTCTTACAGGATTCCCATACAGGAGTTCAAAGGGACTGAACCCTAAGGACTTCTGCGGTACCTCCCTGTAAGCAAACAGGCATGGCAAGAGGATGTCCCACTTACGCCTCATGGGTTCACCCAGACCCATAATCATGCCCTTCAGGGTGCGGTTAAATCTCTCAACCTGCCCGTTAACTTGGGAGTGGTAAACGTATAGGTAACACCGTACTCCTGCCACAGGGACTTTATATACTTGGATATGACGTTGGTACCCCGGTCAGAATAATAATAATAAAAATAATAAACAAATTTATAAAGCGCATGGCTACACTCACTAGTGTGTCCCCGCGCTGCGGCATCAGAAAAACTCGTCGGTAGCAGTACTGAGAAACAGCTAGAAGGGAAGGCCTAAGGACGGAAAAAGCCAAGTTTTGAGTTTTTTCCGAAAGATTGTCTCCAATGGCTCCATCCGGAGACCAAGGTGGAGGTTATTCCAATGCTTGGCTGCCAGGATACGGAAGGATCGGCCACCCATTCTCGCTCTTTTGATGGTCGGAGTTCTGACCTTTCCCGTCCCACAAGATCTCAGAAGGCGGGTCGGGGTGTAGGGGGTAAGTAGATCATGTAGATAGGTTGTCCCTTTTCTCTGTAAGATGCGGTGACTAACACACAGGGCTTTGAAGAGAATTCTCTCCCTCACCGGAAGCCAGTGAAGGGATGCCAGGGCCTGGTTAGAGGAAGCTCTCCTGGGCAGCATCAGAACAAGGCGGGCTGCCGCGTTCTGAATGCATTTAAGTCTTTTCATACATTTGCTACTTGCCCCCAAATAAAGGGTGTTACCGTAGTCCAAGTGGGAGGTTACCAGAGCATGGACCATGGTTTTTCTAGCCATCATGGGAAGTACATCAAGGGTTTTCCGAAGTTCTCTCATTACCCCCAAAACATTTCCCTGCCACCCGTCTGGTGTGGCTCTCAAAGGAGAGCTTGGTGTCCAGCCACATCCCTAGGTTCTTAACCTGTTCGCTGGGGGATGGAGTAGGGCCCAAAGTCTGAGGCCACCATGATCAGGACCAAATCGAGGGGGCTTTGCCTACCACTATAACCTCTGTCTTATTGCCATTAAGTTTTAAACAGTTGTTCGACATCCAAGACGCCAGTTCTTGTAGGCAAGTAGAGAAGTTGATGCCACCTCTCTGGGGAATCCCACACGGGAGAAGATCCCCATCAACTCGCGACCCACTACGGGGGCCGTCACAGTCCGGAGAGGGATGGCCTCGGGGTACCGGGTGGCATGGTCCACCAAGACCAGATGAACCTGTTGCCCATGGCCGTCTTGGGATCCAGAGGCCCCACAATGTCAATACCCACCCTCTCAAAGGGGGTGCTGACTACAGGGAAAGGTTGGAGAGGAGCCTTGCACTTCCTTCCACTCTTACCACTTGCCTGGCAAGTCTGGCAAGACCTACTGTGGAGCAGATTAATTAATAACCTGCTGGTGCAGGGATCACCACTTCGCCACGGGTTCTTAACAAGTAAGGAGGAATCGACACTGGAGCGAAGTCAAACCATAGGTTATTTATTAAGCATTCATGAATGGGTCTCCATCCGACAAGTACCATCAAGATACCCAAGGAGAGAGCACCCTGAACGATGGTTACATGAGTTTTTATAGTAAAGATCACAGACAAGGAACGCCCAGAGGTAAATAGAGCTTTGGGACGAACACACAAATGAGACAATCGGTAAGAATCAACAACCTTGGTGCCTTGTGTAACTGTCGCGTCCTGAAGCTGCACAACAAGATAGGCTATCTAAGCAAACTTTATCTAAGGCTTTACCATTGTTTAACAAACACACGAAACCCAGTGCAGACATCAGCTGTTCTTTTGTGCTGACTTTGCATGTTTACGCAGCCTACAATGTCTCAATCTAGATTCTTTACCAATGCTGATGCAGGTGCGGTGTCAAGGATAGAGCCAGGCTGAAAACAGGACAAGGGTGAAAATGGATGAAGCACAGCTTAATTAAAAAACGAGAGATTCAGACTTTACATTTTCACACTACAATGTGTGTCAGAGTTCTTGTGCATTTGGGGCCCGTAAAAGTGGGTGACAAGCCTATCAGGTCTTGTCTTGCCCCAAATGCCCTGCCAAATGCACATCATGATCCAGACCCAGTAGGAAGGCTCTGAAGCGCTGGGGTACCACCAGCACACGGGTTGACCCAGGTTCAGCAACCTTAGGCTCACTATACAGGAGACCATTGTTAGACTTGGCATCTTTTGGCGTGTTTCCCCTGACTTTTTGCTTTCTGACCTCCCGGTTTTGACTCTGCGCAGAATCATCACACCAGCAAAAACACTTTCCTCACTGCGGTCCAGTGGGAAAGTGCAAGTGCTCCTGTATAAAATGTGTTATGGATTGGTGTTTCCATGATTGGCCTATTTGGTTTATGTGTCAGTCCCTTGTAAAGTGCACTGCGAGTGCCAGGGCCTATAGACCAAATGCTGTTGGTGGGCTGCAGCACTGGATTGTGCCACCCACGCAAACAGCCCGTAAAGTGTAACTCGGGCCTGCCAACGCAGAGCCTGTGCGCAGCCTGGGGCTGCCATGTCGACTTGGCAAGTGCACACACTTGCAAGTCCCTAAACCTTCCCTTTGCTACATGTTAGTCACCCCTAAGGTAGGCCCAAGGTACCCCTGTGGGCAGGGTGCGTTGTATGCGAAAGGTAGGACATGCCCAGGTGTGTGCGGCATGTCCTGATAGTGAATTACAGCCTAGTTCGTTTTTCACTATTGCAAGGCTACCTGTTCCCCATAGGCCAGAACGGGCAGTTTTGATTATTACAGCTTATAATCCTAACTGACCCCGGGAACATGGTAGAAATCCGAGTTTAGTATGCCTGGACTCAGAATGATAAAATGCATCTTTTAGTGAAGTTGGTTTTAACATTCTGTGTTTGAAAATACCACTTTTAGAAAGTGGGTATTCTCTTGTCTAACCATCCAAGCCTGCCTCTGCGAGGTTGTGTATTCCTTGTCTGGAATGTGAGTGACCGGGGCTGGGGGATGCCAGGAGACAGGATGAGTCAGCACAGGGCTGAATAGCAAGATCTACATGTAGATGGGTGGGAGGGGTCGCACCTGGGCCCTGAATAGGACAGTGCCTTCCCTCCACAATGCTGGCTCCACCTCCTGTGGTGCGTCTGATGTCCCTGGCCTACTCACTGAAAGAAGGGACGGAGACTTGTCAACAAAGTGCTCCAGAACTGGTTTGGACTAGGCAAAGGCCTCTCTGCCTTCAGAGAACAAAGGAATTTGGGATATAAATATTGGGGCCCTGACCCCATGAATTTAGATCTCGCTGGAATCAATGAACCTGCCAAGACGAAGAGCTGGAAGAGCTGCCAGGAGGAGTACTGCCCCTTTGCTGTGTTGTTGCTTTGTTGGGTTGGCCTGCAGCTGCTGCTTCTGCCTTGGGCAGTGAAATGACTGAACTTTCTACAAACTTGTGCTGAGTATCTCCAAGGGCCTGGAACCGAGCTGGCCTCCTGTTAAGAAGTCTCAGGGACTACAAAGACTTCACAAGCCTCTGGGTACCGCTTCTGGAACGCTGTTTCAGTTGCCACAGAGGAAGGGAACTGCAACAGACTCCGTCAACCGAATCCATCCCTGGCCGGTGACCTGTTTGCACCGCAGACCGCATCGCCCCGCTTCGCATCGCAACCCTGGTCTCACCGTGGGCGACGTCCGACGCCAACATCGAGCCGCTGCTTGCACCGTGACCTGTGGGCACCGCAGTTCGCATCGCTTCACTGAACCAACCGGACCCGACCGACGCGGTCGCTGCAACTGGCTCAAGAGTCGAGACCGCACCGCATTTGGGGCACCGCTCGCACGTCTGCGACGCACCACTCCGACTCGCACCGCTGTCCGACGCCAGCTCCCGCACTCCGGCTTGGTCGCCTGCATCGCAACCTGTCAGCACCGCATCGAGCATCGTCTCACCCTGCATCGCACGCCTTGGACTCACCGACTCCGTCTGCACGACGCTCATCGAGCCGCTGCCTGCACCGCATCGAGGGACACCGCACCTTGCATCGCTCCGTCTTGCACCGCGACGAACGCCGACCGGCTCGTACACTCCGTACCAGCCACAACGAGAAAGGTACTGTAACCGAGTCTGTTCACGACTCTGCTGACCCGTATCGACGCGGTCGGCTGGAACTGTTAGACTCTGTGGTTTTCAGCATCGCGGTAGGCTCGGACGGAGCTACCGACTCGTACGAACTTTGCTTTTGGACTATTACTGCAAAGAAGAAGTTACCGTATCAAGCATTCATTTTTAAAGTATAGTATTGTGGAATTTTGTCGTAATTGGTCTTGTCTTGAGTATATAAAATATTGGTTATTTTTCTAAACTGGTGTGGTGTCCGTTTGTAGTGCTTAAACTGTATTACTGTTGGTTATGTGCAAATGCTTTACACACTGCCTCTGAATTAAGCCTGACTGCTCGTGCCAAGCTACCACGAGGGTGAGCAGGGGTTACTTCACGAGTGTAACACCCTTACCCTGACTAGGAAGAAGGGTCCCTACTTGGACAAAGGTGCAAGCCCTTGCCAACTAGAGATCCCATTTCTAACATTGGTTGTCAGCGGTGAGGATAGGACTTGTGTTTGCACTTGACTTACAGTGATTGGTGTGCACTACTACCATATCGCAGACCATTACGTACCACATACTGGTTCTTTTGGCCTATTTTTGATCTTGCCAGTTTTCAACTCACTACTTTTGTCATGCCTGAATCAATTGCATCATCCGTTGCATCTCTGGAAGTTATCTTTGAGGAGGACAGGTTGGAATCCTACGCCGTAAAGGAGTTACGAGCGATTTGTAAAAACCTGAAAGTCCAAATTAAAGGCCTCACAAGGAAGGAGGAGCTACAGAAGGCGCTGAGGGCCTGGGTAGCAGCCAGACATGCCAATGGGCAGCCTGGTAATCTCAGTGAGGAGGTGGAGGAGCCTATTTCCAGGGTGGATGTGCTTTTGGGTAGGGGGAACCCGCCAGATCAGGCAGCAGCAGTCTGTCCCCAGAGGAGCTGGAGGACAGGCGGGAGGCAAGGCAGTTTGAGCTGCAGAAGCTCAGACTGGAGAGTGAGCGGGAGGAGAAGAGATTGGCCATAGAGGAGAGGAAGATGCTCTTAGAGCATGAGAGAGAACTGAAGGAGCTAGAACTTAGGAGTAAGTCAGGCTCAGATGGTGGCAGCAATTCGTCCAGAAAGGCAGACAGGATTGTGCACATTCCCAAGAACGTAGGCAAGGAGTTCAAGAAGGGGGATGACATACAAAGGTGGTTTCAGGGTTATGAGGCAGCCATACACATGAATGGGGTCCCTGAGGAGAATTGGGGAGCAGGATTGTGGCCACTTTTCCCTGAAGAAGCAAGGGATGCTCTGATAGCTTTGGGTAAGGGGTATCACCTCACCTATGCTGACATGAAGGATGCCCTTCTCACGAAGTATGGTCTTACTCCTGAAAAGTACAGGGATCAGTTCAGGTCCAGTAAGAAGTCTGATGCCAACACTTGGTTGGAATGTGTGGATGTGTTCTGCAGGTCGCTGGATGGTTGGGTGAAGGGCAGTAGTGTAACAGATTTTCAGGGGCTCTACAACTTGATTGCATGGGAGCACTTGTCTAGTCTATGTTTTGCAGATCTGCGCCAGCACCTAGTTGATAGTAAGCTAACTGACCCCAGGAAGCTTGCTATGGAAGCGGACCGCTGGGTGAGTACCAGGGTCCACAAGAAAGCGTTTGGGGAGACTCAGCCAAAGGTGGGCAGGGTCCCCAGCAGAAAGGTGGGGGGACAAGGGTAAAGCACAGGAGTTCTCTAAAGGGCCCCAAACTAGTACCCAGGGTAAAGGTTCCCAGCCCCCGGTGATAAGAAGAAAGGGGTCTCTACAGGAAGCCTGTTGAGACCGGCCCCACTAAGTGTTATGCATGTGACCAGGTAGGTCACTTTAAGGGGGACCCCAAGTGCCCGAAGGGGACACAGCCACCCACCGGTGGACAGTCCAAAGTGTTGGCTAGTGTAGCGCTTGGGGAGGAGGGGTGCCCACAGGAGGGTGGGGATCCCGCAGAAATGACCCTTGTCTCACTAGGGGACAGTGAGATGGTCCCAGGAAACCAGGTGCCCCCTAACACAAAGAAATATAGCACCTGGGTGACCATTAATGGGAACAGGGTAGAGGCTCTCAGAGATACTGGAGCCAGTGTGACCTCAGTCCGGTGTTACCTGGTGTCTGAGAAGCAAGTAGTCCCAGGAGCATTCCACCAAGTAGTTGCTGTCGACAACTCAGAGCGCCAATGTATGGTGGCGCAGGTTCCCTTTGAATGGGGGGGTCTCAGGTCCCTTGAGGGTGGTTGTGAGCCCTACCATGCCTGTAGATTGTCTGCTAGGAAACGACCTGGAGCAGTCCTTATGGAAGGAGGTTGAGCTCAGGTCTCACTTGGAGATGCTTGGGTTGCCAGAGTGGGCATGCGTGTCTACTCGGTCAATGGCAGCCAGAAAGGGTGATCAAGAGGACTTGGAGCCTGAAACAGTGGCCCAAGTCCCTGCCAAGAGAAAGGGCAGGGGCGCGGGAAACCGGCCCCCGAAGTTCCCACGGACCGGGAGGAGGCGGACCTCGAGGGGACGCCCGGTGCCTACAGGGGAGCAGGTAGCCGAACTGGGAGACATCTCTGAGCTGACCCATTGGCAGCAAGAAGGGGGTCCCACCAGGGAGGAGTTCTGCAGGGAGCAGAACGAGTGCCCTACTCTGGAGGGTCTGCGGCGGCAGGCTGCAGACCAGGCAGCTGGTAATCAGTCCGGGTCACATCTGATCTACTGGGAGAGTGGTCTCCTATACAGTGAGCCTAAGGTTTCTGAGCCTGGGTCAGCCCGTGTGCTGGTGGTACCCCAGCGCTTCAGGACCTTCCTACTGGGTCTGGCTCATGACGTGCCTTTGGCAGGACATTTGGGGCAGGACAAGACCTTTGACAGGCTTGTCACCCACTTCTTTTGGCCCCAAATGCGAAGGCAGTCAGATGCACACTGTAGGTCTTGCCAAACTTGCCAGGCAAGTGGTAAGAGTGGGAGGAAGGTCAAAGCTCCTCTCCAACCTTTTCCTGTTGTTGGAACACCCTTTGAAAGGGTAGGGATGGATATTGTGGGGCCACTGGATCCCAAGACAGCCATGGGCAACAGGTACATCCTGGTCTTGGTGGACCATGCCACCCGGTACCCGGAGGCAATCCCTCTCAGGACAACGACGGCGCCAGTGGTGGGCCGGGCGTTAATGGGGATCTTTTCCCGTGTGGGATTCCCCAGAGAGGTGGTTTCTGATAGGGGGACCAATTTCATATCGAAGTATATGACATCCCTGTGGAAGGAGTGTGGTGTAACCTACAAGTTCACCACTCCTTACCACCCACAAGGAAACGGTCTGGTGGAGAGATTCAACCAGACCTTGAAAGGCATGATCAAGGGTCTAACAGAACCCATGAGGCGTAAGTGGGACGTCCTCTTGCCATGCCTACTCTTTGCATACAGGGAGGTGCCTCAGAAGTCTCTTGGGTACAGCCCCTTTGAGCTCCTGTATGGCCACCCTGTCAGAGGACCTCTGAGTTTGGTAAAAGAAGGCTGGGAGGCGGCTCCCAGGAAAACTCCCCAGAATGTATTTAGCTACATGCTGGCCTTTAGAAACCAAACTGCCCGCTTCAGGAAACTCGCTCAGGCGAACCTAGAAGCAAGCCAGGAAGAAATGAAGAGATGGTATGACCAGAACGCCACTCTGGTCAAATTTCAACCTGGGCAAAAAGTGTGGGTCATGGCCCCAGTGGCACCTTGTGCCTTGCAGGACAAGTGGACTGGGCCATATGAGGTAAAGGAGCGCAAACGTGACGTCACCTACCTGGTGGATTTGCAGGCTCCAAGGAACCCTTTGAGGGTCCTTCACGTGAACCGCCTCAAACCCCACTTCGAGAGGTCCGAAGTGAGTATGCTCTTGGCGACAGATGATGGGGTGGAAGAGGAGAGTGAGCCTCTCCCTGACCTCCTGTCTACCAAGGAGCATGATGGGTCAGTAGAGGGTGTGATCCTCTCCCCTACTCTGACTCAGGAGCAGCAGGGGGACTGTCGCCAGTTGTTGGGACAGTTCGCCCCACTGTTCTCTCTGACCCCCGGTGTTACTCACTGGTGTACCCATGACGTGGACACCGGTGACAGCCCTCCTGTGAAGCACAAGATTTACAGGTTGACTGACCGGGTCAGAGCCAGCATCAAGGAGGAGGTCTCTAAGATGTTGGCGTTAGGGGTGATTGAGCCCTCCCACAGTCCTTGGGCCAGCCCAGTGGTCTTGGTCCCAAAGGCTGCTGCGCCCGGTGCCACTCCAGAACTCCGGTTTTGTGTGGACTACCGTGGGCTCAATGCCGTCACCAGGACTGACGCGCACCCCATCCCCAGAGCTGATGAGCTCATTGATCGGTTGGGAGCTGCCCGGTTCCTCAGCACGTTTGATTTGACGTCTGGGTACTGGCAGATTGCCTTAACCGATGGGGCCAAGGAGAGATCAGCATTCTCAACCCCAGAAGGTCATTACCAATTCCGGGTGATGCCCTTTGGGTTGAAGAATGCCCCTGCCACCTTTCAGAGGTTGGTCAATCAGGTGTTGGCTGGGCTGGAGGATTTCAGTGCCGCCTACCTGGATGACATTGCTGTGTTCAGTTCCAGCTGGGAAGAACATTTACAGCACCTTGAGAAAGTGTTGAGGGCTCTGCAAGGTGCAGGCCTCACGATCAAGGCCAGTAAGTGCCAGATCGGGCAGGGTTCTGTGGTGTACTTGGGACACCAGGTAGGAAGCGGCCAGGTGGCGCCCCTACAACCCAAGATTGACACCATTCTGGCTTGGGAACCCCCAAGACCCAGACAGAGGTGAGAGCCTTCTTAGGGCTCACCGGCTACTATAGGAGATTTGTTAAGGGCTATGGCACCATCGTTGCCCCCTTAACAGAGCTGACCTCTAAGAGGCAGCCCAGGAAAGTGATCTGGACTGAGTCCTGCCAGAAAGCTTTTGATGCCCTGAAGGCAGCCATGTGCACGGCGCCCGTGCTCAAGGCACCTGACTTCTCCAAAGAATTTGTCGTGCAGACTGACGCTTCAGAGCATGGTGTGGGAGCGGTGCTCTCACAGCTGAACGAAGAGGGCCTGGATCAGCCTGTAGTCTTCCTTAGCAGGAGACTACTTCCCAGGGAACAGAGGTGGAGTGCCATAGAAAGGGAAGCTTTTGCTGTGGCCTGGGCGCTGAAGAAGTTGAGACCATACCTGTTTGGGACTCACTTCCGGGTTCAGACAGACCACAGGCCCCTCAGATGGTTGATGCAAATGAGGGGTGAGAATCCAAAACTGCTGAGGTGGTCCATCTCCCTACAGGGAATGGACTTTACGGTGGAACACCGTCCTGGTACAGAACACGCCAACGCAGATGGTCTGTCCAGGTTCTTCCGCCTTAGTGAAGAGAACTCCAATGGGGTTGGGTAGTTCTCCCTACTTTCAGCTGGAGGGGACATGTGTTAGACTTGGCATCTTTTGGTGTGTTTCCCCTGACTTTTTGCTTTCTGACCTCCCGGTTTTGACTCTGTTTTTGCTGGTGTGATGATTCTGCGCACTTTCCTCACTGCGGTCCAGTGGGAAAGTGCAAGTGCTCCTGTATAAAATGTGTTATGGATTGGTGTTTCCATGATTGGCCTATTTGGTTTATGTGTCAGTCCCTTGTAAAGTGCACTGCGAGTGCCAGGGCCTATAGACCAAATGCTGTTGGTGGGCTGCAGCACTGGATTGTGCCACCCACGCAAACAGCCCGTAAAGTGTAACTCGGGCCTGCCAACGCAGAGCCTGTGCGCAGCCTGGGGCTGCCATGTCGACTTGGCAAGTGCACACACTTGCAAGTCCCTAAACCTTCCCTTTGCTACATGTTAGTCACCCCTAAGGTAGGCCCAAGGTACCCCTGTGGGCAGGGTGCGTTGTATGCGAAAGGTAGGACATGCCCGGGTGTGTGCGGCATGTCCTGATAGTGAATTACAGCCTAGTTCGTTTTTCACTATTGCAAGGCTACCTGTTCCCCATAGGCCAGAGCGGGCAGTTTTGATTATTACAGCTTATAATCCTAACTGACCCCGGGAACATGGTAGAAATCCGAGTTTAGTATGCCTGGACTCAGAATGATAAAATGCATCTTTTAGTGAAGTTGGTTTTAACATTCTGTGTTTGAAAATACCACTTTTAGAAAGTGGGTATTCTCTTGTCTAACCATCCAAGCCTGCCTCTGCGAGGTTGTGTATTCCTTGTCTGGAATGTGAGTGACCGGGGCTGGGGGATGCCAGGAGACAGGATGAGTCAGCACAGGGCTGAATAGCAAGATCTACATGTAGATGGGTGGGAGGGTCGCACCTGGGCCCTGAATAGGACAGTGCCTTCCCTCCACAATGCTGGCTCCACCTCCTGTGGTGCGTCTGATGTCCCTGGCCTACTCACTGAAAGAAGGGACGGAGACTTGTCAACAAAGTGCTCCAGAACTGGTTTGGACTAGGCAAAGGACTCTCTGCTTTCAGAGAACAAAGGAATTTGGGATATAAATATTGGGGCCCTGACCCCATGAATTTAGATCTCGCTGGAATCAAGGAACCTGCCAAGACGAAGAGCTGGAAGAGCTGCCAGGAGGAGTACTGCCCCTTTGCTGTGTTGTTGCTTTGTTGGGTTGGCCTGCAGCTGCTGCTTCTGCCTTGGGCAGTGAAATGACTGAACTTTCTACAAACTTGTGCTGAGTATCTCCAAGGGCCTGGAACCGAGCTGGCCTCCTGTTAAGAAGTCTCAGGGACTACAAAGACTTCACAAGCCTCTGGGTACCGCTTCTGGAACGCTGTTTCAGTTGCCACAGAGGAAGGGAACTGCAACCGACTCCGTCAACCGAATCCATCCCTGGCCGGTGACCTGTTTGCACCGCAGACTGCATCGCCCCGCTTCGCATCGCAACCCTGGTCTCACCGTGGGCGACGTCCGACGCCAACATCGAGCCGCTGCTTGCACCGTGACCTGTGGGCACCGCAGTTCGCATCGCATCGCTTCACTGAACCAACCGGACCCGACCGACGCAGTCGCTGCAACTGGCTCAAGAGTCGAGACCGCACCGCATTTGGGGCACCGCTCGCACGTCTGCGACGCACCACTCCGACTGGCACCGCTGTCCGACGCCAGCTCCCGCACTCCGGCTTGGTCGCCTGCATCGCAACCTGTCAGCACCGCATCGAGCATCGTCTCACCCTGCATCGCACGCCTTGGACTCACCGACTCCGTCTGCACGACGCTCATCGAGCCGCTGCCTGCACCGCATCGAGGGACACCGCACCTTGCATCGCTCCGTCTTGCACCGCAACCGCGACGAACGCCGACCGGCTCGTACACTCCGTACCAGCCACAACGAGAAAGGTACTGTAACCGAGTCTGTTCACGACTCTGCTGGCCCTTATCGACGCGGTCGGCTGGAACGGTTAGACTCTGTGGTTTTCAGCATCGCGGTAGGCTCGGACGGAGCTACCGACTCGTACGAACTTTGCTTTTGGACTATTCCTGCAAAGAAGAAGTTACCGTATCAAGCATTCATTTTTAAAGTATAGTATTGTGGATTTTTGTCGTAATTGGTCTTGTCTTGAGTATATAAAATATTGGTTATTTTTCTAAACTGGTGTGGTGTCCGTTTGTAGTGCTTACACTGTATTACTGTTGGTTATGTGCAAATGCTTTACACACTGCCTCTGAATTAAGCCGGACTGCTCGTGCCAAGCTACCACGAGGGTGAGCAGGGGTTACTTCACGAGTGTAACACCCTTACCCTGACTAGGAAGAAGGGTCCCTACTTGGACAAAGGTGCAAGCCCTTGCCAACTAGAGATCCCATTTCTAACAACCATTCTCCCAGTAAATCCAGTGTGACCCGGACTGATCACCTGCTGCCTGGTTTGCAGCCTGTTGCCGCAAACCAACAAGAGAAGGGCATTCCTGCTGCGCCTTGCAGAATTCCTCCCTGGAGGGGCCCCCTTCCTGCTGCCAATGGGTCAGCTCAGGCAGATCCCCCAGTTCGGCCACTTGCTCCCTGTAGGCTCTAGGGCATCCCCCTCAAGGTTTGCCTCCTCCTGGACCGTGGGAACTTCGGGGGCCGGTTCCCGCGCCCCCTGCCTCTTCTCTTTCTGGCAGGCACCTGGGCCACTCTTTCAGGCTCCAGGTCCTCTTGATTGCCCTTACCGGCTGCCATAGACCGAGTGGTCACACATGCCCACTCAGGCAGACCCAACATCTCCAAGTGAGACTTACGCTCCACCTTCTCCCAAGGGGAACTCTCCAGATCGTTGCCTAGCAGACAGTCAACAGGCATGGCTGGCCTCACAACTACTTTCAAGGTACCAGAGACCCCCCCACCCCCACTCAAAGAGAACCTGTGTCACTTTGCAGAGGCACTCTGAGTTGTCAGCTGCAACTACTGGGTAAAGTACATTGGGGACCACCTGCTCTTCAGACACTAGCCAACATCTGACAGCTGTCACACTGGCTCCAGTGTCTCTCAGAGCCTGCACCCTATGGCCATTTATGGTCACCCACTGCCCGTATTTCTTAGTGTTAGCGGGCAGGTGGGTTCTTGGGACCATCTCACTGTCTCCTAGTGAGACCAGGGTCAACTCTGCTGGCTCCCACCCTTCCTGGGAACCCGACTCCTCCCCCAAGGCTACACTAGTCAACTCAAGGGGCGGTGCACCTGTGGGTGCAGTGGTGGCCTTCTTGGGACACCTAGGATCCCCTATGAAGGGACCCACCGGACCACAACCATAACATGCGCAGGGGCCCTTCTGTACAGGCTCTCCTGTAGGGACCCATAGCTTCTTCTCACTGGGGGGCTGAGAAACCTTCCCTTGGTTCCCTTGGGAATTACTTTGGGGCCCTTTCTGGAACTCCTTCTGTTTACCGTTTTCCCCCCACTCTTCTGCTGGGGACCCTGCCTACCTTTGGCGGGGTCTCCCACATGACCTTTGTAGACCCTGGTACTGACCCAGCAGTCCGCCCCCATAGCAAGCTTCCTGGGGTCAGTCAGCTTACTGTCAATCAAATGCTGGCGTAGCTCTGGAAAACAACTACCAGACAAATGCTCCCATGCAACCAAATCATAGATCCCCTGAAAATCATTTACCTGGCTACCCTTCACTCAACCATCCAGTGCTCGGCAAAAAAATAGGACACATGCTCCACCCAAGTGCTTGACTCCAGCTACTTACAGGCCCTCAACTTCTGCCTGTAGAGTTCTGGGGTCAACCCATCACTTCTGACCAAGGCTTCCTTCATGTGGGCATAAGACATTTGCTCCTTACTTGGTAAGGCTAACAAAGTTTCCCTCCCCTCTGTCACGAAGCGGCTCCACAACCCCGCTCCCCAGTCTCTCAGGGATTCTGTGGAACCTCATTGCTACCTCATATGCTTTAAACCACTGACCAATATCCTCACTCTTTACAAAATCCTTAATCACTTCCTTGGGGATGTATACCCTCCCTTCTCCAGGCACTGGCAACAAGCTGCCACCATTGGAACTGGACTCTGCACTCTTGGCTTTTATGTCCAGCTCCTTCAAACCGCTTTCATGCTCTAAGAGCATCATCTTTTCCTCCATGGCCAGTTTCTGCCTTTCTAACTCCAATTTCTTATCCTCCATGTCACTTTCCTTCCCCAACCTGAGCTTAGCAAGCGCCATCTCATACACTCTGCTTCTCTCTCTGTCCTCCAACTCCTCTGGACACAGACCCTTTGAAGACACACTGCTGCCCCCCCTGGAAGGTACCCTCCCTCCAGGCAGACCCAATAGCCCATCCTGCTGCCCATCTAAATTTCTGCCTCCACCATAGGCTCCTCGATATGCTCACTGGCATTCCTTGATTCCAACCAGGCCCTCAGAGCCTTTTGGTATTCCTCCTTTCTGGTGAGGCCTCTTACGGAGATTTTAAATTTCATGCAGACAGCTTTTAATTGTGGCACAGTGTAGGTTTCAACCCTATCCTCTTCAAATTCAATATCCACAGATGCAATTGATGCTGGTTTAGTCATGGTGAAAATTGGCAGTCTTAAGTTGCAAAAAAATTCCAAGAAGAAAAAGTTCCACCAATTGCATGTGGTCACGAAATGGTCTGCACTATACTAGTAGTGTAAACCAATCACTGTATTTAAGGCACAAATGCAAGTACAGATCCTCACCACTGACCACCAATGTTAGAAATGGGGGCCTCTTGTTGGCAATGGTTTGCACCTTTGTCCAAGCAGGAACCCTTCTTCCTAGTCAGGGTAAGGGGGATACACTTCTAAAATAACCCCTGCTCACCCCCTTGGTAGCTTGGCACGAGCAGACAGGCTTATCTCAGAGGCAGTGTGTAGATTATTTGTGCACACATACAGTAATACATTGAAAACACTAAAAATGGACACCACACCAGTTTAGAAAAATACATCATCTTTATCTAAACCAAACAAGACTAAAACGACAAAAATCCACAATACAGTAATCAAAATATGACTTTTAAAAGTCATAAACAGTTCTGTTCAAAGCAAATTGCAGATGCGACACTTTTCACACAAAGTACCTTGGATGCGTCATGCGCAAAAACAAAAACTGTCGCAGGGAAGGTGATGCGTCGGTTCCTACACCCAGGGAAGGGGATGCGCTGGTTCCTTACTTCAGGGGAGGATGATGCGTGGGTTCCTTAATGAAGGGGAGGTGATGCGTCTGTTTCTTACAGTGGCCCCGGCGTTCTTGTAGGCGTGGTGCCCAGATGCGATGCGTGAGGATCGGGGATGCGTCGGTTTCTCCAGCCGCAGTCCCACGATGCGTTGGTCCCTGCAGCCGCACAGATCATAGATTAGTGCACTAGATGCGGCGTGTGTTGATTTCTCGAGCCGCGTGCAGGCGCTGCGTCGGTTTCTTCGGCGATGCATCGGAAACAGGTAAGGATGCGTTGCGCTTCTCGACACTGCGTTACTTTTCCAGCTCCCAACAGTAGGAACCACCTCCAGAGGCCCAGAACAGCAACAGGCACCTCTTGGCAGGTCAGAACTCCCAGCAAGGAAGTTCAGGGGAGCTGGGGGTGAAGTCTTTGTATCCCTGAGACTTCAAAAACAGGAGGCAAGCTCTACTTCAAGTCCTTGGAGATCTTCCTCAAGCGGGGGACACAGCAAAGTCCTTGTCCTTTCCTTGGCAGAAACAGCCACTGCAGGCCACCCCAAACAGCACACAGCAAAGGGGCAGTACTTCGCCTCAGTTTCTCCAGCTCTTCTCCTTGGCAAAGGTTCCTCTTGAATCCCAGAAGTAATCCAAAAGTCTGGGCCCCACCTTTTATAGCAAAAATTATTTGCAAGCCCACTAGCAGCATTTGGTTTATAGGCCCTGGGCGCGCAGAGTGCACTGTACTAGGGACTTAATAGTAAACCAAATTAACCAATCATGGAAACACTAGTCCATCATAAAAATTTACAGAGGGAGCACTTGCACTTTAGCACTGAACAGCAGTGGCAAAGTGCCCAAAGCATCTAGACCAGCAAAATGAAGTCCAACATACAGCAAAAACACAGGAGGCAAAGGCAAAATACAGGGGAAACACACGCCAATGATGCCAGGTCTAACAGTTATTATGAATATAATGTCATTTTATTCATGTTGCAAGGGTTTTTATTAATCAAACAATAAAGTATTTAAAGAGAACACTATCAACATGCTGAAGTCACACCCGACTCCTTCTGTAACACTCCCTTTCATCGGAGCTGTTCTGGACATGGTACAATTCCGCACCTATTCTCTAGAGCGGAGAGTCCAGGACATACAGACTATGATCCTGATGTTTTATCCTGAGTCCTGGATTTCGGTGAGACAGACTGCTGGGTCTGATGACCACCTGCACCCTGCTGGTAAACCACGCTTAATCAGAGCCCTCTGGTCTCCGTGAAAATTCTGCTTCATATCAATCTTCAAGCTGAGGGAAACTCGCTTGTCATTCAAAGCTTTCCTCCCCTCTGTCAAAGTGAAGCTGGTCCAGGTGTTAATGAACAACACTATCACCATAGGGTACTGTAACAAGCAGGGCTGAGTGGGGTTGTGGACCCTGTTCCAGGGGATTTTGCGACTCTGCACAAGGCTGGAACTATGGGAAATTTTCCTGGTCGTGCAGTACCTGGCAGGATATCTAAACGCCAGGGCAGACAAACTCAGCCATCGATGCCTCGCTGACCACAAATGGCGTCTGCACTTCTAGGTGGCTCAAGTTCTCTCTCTGGACTAGGGAGAACCTTTGCTAGACCTATTCGCTACCGCTGAGAATGCGCAATGTCAACATTTCTGCGTGCTGGAGTTTCCAAAGCAGCTCTTGCTCGGAGACACATTCCGACTAGACTAGAATATAGGATTCCTACAGGCTTTCCGGCCGATACCTCTCCTCCCCCAGAGTTCTGAAAAAGGTCAAAACTGACCAAATCCAAGTCATTCTAGTGGCTACGGACTGGGAGAGGCATCTAGAACCCCTGGGCATTAGCGTCTGCCTCTGATCAGGCTTCCCTTCTGGGTGAGGAATCTGCAGTTAGAGTCCCAATCAGATAAGATGTTACCAAAGGTAAGTAACTTGTTCATTTAAATCCAAGAAACAGCAGAAGTCGAAGCGGGACTCAAGTCCTCTGCAACTCTGTGTCCAATGAAAAGGAAGGGCTTCAAGATGCCTACTGTTCTCTCTCCCTCCCAAACCCATTTCCTCAACTGTTCCATTTTGCCCCGAATTCCACAGGACACTGGCAACACTACAGCAGGCTGAGGCCTTTAGGGAAGCTATTTTTGGCACTCTTCTGGCTCCCTCCGGTGCACCTTTGGTCTCAAGGATCCACAGGGGCCAGCAGTTGGGTTACTGCTGGCAAATCCATTGTTGCAACTCAAACCCACTTTAGAGTCCACACCAACTCCGGCTCTAAGATCTGCTCCAATTCTTTCTCTGCTGACGCTGGTCCTAACATTGCCGGCACCGTAGACAAGCATCTGTGGAGTGTCCAACCTTAAGCTGAATCCGCTTTGACCCTGATCGAAGTCATGGCTTGACTCAACTGCAGCACACACAGTCCCTGTACGCCCAGATTCAGTCAAAACACTCCCACTTCCGCAGAGATTTCAACCCCTTCTTTTGTTTTGGCTCTTACTGTGATCAACCAGGTAATGAGTATGATGTACCCACACACTATGATGATA
Organism: Calotriton arnoldi; assembly: GCA_963921515.1. Classification (NCBI taxonomy): domain Eukaryota; kingdom Metazoa; phylum Chordata; class Amphibia; order Caudata; family Salamandridae; genus Calotriton; species Calotriton arnoldi. The sequence continues at coordinate 1,290,255 of CAWUFW010000009.1, forward strand.
TTTATATAGACCTGCAGGAGGCCAGTGAGCAGACACCTTCCTTGACCCATGGGTTCACCCCTTGGGCTCCCAATGGAAGAGAGTGCCATCACTGCTGTGGTGATTAGATATGCAGCTGAGGTCCTGGATTTTCAGCTACTTTCAGTTGAGATCTAGACAAATGTTGTAATGGAGGCCTCATCTGAGCCCTTGCTGCCGAGCTTGTTGCACTTATTCGCAGCTACATCCCGGCCAAAGAAAAGATTGTAACTCTCTACATGGACAAAGTATGCGCATGGATTGAAGCATGACTTTGTGCTCCTTTGGATGCAAAGAGTTTTTAACATCTGCCGGTACCTCCACTATGTTAAAAAACCTTCTCATTACCCAAATGTTACCCAAGCAAACAATAGCGATCATGTGTGCTGCCCATCAATGTCCTCAGGATGGCATATCTAAAGGAACTGCCATACGCGATTCAGCCGCTGGAAAGGTCACATTGTCTGAAAATGCTAATGTTGCCATAAATTTTATATGAACGGATTTATTTCCTGTAACTTCTCTGAAAGATATGACTCTGTTGAAGGGACAAGCGTCCGCGAGAGAGAAACTGTACAAGGTCAAGCAGATATCTGAAAGGGACTTTGAGATGCTACTGTGAGAAAATGTCCTGTTCTGCATTGTCACTCCCATTATTTGCTGAATTTTATTGCTAGTTTTTAGACTATTCACACTAGGCACTGATGGCCAGTGTGCTATGACCCCCCTAAAACATGTAAACATTGTCTAATCCCTTTTTGGTATATTTAACTTTCCTATAAGGCCATGATATATGGTATGGGTACTACATCCATGGGTTGGAAAGCACAATGTCACCTGTGGACATCAGCACTTCTTGTGCCATCCACTAGTGACCTTGTGCAGCCCAACAGTGCAGCTTGAACCCTGCTGCACAGACCTGTCAAATTCACCCTTTGGGCAGGTTGGAAAACCTGATTTTAAATATGAAATTGGTCACAGCCAAGCACACCTTGCTGCCCCCCCAAGGAAGGGTGCAGGACATTAAAGAGGGTAACATGTATGTTATTAGTAATGGCATGCCCTCCCTCCCCCAGTGACTAGGACCCAAAATGACAGTGTCACTGTTCAGGCTCTAACTGGAACATAGGAAAAGTCAAAGAATACTTTAATCAATCAATCAATCAATCAGGGGGTTTATAAAGCGCGCTACTCACCCGTGAGGGTCTCCAGGCGCTGGGGGGAGGGGGCGCAGCTCCGGTTCAGTTGAAAAGCCAGGTCTTGAGGTTTTTCCTGAAGGTGTGCAGGTTCGGGGAGCGTCTGATGTTTGCTGGGAGCCCGATCCAGGTCTTGGCTGCGATGTAGAAGGCTCGCCCGCCAGCTCGGTTTCTGCGGATCCTGGGGGTCTCTGCCAGGGCGAGGTCAGCGGAGCGGAGGTTCCTTTTGGGTACGTGGAAGGAGACTCTCTCGTTGAGGTATTTGGGTCCGATGTTGTGGAGGGATTTGTAGGCATGGGTGAGACGTTTGAAGGTCACTCTTCTCGACGGGGAGCCAGTGCATGTCTCGTAGGTGTTGGGTCATGTGTTCGTGATGAGGTGTCCCTAGGACAAGTCTTTCTGCAGCGTTCTGGATGGTTTGGAGCTTGTGCAGCAGAGTTTTGTTGATTCTGGCGTAGAGGGCGTTGCCGTAGTCCAGTCTGCTGGTTATGAGTGCGTGGGTGACGGTCTTTCTGCATTCGGGGGGTATCCATTTGAAGGTCTTTCGGAGGATGCGAAGGCAGTTGAAACTGGTGGAGGCGACGGAGTTGATCTGGCGGGTCATGGTGAGGGAGGAGTCCAGGATGATGCCGAGGTTCCTTGCGTGGTCTGTAGGGGTGGGTGGGCTCCCGAGGGCAGAGGGCCACCAGGTGTTGTCCCAGGCCGAGTTGGAGGGTCCTAGGATGATTGATTGATTGAATGTACATTAAATCTCCTACAACTGCCCAGCCTATACTTGACCTGAAATAGGTGTGAAAACTGCTCCCAGAGCACAAGCAATAGCCTGGGCGTGGGGAGGGGATTTTCTTCCACTGGCAGACCAACCTGTCAGAGTGAATCCAGGAACTTTATTAACTTGAAAGGCTTTCTGCCTTTTCACACATAAACGTTAAGGGGAGACCTGGAGGAAGCAGCCTTTTGCCACCCCCCCTAGTCAGGCTGGCACCAAAGTTGGTGGATTGGAAGATATCCCCAGAACCAGTTTTGTGTGTCCACAGATAAGGGGGCTGCTCATCACCCAGGTCACATATCTGGATGGACACATAGGGAGAAGGGTTTTCCCATCTTGGATTTTGAGTGAGGGGCACTGTGGGATTGTTTGCAGGGAAGTTTTACCCAAGTAGTATGGGAGGGCCCATGAGTCACCCCTCCCACTAGCAGGTGCCAGACAAATGTGGAATCACAAGGCACCATCCCCAGAACCTTTTCTGGACCTGCAGAAGTTCCGAAGAGGACTAGACATACTGCAGTGACCTGAGAAGAGCCCTGAAGGACTAGATCTGCTTCGTCTTGAAACCCATGATAAAGAAATGGACTCCAAGGATCAGTTAGCTGACCTGTGAGGCTACAGGGACACAAAAAGCTGCAAGAGGCCTTTTCCCTAAAGAGTCCTAGCTGACCAGTGGAAACGGGACTTGGACTGAACTTTGCAGTTGACTTCTGCTTGACAGCACGAGTGTCCCTAACTGCCCTTCCCCCGAGGTCCTAGGGGCCTTAGAAGTGTACTCCTGTTGGTGGCTGTTTGGGCATAAGAAGAAAGGCTGAAAACCTGTTCATCCAGAGCTTCATGGGGACCCATGAGTGATATAAAAATGTATCCAACTTTTAGCTCCACAGTGTCTGAGTGAATTTCGACTTCATCGTGCTAAAGTCTTCCGCACCTCGGATAAAACAACTAAGCCCCATTCTGCATTGTGACGACAAAAAAAAAACCAAATTCTTTGAGAAGTCTCAAAAGTTCATGAAAGACCAACCGTGCTTCAAGTATCTAGCCTTTGCTTCCACTGTTTCTGCTACCAATTCAGCAGAGGCCCGCTCAGGGCAGATTTTTCTTCTAAAAAATGTACAAAGTTCCTTTCTGAAGTGCAAACTTATTTCAAATGTTTTGACTTCCAGACTTTCAGCCGGACCAACCCACTTGGTGTATCTGACAAGGGCTCCATCACGGTGTTCCTCAAATTACGCCTAGATTCTGGTCGAAGTCGACCATGGACTACCATTGTACTTTGCCCTTTTTGCGCTATTTTCACTTAAATCTTTAAAGATTCTTTTCTCCGGCTCTCCTTAGTTTTATCATTTTGTTTACAAAATATTTCCCTATTTATACAACATGAAGTGGTATTTTTGTTGTGTCTTTAACTGTTTTGGGACTTCTAAATGCATTACACAGTGTCTGCATGTGACGCCTGCTTTGTGGCATAGCCATAAGGGGTTGAGCTCAGGTTTAAATTGAAATCTTTAACTGAACCTAACAGGTTAGTGACTTAATTGTGGTGGACTACTATCCACCCCGATTAATAATTCCCTTTCTTAGAAGCACAGACTGTATTTCCAAGGACTTAAAAAGTACAACAATCCATTACTGACTCGATGTTAGTCATCTTGTTATATTAGAACAGGGGGTGGGTTATGAGGTTCACAAAGCAGGCAACCCAAGTGTGTTTGTGAGCCAAAGTGAGTGACACTGTTGTAGAACCCATAAAAGCTTTAAATCTCCTCCATATGAATACAGCCTCCCTACCGGTTTGGTGTTTCATAAACAACAATATCAAGAAGGATATGCATATTTAATTTGTGGAAGTGGAGCCCATCATTGACTAACCCTAAAAGTGGGTTGGGGTCTGTTACGGTGGCTAGATCATCCCCGCTATCAGTCACTCACCATCTCCAGAGATGGCGGGGCCGCCGTGATATCTCCAAAATAAATAGATTCTTCTCCCCATGTATGCTGTAGGACAGGCTATTGAATAAATATTCTCAATGCTGAGATACTAGAAGTAGCTGCGAACACAACCGCTATTTGCTTTGGGGTAGATTACTGATGAGTCAGAAGCAGCCACGCCCACGCAGAACAGAATGGCCTCCTGGCATCCAAGGTGGGGGTCTGGGCGATAGTAGGTACTTAGTGTTGCACATATCTCCCCAACACCTCACGTAGCACACAAGAACTTATAGACTACATTCCGGATATTGTTAAGAAGCTACATAAAATTCAAAATCGATTAGAATTCAACCCAAGAGGCATCTGGTCTTGCTTGGCCGGAATTTGGGTGATGAACTTTGAAAAAGTGACTGCAGTAATTCGGATGGTCTTTACCTTATATGTGCTAATTAAATTGATAAGAATAAAAAGCACTTACATTATTGAAGGCTCAGTCCCCACTTCTCCACTTGCTAATATGAGGACGATGGAGATTGTGATAATAAAGAAATTAAGACTAAAATTATCAGACCATATGCAATTGAGTTGTTCTAAAGGATGTTGCCTTCTGACAAAAAATAGAAAGCAAAAAAAAAAAAAAAAAAAAAAAATGAGTGGGCGGGGCATGAAAGATTTACTTGTATCAGTGCCTTAATACTTTTGCATGTATTTCGAAAATGCTATTGCTCACGTATGCCTTAACAGGTACAGTTACGTCTGATTGCTATGATTTTAATCTAGCCTACAGACCACAAACCCTAGTATGCTGGCTAAGTTACATGCATTTCTAATGCACTTCAGCCAAATTATTTTGTGTTGTATAATTGTACATTTTCTGCACTGTGTAGTACGTGGCACCATGAAGTGAGAATTTTTTTTAAACAGTGGAATCAGCATCAGTCTGTGCCTTCAGTATCAGTTCTTCAAGGTCTTCTCACATTCTTTCTTGTAGAAGATCCCAGCGCCAGCTCATTAGTTAGTATCAGTTATTTGCATTCTCAGTCACGTGTTCCCACTTCCATTCACTAATAGTGAGAGAGAAAAAACTGTAATTGCCCTGCATTATTTTGCATGCATATTGGCCATTTCTCCTTAAACTTTATAAGCTTCCCAAGTTCTGGGGATTTCTTTTACAGGTTACGAATACAGACATTAAATGTGCTCCAAGTCTGGATTCTTTGTAAACATCATTCTACCGCCATTTTTTTTTTTTAGGGCCCTATATATCTTAGGAGGCACTGCTATTGTAAAATATGTCTAATCATGCGCTTTATACACCATGATAAAGCTTTCCCCAGGTTCAGTTGCCCAGAATTGGCCCTAAAATGATCCAAGGCTTTAACTGGATGATGGAAAATCACAAGGAAAAAGAAATGATATAAAGTTTTATTTTTGTATCTGTAGCAAAATGCATGAGAAAAGCCGTAGGGAAGGATATATGGAATGCTGAAAAGAGTAGAAGTGTCAGAGGAATCTTTTTGCTCTACATGCGGAAGAACAAACTGTGGCCTCCAGACAGGTAGGAGAGGGCAATAAAAGCCTCACCACCTCATTTGTAGTGGCACAGATCAAACAGCAGGCCGGATAGTCTACAAACATCACCATGTACTAATTCTGATGTACGATTAACATTGTAACAAGGATTTCCAGCCATACAGCAGTATAATTTTAAACATCTGCCAACATAAACCTATGTAGGTGTAGCAAAAACATGATTGATAACGCAATACCAGCATGACCATGTGTGAGAAGGGATACACCCAGAAGTTCGAGCATTAGGCCTCATATGCATGCACTAAATACAAGACTAAGTAGGCAGATAGGAGCCCTGAAGAAGGCCATAGACCTGTATGGGCTGTACTTCCAGCCAAAACATTTTGGCTAACCTTTTAGGGGTAACCAAAGCATAAAAGTTCTAGCTTTACCCTCCCTGAGTTTTTGTTTTTAATATCAAAGGTACCCAAACTAATAAAGGAAAAGTAGTTTGGACATAATATGGACATTTTTATCTGGAGCCCAGGACTATTCCAGTAAAACGCTTATCTAGGCACTCCTTCCACAGGTTGTGTCCCCCAGAGTGGCATTTACTTACTCTGGTGTGGTTAGGTTGTGCATGATGAAGCATGCCACAGTAAGCTGTGGGTGAGGTGACTGTTGAAAAATCTTTTAGATTCTACTGAATAGTCTCCTTCCTTTGTCACTCCTAGATCAGCTTAAGCCATGGAATCTACTCCTGGTGGGTACCTGAGGTGTGTATATGTGTTAACCAGGAGTGTTCCCTGGTAGTTTCCCCTCTTTCTCTCCATTTGTGTGTTGATGTATGCAGAGTTGTGTGGCTCTGAGAGGTAATCAGGTTGATTATAGGTTTTTGTGAGACATCAGGCACCCTGAAATGGCGGAGAGTTTATCCTACGATAACAAAGTTATCTAATCCATTCTTTTAGCACCACCTCTTATTGGTGACACTGCCATGAATCAGATAATCACTGGGAGTCTTCGTCAGAACTAAAGAGAAGTCCGGAAAAAACCTTGCTACATGAGACCCTCATGGGTGAGTAGCCGCGCTTTATAAAGCCCTGATTGATTGAAGCAAGCATGACAGAGTATTTCTGGGGTAATGCAGCCCCTAGAGGATTAATAGCGATGAACAAACTGTTATTTCCTGGAGGATGTTGAATTTAGAAATAATTGGTCCTTAGTAGCCTGGAGGTGCACTAGAAACTGGTTGGTATTAATAATTAAACAGCAAAAAACCTAACTGTCAGACATACTTCTAGTGAAAATCAAAATAAGTGAAGCTGCACTAAAGACACAAGTGATGGTTAGGGTCTTCAAAAGGATGAAACAAACAAACCTATTGCAGAATTTAAAGATTTTCTGACTAGTTCAAAAATACAAAAAGTCCAAACTGATCTGAAAAGATTCTCTATTGACGGCACTTTTCCTTAATCCAAGGCAGATTATCAACTAGTACCAGCAGGAACAGCGGACAGTTCGACTGATAACGTAACATCCGATTCAAATTGGAGTGACACTGAAAAAGTGAAATCCTCCGTAAATTAGACAATACTGCAGAGGACAGCAGTTTCAACTTCAATATTGCCACCACACCACACCACACACCACACACACACTACCAACAGCCTATCTACGGTTGGAAGCCATACTCAACCGCCCACAACCACCAGCACCGCCGAATTTTCTGTGGTTTCAGACACCTGCACCTTTTTTAGGCAGTTGCCGTGGAAGAGAATGTGGAAAAGAGAGGCCACAAGGTATGATGGGACAACCCTTAGCCACATCAGGAAAGGAAACCATCGCCACAACGAGGCACCAGTAGTCAACAGACGCAGTAATAAACCTGAGTGAGCATACTTTCACTGACACACAATTCAGAGTATTCAACAAAGGTTTAGGTTTTTTACCTACACCCAACCAGAAATATGTAACCTAAAAATGGAAATGGCAGAGTTTTTCTGGGGAATCAGATTAATTTTTTTTTCCTTACAGTACTATCTCCCTTGAAGACAAGAAATTGTATACAGGATTGAAAAAGGAGTCTGGGTTTAAACCTCCCCTCCCCTCCCCCCACCACCACCACCACCACCAGCACCATACATTGTGAGGGCTTACCTTTGAGCAGGCGGTAGCAACAGACATTGACGAACTGGACAACAAAAATTTGCACTTATCGTGAGCAGAGACTAAAACAAGACAATAATCAGTCATAATAAAACCCATTGATAAAGGAGGAGCAAATGTGGCAATGCCAAAAGAAATATATAGCGATTAATGTTTAAGACTACTAGGTGACACCAGAAACCACATAAAACTTCACACAACTCAACTAGTGACATTTTGAAAGACATCAAATTTATGATAAACAGAGCAGAGGAAAACAGATAGATTACCAAACACAATGCTGAGTTTTTATATGAAAGAAATCCCAAGATTCCTTACTTTTATATACTACCAAAAAGTACACAAAAACAAGCACCCTCCTCCAGGCTGAACGATCGTGTCTTATATAGGATGGGCTTTAGAACCTCTCTCAAAATTCACCCAACATTTCTTTTTTAAAACCTTTGGTTCTTTAAATGCTGTCTTATGTGAAAGATACTAAAGAAATTTTGAATATCCAGGAGGGAATGGAATATGATCCTCCTGACAATGGATATAGAGGCTTTATACACCAGCATCTCTCAAGACGAATCATTGAGAGTTTTGGAGTCCTTACTTGGAAAATCACTCCCATCGAGTTTATATTAGAATGCACCCACATGGCTCTCAAGGTTTTATTTCAGACTTGAGAATAATTACTACCTGCACGCCGTACATGGTACATCCATGGGCAGCACATTTGACCCGAGTGTTGTCTGCCTGTACGTACACAACATCTAAAGAACAAAGATCATGACTCTTTCAAAACTCTTGGGAAAGTTATATCTGCGATATATTAATGATTTGGACGGGAGATGCGGAACACACATGCATGTATGCACTGGATCAACAACAAGGATAACTTTGAGATTTGCAGCAAATATAGACAATGCAGAAATTTCCTTTTTAGATCTAAAAATAAAAAGCCCACAACAAGTTAAATGCAAGGTGTTATATAAGCCTAGAGACCAGAACAACCTCCTATGATTTGGTAGTTTGCATCCAAAGTCATTGTTAGACAATCTTCCAGTAGGACAATTCCTTAGACTTAGAAAAAACTGTCCAGAGAAATAGGATTTCAAGTACCATGCACAATTGCTGACTAACAAGCTGAAGGAGAAGGAATATTTTACCAGAATCATTAATCCTGCTATGAAAAGGGCTTCCAATAGCCTTCAAGAGCAATTACTACAAGCCTTCCAAAAACCTGAGACAATTAGTCTTGTTTGCGTTAAAACCCTCAGACTCCAATCCTACCTTGTAAATAATAGCATCAACAAACATTAGAGAATCTGAACATCTGGAACGCTAAACCTTAAACCAATGTATTCGTTTAGACGTGGTAGATCACTGAGAGACCGTCTAGTCCACCCAAGACCAAAAAAGCAACCCCACAGAGCACTATAAGCGCAGTATGGACCTTTCCCTGGGTTAGGGGCCATTACCATCGTGGACAATGCAATATCTGTCAACTAACAAAAAAAAAAAAAATCTAAGGAACTGGACCTAGTTCTTACCACCAACTGGATTTTGAAGAGTTTTAAGAATTGTGACTCAATGAACATCATTGAATGTCCGTGCAATTTTTGCTATGTTGGAATGGCCAAAAGAAAAGTAATGATCAGGATCAACAAACAAAGAAGCAACATCGGGTGTAAAAAGACAGTCGCCAAGTTGATGAGACACTTCCAAGAGAAAAATCATACAGAAGACAACCTGGTTGGTCATGGATAAACTAAGAGAAGACAGTGCCAACATAGAAGCTAAACTATATCATGAACACAGATGGATTTATCGTCTAAATACCTCTGTCATTGGTCTGAATGACGATATACAATGGACTTGTATCAGGAAATCGATGAATCCTCAAGACCTGAATAAGCATCAATTGGCTGCAAGAAAAAATGCAGTTCTTATTGCCTTTCATGTATGGTCTGAACTGTTCTCTGGTAGGTCTGGCTATGACTAACAATGATCATGATTAATGCAGGGGGGGGGATTAACCAGGGAGCATACAATAATGCAAATTTATGAAGATCCTTTGAAGAAAGTTCACTGACACTTATCCAAGGTGTTAAAGAGAGTCCTTTTGTGTGTGAGATACTAAGGGGAATTTACACAAGCAACACTGAAATAACATCTAAAGACTAGCCATCCACGAGAGAAAGCACAAGACTTGGAAGCAATAACACCCAGTCCAGACTGACACAATGGTGCACACTTGATCCAGTAAAACATATATACACACATATATAGGTCCCCAGCGCCAGTGTTCTTTCCCCAAAACAAGACAACTGGTCATCTGATTCCCAAGTGACCAGGCCTTTAGCACCTCTAAGTCCCTAGTAAATGGTACCTCTGGTACCTAGGGCAAAGGTACTAAAGAGGGTCGCTAAGAGCTGCAGCATATCTAATGCCATTCTAAGGGACCTTGACACAAGTCCTCAAGGGAACATTGTGTTGCCCTATTTTGTCTAAAATCTAAGAAAACTAGCACCAAACTCATACAGACTGCCACTGCAGGCTGAGGGACAAGGGTCTCTAAAAAGTGAAAACACGACATGTCACACACCTGTGTGCTATGTCCCCTAACACTGCATGTAATATTTGTATGTCACCCTTACAGCCCTAAGGCAGGGTGCATTATATTACATGTGTGGGCATATATGCATGTGCAAATATGCCCTGTGCTGGCCAGTTCAACTTCTGCCAGTACAAGTGACCAGGGAAGCCATTTTAAGTACATGTGCTGGACACTGGTAAAAAAAAAAAAAGTTCCCCAGCTACATGGTGGCTTCACTGAAACTAGGGATATTTGGTATCAAACATCTCATATTAATAAACCCACACTGATTCCAGTGATGGATTTATTAATACATGCACCCAGAGAGCACCTTAGAGGTACCTCCTGAAAACCTACCAATTACTAGCGTGCTGACTGACTGGTCCTAGCCAGCCTGCCACCATTGATGAATTTCTGACGCCCAGGATGAGGGCCTTTGCCCTATGGAGGTCAGAAACAAATCCTGCTCTGGCAGAGGGTGTTTACATCTCCTGCCACAGGATGACCTGTGAAGTAGCCCACCGCCTTTGGTATGCAACTCTGGCTTCCCTCACAGGGGAGGATGCCAAGCCCCTTGACCAGGGCCCATTTGGCACCTGGACAAGGCGGGAAAATTAGTAGTCAGAGTAGTGAGAGAGGCATGTTCACCTTACGACTTAGTTCTACCTGAAGTGAATGCAAAATTTCAGAGTCTGCCATCTTTGTGATGGCAAAATTAGGAACTCTGGGACAGGGTTATGCCCACTTCCCACAGGAAGTGGTCATATAGGGGGTGTAGTGACCCCAGGGGTAGGTAGCTCATTGGCTACTGCCCTTCACCCCCCTAACCCTCCTAAATCTAGTATTTAGAGGAGCCCCAGGCACCAGGAATTCAGATTCTGCCAACCCAAAAGAACAAGGACCAAAGAGCCACAAAAAGCAAGAACTGAGGAAGAAGCAAGTGACTTGGTGCCAACCCTGCGGACATGTTCGCCAATTCGACAATTGCGCCAAAGTTTTCTCGTCCTGCCAGCTGCTAAGCCTCCAAAGCCTGAGAGGACTGCTGGCACTTCTGCCAAGACTGAGTAACTCCTGTAGAGCAGTGGAGCGGTTTACCTGCATCCTGCAGGCACCTAAAAGAAAGAACTGTGAGGACTCCAGACCATGAAAACCATACACCGGTTAGTGCCACTGCACCCATCGCTACAACCCCGAGTTGAAGTGGGCCAACGGTGCCAGCATGGTCCCCCAGCTCTCCAGAGCTGAAGACCACCTTGGGTTCCCCTGCTGTGGTCTTCCCGAAGCCGCCTGCAGCCTGTGTGCAGGCCCCCTCTACAGCGACTTTTTCCGGTGACGAAATCCCGACATCTGCAAGCACCACTGCACACGTCGCCCCTTGCCCATTGAAAAGAGGACCATAGGTGTCCCCGAACATTGAAAGACCTGAGACCACCTGTTGGTTCAGGCGGACTGGTCTCCCAGTCCAAACCTGCAGCCTCTTTTCGACCGGGCCGATCCTCATTGACTAACATTGGGTACCCGAGGCTGTATTGCACCACTACGGCCGGCCACCCAAGTGCTGCTTGAGGCGACCAGCTGGTGCTGCCTTGGACCTTGCCCTGTACTCACCTAAGGTTCTGAGAATTGGCCTCGTAAGTTGCTGTAAAGAACTTGTATGCAGTATTTGGTTTTCCTCCATAGGAAAACATTGCCACCTATGAAAATTGCACTAAGTGTCCATTTTTTAAACTTAAAAGTATTTCTATCTCAAAACGTACTAACCTGATCATTTGGTTTCTAGTGCCTAAATATATATAAAGATGCATGTTATTTATAGGTCTCGCCTACGCAGCGCACATGCGCTGCATAGGCAAAAAGACCTTTAGCAATCGCGTCGGCTTTTCAGCCAAAAACGTGCACGCGTTCCATTGCCTTCAATGGCAACGCGTGCACGTTTGGCGATTCACTTGCGGGAGTGAGCGGCGCCATATGGTAGCAATTATCGCTCCTGGCGCTGCTCGCTCCCGCAAGTGAAACGCTTTCACTGTTGCCGACACTTTTTTAAAAAACTTTTAGCGCGCGCGCTTGTTTTGTTGGTCCTCCGCTTGTATGCCGTTTCCTTGCTGCTGGTTTCCTGCCAGTGCCGAGCCACGCTCCCGGTGAAGATCCCGTGTGCTGCCACAGCGGAGCCTGAGTGCAGCAAGTGGCATGTCCGCAGCCGTCATGTCCTGTCAAAGCACTCGCTTCAACTTTTTCTCCAAGTCCCCTTCACCATCCAGCCGCAGCAGGTCCTCTCCCACGAGGCCTCTCTCCCCGATCAGGGCAAGCCTGGTCCTTGCACTCTGTGGGAAGGAGCCAACCAACATCGCCACAAGCAACGAAAGAGGCTGGGGCAGCTGCGAGCAAAGGTGATGCTGGAAAAAAAGGCAGCGCTAGCGCGACCTTCCACACCCAGGTGAGCGCAACTTCCTGCACCACCAATACCAATACCTCTGGGCATTCTGCCTCTGGCTGCAGCCTCGCCAAAGGGCATCGTTTCTGTTGAACACCCTCCTTTCATATAGTAAATTGCTCATGGTTCCAGTATTAATCGATTTATAGAGCGCAAACAAGTCTGAATCAAGGCACTGTAGATAAATATCAACACTTAGTAGACGCAGTTTCATGTGTAGCGTTTCATAAGTAATATTGCAAAAATGTTCAAGTGTATATGTTGCATTGCACCTGTCTTGGATAATATATACCCCGCCCTAATTGCTAACACAGTATCTGCGAATCATAAGATTACCCTGATGCACTTTGATTTGCTGCAGGCTGGAACAATTAGTTTTGGCAACCACGTTTTGAAAATTTGCCACCCTCCCATCATTGTTTTTTAATCCCGCCTACCCTCCCATCGCCGTTTCAATTCCCCTTATCCTCCAAATGTTACTTTCAGTTCTCTCCCACCCTCCCGTCGTTGCTTTTAATTCCCAAATGCCACCCAGGAAGAAGAAACGCACGACAGAGGCAAGCACATATTCCTGAATCACACTACATGGCCCAGTGTGTAGTAATTGTATAGCTATTCAATCCTTAGCAGCACATGATCCAGGATAATGTGCTGCATGGCTTAACACTTATAGGGTCCCAAAGGCGAGACCTATTGGCTATGCCAATGCTGGTTATAAATTGGCGTGGTTCTCCTTATTGAGTCGTGTGTACCATTTTATTGACTGTGTATTTGCAAATGTCTAACACTCCCCTTTGATGAGCCTAAGGATGCTCAACCACACTACCCCCTAGAAGAGCACTTTGGGATTGCTCGAGCAAGCCCCTGTCCACTCATAAGGGAATACCTGGACTCTTCATATAGTATACCAAAAAGAGGTATACTGTGCAAAGAGCCAGCTTCCTACACATACTTTTTTTATTATACAAAAATCTTCATTGACTCCCTTTAAGAGCATGAGATAACATCTACAGGTCACTGCATATGAATAGGGAATGTATTCAGTTTGAATATTATTAAGAATAATTCCTGTTTCCCCATGGAGGGATTATAGAAATCCAAATTACAACTTGAGTCACAAATAAAAGTCGCATCACCAGGAACAATTCCAGTCTCTCCATAGAAGGACAATAATGAAGTGTGGACTGGATAAAATTAATATCAGGAACAGTTCTTGTGATTCTATTGTAGACCTACATTTCCCATCACCACGAATTGGAGTCTCTGCTCCAATCTTCCAACACAATGAAGCAATTCAGGTGGGGTGGAGTCACGCCACCAAGCTCCTCCTAGCAACATACCAAGTCTAAGGATAAATGAATCCCCAGGTCAGCTACCAGTGTTCGACAACCAGCAGACTGGATTATTATAGGTATAGTGGCAGCAGCTTTCCCCTTGACGAAGTAAGTGGCTTGTTGGTTTTGACCATAGATTATACATGGGGATTCCTCACTACCGTAAGGTTTGTTGACCGGTACAAGAGATTTGCACACCACATGAACTTATGTTTTGATCTGGAACCTGATCCCTGGGTTTTAAGATGTGTGTCTGTTTGCATGCCATTTAGTTGTTGTATGATAAAGGTCCTAGGGTAACCTAGGTGCTTAACTATTGTTTGTTCTGTGGGTCTGTTTGCATTCATTACTTTCTGAGCACATACTGGCTCCCCTGTGTTTTACATAACTACGTTAGATAATGGTACAATAACAAGGATATTGAAAAGAAAGTGCTGCCTCCTACAATATGAATTGTGAATAATTGAAGAATCCAAACTGCCTCCACAGTATCCACCATAAAGATTACAACAAGCATTGGCATAGCCAATAGGTCTAGCCTTTGGGACCTTGTAAGTGTTTAGCTATGCAACAGTTAATGTTGCAGTAAAGATATTGTGCTGCATAACTAAATACTTATAAGGTCCCAAAGGCGAGACCTATTGGCTTTGCCAAGAATACACTGGGAATACACTCCTGGTGTACTGTAGAACCGGCTGTTAGCGCCTTATAGACATTAAGATGTAATTATATGTGCAGTAAACAATACAGTCTGCAGAGAATCCAAATGAAGACGAGTGCATGGTCATTGTTCAAGAGAGGCATTCTGGGTAATTCCCCACCCAAAGTATACAAGAAGTAGACATAAAAACACACACCCTCATTGGCAAAGAGCACGTTCATGGCAATGTTTATTGCTACATTAACTAAATGTGTTCTCCAGGTTCATACGACTGACCAATAAAGGATTTTCCTTGGTGCTTTAAATGGAAAAATAGAAGTGCTGGAAAAATAGAAGTGCTTGTTTCTGAGAAGTGCCGCTACTCTCCAATTAAAAGTATTACGTTTCTCTGGAGAGGTGCAGGTACTCTCCCTGTTAAAATAAAACAAAGTGCAGGTGCACAGTACCGGCCTATTTAAAGCACTGTGTTTCAGGAAACAAGCGGCAGTAAGCGGCAGTGAAAGCGATCGCTTTTTCGTTGCTATGTCAACGAAAGCATCGCAAGATGGCGTCGGGCTGAGGGGAGGGGCAAGTGGTCATCTATTGTGCCTAAAGTGCAAATGGTCAGCACACAAGGCGTCATTCCCTGCGCTCCTGATGGAGAAAAGGTACCACAGGAAACAAGCGGCAGTAAGCGGCAGTGAAAGCGATCGCTTTTTCGTTGCTATGTCAACGAAAGCATCGCAAGATGGCGTCGGGCTGTCCACAGTCCGACGGACACGCGCATGCTGTCTGCTATGGACAGATGGCGAGAGCAGCCATGTTTGTCCATGCAGACACGTGCATGCGAGTGCTCCGCAGAATCGATTCCAAAAGGTACTCGCAATAGCGAGAGCAGCGCATGCGCTGCTTTCGCTAGGCAAGACCTAAAAAGTGTTCTACTAAATTGCAATTTTCTTTCAGCATCCAATACCAAAACTGAAAACAGAGCGAGTGTGGCAGTAATGGGCTACAAAGTAAAATAAGCAACTGACTTCCCGCATTTCAGCAGTGGTGGTGGTTCACATCTTTATTTAAACAGTGATCAGGCACGAGAATCCAGGGGTACTCGCACCCAAGACAAAAAACGATTCACATAAAGATTATCCGTGACTAAGATGCGGGAGATACTTTATTCTTCTTCCTTGCATAGTGCAGGGGAACTGCCCCGCACAGTTGAGAAGCCTGAATTCACCCCAAGTTAGGATAAGTGTAGCAAAAACATGATTGATAATGCAACATCAGCTTGGCCACATGTGAGACGTGATACATCCACAAGTTCAGGGTGTTTGTTTGCAGTGTTCACCAGGATGAATCTCAACATACCATACACAAAAACGTCACTGTGCTTTTCTTTGACTGGAGTGTAAGTCAATGCAACTATCAGAATCAATTTTCTCTTGTGTTTTTCAATTCTTCTGGCAGGGGTTCCTGAAGGGGAAATCATTTCAGGTATGAGAGCATTAGGCTTCATATGCATGCACTAAATACATGATTAAGTAGGCAGGGATACACAGGGGCCCTGAAGATGTCCGTAGACAAACATGAGCTGTACTTCCAGCAGAAACATGTTGGCTATTATCATTTGGTTACCCCTAAAAGGTTAGTTCTAGCTTTACCCTTTCAACCGGTGCCCCCCCCCACCCCCTCAAAAAAAAAAAACCCTAGAGTTGTTTTTTTTAATTGACATCAAAGAATATCAAAGTAATAAAGGAAAAATCCTTTGGGCATGACCTTGAGATATTTTTTATCTGGACCCCTACACTATTCCAGTAAAACACTTATTTAGGAAGTCCCTCTACAGATTGACCCCACCAGCCAGTGTGGCACTTACCTACTCTGGTTAGGTCGCCTGTATATAATGAAGCATGCCACAATAAGTTGTGGGTGAGACCTTCCCAAAATCTTTTAGGTCCTGCTCGGTAGTCTCTTTCCTTTGTCAGCTTAAACGAGGTAAGCTATGCATGCAAGGGTACTAGATGTGTACATATGAATATGAAACTATCAGTGCTGAAGAGCCACTAGAACAGACTGTCTCTCCATGGTGCAAATCACCCATTTTTTTTATATTTAACAAACAGAAGTTTAAGCGCACTTACAGATAAATTCCACCCAGATTCAGTGGTAAGAGTAATGACATTTGTAGCATTTATTAATACAGAAAAGGTATTTACAGGATTGATTTAAAAATCCCACATTAAAACACAGCATTCATTTATGTTAACTCTTTGAATTAAAAAAACAATTGGACATGAAAATCTGTACACTATGTAAGAAATAGATAAAGATCCAGATATTGGAGTATTCCCCGGATTACGTATTTTACAGGTTGAAAGAACGCCTTCATTATTAACTGAAGAGGACACATACTGGACATGCAATGAAAATCAGACCCATAATTTGAGGGGACGAGAAACTCCCAATAGCGATTAAGAAAAAAGTTAAAGTGTAACTAAATTTGTGGCTTGATATCGGCAAATGTTCTACAACACAAACCACTTAAAGATTTCCAAACTCAACTTAGTTGTGCAAATGCTAGAGTGGCAATTTTCCTTTCACAGCCAGGAAGGTTCAAATATTTGTTTATGAGTAACACAATGCTATTTGGCAAGAAAGGCTACATGCTTCTCTAAGGTTTTCAAACAAACAAGGTTTTGAAAAGGACTAAGCACAACCCACATGTAGAAGTAGAGCTTTTAAAGACCAAAGTTCTTTTTTCAAACTTTCAAGAGTTTTTCCTTCATTAGGCAAGTCAATGTAAATCGGTAATCAGTCCTAATGGCGCAAATACAAATGATTCTTTTTGTAATAAAAATGTAAAAAAATAATAATAATTGTTGCACTTGAGCAAAAGGTGAACATTATGCTATTGCATTTAGCCAAATTACAAATATTTCAGATGTTTAAAAACTAAACCACAATGCATATCCAAAAACCAAATTGACTACCATCCCATTGAAAAATAAGAACAATGCATTATGTATGAATTTTAAACTGCTGCCACTGATGCTCAAAAGTTACAAGAACCAGCATTTCCTCTTACAGGGTGCACAATTGTTTGCAAGGTCAATGCTCAGAGTGAAGTTAAAAAGAATTAGGCAAATGGCACCTTAGGTTTATAGTTGGTGAAACCCAGCCATCATCCTTCCTTTTTTTTTTTTTTTTTAAATAAACAGTTGTTTCCATCAGCTAGCAAATAAGCCTTCCATAAAAAGAAAAAGAAAAAAAGATTTCTGTTGTGAATTAAGACACTCATCTGTGAAGATTTCTTGCTAAGGTAGAAATGTTACCAACTACAATTACACTGTTATTGCAGCTTTGACGAGAATATCCAAACGTCAAATACGTTTCTTAGAATTCTATTAATTCCCTTAGAAAAGAGAATTTTAAGTTTTCAGATGAAGAAATCTGATGTAAAAAAAAAAATACACAAGACGTGTGATGAGCTTGCACCCGAGGTAGGTTAATAAAATCTTGTACTTCAGGAATAAACTTGTAGCCCGTGGCAGTGCAGTCCCGTTTCTGAAGACGAGAAGTCTGACCTCACACTGGCAGTACCTGGATCCATGCCCTAGCCGGATGAAGATCACTATGAATGAAATGGATTCCACCACAGATGCATTAGTCTCATGTGGGAGAGCTAATCTTTCAGTACAGCTTCAGCGCGTCAATCCTTCAGTAAAGTCTGATGAAGATGTAGATAAAGTGGTTTCTTGGTTAGCAGCTGCAGCTTCTTCCTTTTGAAGTCAGTTGGTTTTTTGTACCTGTAATACAAAGATGCAAAAATTGTAAGCAGCAGGCAGCGGAGGGAATGCAAAAAAGGTCTTCCACATCAAGCCCAATCTGGACCATCCTGGAATCTCAGGAGGAAGAGCTGCCAAGCTTTATTCCGGGACCTGTGACCAAGATCATGGAACTACAGACCAGTGTCCTCTCCATGAAGAACCTTGGTCTTTCAGTGTGTCTCATCATATACTCATTTAAATGTATTGTAGCAATCTCAATCCTGTAATATGTTAGTTGGAATGGTAAACGCTTACGTTTCCTTTGGCGTGGATGGTATTGTCACTAATCAAATGTGTGAAGACATTTCTAAAACTAAAACAATTGAGTGTTCACCATCTTTGACTAGGGCATACTAATGCACCCACTTTATAAGCAAGCTTCCCTACGTCAAGCCAACTAACTCACACAGTGCTACCTTTTGTCACACGATATCTGCTCCCGTAACACAAGCAGATATCACACGGTGGAACACGAGGTGAGCTTGAGACCTCTGCGTAGCGTGGGTCTCAGCTTGTGTATGGAGAACCTGTACTGCTAACTATGGCCCTCTATGTCTCCACAGGACACCAATGGCAGACTGAGAACCGTTTGCTTTTTGTTTGGGGTGGGAAGGGATGTGGGGCAGAAGGTAGAAGTGCCTCCCAGGCAGTGGTTGGCACACAGACCAGCCTCTCCAAGGCCACGTCCCCACCTTACACGAGGAAAAATGTGGTCGCTGGCAGGTCTGCTATGCAAACCCAGTACAAAATGTGGTGCTGTATTATCCCCTCCAGCCAGCTGCCCTGCATCTACTGGATTTATGCAGAGCAGTGAAGCAGGTTATCTCTGCATGTGCTGCACCGTCATCCGACCAAGTTGCTGACAAACATGGTGGCTATTACAAGCCTAAAACTTTGGAATTCATCCATTTTGGGAACTTTAAATACTTCAATGCTTAAAAGTATGGGAGTAAATGGCGTAGATGACAAAACATGGAAGCCATTACTTGATCAAACTCAGAATGCAAAATGAGCACACAACCCATCTGGTAGTAATCCTATTCAGGGCAAAGGGAACTGGGGGTGAGGCTAAAAGACAGTGAAGAATCTGATGCAAAACAACAGACGTGGACGCACTTTGTTGTTAGAAATGCACCAGATCGTGTGCTCACAAACTAGGGGTGGTAGAGGACGGACAGACATACAGACACACCACCAGAGGTTTAGCCTTTAGTAAATGTGGCTATATAAATGCGTTGCGGTGGTTGAGCCATACAAAGGAAGACGAAGTTGGGCCTTACACAATGCACATGGCTGCACATGGAAACTTGGTAAAGTATCATAGGCCAGACGTGGTCAGCAGCAGGAGACTCTAGTGCTGGGAAGAAGTGGGTGTTTGCGCGTGTCCATCTTGCACTGTTATTCAGTAAAATATGGTCCTCTCTTAGATGTCTCATTTCCCCCAACCAACTACTTACTGTCTGCTAAGCAACACTGTAATTAATGCATTTTTGTTATGAAGTGGGTCATTGTCAAACCTATGTCTGTTAAGCCTATGCCCATTCTGTAAGCCTTTCATCTATGTCTAGCTTTCCATTCATGTTTCTTTTCTGTAATCCCTCCAATGTGATGCACCACACCATCCCACTGCCCGCCCTTCCTCCTCCCATGTAAACACTAGGCCCATATTTGACAGAGAATTATTTATGGAATGCTACTTGTCGTCTCTACCCAAATCTCAAAAACGGACAATGGCTTCCACTGTCATACGACATGGGCGTTTGAGCAAGGTAGAGACGATACGTACAGGTCCATGGTCAGTTTACCCATCAAAAGGAGAAGGGTTAACAGTGGAAATGCCACATATTGTGACAAATGTTATGGTAACACAAATCAAGGATGTATGGAAACCAGCCTTTTTTGCTTTACTTACAGTTCGATAACTATTGACCCAGATTTGATTTCATCCATCTCCATGAAAGCAAAACATTTTGTGCTGGTAAACCGCTTTTTAGGCTTGTAGTGTTTGAACTCAAAAAATATAGCAGCCCCTGCAGAAACGGAGAGATTAAGTTTGCATTACATATCAATTTTTAAGAGCCAAATGATAAATAATTATTTTTCAGTAGTGCAAGTAATTTATCAAGTGCTTCCGGAGAAAGACACTCACAAAATACAGTATATGGTTTACAAGCTCTTCTAGCCTGCAACCCACAGTGATTTCAGTGTATTCAGCAGATTATATCTTAATTATATTAGACAGGTCAGGTGACTCAATTACATGCAATCAAGCTACACTACATCTGCCAAATAAACATTTGAACCCCTCTTAACCACAATCTTTTCCCAACTAGCTATTCAAACGCTAGAGGTCATGGTACAAGCACACAACTCTTAAGCACTCATCCTAACTGCACAAAATTAGTTACATCAGTTCTGCTTTCTTCTTGAATGTGTAAGTAAAAAAAAAAAAAAACTATGTCAGTCTGCTCCAAGGCGATGAAAAATCTAAAGTTACAAAATTAAACACACCTCCTCGTTTCTTGATTATTTTTTGCGATGGCGGAGAGACAAACATTCACTGAATGGGTAGACTAGAGGCACATGTATACTAAAGGCGATCAGGGCAGTCACAAGTCTCTGCTTGGCACTCCTTGGGTCCAGAATGCTAGTGGGGTTCTTGCTGCATACATGAAGCAGATGGCACTCGTGGAAACTGTGGATTGCTTTCAAAGGCTGCTACTTACAAATTACAGAATTGAATGCTTCAGCAAGAAGAGACGCCACTTTGAAAGGATAAGTGAAACTGGTTCTAGTGGAAATAAATCAGCCCTGAACTGCAGGTTTGGTGAAGTACAGACAGCGGTTTTTTAGGATCAGATTTTGATGAATGCCAGTTCTATTGTGCTATAGAGATTATGAATCAATGGGTATCCTTTACAGTGGCTATTGCAATAAGACAGCAAATAGGTGGAAGATTAGACACAAGATGAGTTTAAAAACAGTTCTCAAGAGAAGAAAGGATCCTCGGAGAAAGAGAACAAAGTCCTGGAGTAAAGAACTCATGGATTCCAAGAATTTTGAAGATAGCAAAAATGGGATTTTATCTAACTGGAAGTCAAACCATCAGCATAAAATGTAGGTTTTCTTTTAGTGACCACGACGGTTTCAAACTAGTGTCCATAATTGAATTCCATCACAGACACATTAATAAAATGGATCAGTTTTACAGAGCGTTGATGATACTTTGGATCTCTACACTGTAGAGGACAAATCACTCACTGGTCAGCAGTAACAATCCCTGACCTCCAACTCTTCTCCTCTATCAGTTGGTACTCCTTTTGAAGGGTACTGACGTTGAGGTGTTACCTTGTTGACACTGGAGTTAATACGCGTACAAAGGGTAAGCAACACGTTTTGGGAGGCTGGCTTTATGTTACGTTATGTTACAATGATTTATAACGCGCACGGCTACTCATGAGTGTCCCGGCGCGACAAGCCAATGTAGAAGACTATAAGAAACTGAGAAAGAGTACCGGTTAAATAAGCAGCAGTGTTTTTAGACTTTTCTTGAACAGGCAGAGGTCATAGATGCTGCGCAGTTCAAGGGGTAGAGAGTTCCAAGCTTCGGCCGCTTTGAAGGATAGAGAACTACCTCCAATTCTTACCAGCCGAAACGGAGGAATTAATGCTAAGCACTGTGAGGCGGAGCGCAGATGCCTTCGGGGGGTATACAAACTGAACCGTTTCCTCAGGTAAAGGGCCCCTGACCCATAAAGGGCTGAGTGGGCTATCGTGAGAGCCTTAAATTGGACTCTTTGAGCCACTGGGAGCCAGTGCAGATCTCGCAAATTATGTTTTACGCTATACCTGCCCGGAGTACCCATCAAAGCTCTGGCTGCCGCATTCTATATTACTTGGAGTTTCTTGAGCTGGTAACCTGGTAGGCCAATATAAAGTGCATTGGCATAGTCAAGGCGGCTGAGGATCAGAGCACGTGTGACCATCTCCTTGGCAGAACTAGGTAAAAGAGGAAGAAACTTCCTAAGAGACTTCAATGTGCCAAAGCATTGGCCTGCCAATTTCTTTACTTGCGTGGAGAACCTGAGATTTTCCTCAAACCAGACACCCAAGTTCTTAACTGCCTGTCCTGTAGAACTCGGGAGAGGGTATTCTGGAGGCCATAGGGCTTCTCTAAACTGTGGGGGAAAGGATCCGTACAAGAGGATTTCAGACTTGTCCTCATTGCACTTTAACTGGGCAGCAGCAAGCCATTTAAATACGGCTGTTAGACAGGTTTTTGCTCTCATTGGAGAAGTTTCTGGGTCCTTCCATGTAAAGAGGAGCTGGGTATCATCTACGTAAGCGATGATCTTTGCTCCCAGCTCCTCAGCCAGATATACAAGTTAAGAAGATTTTTTGTTGAAGGGAGACTACTTGAGAGAAACGGTGTGAATGTTTTTAGAGATGAAGGACAGAAGAGAATTTGTTTCATGAAGCTGTAATGGAGAGACAAGGTTAGGTATTCAGGTAGGCATATTCATGTTCAAATGAAGGTAATGTGCTCTATGTTATGAAAACTTATAGAGCACTACTGTTGCTCAAACACAGTGTCCTGGCGTTCTAGCTAATGAGGACTACAACACTTTAGATAACAAGGTCTTAAGAGCTTTCCTGAATGGGAGGTGAAAGGTTATTTCCCTTAAAGTCGAAGGGAGAGCATTCTAATGTTGGCCACTAAGTAGCTAAAAGCACAAGACTTGTTGATCTTGGGAAGCATCAGATGATGGTCTCGGGCCAACCAAAGCGGGTGGCTTGGACTGTATCTTTTGAATTTCTCCTGGAAATAAAGTGGACCATCTTTGTAAACTGCCTGATGAACCAGAGATTTGAACAAAATTATTTTTCGAGAAAGCCTTGCCTAGATTAGAGTTGTGCAGAATCTTGTAAATTTATGTTTTGCAGAATTTCATGAAATTACACTTTCACCGTAAAAAGTGAATTGCCAGTTTCTTGCGTCACATTTTTTACCCAAGCACACACCTTGTGTTAAAACGTCCTGCGAGACACTGACAGGAGACTGGTGAGTGCAGAAAATGTCTCTTCAAGAGGCGTTTTCTGTGCGTACCAGTTTCCCACTAGCATCTCGCGAAAGTTTATAATGCAAGATACACACTTGTTTAAAAATTAAACATACAAAATTGTGTAATGCGTGATTAAGAGAATTCCGCTAGCTTAATGAAAATTTCTCCCAACCCTAGTTTAGAGTCACTGTGTTCCTCAAATTTGCCTTTCAAAAAGAATGTCACAGCTATTACAGTGAACTTGGGGTGGTGGTACTTTCTTACAATGGCTATTCAACCAAGTGGAATGCTTTGGGCTTATTGGGATATATTCTTTCCTGAGGTATTAAACAGATACATTGTTCTAGAAGTGTTGGTAAGCAATAACTGGCCTCCATTTTCTACAGAGCTTGACTGGACCAGGAACAATACAGCAGGGGTGAGCGTGATAAACATTCCAAAAATAACAGAGAACCTTTAAGTAGTTAGGACTGCACTTCATAGGGCGCCAGGTGTGAAGCCACGGTAGGGGTGCACAAACGGAATTATATGTTGGGCAATGGGTGAAAATTAAAGGTGTGATAATAGTGAAATAGAAGTATGTGAACTAATAGACCTAAAATTACATTGAACAGTTGAAGTCTCTGACATTAGAACAAGGGATACTGGGATATCCAAGTCACGCTGCACTGTATGGCCCGGGTAGCGCAGTGCAATTAAGGATAATGGGGTTACCCTGTGTCCCTCAGAACCTGGGTCTATCAAGTATGAGCTACAATGTGTTCTGTCGGGTAATACAATTGCTTAGTGTAAAC
Source organism: Calotriton arnoldi (assembly GCA_963921515.1). NCBI lineage: Eukaryota > Metazoa > Chordata > Amphibia > Caudata > Salamandridae > Calotriton > Calotriton arnoldi. The sequence goes on from CAWUFW010000009.1 coordinate 1,314,518, forward strand.
AAGAATTAATCTAACAAAACAGAACGCCCCCTAAGCTGAAGAGTACAGTAATCAAGACCTGACACCCATTTACAACAATAAACGCAAGTCAACACAACATACACATTTGTTATTCAATTTATATATTTAAATTCATATATTTTTTTAATAATGATTTTTAGGTCTCGCCTGGCAATAGCGATTTTGGAAACTTAACTCTTCAGTGCTCCAGACTAGCCGATCGTGTATATATGGACACGTGAGACTCTGTTTCTTTCTGGGAGTTTGGCTGCAGCACAGTTGTATATTTGGGGAACAGCAGTTACGGAGGGATCTTTCAATTGATGCGCCTGCCGTTTACTTTTGTGAGCTTAACAGTATTCTATATGCGTTGTTAATTTCCGAGAGCAAGCTCTATTTTAATTGATGCCCTCACCAGCAGGAGATGCATTCTTTATTCCTATTGCGTGTTGTGACATTCTGACGTGATGGTGGCAAACGTTGTGACATGTGATTCAAGCCCTACTTTCCTTCAAAAGCACATGTCCACTAGCAGTTACATGGTTTTGTCTGTGACAGGCACACCCATTTCGCCTGATACACACTGTGACAGACACACATAGAAAACGACGTTCGGCTTACTGGCAACAGCCCATGATCATCAGCGGGTACGTGCGGTGCATCAATTCAATGGTGACAGCCACACCGCGACAGGCTTTTTATTGTGTATTTTATTAGCATATTCTTCAGCATTTCACCAGTGACAAGCACACTTTGCGCATATATATATATATATATATATATATATATATATATATATATATATATATATATATATATATGATGGCTTGTCCGGTACTGTTGTTCAGCCTCCACAAATTTCTACAGAATCCAGGTAAACCGTCAATGGCATGGAAGAAGTGGCTTAGGAATTTTGAAAACTACTTGGTGGCAATAGATGCATCAAATTACAATGCTATTAGAATTGCAGCTTTATTGTTTAACAATTTAAGGAAAACAGGTATTTGACAATCTACCTATCCTGAGTGCACCTGATGGCAAACATACTTGGGATGTTTACACTGAAGCTTTAGCCCACATGGGTAAACAGTACACTGATGAGCCTTCTGTTATGCTAGAAAGGCATAATTATTTTTAAACGTAAGCAAATGTTAGAAGAGTCTTTGGAAGATTACTTGGCTGTATTCAGAGTATTAGCAGCAAAGTGCAAATTTGGGACCAATATGGATGTATACTTATTTGATCAACTTATGATCAATTGTTAGAACAACAAGCATTTGCAATGCAATAGGTCTCGCTTTCACGCGAGTTTGAGCTATTGACATTGCAAATAACACTGCCTTTTGTTGTTGTTTTTGTTTTAAAAACATAAATAGAAGGCATTGTCATTTACAATGCCAATAGCTTAAACTCGCGTAAATGCGAGACCTATTGCATTGCAAATGCTTGTTGTATATGGCTGTCATACATGTAAAAAACAAAAACCGCGACTTTAGCGAACCAAGTGATATACGGTGCAGAGGTGTATTTGTACAGAACAACAAAACAATTCATCAAAATGGCGTGTGAGTATAAACAAATGTCAGTCCTTTTTAAATCAAATGGTTCAAGAATCACCCTTTAACTCCATTAGTTTCAATGTTAGGATGGCGTGACTAGGGACATGGATTGATCAAAATACCATAGACGTTTCGACCCCAGGTGTATTCGCTAATGAGTATACATCACGGCGGGTCTTCTTCGGGACTGGTATAGGTATTGCAGGCAGCCTATACGGAAAGAGTCTCATGTACGTATGGTGTGTGTGTTGTAATAAACTTAATGTGAGAGGGGGCGTCTAGGCAACTCTCCGACCGCCATATACAAAAATTATTAATAAAATATGAATATATAAATTGAATAACAAGTGTGTGGAGTTGACTTACATTTATTGATGTAAATGGGTGTCAAGTATTTATTACTGTACGCTTCAGCTCAGAGAGCATCCCATTTTGTTAGATTCATTCTCGTTTACACTAAGAAATTGTATTACACTACAGAACACATTGTAGCTCATACCAGGTAGTACAGTGAGCAGGAAAAGGAAGGAATAATAGACTAGTAGGAGAAGAGTGCAAGGAAGCTTAAGTGGAGGGTAAAGTGGTACCTGATGGGTGAGGAGTTTTATGAAGGAAGCGAAGTGGAGAGAGGTGGGATCAGAACTAGACTGAAGGGAAGGAACAATGGCGACGTTGAAAGGAACAAGAAGGGTAAATGGTCAGGAGTTCTCCAAAGTTAAAGGAAACAAATCTGTTTGATGAAGCGCTGCTATTACAATTACATGTATGCGTCCCATTTCCGGTCTACTTGTCTTTGTAGTTTTCTTTAAGCTATTTTAAGTCCGTACTACAATTTTGCATTGTGAATTGATTTATGTCAAGGGAGTAGATGCACATGGCATTGTGTACTGCAATAGTGGAAAGAAAAGTTTACTTAACTTCAACCATTGGCTTGCAGCTTGGTCTGGGGGAAAAGTAATCTGCGGGGGAGTCTCTATCCAAACATATTGTGGGTACCAAGGTAAGACATGGATGGTCATACAATCAACTGTACTACTCCCGACCCTACAAGAGATGACAGGAGGAATCAAGATCATGTTGGATGACCTGGGCAGAAACAGTGCTGCATATCCAATTGGCAAGTCTGTGGATAAGACAACGTCAAGGCAACAGCCATGAGCAGTTCGAGAAACCCACTATATGCGAAGAGGAAAGAGGACTGCTTTTTACAAGCAGATAGTCAGCACTCCCCCAGTCTTTTGTTTGGAGTAAAGCTGTTGCCATGCACATCAGATTCTCTCCCCTCTGGCAATGTATTTATAGATTAGCAGAGGTGGTAAAGAGTGATTGAAAGATTCTTCCTAAATGCCCAGTACAAGATTCCCATTTTCTCCAGATGATCTTCCATGTTTCAGATAGCAAGCGCACTAGCCCTACAGCCTTTTCAACCAATATAAGTGGATTATATGCTTAAGATTCCTCAACGTGGCGTGCAAAATGCAAGAGGATGATGAATACGTCTGGTTCCAATCACGTAAAAATCGGTCATACAAAAATGAAAAGAAAGTGTTGGCACAGCCTAATCAATAGAAAGTAAATAAGTCAGGAGTGAGTTAAAAACAAGCATTGGCATAGCCAATAGGTCTCGCCTTTGAGCCCTTATAAGTATTTAGCTATGCAGTACATTACCTATTACATGATCTATCAAAGTTTGTGGTAAATCAATGGCGGGAGATCTAATATGCAGTTGAAAAAAAGCCATCAAATAAATAGATATGCAAGCACATCGACCTAAAAAAGGCTTTACTTAAATGAGATTGCGACACAGAGAAAGGAAAAATTAGCGTTAACTCCTGTAAAATGTGATCCATGATTACTGTAGACATAAACAGGAACCCGAAATTATTCTCCCAAAATTAATGCCCAGGTGATTAATACACCCGTAAAATCACATGGAACCGTTCAAGCAGTAGTAGTAGAAGCCTTTCCTAAAATTTGTAATATTGTTGCTTGAATAGATCTGCAGATTTAAGGCTCTGTACCCGGATGTCATTCTTTTTGGAGTTAAAATAGGCTGTACTGAAAGATTTGATAGGGACATCTAGTACAAGTTAAAACGGTAATCGTGAGGAGCAACATATGTTTTTAAGCGCTGGTTAACTCAAAGCGCACTATCAAATATATGCCACGATAATGCATTTTTATGTTGTTTCTTCAGTTATATCAGTGACCTGCTATACTGACCTGCGATCTTTTGTCGTAAATATTTCTATATGTGGAGGAATGCAGCATAAAGCTGTTAGCATGACTGCATTAACACAGCAGGGAGCTATGAGTGCGTCTGCCCATCTGGGCTGCACTGGAACACAAGCATTTGCAATGCAACAGGCCTCGCACTTGCGAGATTTTGAGCTATTAGCATTGTAAATGACAATGCCTTTCATTTATGTGTTTTGAGAACCTGCAAGCAACGACTATAAGTACAAAGTGAACATATATACAAGGCAATGTCATTTATAATGCTAATAGGTTAAAGTGTTGAAAATGCGAGACCTATTGCATTGCAAATGATTGTTTGGTTAGGCTAGAACTGTTAAATTAAAAAATAAGGGCACTTTTATAAACGTCATCCTTTCAAGTACTGTACAGGAGTATTTCCAAAACTAAAAAACAGTTTTTCATGGTGGGAAAGTGTTCCTGAAGCACAAGTTACTAACTTGTGTAACGATATATCTGTAAGAGACAGTAGTTAGTGACAGATTCCTTACCTTAGAATATCCCCAGGCGTCAGGCTGGATCCGGAAAAGTTTTTGCGTAGCAGTACCCTTGCGCGTCGGTAGGCGGCGTCGTGCGGCTCCGCGTCCGTCGTCGGCGTTGTGATCGCCGGGATGACGTCGCGGGCAGTACTTAGGCGCCGCCCCTGCGGCGCTGACGTCAGTTCTGTACCACGACTTTCCGCGCCAGGAACGCAGAGCCATGCAAGAAGCTGACATAGGTGTCTGAAAAATACTAGGGCCCTGAAAGGGATGTCCTTAACCCTAGAAATCAGTTCGCAGAACGGGGAGGATGGGTGGGCGGTAGGAATCTGTCACTAACTACTGTCTCTTACAGATATATCGTTACACAAGTTAGTAACTTGTGCATCTGAAAGAGACACGTTAGTGACAGATTCCTTACCTTAGAATAGATACCCCAGCAATACCAACCCCGGTGGTGGGTCTGCGAACAAAGATCAGACAAGGAAGTCCTGGAGGACAGAACGGCCAAAGAAGCCGTCCCTCCGGACCTGACTGTCAAGGCAGTAATGCTTTGTAAACGTGTGCAGCGAGGCCCACGTAGCTGCCTGACAGATAACCGGCAGCGGAACACCGTGGCCCAAGGCCGTGGTAGCAGCCGTTGCCCTGGTGGAATGGGCACGCAGCCCAACAGGAGGCTCCTTCTTAGCCAAAGAATAGCAGGTCTTGATGCACAAGGTAACCCAGCGGGAGATGGTCCTCTGTGCACCGCCCGACCTTTTTGGCGCCCACGTAGCCAACAAAGAGCTGGTCATCCACCCGGAAGTGTTTTGTGCGGTCAATATAGAAGGAGAGCGCACGTTTTGGGTCCAGACGGTGGAGCCTCTCTTCCTCTCTGGAAGGATGCGGAGGCGGAAAGACGGTGGGCAAAGTGATGGTCTGCCCAATGTGGAAAGCAGTAACCACCTTTGGCAAGAAGGACGGACGCGTCCGAAGAACAACCTTGTCTGGATGAACAGACAAAAAGGGAGGTTTGCAAGATAGAGCCTGGAGCTCACTCACCCGCCGAGCGGAGGTGATGGCCACCAGAAAGGCTGTCTTCAGAGTCAGAAGACGAAGAGGACAGTTATGTAGAGGCTCAAAGGGAGCGCACATTAAAAGGTAAGAACCAAGTTCAAGTCCCACTGAGGGCATTACAAACGGAACAGGAGGGAAGAGGTGTGTAATGCCTTTTAAAAACCTGTTAACAACAGGGGACTTGAAAAGGGAGGGCTGATCAGGGAGCCTGAGGAAGGCCGAGATAGCACAAAGATAACCCTTGATGGTACCCAGGGCAGAACCCTGTTGGGCCAGAGAGGAAGGAACAGAAGGACCTCAGAAAGAGGGGCAGAAAGGGGATTCACAGCCTTTGCTGTGCACCATGCCACAAATTTGTTCCACCTGCAGGCGTATACCACCTTAGTGGAGGGACGCCTGGCTGCCAGAATCACATCACAAACTTCGGGAGGCAAGTCGAAAGGAATCAACTGCCGCCGCTCAATCTCCACGCAAGCAGGTGTAGACTGGACAGGTTCGGGTGGAGGACCGTCCCCTGCTGCTGCGACAGAAGATCCTCCCGAAGAGGCAGACGGATCGGGGGATCTACGCTCATATTGAGTAGCTCGGGATACCAAACTCTTCGAGCCCAGTCCGGAGCCACAAGAATGACTTGGGCCCGGTCGTGCCGAATCTTCTTCAACACTCTGGGTAGAAGTGGTATAGGCGGAAAGGCGTACAATAGACCGCAACTCCACTCGTGACGAAAGCGTCGCCGAGCGAGTGCCGCCTTGGAAATTCCAACGCGCAGAACTGATGACATTGCGCGTTCTCTTCGGTGGCGAATAGATCTAACCAAGGCTCTCCCCACTGTAGAAAGAGTCCTTGCGCCACTTCCGAGTGAAGACGCCATTCGTGATCCATCATGCACCTGCGGCTGAGTTCGTCCGCCCTGGCGTTCAGGGAACCTGCCAGGTGTTGAACCATCAGGAACATGCCCTGATGTTCCAGCCATGTCCAGAGGCGCAGAGCCTCCTGACAAAGGGTCCACGACCCCACCCCGCCCTGTTTGTTGCAGTACCACATGGCGGTGGTGTTGTCTGTGAACACCTGCACTACCTTCCCTTTGACAGAGGGAAGGAATGCCTTGAGTGCAAGTCGGATCGCCCGGAGCTCCAGAAGGTTGATATGGAGCCGGGACTCCGCCGGAGACCAGAGGCCTCTGATCTCCGCCTCTCCCATGTGACCGCCCCATCCCAGAAGGGACGCGTCCGTCACAACTGTGTGCTCTGGCTGGGGAAGGGAGAGGGATCTGCCCATGACCCATTGCCGGTTCGAGAGCCACCACTGCAACTGTTTTGCAGTCCCCTCCGAGATCTGGACGTGATCGGACAGGTTGCCCTGGTGCTGCGCCTACTGGAACTTCAGGTCCCACTGCAGAGCCCGCATATGCCATCTGGCATGATTGACCAGCAGGATGCAGGAGGCCATGAGGCCCAGCAGCCTCAGGGTCATCCGTACCGAAACCCAGGATAAAGGCTGAAAGATCGGAATCATAGCCTGAATATCCCGGACTCGCCGTTCGGGAGGATAGGCCCGAAACTGCGTCGTGTCCAGAACTGCTCCGATGAAAAGGAGCTGTGGAGAAGGAATCAGATGCGACTTCGGCACATTGATGGAGAACCCCAGCGAGTGCAGGAGTTCGGCCGTAGTCTGGAGGTGGGAGACGACTGCCTGGGACGAGCCCGCCTTCAGCAGCCAGTCGTCGAGGTAGGGGAAGACTGAAACCCCTGCCCGGCGCAGATGAGCTGCGACCACCGCCAACACTTTCGTGAACACCCGAGGGGCACTGGTAAGGCCAAAGGGGAGCACGGTGAACTGAAAGTGCTCGGGGCCTACCGTGAACCGAAGGTAACGCCGGTGGGCCGGCAGGACGGGGATGTGGAAATATGCGTCCTGCAAGTCCAACGCTACCAACCAGTCTCCAGGGTCGAGGGCAGTCAAGACCTGAGCTAGGGTGAGCATCTTGAACTTCTCCTTCCGGAGGAAGCGATTGACGTTCCGGAGGTCCAAGATAGGACGCATGTCCTCCTTGTCCTTTTGGGCACCAGGAAGTAGTGGGAGTAGCAACCACGCCCTACTTCTGGGGTCGGAACATGCTCGATGGCCCTCTTGGCCAAGAGGGCCGTGACTTCCTTCTGCAGAAGTACCAAGTGATCCCCTGACATGCGGTGGAATTGAGGTGGCATGGCTGGGGGGTGGACTCGAAGGGGAGGGAGTAGCCCCTTCGGACAATGTCCAAGACCCACCTGTCCGAGGTGATGGTACGCCAGTGGGGAAGGTGATGGCGGACCCTGCCCCTACCGGCGTGCTGTGCACCTGAAAGGAGGGACTAGGAGGGTTTGGAGGCCGCGGACGGGTTGGAGGTGGTGGCCTGACCCGCACGCTGGTTGCCCGATCCGCCACGGCGGAATCCACGTCCCCGGCCACGCGAAGACGCCTGCTGCGCGGGCCGGTGGCTGGGCTGCTGACATGAGAGGCGCCCCTACCGTGGCCACGATAGGGGCGAAAAGCAGAAGTCAGCGGAGGGCGTGTAGCAGAAAGGCCCAGGGACTTTGCAGTAGCCCGTGAGTCCTTAAAGCGCTCCAACGCATGGTCTGCTTTGGACCCAAAAAGACCGACTCCATCAAAGGGCATGTCCATGAGAGTATTCTGGACATCCCCTGAAAAACCAGTGGTTCTCAGCCAGGCATGGCGTCGTAGCGCCACCGTTGTTGCAATAGACCTGCCCAGCGAGTCGGCGGTATCAAGGCCACATCTTATTGTGTATTTGGCCGCATCCCTTCCTTCCGCAATGGCGCGGGGAAAGCAGTGTCTGGACCTCCTCAGAACACTGGGGCAAAACATTCGCCACCGAATCCCACAAGGAGTGGGTATATCGGCCCAAAGGCAAGCGGTGTTGATGGACCGCAAGCCAGCACTGGAGGAAGAAAAACCCTTCTTCCCAAATTGATCCAGGCGTTTGGATTCCCTATCCGGAGGGGCGGTAGGGAAGGCGGTTTGGGAAGCGGAGGCTTGGACAACCAAGCTCTCAGGGGTGGGGTGGACAGAGAGAAACAGGGGGTCGCCCGGAGCTGGGCGATGGCGTCGGGACACGTTCCTATCCACAGGAGCCCCTGTGTTGGGCTTGGACCAGGCGCCCAAAAGAACGTCAGTGAGGGCGTCGTTAAACGGCAGCACAGTCTCCGTAGAGGAGGCTGCCGGCTGAAGCACCTCTGTCAAGAGATTAGTCTTGACCGCCACAGTAGGGAGTTGGAGATGTAAGGCTCCAGCCGCACTACGCAACACCGTTGCAAAATTGGCTCCCTCCTCCGTAGCCACGGGAGGAGACAGCATACCAGTGTCAGGGGAAGTATCTAGACCACTGGCATCCCCTAGACCCTCTGTCCAGTCCTCATCGTACTGACACTGTTGTGTCAGAGGGTCATCAGACCCCTCCCAGTCCTCCTCAGGTTCAAAATAAGGGGGAGGAGGGACATTTGGGACCCAAGGTCTCATCGGTCCGGGTCCATGTCCGGAGCCGGAAGGAACTGGGGGACGACGCCGCCCGGAGCCCCAGGCGGCGTCGAGAACGGCACCGGAGACATCGGCGCCGGCGGAGGTGTCGTTAGGTCGACCGGCGTCGATGGGGGTTGTGGAGCCAGGATCGAGGCCGGGGCCGGAGCCGGGATCGAGGCTGGAGGCACGGGCGACGCCGGGGTCGGAGCCGTCGGCGACGCCGGAGCAACCTCATCAGGGCCCGCGGGGCCCGAAGGCGCACCGGAGGGACCTTGAGGCCCGAAGAGGCGGGCCATGGCCGACAGGAATTCCTGCACTTGGGCCGGATCCGCCCCGAACCCGGGAAGGACGGGTATTGCGGGGGCGACTCCACAGGCATGTCCGGGGCCACGGGGACGGTGCCGGGAGGGGCCTCAGCCGAGTCGCGAGACCGGCGAGGCGAAGTCCTAGAGCGACAATGCTTTTTGGACTTTTTGTGTTTTGACTTACCGGACGAAGAAGACTTCGATGCCGACGACCGGTGTGGACTCCGCGATCGACCCCTGGACCTCTCACGCGACCGGGGCTTCCGCTGAGCCGAATGCCGGGCCTCGAGGAGCTTTCGAGACCGCTCTCGCAAAGCTTTCGGGTGGAGGGCCTGGCAGTCGGAACAAGACTCCGTGTCGTGGCCTCGGCCGAGGCAGAAGAGACACTCCCAATGCGGGTCTGTGACGGACATCATCCGAGCACAGGCGCCGCAACGTTTAAACCCGGGCATCCCTACGACACCTTGAAGTCGATGGAGAAAAACAGTGAAAAAATCACCAAAAGTTTGGTAAAAAATGACCAGGGCAATGCTCTTCCCGGATCTGCGCTTGCTGGCGCGGAAAAAGAAGAACTGACGCCAGCGCGCAGGCGCGGCGCCTAAGCACTGCCCGCGACGTCATCCCGGCGATCACGACGCCGAACGCGGAGCCGCACGACGCCGCCTACCGACGCGCAAGGGTACTGCTACGCAAAAAACTTTCCGGATCCAGCCTGACGCCTGGGGATATTCTAAGGTAAGGAATCTGTCACTAACGTGTCTCTTTCAGATTCTAATAGTTACCCTCTTCATCCTGTTAATTCAGTTTAAGTGTTTTGCCGTGGAGTGGGACGGGTGCCAGGAGTAGTCGTTAGGGGGGGGGTTAGGGTTCTACCAGTCTCCCACCAGGAGGCCAAGCAGCCTGCAATTACCAAAAAGGCCCTTTAGATTGAAGGAAAAGCTTCAGAAATTGATTTAAATGCTGACTAACACGTGTGATTAGATTAGAAGGGCTTGTTGAAAATATAATAAACCTGACACCTGGGGGGAGTTTTAGGATTTTTTCCTTGCCAGTTAATGGAGGTTCTATAAAACTATTACTGCTTCTCGGAGTACCGGAAGTGGGCTCGGTAATCACCCTCAGAAAAATTGCATATTCCATTGTGGTAAAGCCCTGAATAAAATATATCATTAGACTATAGGTTGGCAGAGACTTTTAAAGGTTGTCTTCTACAACACGCAGCTAATTTGGCACAAACGATGGACTGGGGGATTGTTTCAAAAGGCGCACGGACACTGCGTGACCAGAGTTTGATTGTTTTGTCCGCCTAGGTATAAAATGAGCATTATCACAATATTATATCGTGCACCAAGACACTCCGGTTTTCTCTCAAGCATGACATGACTGGGGGCACACTGACCCTCGCTCGCCGCATGCATGCGAGGGGATACAGATGAAAAGCAGATACCAATTTTAACAAATATAGCTTTCACAGATGCAAACAACGAAACGCCTCACCTTTTAAAAACCCTAAAGCTCTGATCAGCTCAACAGATTCTGCCATGCTGCCGGGGGCACTGCTGCCACTGGGGGAGCCGTCTAGTATCATCAATGGGGCAGCAAGGAGGAAGCAGCCGCGAGGCACAGTGAGCCTGGCTTGGCAGAGTTTAAAAGTCAGGTGAAGCACTGGAACCCCGGAGCTGGCCTGGCTGCCGCTTCTCTGCCTTTGCGCCTGGGCGCCATCCCTGCCTCGGCTCCTTCTTCCAGCCCGCTCTGCGGCTGCTAATGCCCGCTGCTGCCCTTCATGATTTCACCCAAAGCAAAGTGGCGGCATCGCTCCCAGCAACATCGTAAAAAAACATCACATGGTTATTTTACGATGTTGCTGGGAGCAATGCCGCCAACACTGCTTTGGGTGAAATCATGGACGGGAGACAAGCGTGCGGCCGCCATGATTTTATACAACGGGGAGGGGGGGGGGGGGAGAGAGATATTGAAGGCACGGTCAACGGGGAGGGAGGGCATATTGAAGGCACGGACAACGGGAAGGGAGGGTGGCATATTGAAGGCACGGACAACGGGGAGGGAGGGAGGCATATTGAAGGCACGGACCAAGGGGAGGGATATTGAAGGCACGGTCAACGGGGAGGGAGGGCGGGGCAGGATATTGAAGGCACTGTCAACGGGGAGGGAGGGCGGGGCAGGATATTGAAGGCACTGTCAACGGGGAGGGAGGGCGGCATATTAAAAGCACGGACAACGGGAGGCAAGGCGGCATATTGAAAGCACGGTCAACGGGGAGGGAGGGCGGAGGGATACTGAAGACACGGTCAACGGGGAGGGAGGGCGGGGGGGGGATATTGAAGGCAGGGACAACGGGGAGGAAGGGCAGGGGTTAGACGGCACGGACAACAGGAGGGAAGGTGGGCGGTGGGAAGAAGGCACCAAGCACACCTGCTCGCTCCCGCAGGCAAAACGCTGTGGGAGTGAACATTACAGATAGTAACCTGACCCACGAGGAATGCAGCTGCCACCCTGCGCTCCGCTGCTCGCTCCCGCAGGCAAAACGCTGTGGGAGTGAACATTACAAAAGAGGTGGGACATGCACCCACCTTTAGCCATTTGCGTGCTTTCATTGTTGAAAGACACATGCAAAAGCCAATCAAATGTGTGGGAGGAGTCAGACCCACACGGAGTAGACACAAGAAGCCTCGCAGAGCAGCGCATGCGCGCTGCTAGGCTCGACCTAAAAAGGATGACTAAGGATGAGACTGCAGAAGGCGTTCTAGTCATATGTAATGGAAGGCGACAGACTAAGAGCACCTACAAAGCCACATACTTAGCCATTCCTCTACATTTGTTTACTCTACACAATACATCTGTGTAAATATAGTCTGTAAGTACGATTAATGAGGAAAAATATTATTTCAAATAGTGCATTTTATTCCTCAGGTTTAATTAAACATTTTCATAATTCATATCTTTGTCAAAATAAACGTTTAATATATAAAAAGCGTATACAAAGGCAAAACTACTCAAACAATTTACTGGTCAGGCTTCCACTTCAGTCATACTATAGGTTCAACAACAAACCTTTTGTTAGCTTTTCAACATGTTTCTGGATCTCAATATCTACATTGAAGTGCACATATGTATCCTCTTTTCTTGATGCTACAGGAGTATCTTGCACAGGAGTTAAATCTATACCATTTAAATCTGTAAAAATACAAATGTGAACATTACATGAACATGGCACTACAAGACAAGATTATTTCACATGCAAATACTCAGTAAAGTACAAATGGCTTGCTAGGAGCATCTGATGTGATATATTAGAATACTTTGTCTTTACGAAGATTCATAGAGAGTTATATTCACATTTAACATTCTGCCTTCTACAGCTGGTCGTATCCCCACCCACCCCCTAGTAAAGGAACTAAAAGACGTGTTCCACATAGTCAAATCTGGATCACCTGACTAAATCTGTCCTGAACCTGTGCTTAAGCTACCCACCAACGCTCCTTACTTTATCAAGTTACTGAACCTAGCCTTGCATACAAGCACAGTGTGTGCAGCTTGGAAACAGGGAGTGGTACTACTTCTGTTGAAGGAGACTCTAGAACACGTTTCTCCATCAAGTAGATCATGAGCTACTGGTTGCCCTCCAGCTACCTCCAAGTAGCTCTCCTGTGTGCTGCCCAGCCTGCTAACATTAGAGGTTCTTGCTTGGTTGAATTAATAAATGTATACCAAAATTGAAAAGCATGTATTTGAGATGAAAATGTGTGTAATTTCAGAACTCAAATTAATGTTTGGTGAAAAATGGTTTATTTTGCATAATATAGTTAAAATCTATATTTGAGTCCACTGAGAATACACCGAATGTTTCCCGAAGCCCCACACTGCTGCCCTCGCTGCAAAGGTGACGAGGCAGACTTTATCCATATGCTCTGGAACTGCCCTCGTATACTGGAATATTGGAGCGGGGTGAGACACTACCTAGGGGAAGTCACACATATGCCCGTCCAGGACAATGCCTTGGAGTGCCTCATGGGGATGCGAAGATATAATAAAGCGCAGAAAGTACAGCGACGCTTCACTGACCTGGCCCTGCTACTCGCCATTAGAGGCCTCACTATGAGATGGAAGTCTCCTAGATGCCCGACACTGACCAGCTGGCAAGACGAAATGACACAATGGGGTGGCGCTGAAAGCATGGCGCTACGCGGGGAAGAGGCGAGGGGTTACGAAAAGCACCCTTCTCTATGGAATGGGATATTATGTTGGAGGACTTCAAACATTTGGACCTAATCCCTCCACAGCTTACTCCCACACAGTAACATAGTTAAAGCCCCCCAGGACCATAACCAGACCCACACGGACACCAGCCCACATCACACTACATACAGAAGGAGCGGGAAACATGATAACACGTCAATAACCCTACTAGGCAACCATACGACTCGGAATTGGCAGACCAAGGAGAGGGGGAGGGGGACGGGGAAGAATGGGACATAGTTAGTCCTTTAAAGTTAGCCTTACCATAGATTGGCTAGGCAGTATTGTATTTGTCAAAAATGTAACAGAAAACTGATGTGACAGTTCCTTTTGTGTCATGACAGCGAATGTTTAGCGAAAGTCATATGCACGTAGAAATTACTTCATGATAAATGCTATAACATGTGTACAATGGAACCAGCAAAAGTAAAAGACCTTCTATGTCATACTTGATATGTTGATCATATGGACGAAAAGGCTCAATAAAGTTTGTTTAAAAAAAAAAAATCTATATTTGAGTGATAAATCACGCAGCATTGGAGAGACCTATTACTAATGGCATTACCTTGGTGCCAGAGGCATTATAGTTATGGCTGTTCTACATTACCCATGGTGAGGTATTTCAAATTAATAAAGACTTTTTTTTACATTAATGGTAGCAATCATGCCTGATGAACTAAGATGATCACTGCTGGTAACCTTGCATATTGTGGCCAATAATATAATCTTATCTGATTTGGTCACTATTACAATACTAATAATATTAGTAGCTCGGATGATTTTCAGAGAGCATAAGTAGCTCTTTTTACAGATAAGGTTGGAGACCCCTGCTCTTGACATCTCCTTGGAGAATTATTGTCCTCCCATTTCTAGCAAAAATATTAGAAAGCGTAGTGGTTAAACAGCTATCCACCCACCAAGAGAGTCACAAATTGCTGGACTCCAGACCAATGGGTTTTTATAAATAATAATAATTAAGGTATAGAGACGTCCATATTATCAGTAGTTGACTACGTAAGACATCTTCCGCAAGGTTGACTCAGCTGGATGAGTCTGCTGCTTTTCATACAGTGGCCCATCACATCATGATGATTCGTCTGAACATGGTCATGACTGAAGGTGCTGTAAACAAATGGTTTTGTTCTTTCTTACAAAATTGTTCATAATCATCAAGCTTTCTTTCTGCCCATTAGATCAGCAAATACCGCTGTAGAAGGCAGTTCCCTTCCGGTCTCTTCTCTGTAACCCATTTTGTTTCTCAATGCATATGCCAAGCACCTACATCAAATGATTCAGTTAATCAGGTTTTTGGCTATCTGTTATGCCAATGATATTCAACTGCTGATCCGCTAGACCAGAACTCCTTCCTCCCTCTGACCAACTTCAACAAATGCCTCAGGGATGTACATGCATGGACGAGTTAAAACTTTTATCAAATTGACGGAGAAAAGACAAAGCTACTGCTTGTGAAAATTACTGATATATGGAAAGACTCCCTCTCACATGAAGACTAGTTTGGGGAGCAGGGCCAAGGAGGAAGACAGATTCTTAGTTTATCCTTTCAACCTCTTCTTTGCTTAAACACACAACATCAAATAAGTAAAGTACTCCCTTCCATCCAAAGATCGCTTTGCAAGACCAACTCAGCATATCTTATCTCTAAAATAGACTCCTGCAACAGCCTATACCTTGGGTTATTAGTCTCCCTACTAAAAATATGTCAACTGATTCGAAACTTTGCGGTCAAGAAATCCATTGGCCCCAAACAATCTAAATATATTGCTCAAGCCAGAAGAAGCCTCACTTATGCAGAAAGTTTTCTACAATCAAATCTCAGTTCACTGAACATTTTATGAGGCCCTCAATGTCTAGCATTTTAAGTTCAGATTCTGCCATTCTGCTGAAGGTTCCTCAGAGCAAGCGAAGGTGCGCATATGGTCGCACCTTGGACCCAAAATTTGTAACAACCATCTATGTGAACATTATACAGGGTCACCTATCCTTTAGGACAGCTCTGAAAAACTTTGTGAAAAATAGGGCAATTGGTTGAGGGGGTGTGAACCACAAAAAGTCACAAAATTAACCTGTGCTGAACTCTCTCGTCGCTTGGCACACAAGCAGACAGGCTTAACTTAGAGACACTCAAACAGCAATAAAGTGTAAACACAAGACAAGAAAAATCCCACACTAATTTAGAAAAATAGAGTAAATTGTAATATATTATTTAACACCAAAAAGTACAAAAATCCAATCAGTAGAACCGTAATTATGAATTTTTACATTTTAAAGTAAAAATTAGCACCTAAAAGATCAAAGCGCCAACAGAGGACATCTGGCCGTGCGAGACCGGGGCAAAGTCGAAAGTTATGGTCGACCGCGATGGAGCACGGTTCAGATACACAGAGTGGACTGGGTCGGGTCTCAGCTTACATTCGAACTTAGAGGAAATTCTGAAGAAAAATGTCTGAGAAGGTAAAGTTCAGTGGGGCAAGGCAGCCGGCGGTTTCCAAGAAGGAGGTGTCGTCGTCAGGGAGCCGCTGGATGAAGTTGCGGTGAAGATTTCTTCTTTAAGACTTAGTCTCTTTTTTGGAAGTCGAAAATCTCCATCGGGACGAAGCTGCAGGCAGTAGCTGACAAGGGCTACACGAGGCAAGGATTTTCTGCTGCGGAGAAGAATGTAGCAGGTGCTAGTGCGAAATCAGGATGACAGGCGATGCACCTTTTGCGAATTTGCGAGCCGGAATGTCCAGGTCTCTTCTCGGTTCTCCGAGTACGTTTTGGTTAGAACAAAAAGTGTCAAGGTTTGGTGATCTGGGCACCACTTTTAAGGGTCCAGGACAAGAGGGGCATCACTTGGAGGGTCAGGGCTCACTCAGGCTGGATCCAGATGCGGGTTCAAGATGGTTGGAGCTTTTTGTGTCCTCGAGGCTCTGATCAGGAGGCCAGCCAAATAGCCCTTAAAGTCACTCTGGAAGTCCTGGTCTCAAGCAGCAGGGCAGTCCTCTGAGGACACAAGGCAAGTTTCAGGCAGTAGGGCAGTCCTCTTGGTGGAGCAGGCTAGTCGTCTGAAGAACACAGCAGGCCACAGTCCTCAGCAGGTCCAGAAAAGAACTGAGGAGTGGGTCTGAGGATCCAAATTTTATATCTGGTGCCAGCTTTGAAGTGGAACAAACTACTGGAGTCCCGCCCCCCCCCTTTCTCTATATACCATGACTCCAGGACAGCAGGGCCCTGTGATGTAGCTCCCAACCAGGCATAGTCTGCATCACCGTGGCATACATAAGGGATATTAGTCAGGTAGGAAGTGCACAAGACAGCACAAGTCAGCAAAGCCCAATTCGTGGGTACAGCAATGTACCCCGAATACCACTGCCTAATCGTTCGGGATAAACAATGGTATAAGTAACCATCAAGGGCCCAGCTTCTTATAGTACTGTAGTGTAATGAAAGAACCCTCCTTATATAGGTATTAAAGAGGACTTTAAGTTAAGATTCCTTAGACACCAAACACGACATCTCTACCTGCTCCCAAGCAAAGCGTATCACTAATTAAATGTAACAAGGTAATCCGATGTTATCCTGTGGGAGAGGTAGACCTCACAGTACTGAAAAACAATGTGGGAGTTTTTTCAATTTCAGGACATGTAAAACTTGAAAGTACATGTCCAACCTTTTCATACACTGTACCCTGCCCTATGGTCTGTTTAGGGCCTACCTTAGGGGTGACATATGTATCCAAAAGAAGTTTTAGGCCTTGCAAGGGGTTTAATTTGCCAGGTTGAATAAGCTGCAATGGCAGGCTGAGACATTTTAAGGGGATATTTAAGTGGGTGGCACAGTAAGTGCTACAGGCCCACTAGTAGCATTTAATTTACCAGCCCTGGGTATATGGTATACCACTTTACTAGGGACTTATAAGTAAATTAAACATGCTAATCAGGTGCAAGCCAATGTTACCATGTTTTAGGGATTGAGCACAAGCAATTTAGCACTTGTTAGAAGCAGTAAAGTGCACAGAGTCCGAAGGCCTACAAACATCAGCAAAACGGGAAGGGAGAAGGCAAAAAGTTTAAGCGAAGACCATCCCAAGGCTGATCGTTCTAAAGACCTTTCTTTATGTTAAACTCCTTGGTTTAACCCCAATGACTCGTTCTCTTACTTTGAACTGCCTAGTGCTAAGATGCTCTCAAGAGTGAATGTTTGCACTGAATAAATATGTTTTTGAAAATTGGTTCATGTCACCCGCTGTTAGAGGTTACGGACTCTCTGGCTGTACCCTTACCTCCTCAAACCCAAATGCTATTCCACCAACTCTGTTGGGAAGTGTCGTTTAGTAATATGTAATAAAGAAGCTGCAATTATTTCAAAGGGGTGATAGAGTATTTCTTACATTTGCAGACTTAAGGGAGAAACAGAAGACCCATTTTCTAGTTTTAGTTGTCGGCTTCCTTGATCCTTAGGACAGGCAATTCCCAATTCAAATTTTGATCCCTCAAACCCAAAATTGCAAGTTTGCTGACCACAAATGAATGTGTCACTTCACCATGGCAGCTAAGCAGGTGATCTCTAAGGCATGGAAGAAGGTCCAAGCACCGAATATAAACAAAAGGTTTCTGAAAAAGACTACTTATTCTTTGGCCGGCAATCATAAATTTTAATCCTCGTCTCAACAGATCTTAGGCTTTAAGGCTGAGGGATCTGTCCCATAATGCCTTAAATGTGTACCATTTACACTTGGTAACACTATTAAAGTTGATGGAGAAGGTCTCATACAGGGAGGTAATCATAGAATATCTTGTAGGCCTAAATATAAGGTACCTGAACAATATGACTGTTTCCTGCAAACTGTTCCTCTTTGCCTCTCAGAGATAACATTTAAGGGGTGCTGGGAGAGCTGTACTGCAATATGGCACATATTTCACAACAGAAACATTAAGATTGCACTAAAAAAACAAAGAAGAAGCCATTACACAATGTACTGGCCGTCACGGTTTTCAGAGAGGCATACACGTAGCAAGATTAATGCATCGTAAAAACAAGCTGCGAACAGTACATCCCTACACTTGACCTAGATGTAGTAGGCAGATGATTCAGTAATGGATGCTTTAATAAATTAAGGATGCCCTGCTTTAGTCCAAGAGGTTTTACCTGAGAAACATATACTAGTTAGTTCTGTTTTTAATATCATATGGACGTGTTCATCCAGGTCTGAAATGGTGCCTGGTAAGGTAGGGTGTGCAGAGTTCCAACAAGGTGTATATGGGTGTGGACAATGGGCATATAGGGTAAGGAGAAATGTACACGCAGACAAGTGAAAGGAACACTGAAAAATGGCTCCTCACATCGTTAACAATGTTTTTTTCCCATGACGGAGCGACTGTATCCTCAAACAGATACACCTGGATTTTGAAGACCTGTCCCCTCACAGAGCTACTCCTTATTGATCAATATCACACCTGCCAGGCTTGGGCATTTTAGGCAGAAGGCATACTGGCCAAGTAAGGCAGAGTCCTTGGCCGAACAATATGAATCTGAACTGGACATTCAAAAAAGTCAAAGGTAAAATGGTGG
The DNA here is from genome assembly GCA_963921515.1 of Calotriton arnoldi. NCBI lineage: Eukaryota > Metazoa > Chordata > Amphibia > Caudata > Salamandridae > Calotriton > Calotriton arnoldi. The sequence continues at coordinate 1,333,517 of CAWUFW010000009.1, forward strand.
GATATAAAACTTCTGATTTAGGTTAGGTAGCTGTCAAACAAATCTAGGTTTCCATTGCCTTTGATCCAGAGTGAGATATGGGTCATCATAATACTGTATATCAGAGCTGCAAACACTATTTTTGCCTTCGAGACCAGAGATTACCATTGCAGGGCAACGGAGACTGTGCGGAACTTTGAAAAACCAAACCGGTAGATCGATATTACGAGCGAAGAGGATTCAGAACCACAAATACACACTGCAGGCCCCATTAGCACCGCGGGCCTTTTATCAATGAAGCATCGATACTACTATAAATGTAGCACAGAAGCTCACATTTGCACTAACACACATCAGGAAAGAAAGTAGTTTAGCAGCTGTCAAGGAAATTTTTTTGGGCAAAGGTGCAATGTTTATTGAGCATTATTATTTATTTGTTAATTGCACGTTCACCATTGCATCTAGGCTCTAGGAGCAAAAGAATACCGACAAATAACTACAATTTAGAGAATAAATCAAATGCATAGAGATTAAAAAAAAACTTGTCCTTACCAGGGGTTGTTCTGAAAGAATGGTAGTCGTCTTTTTCAAGATTTTCCACATTTCAACTTAAAATTCTGTATTTGAGGTCTTTGCTATATGTGGTCGACACAGAATGGTTGCTGAGTAAGTGGACATAGTAAAATTGGACCACTACTATATATAAGTTGCAGTTCAGCTATAATGGTCTTCTAATTTCAATTTAAAATATTCTATGTACACTTTGTTTTTATTGGAAATTGTCACAGTAAAACTTTGTGTGAACTTAATGTTATTTTGAAAACACAAGTATTTTGCAGGATAAACATCACTAAGCGTTGCTTCAGATTTTGCTATGTTAAGTCAAATTCTATAAATTACCTCTTGATCATTTGCACGTGATTTAATAAAAACACCTTGAAAAAGTGATAGGTGAAAACGTTTTGGCTGTACCACAGCTTCAATATTTCTACCTAAGAAATTATTTGAACATTATTTTTAAACAATGGCCTTCTGTATGGAATTAATTTTAAACAACTATGAAATATATAGAAGTGTACACATCGTATGAATTTATGATCAATTCAAAATTATTTGTACATCGTGTAACATAACTAAAGAGACAGAATAAAATTGTATGCATCAAACACCGACAACTGCATTCTGTATTTGCATAGGTGCCTGTTGAAGTTTTTGGTATTTATGGACACATTAATGGTGGATGGTAGGGTAACCACTTTAGAGTGCGCTTAGCACTGGCTCAAATTCTCCTGCTATTTTTTAATAGTATAACTGACAAATAAGCAAAACTTGATGTGTGGTTAAACAATGAGAAATGGAGTACTCTGGATGCCCACCATGAGACTACTCCAAAGATTAGGTCCTGAAACTCTGAATCCTGTACCACCACACTGAACTGGGGAAAATTGGAAACGCGGAGAGGAGTCGTAAAGATCTGACTGGGCAATGGGGTGGTCATGAAAGGAGACAGAAAAGCAGGTCCAGTGTTATAAAACGCTCTGTGAATCAGGCATAGTGCTTTCAGTTGAATTCTCTGTTTTATTGCCAGCCACTTCAGGTTCTATTGTGTTTGAGACACCTGCATTTAGGTAGGCCATCCATCCAGTTTCACTGCCATAGCTTGCTCTGGACGCCATTCAGAACCACAGATAGAGAATAAAACTGAAGAATCTTTCTCAGCATTTTCAGTTGGGAAAAATCTATCTACCATACTGTCTGGATTTGTGGCTGAAAAACAGCTGATCTAAAAAGAATGCCCAAATTCTTCAAATCAACTATTGGGCAGGAATTTGGCGGAGTTCAGTAGACCACAGGTCACCAGTCCAACAACCAGAATCCACACCTATTATCAGGATTGCAGTTTTGTCTACATTTAGTTTTAGGACTTCTTATACATTCACCTCTGGAAGCCCAGTATATATTTCTGTTTCAGTCCAACAGTGTTAAAGGTATGCTGGCCAAACATCAATAGCAAGTGGGTGTCATCAGCATAAGATAATGCCCTATATCGGAAAGATCAGATAAAGCCACATGGCGGCTGGATATACCAGTTACACAAAAAAGAAGGGAGCACGGGGCCCCAATGGGATTACACAATATGTCATATTTACTGATCAGATGCAGATTAAGACCGGTTAGTAGAAACCAAATCATGCAAGGGCCTGCCATTCTCTCCCGGCAGATTTGAGAATGTCTAGCAAGATGCAGTGGCTGATAGTGTGAATTGCCGCAGAGAGATCCATCAGTAATGCCACCCCATTGTTGTCCGTTGACTGCCAACAGAGGAGTTCTTCCAAAAAAAACACCCACTTGCAGTGATTCTTTTCTTTGTCCAGGGCAGAACCTAGCTGGTCTTTCATTGAGGAGCTCAAATACTTCTAAATTGCTTGTTAGCCATCTAGTTAGATGTTTCTCCATGTTCTTATAACACACAAAGAAACACCTGGGTCTTTAACAAGAAAAAGCAAGAAGAAACAATAGTAACCTAACTGTAATGGGCTATTCCTTTTTAAGGACAATTTCCCACCAAAGGTGGCATGCTTCAACATCGGGAATCTCCTCGCTCTGTGACAACTGTTCACGGTGCGGGATACAACTCCCTCACTATGAAGGAGGAGAGCAATGGATTTTTATTTTAGAGATATAGTAGATACCCTAGGGTGAGATCAAGGGTGGTGAGGTAAGCAGAGCATGCGACAAGTGATATAGTGATTTCAACTGGCTATAGGGTACGAGAACACCTTTGTTCATGCACCCCTGGGTCAGGATTAAAACGAGGGTAACTGAAGGGGTGAATTAGTCCTGCTTAAATGTGTCACCAGAAAAGGCCAAGATGTTTCTGCCACATTACCCTTAGATGAGGTGTTTTGGTATTTGTCAGGACCTATAAAAAGAAAATGCTTCTGCTCAAAGAAAGAGCTCAAAATGTAAATACAAAACCGCACAGTGGTCCACTGGCAAATTCTGAGAGAATCCACTGTCAGTCAACCCGCAATCGTTGGGTGTGGTGCCTCAACTCTGGGACCCTGGCGTGGGACTCAGGATGCTCTGTCCTATAGAGAGCCCAGAGAGCACTTTTTTGTCAGGGGTCCAGTACTTATACCCAAATGTGCCTTTGAAGCGGGGGATACTTCAAAGAGGCCTTTGAAGATCACAAGGTCCCCGTCTTTCCTGCCCTGGCTCCAGACTCACTACAGGGGGGTATGCAGCTCTTTGTGTGGGGACAGGCACAGCCCTATTCAGGTGCAAGGGTCAGCTCCTCCCTTCCAATCTCCCTCAGGAAGGCCCATCAGCCTGGTGATGGGCCATTAGGGTGCAAATGTCACACCCCAGCTCCCTTTGTGTGATTGTCTCACGGGAATGCACAAAGCCCAGCTGTCACCCAACACAGACTTGTTCTCAGAGACAGGCAGAGGCACAGAATGGGTAAAGTAAGACAATGCCAACTTTCTAAAGTTGCATTTTCAGACTACAATTTAAAATCCGACTTCACCATAAGTTGAGATTTTAAATTGTGAGTCCAGAAACGCCAAATCCCTCTCTCTTCCCAGTGGGCGATTACACTTGATTCAAGGCAATTACAATATTAACCTATGGGAGAGATAGGCCTAACAGTAATGAGAAACTAATTTAGCAGTTTTTTCATAACCAGGACACGTGACACTCAAAAGCTATTGTCTTATAATTAATAAATGCTAATAAACAATTTCAACACAAAAGTACATGTCCTACCTTTTAAATACACAGCACCCTACCCATAGGACAGCCTAGGGCCTAACTTAGGGGTGACATATATAATAAAAGGGAAGGTTTGGGCCTGGCAAGTAGGTTAACTTGCCAGGTCGAAATGTCAGTTTAACCTGCCTACACAGACTGCAGTGGCAGGCCTGAGCCATGTTTAAAGGTCTACTGAAGTGGGTGGCACAATGAGGGCTGCAGGCCCACTAGTAGCATTTAATTTGCAGGCCATGGGCATATATAGTGCACATTACTATGGACTTATGAGTAACTTAAATAAGCCAATGTTACCATGTTTTGAGTACAGAGCATATGCACTTCAGCACTGGTTAGCAGTGGTAAAGAGCCCAGAATCCTAAAGCCAGCAAAAAAGAAGTCAGCAATGCAGGAGGTCAGAAGACAAAGTCAGGTGAACCATGCCAAGGATGCCAGGTCTAACACGTCGCCCCCCCCCCCCCCACACCCAGCTGAAGGTGGAGAGAGCTAGCCAACCCCTTGGAAGTGCTCTTCACTAAGGCGAAAGAACCTGGAGAAACCATCAGCATTGGCATGGTCTGTGCCAGGACGATGTTCCACAGTAAAGTCCATTCCCTGTAGGGAGATTGACCACCTAAACAGTTTGGGATTCTCACCCCTCATCTGCATTAACCATCTGAGGGGCCTGTGGTCTGCCTGAACCCGGAGGTGAGTGCCAAACAGGTATGGCCTTAGCTTCTTCAGTGCCCAGACACTTTCAATTGTGCTCCACCTCGGTTACCTGGAAAGTAGCCTCCTACTGATGAAGGCTACAGGTTGATCCATGTCCTCTTCATTTCGCTGTGAGAGCACGACCCCCACCCATGCCCGGAGGCATCCGTTTGTACAACAAACTCTTGGGAGAAATCGGGGGCCTTGAGCAGGGGTGCTTCTTGGAAGTCAGTTCTGTCAAGGGGGAAACAATGGTGCCACACCGTTTGATGAATCTCCTGTAATAGCCAGTGAGGCCTAAGAAGGCTCTCACTTCTTTCTGGCTCTTGGGTAGCATATACCTAGTCCGGTATATGAAAGGATTGAACAGATGAAATAGCTTGCTATATTGCTCAACAATAGCCCAGTTCAGACCTGACTAGGTGTACGCTGCAAATAACTACCATCTATGTGACACAGCGTTGGCTTTGATCTGTACCCTACCATGCTGTATAAACATTATGAGTGTATAATGAATTGGGTACGTTTAGTTGTTCCGACTAAATGTAGTAAATCACTGACTCTGTACCACCTGATGTGGAATATTAGAAATGCAGGTGTCAGAGTTAAGAATGGTTTTGTTTTCATGCACATCATGTAGTTAGTTGTCTGTGGTTAAAGGATATACATACGCATGATTAGTTCACGATGACTGCATGCTGCATGGTCCTGGCGTTATCCGTAATCTAGATCCACACCCAAGATGGCGGTATCGGTTTGCGGTATAGTTATCACAGGCGATGCGGTATAGATAAGACAGCCAAGCTGGAGGTGTCTTCACTATGCGAGAGAAATAGCGGTCTCTGCGATTGTGGGAAGCGTGGTGATTAGGAGCCGCCTTCTTACCAAGTAAGTGGATATGTGTAACAGCAGTACTCACGTTGATTAATGGAGTCTAAGGGACTTGCATATGGTTTATTCTTGTAGTTCTGGGTTCGATTATTGGAACCATACTTGATTTTGATGGAGGTTGTGATTCCGCTCAGATGTAGGAATGTCTTGCCCCTTCTTATTCTACACTACATGTACTGAATTACAGTCAACACTTTTTGAGTTACTTGGGCACCCAGCACGGTGTGATGCAGCTTACAAACAGCGATATTTAATAGTCTTGCCTCCACTATAGAATACACGGAGTAGTTGTAACCTTGGACGAGTTGTGATGATACATGGTGTGTTACTTGAACCCCACCGTGACCCGCACTCTTCACAGGGTCAATTCGGAATTGGCAGTGTTTTTCGGATTATTGAGCTATTCCGCCCTTGATATTCAGTAACTTGAGCACCGGCGCGTGCATGCTTCACGTGCGATGCTTCATGCAGATCCTTTGCGAATTCAATGCATGTGCATGCTGTTTATAACACTTGATTGAGACGATGCAGCTTCTTAACTGGGGTCAATATTGTAAATAATTCTCCCCCCACCTCCCCTCATCGCCACCCCCCCCCCCTGTTTTTCTCAATAGGAAACCAAAATTGAGGGATACCTATTGCTATTGGAAACAGGGTGTACCTATTGGGCCCCTGCCTTTACCCATCATGTGATGATGCTATGGATTACTAATTGAGTGATTTCATGAGATGTTACATATACTCAGCCGTGAGTGGTCATTTTTGAGAGGCTTACGGCCCGCACGATTAAGATAGATTGAGTAACAGACTTGTGGCTGCTGGGTTTGCCTCCTTTTCTCACAGGTCCTAAGCCAAACAACTTAGTCCTGAGGAGACCCTTGTAATCAACTTGGGTTGAAACGTCGACATCTAATCTCTGGCTCACTGCTCTATTATGAAGATTATGAACGTGCGATATTTGCTAACATATTTTCTTTTGGAAATTATCGAATGAGACTGGATTGTACAGTGTCTTGTGTTTGCTTTTATGTACCGTCACATTCACTTGAGCACTGCGTCGTTTGTACTTTGTATATAATAAGTACACTGATGATTATTGAGATCTGTTGAGAGAATACATACATCAGCAAAAGAAACCTTTGTCAGACTTTTCTTGTTTGTGTTATAATTGAGAAATGTTCTTTATATTGTAATAATAACTACATTAAGTGAGGGAATCACTTACGGAGTGTGTGATTCCTACTGTCATGTTTTTAGGATAGTCTCATAGATGTATACCCCATTTTACATACATCATCCCATCCACTAGACTATAACGATTCTAAACAGGTGATCTTTTACCGAATAGCTTGCTCCTGTCTCTTTGACACCAGGCTCTCAATCTTCTATCTGAATCCCTGTACTGGACGTACATAAACATGTCCCCAGGCACAACAGATTTATTCTGTACAAGGGTCACCACTTTTTTTCATCCTTGGCCAACAGCCAGCTGTGCATGATCACACTTGTTTAGAAAACAATTGGTGATCGTTTCCAAAACATTCATGATCGTTTTAAAAATATCCATGGTTGTTTTAAAAACATCTCAATTTTAGAAAAAACCCTGGAGTGACCACTTTAGTATAAAAGACCCTCACTCCCCCCTACAAATTAGAGGAGAATTCCTTCCAAGCTGAGACGGAGGTCCTGCATACCGAATCTTCGACACACAGCGGTCTGACATCCCTTACGTGTTGTCATCCTCGACACAAACAAGATCCTCCGTTCTGAACCATCAGGTGAGGGGCTGGTTCTTCCCTGGGGGTTTCTTGGCTACAAATACACATATCTATCTATACGCATATACACCTACACATCCAGGTTAGGCTAGTTACATTTTAGCAAATTACTTCAGGCGCGCATTTTAGGAATATGCAAGTGCTACTGTTTTTATCTGAACTGTTTCTGTTCATCTTATTAGCACTATGGTAGAAATGCATCTACTATTCACCATATTGGTACTAGCAATCTCTTTTGTATGCTTCGGCTTCCTAATTGACGCAGCACATATGTTTTACACTAGGCTGTCGCTGGACCAATAAATACTTATTGAAACGTCCTAATCGCCATCCTGTGTATTTTCTGAGAGAAAGCAAGCACGAGTGTCTGAGCGAAAAGTACTGTACTGTTTTCCACGATCCCGGAGGAATCAGGGTTGTCATGTTCAGTGGTTGCCAGAGACTACCTACACCATTGTAGAATACAGGGGGGTGGTAGTGGCACTGTAGAGCCAGCTGGTCTAACGGCTGACATATCCTGTGGGGGTGTCCGGAAGCGGTTGGGACACCAAGCCCTCAGTTTAGGTCATCCAAAACCCACAGGTCCTGGGGGACTCCTCGGAACTACACAACACTACCTTCTGAATGATGGCCATGTCACTCTGTACACATACATAACACTTACAGGGTGTTCCTTGTTATAATGTACATAACTTTCTAAAAGTGGCATTTGCAGACTTTAAAATCCGACTTCACCACAAGTTGTGATTTTAAATTGTGAGTCCAGAGACACCAAACTCCAAATCTCTCTCTTACCAATTGGAGATTAAACTTGTTTCAAGGCACTCCCAATGTAACCCATGGGAGAGATAGGCCGAGCACTAGCAAGAAAAGAATGTAGCAGTTTTTCACTACCAGGAAATGTAAAACTCAAAAGTACATGTCCTACCTTTTAAATACACTGCACCCTGTCCATAGGGCTAACCTTAGGGGTGACTTGCATGTAATAAAAGGGAGGGTTTGGGCCTGGCAAGTATGTTAACTTGACAAGTCTAAATGGCAGTTTAAACTGCACACACTGGCTCTGCAGAGGCATGCCTGAGCCATGTTTAAAGGGCTACTGAAGTGGGTGGCGCAATCAGAGCTGCAGGCCCTCTAGTAGCATTTCATTTACAGGCCCTGGGCACATAGTGTACCTTACTAGGGGCTTCTAGGTAAATTAAATATGCCAGTTGTGGATAAGCCATTTTTACCATGTTCTGAGCACACAGATTATGCACGTTAGCACTGGTTAGCTGTGTTAAAGTGCCCAGAATCCTAAAGCCCGCAAAAATAAAGTCAGCAAAGCAGGCAGTCAGAAGGCAAAAAGTCAGGGGAAACCACGCCAAGGATGCCACGTCTAACACAGATGATGAAGCATGCCACCTTTAGTGGGTGAGGGAAATCATTCTTAAAAAGGAATATCTCATTACTGTTAGGTTACTATTGTTTCTCCTTTCTTTTTCTTGTAAAAGACCCAGGTGTTTCTTTGCGTGTTATAGTGCTATAAGTTGCGAGTCAACACCTGCTGGTCTATAAATCTCCCTTGCCCTTCTTCTGTTGTGTTTGAATTTCCATGTTCTTAGCCATGGCAGGTAGTTGAGTAATAGGATGGAAATGTTTAAGATCAGCTGCGTCCAGTCCAGGATTTTTTCAACAACAGGAGAACACTTCCTTCGGCATCTCATATAAACATCATTGCCTACAGATAGAAGTTGAGAGGTTTTTGGAGTGGGATGCCTAAAGAAGGAAAGAGGCCTTCGATGGTGGTTACTGGGCATAGATCATTCAGAAAGCCAGATTTTAATGTGAGAAATGTGTATCTTATTTAGGTTCATTAACGGAAGCTCCAAAATTGACACCGGGGAACAACTCCTTAGCAGTGTAAGGAGAGATACCCATCTGGCTCTTAATATCTTCGTATATCATGGCAATCTCTGAAGAAAACAACTTGGCCAGGCTGTTACATAGGTCCCGAGAGGGAGGAATAGGTGTTTCCACAGTGGAAGAATGGCAAAATTAATTAAAATGTTATAGAGGTCCTGGGAGTGTCTGAACGAAGATGGATATTGGAAGGCTATATAATTAGCCTTAACTGCTTGTAAGCATGACATAGTGCTTCCGGGAAGCCTTCAAAGCCAGCTCACAGTCACTCGTGTAATCTTTCCATCACCGGTGTTCAGCTTCTTTGCCTTTGAGTGTTTCAACTCTCAATCAGCTGAGAACATTCTTTTGTGGGATTTCCCATCCCTCAGAGAGGTGGATATGGGCAAGAGAAGTCCATCTGCAAGCTGACCAGTGACATAAAACTGTGTCTATGAATGAAGGGGGAAGATGTTTATGCAACACTGTAAATGAATGTACTAAGAAGATATCCCCGCTGTGTTTTAAATTTTTTAACTTAGTATTGTTCTGTATATGTAAAAAGTGGACATTCTTCTATTTAATTGAATAATTATAATAAACACATTTTTTCACAATAAGGAGACAGTCATATGGTTTTATGTAATAATAATAATAATATATGTGGGGTATTCTATTTAGTGCATTCTAACTGGTGGATCAATATACACAGACTATTTACGTATATAAAGTGGGAGTACAAAAGGGAATTCTTTGTTTATGGTTTAATCAACCCTGTACCTTTTGGCTTGAAAGGGTGACTCTTGAATTGAGAGTAGGAATGAAGATCGACATGTGAGGTTGACTGGCTCCAGGTTCAGGTCATTAAAAAGATTGTGTGCCACCTCCATATCCTATTGCTAGAAGCACAGGGGACACTTGGGGTTCTTGTGGTCGGAGTTGGCCAAGTACAGTTAATAAGAAAATAATAAACCCAGGACTGCAGTGTGACCCCAAGGGTCATGCACAGTGGCAGGTCAATTACTTAAAGACCAAGTTACTTACCTTCGGTAATGCCCTATCTGGTAGAGGCTATCTAGCTGCAGATTCCTTACCTTAGAATATTCCGTCAGGTGTCAGTCTGGATACGGAAATTTTTGAGCAGTACCTCTGCACGCCGGTAGGTGGGGGGGTGAGGGAGGTCGCTCGGGTCCACATCGGCAGTAGCGGATGCGACATGCTCTGAAATAAGTTTCACACAGAGACCCAACAAACCAGTGTGCAGACAGTAAGGACCTACATGGGACTTCTAAATAGAAAGAATTCATTTGCAGAAGCGGGGAGGATTGGTTAGGAACCTGCGGTTAGATACACTGTGTCCAGATAAGGCGTTACCAAAGGTAAGTAACTTGTTCATCTGATAGAGACTTCTAGCCCAGATTCCTTACCTTAGAATAGATACCCATGAAATACATCCCTGGAGGCGGGTCTGCAAATAAATTAACCAAGAAGTCCTGGACGACCAAATGGGCAAAGTGCCTGTCGCGACAGACTTTACTGTCCAGGTGTTTGGAAAAAGTGTGCAGAGATGTCCATGTAGCAGCCTGACAGATGTCCAGGATGGGGACTCTTCGGGCTAACACAGTGGTTGCAGCCTTGGCTCTGGTGGAATGAGCCCGCAAACACGCAGGGGGTTGCTTTTTGGCCAGTGCGTAGCAGATCTTAATGCAGAGCACAATCTGGAGATGGTTCATTTCTGCACAGCTTTTCTTTGCTTTGCTCTGGTGAACCCAAGAGTGGATTGTCTACCCGGATTTCATTGGTGCGGTTAATATAGAACAATGCTCTTTTTGGGTCTACTCGATAGAGTCTCTCCTTCTCTTTAGAAGGGTGAGGCGGAGCAAAGAAGGTTGGCAACGCGATGCTCTGGCCAAAGTGGAAAGGCGTCACCACCTTTGGTAAGAAAGTGGAATGAGTATGGAGAACCAGTTTATCTGTGAAGAAGTTGGTGTATGGAGGGTGCACAGAAAGCACCTGAAGTACGCTAACCTTCCTGGCCGATGTAATGGCCACTAAAAAGACTGTTTTGATGGTCAAGAGGCCAAACAGGGCAACTGTGCATGGGTTCGAAGGGTGAGCACATCAGAATTGTCAGAACCAAGTTAAGGTCCCACTGGAGCATGTTAAAGGGTTTTGGAGCAAACAAATGTTGGATTCCTTTTAGGAAACAAGACACAACTGGTGACTTGAACAGGGAGGGTTGATCTAGCAAACACAAAAAATGAAATAGCCGAAAGATACCCTTTAACTGTGCCCAAACAAAGCATTGCTGAGCTATAGATAGAACAAACAACAAGACCTTGGACAAAAGTGCAGAGGGGAAATCAACATTTTTGTCAGAGCATCAAGCCACAAACTTGTCCAAACAGCAGGTGTATACAGTCTTAGTTGAAAGACACCTGGCTGCCAGAATGTCAGTCAGTCAATTTACTTTATTCGATACTTCTAATATAAGATCATAAAAGTACAGATGAATACAAGTCAAAACATCAATGTAAGAACAAAAATTATATACATAGTTTAGAAATAATAAGATCAGAATTATAACATTCACAATTAGGAGACAATTAGTAAAAACTATTTTAAAATTCATTCTCTGGTCTTCTACAGTCGCCTGATCTTCCATGATTGAGTTAAAAAAGACGCCACTGAGAAGCAAACCATAGGATTAGGCAAGGATTGTAAAAAAAACATTGCTACACGACATTGTTTAAAATTACATTTGCATATCAGGGGCAGGATAAATCTTTTGCGAGGTTCCATGTAAAATTTGCAAAAGAAAAAAATATGTAAATTTGATTGTGCAGGGACACCATCACAGGGATAAAATGGTAGTTCATTTATAGAATAAATTCCAACAGGATGTGCCAACATACAGGGAATAAAATTCAAACGGAATCTGATTAAAAGGAATCTATGGCGTGAATTCGTCACAGTAAATAGATATATGACTGTATCCCTTCCTGAACCTTCGGGCCTTCAAGGTATGATTTTACTGATACCTTTGTGCAATTTATTTGGAATCTAGCGTCTGCCCTTTGGTTAAGAAAACTGAATTTTATCTCCAGTTTTGAAATGCTCTTACAGTCCCTGGGGGCAACAAAAAGACGCTCTAGGACTAAGGAGGAGAGAGTGGATTTAATATACGAAATCCATGGAATCCTATGGACATTTTCCATGGATAAACAGTCTTCAATTAGCTTTTGGGTAATGTGGATAGATTCCCTTCTCCAAACGGAGTGCCACAAGATAATTGGAGCCAAAGAGATTATATCAGACACGTATGGAACATCCAATTCTGTATGGGCAATGAAGTTGGAGCAGCTTACGGGGAGGCCCATTATTTTTTTCCAGAAAGTGTCCTCTATCACTTGGAGGGCAGACGGGTTGGTGTAACCCCATATGCCTGCCCCGTAAGTTGCTACCGACACGGATTTAGCTGCATAGACCTTTTTACCACGTCGATAGGTTTCGCCCCCAATTTTTGGGTAAATGAATGAAGAGTGATATTACTTCTCTCAAATGATAACCCCCTAGAAGCAAGCATATGGGACTATGATAGTAGCCGGTCAAATGTTACACCCAAGTAAGAAAAGTTATCGGTATGGGCTATTTTTTCCCCAGATATATATAAACTCAGGACCTTCCTGTCCTTCCGGCCAGTAATTAAAATAAAAGACTTTGCCTTGTTGGTTTTAAGCCCTAAGTTTTGCATGTAGGTTACATAGATGTCTAGTAACTTTTGCAGGGCGAGGCCGGTGAGGGCAATTAACACCGCATCGTCAGCATACAGGAGAATTGGGGTACAAACGTTGTTAATTTTGGGAACGTCTGGTGTTGAGTCCGACAGGGGAGCCTCAACCCCATTAGTATAGATGGAAAAAAGAAATGGAGCGAGTACACAACCCTGCCGGACTCCCCTGTTAATTAGAAACGCCCTAGTGCACTCCTTCTCTCCCGTATCTTACGCAGGCCATGGCAGATGAATAAAGCTGCCTAATGAAGAGTATAATAGCCCCATCCATGCCCATTTCCTCCATTATCCTCCATAGGTGTTTATGTGCCACGCAGCTGCCAGAATGGAATCACATACTCTCCAAGGGAGGTCGAAGGCTGTCAGCTGCCGCCGCTCAGTCTCCATGTATGAAGGTACAGCGTGCGCAGGTTCGAGTGCAGAACCCTGCCAAGTTGCCGTGACAGAAGATCCTACCAAAAGGGCCTCCTGACTGAAGAACCGACTCATGCCCAGGAGTTTGGGATACCATACTCTCCATGCCCAATCCGGAGCAACACAGATGTCTGGGCCCCGGTCGTTCCTGATCTTTTTGAGAACTCTGGGCAATAGAGGTATTGGCAGAAAGGCGTACTGGAGGCCTGTAGTCCACTCGAGACTAAATGCGTCTCAGAGAGAGAGCTGTCTTGGAAACTCCAGCTTGCAAAACCGCTGGCATTGCGCGTTCTTGGTGGTGAAGAGATTTGACCATGGTTCTCCCTAGTTGCAGATGAGAATTTACACCACCTCTGGATAGAAATGCCATTTGTGATCTGCAAAGCATCAATGGCCGAGCTTGTCCGCTCTGGCATTCATAGTGCCTACTAGATGTTGAACGACCTGGAAGATGTCCCGGCATGGCAGCCATGTCCAGAGGCACAGAGCCTCTTGACACGGGGCCCACGACCCCACCCGTGCCCTGCTTGTTGCAGTACCACATGGGGGTGGGTTTGTTTGTGAACACCTGAACCTGCTTCTCTCTGATGGAAAGGAAGGCTTTCAATGCCAGGTGTATCTCTCTCAACTCCAAGAGGTTTATGTGGAACTGAGACTCTGACAGAGACCAGAGTCCTCTGATCTCCACCTCTCCCAGATGGCCACCCCAACCCAGAAAGGTAGCATCTGTCACCACTCTGAGCTCTGGGTGGGGAAAGGGAGAGGGGTCTGACGCAGACCCAATCGCGGTTCATCTGTCACCACTACAGGTCTATTGCTGTTCCCTCAGATATCCGGACCAGGTCGGAGAGATTCCCCCTGATGCTGCGCCCACTGGGCCTTCAGGTCGCACTGCAGAGCCTGCATATGCCAGCAGGCATGTGTTACCAGCAGGATGCAGGAGGTCATGAAGCCCAGCAGCCTCAGAATCAGTCTCACTGAAATCCAGGATAGAGACAAACATCATAATCATAGCCTGAATATCCTGTACTCGCCGCTCTAGAGGATAGGGCCGAAACTGCACCACGACCAGAACGGCTCAGATAAAAGAGAGCGTCTGAGAGGGAGTCAGGTGTGATTTTGGCCCATTGATAGTGAGCCCCAGTGAATGCAGGAGGGAGGTCTGCCCGCATTGTCTGGAGGAGGGCTATGACTGCCTGGGTCGAGTCTGCCCTCAACAGCCAGCCGTCTAGTTAGGGCAAGACTGGGACCCCTGACTTCTGCAGATGGGCTACAACCACTGCATCACTACCTGAGGGGTGCACAGCAAACTGAAAGTGCTTGTGGGCCACCGTGAACCACAGGTAACGTCTGTGGGCTGGCAGGATGGGTATGGGTCTACAGCAGACAGGACCTGAGCTAATGTGAGCATTTTGAATTTAGACTTCAGGAAGCAGTAAAAAGGGTGCACGTCTAGTATAGGGCGGAGGCCTCCATCCTTTTTTGTCACCCGAAAGTAGCTAAAATAGCAACCACTATCTAGGTTTGATGCCAGCACCCTCTTAATGGCTCCTTTGGCCAAAAGAGACTGTACTTCCTGATGCAACAGGGAGAGGTGGTCCTCTATCAGCCGTTCAGCAGATGGTGTCATGGACGGCTGGGTTTCTGTGAATAGGAGAGTGTAACCCTGCTGGACAATTCAAAGCACCCATTTGGCTGAGGTTATTGACTGCCATCGGGGCAGGTGGTGCCTGATCCGGCCATCAACTGGTTGCCCGTGATGGTGAGAGGGCAAACTAAAGGGGCTTGTTGACTGCAGCTGTCCGGGTTCCAGCACTCACTAGAGTGCCAGGGATTCAGGTGAGTGGCACAGCGTTGAACTTTGACAGCAGCTGCCAGGGGTGGCGGACTGGTTAGATTGCTGGCCTTGGTTCCCAAAGGGCTTGTGGGATCCACAGCCACTGGGCTGGGGAGCCGGTTGGCCGTGGTGGCTGGGTGTAAAAGTTTGCAGTTGGTAGCCCCTACTGTAGCCATAGAGTGGGTGAAAGGCAGAGTGGGGCTGGCGCGGAGCCATGTAAAGTCCCAACAACAGAGCAGTGGCCCTGCTGTCTTTAAAGCACTCGAGCACAGAGTCCCTCTTCTCACCAAAAAGGCAGGTGCCGTCAAAGGGCATGTCCATAAGGGATGCCTGGACATCTCAACCAGGTGTGGCAATGGAGTGCAACTGACCATGCAAAGGCTCTGTTTAGTGATTTGGTTGTACCCAGACCGCTGGGTATGGTGATCTTTGGCCACCAATTCTTCATACCAGTTATTCTTGGGCTCTTCCATGGTGCTGGGATAACCATAAGGATCCTGAGAACCTCCCCAATCGTACTCCCCACTGGGCCCATCAAAAAAGTAGGCCCTGGCTTTGACTTGAAAGACTGAGTTCTGGCCGGTGCCGGAGTCAACATCAGGGGATGGCGATCCTGCTCCGTACTGGAGTCGGGTATGGCAATGGGATTGGTACTGCCGGGGACCATGCCACTGGAACAGGTTCCAGGAAAGGTTGCGAACTTGTGACTGGAGCCGATTTGGATCTAGGCACGGATCCAAAGCCGTCGACTTGAGCTGAGGGCGAACCCGCTGGTGGGATCCCAATGAGGGCACCAGTCAAACACGTGGGGTCCGAAGGCACTCCAGAGGGGTTGACCTGCCCAAATATGAGGTGCATGGCCTCACATAAATCCTTTACCTGGGCAGAGGCCTCGGCTCTGGGAAATTCTGGAAGGCGCAGAGCAGACCCACATTCAGGTTCCACGGCTGCCGAATGGGAGTGGGGCCAAGACCTGTGGCATCATTCTCATGCTTCATCGGAAGACTTGGATTGGCGGGGCAAAGTCGAAGAGCCCTTCAACTTCTTAGATTTCTTATGGAACTTACCCAACAACTTTGAGCGTGATGAGCACCACAAACAGCTCCGCGAATGGGCCTGGGACCTTCCACACAACCGTGATCTGCAGAATCACAGAGATTATTGTGTCGGGCGACCAAGTGCTTCTCGGAGCGCTCCCGAACCGGCTTGGGATTCGTGGCAGAACAGTCAGGACAGGCCTTGTAGTCATGGCCCAGCTTCAAGCACCAGAGGCAAACCAGGAGGGGGTCGGTCACAGACATCTTCCTTTGACAGGAACCACAGGGTTTAAACTCACAGGTTTTAATGGGGGACATCCCTGGTTGCACACTGGGAGCAAAAGCTAAAAATAAAATGTCAAAAAAATAGACCAAAAATTGGGCCGAGGCAGCTCTCTCCGGAGCTGTGCTGATGGCACAGAAAGAAAAGAACTTATGTCAGCGTGCTAGGGTGGCACCTATATAGGCACAGCGCACGTCACATCCGGCGCAGACAGTGCGAGCCAATTGATGCCATGTACCGGCACGCAGAGGTACTGCTCGAAAATCTCCGGATCCAGTCGGATGCCTCGGGAATATTGTAAGGTAAGGAATCTGCAGCTAGAAGTCCCCATCAGATAGGAGGTTTAATATGTGACCCTCCGCTTTATGGGAAGGCACTTTGACCAGTTGGTCATGTCCCATTCCTGCTAAAGCTTTCCAAAGTGAAAGGTATGCCAAATTGTTACCACGACTATAGTGAATGAAACCGCCCCCCCATGCCCAAGACTGTAAAAGGAGTGTGGCTGATGGCCACCAGCCTACAGAACTCCGCGATTTTCTCTAAATAACCCTCATAAAGGCCAGTAGGGAGGTAGGTAAAAAAAAAAGAAGAAAAACCTAATGATTAGAGAAATTGGGAGGTCACCTACATATATGGAGCTATGGCAAAGTATGGAAAAATGTGTTGATTAAATGAATCCCCAGCTTGCCTTTATAGAAGACTGCCACACTTGAACCATGTTACATGTACTATCACATCACATTGTAATATTTTAAAATCTTTGGGATTGGCAATGTTGAATCACAGTTGGATGCCTTACACAACCATGTTCAGATAAAAACAGAACATTCAGATAAGCATACCGAGAAGCAAACATTTCCAAATTGTGCCCAAGAAGCTATATGGTGTTGAGAAGGGCAGTTGGCGGAGCAATTGTCAATTTCTTCAGTGGATCCCACAGTCTAAGTGCGAGAAGACCTGAAAGCGTACCATATTTAGAAGGGAAACTTAGCAAAAGATAGTGGACAAGAGCAGCCCAGGTGCTGCGTTTCATGATAGTGTCAAGTATAGTTAATGCCATAGTTACAGAAGCCAGTGAGAGGGGATATACAAGTCTTTGATATCAATGTCAGCTAATAGGAGGAATTAAGTGGGATAGATTTCCAAATTGAGTAATGGGTTCTATCTGAGATTAGTGGTACAATTTTTGGGTTGCAGCAATTAGAAAAAGCTCTGGAGAATGAGAGTGCGAGCAATTAAGAATTTTAATCTTTTAAAGTAGTCAATAACTTCAACAATGATGCAATTTCGCTGTGTTGGCAGAGATATAATATTAATATAATCTCATTAAATTCACAGTGGCTGTAAAAAAAAAAAAAAAATAAAAAAAAAAAAAACAATAGACATTAAAATGCATAGGTATAGGACTGTGAGAGAATGTTTGGAGCCATCGCACAGTGGAGGAATTTGCCCCAGAAAGTGACATGGCGGGAACAGTTTTAGAACTGGAAAAAACGGCCAATTTGCATTGCAATTCTTCATAGGACTATCCAAGCCAGAGCATGCTGTATTGTGTGCTGGTAGTAACATACTGAGTAAAACATAACATGTCAGATTCATTTTGGAAATACAGTTCAAAAGACCAAAGATGATGACGCAAGAAGATGGGAGAGAGAACCTCTCTACCTCTTTTTATAGAAAATGTAAGCCAAATTGTCTGTATTGGAAAATTAATGTGCTAAGAAGACCGAGAGCAAACGTTTTAGTTTAGGTAAAATCACTTAACTATAACGCCGTTGTTGTTGGGGCAGTGTTTTGCTGCTGCCCCTCTCCACACCCTGGTGGGACATCAGGTCTCAGGGTGCACCGAAGGCCCACAATCTTCTACAGCTGACAGGGGAGAGGCGTGGTCATCTCGCGCTTTTAGCGCTGCCTTCTTCCCCGCAGCGCCTGACAGAGACTGGGCTGGGCCACCCCTCTTTCACCCACCATCCAGAAGTCAATATGGGTAAGCGCAAACAACCATGCAGCTCTGACTTGGTCAAGGCAAAAGATAAAGTACCACGGAACTGTGCCTCTATTATCTCGTACTTAACAACAGCTATGGGTGCACTGACAGAGGAGATTCAAAACGCTGAGGAACAGTTGGGTCTGCAGGCTGAGCTAGTAGTCTCGAGCATGTTACCAGCTGATGCTACATTGAATGTAATCCCAGGTGAGCCAGCTGTCACCGACACTGAGCAGGGTGTTCCCATACAGGGCTCGCAGGGTCCATTACAGGGGACATCGACAGCAGAGGGGGTAAATCCGGTCGGGGTTACATCTCCTCACCTAAAAATGGCCCCCGTAAAAAAAGAGAAGAAAAGAGGCACAAAAACTGGCACAGTCACGGCTGAACCTCCGTCGCGCCAGGATCGGGGAGGGATTCTGGACTGCGATCAACTATCACATCCTGCTGCGAGATCAATCGTGGGTGACCTTTTTCAGTCGCGCCTGGAACCTCTTTTTTGAAACAATCCTGGAGGAAATAACCAAACTTGTTAAGACTATGACAGAAGGGCTGGCGGGGAAAATGTTACGAATAGAGACTCAATTGGCGGAACTGAACACTAGGAGTGTGGTTAAAAACAGATATGATGCACATAATCTGTCAAACACCACCCATATTAGAAAAGGGGAGGGGTCTGCGAGTTAGGAACGACATAGCACTCTACACCCTGGCATAGGCAACCATGATACGGTTAGGCTAGAAACGATCTAGATGCTAGGGTGGTAGATACTAAAATAAATTATGTGGGGGTGCATCTTCCTTCAGAAAACCAACTCTATGCTGGGCATGGAAAAACACCCACACGCAGGATTGCTAATAGCTGTAGGCTACATCTACCCCCTGAAGCCACTCCTTTGGTAGCAGTATTAAAAGGGGTACCCCGCTCAAAGATAAAACCACTGAATCTACCACTGAGCTCATTCATAAAACGAAATTCTGGTGTAAACAACTGTCACATAATGGGGCTCAAGCGTCCTCCCATATCATGGCCAGACGGGTGGGTTGGGTAGGTTGGAGGGAAAATCAGGAGAGGGTGACTGCATCATCATTAACTTTGCTCAGATTGATATGGCAGGGAAGTTGTTTCAAGGAGGTCTAAATCTGGACCCAGGGGGTATTAAAGCACTGCCTCTTGTTTTTTTTTTATCCCCCGAAAGAGGGTACCCAGGCCAAAGGCTCTAGTGATTTATGGAGATTTGTTCCGAAATCAACAAGGGGGAGATCAGTTAACAGATTAAGAAATAGGGATGGGCTCCCTCTCTTGGCCAATTCCCCTACTCTCCTAACACCACTCCCAAGACCAGCAGAGGCAAGTGGGGGGTGGGCAGGTGAAAATAGACTTGAAACTACAAACACATTCCTTCCTCTGAGCCAGTTGGCTACTAACGATTGACTTGCAATACCCCCCCCCCCCCACCTGAGCCAGAGCACGGTTAATCCAAGGAGTGTCACCTCTGCTCTATTAAAAGGAACGAGGAGAGAGTAAACAATCATCCAAGGGTCCTTAGCTGGAATATAGTGGGCTTGAGAAACAAAAAAAATGATCCTAGGTGGTCTGACATTTTAAGGGAGTATGATGTGGTTGGCCTACAAGAGACATGGGGAACGGAAAATACCCTTTGGGTGGATGGTTATACAACCTACTGGGAACCCGCACGGCCTTCCCCAGCCGGTAGAGCAAAGGGGGGTTTAATAACCTTAATTTCCCTTAACCTCTCAGGCACCAATTGCATACTGGATTCTGGCTCCTGTAACTGTTTAGTGGTCCAAAAAACGCCTTTTAACGCGCCGAAATTACTTATTGTTAATTTTTATAACTCCTTTGAAAGGAATTCTATGAACGAACATTTATGTAGTTTAAAATGTTTTTTAGTATCGTAGAAGGAGAAGCAATCCACTTTTTATTCAGTAATGATCTTAGGTGATTTTAATATACACTTGTGCACAATGAATTGTCATGTCACCTATATTCTGGGCCCCAAAAACTGCTCTAGTTTGCACTTTGAGCATACCCGGCAAGGAGGGCTTCTTGAGGACATTTTGGCTGAGTTTGATCGATCACATCCAAGTGTTAACACAGGGGAGATCAGGATCCCCACTTTTAAGGGAAGAAGCTTGAACTCTACAACTGACTAGATCTTTATTACCTCAGGCCTGTTAACCCACCCAGGTTGTATCCTATGCTGCACAATGGTCACATTTTAGCGATCACAATCCTATACACCTTATATTGGGCAGGGGTACTGGAGTAGTCACAAAATCTGGGGAGGCCATCACTGGTAAAACTGTAAAGCTAAAAGATCAGGGCCGCAGGCTGAAATGGAGCAAGGTAGACCCGGATCATTTTCTCAATGATCTTTGCGAAGCCTCAAGGGATGATATTGGTCTTTGCCTAGATAGTACGAAGAGGGGGTAGAAACCGTTACAGCCTTCGAAAGGATCTGTCAACAGGTGGCTAGAGCTTTCACACAGCCAATGAGGGAATTTAAGGAAGGAGGTGCGAGGTGTTTTGATCATAAATGCACTGAAGCCCACCAAAAGCTTTTTTATGCTTTAAAGCAAGCACCCCAAGATAAAGCCCAAATAGCTGTTTTCAGAAAAACATACAAGCTTGCTGTAGAAAATCGTAAAGCTGAAATCAAACAAGAAGCCTGGAATGATTTACTCTCTGTGGATGTCCTCAAGAACAGTGCTAGGTTCTGGGAGATTGTTAATAAGGAAAATGCTACTTACCAGTATGCATCTGTTCTTAGCATGTAGAGCTGCAGATCCTCACACTGAGCATTAGATCGCCATCTGGTGTTGGGCTCGGATGCTTGCACTTTGTTGTTGTCTTGGAAGAAGTCTTTGTAGTTAGGAGATCGGTGACTCCTCCCTTGGACGATAGTGCGCATGGGCATCGACTCCATCCTCAGATTGTTTTTCGCCATGATGGAGTTAGTAGAAAAGAAAGAGATGTCCATGTGTGTATATCTAAGTAAGATAGGACTGGAACATATACAGGTCCCGGGAGGTGGGTGGGCGTGAGAGGATCTGCAGCTCTACATGCCAAGAACAGATGCATACTGGTAAGTAGCATTTTCCGTTCGAGGCATATGAGCTGCAGATCTCACACTGAGCATAGACTGTACAGCAGTATCTCCCCTAGCGGTGGTCACCTGTATCTGTTGCAGTAGTTTGAAAAAGTGTTTTAAGAACAGCTTGGCCCACAGAAGCTTGTTGCTTGGCCTGCACGTCAACACAATAGTGTTTAGTGAAGGTGTATGTTGTAGACCATGTGGCTGCTTTACAGATGTCCTCTAGGGGAATGTTCCCTAAGAATGCCATGGAAGCCCCTAGTTTGCGTGTTGAGTACGCTCTAGGGGGAATTGGTAATGTGCGCTTGGCTTTTTGGTAGCAAATTTGGATACATTTAACGATCCACCTTGCAATCCCAGCTTTTGAGTTGGGATAACCCATACGCGGTGGAGAGAAAGCTACAAACAATTGTTTTGTTTTGCGAAATGACTTGGTCCTGTCAATGTAATACATTAGAGCTCTTTTGACGTCTAGGGTGTGGAGAGCTCTTTCTGCTACGGAGTCCGGGTTTTGAAAAAACAAGGGTAGCTCCACAGATTGATTAAGGTGAAAAGGAGAAATGACTTTAGGAAGGAATTTTGGGTTTGTTCTGAGAACTATTTTGTTACGATGTATTTGTAAAAATGGCTCTTGTATGGTTAAAGCCTGGATCTCACTCACCCGCCTGAGAGAGGTGATTGCAATAAGGAAAGCTACTTTCCATGTGAGGAACTGAAGTTCACATTTATGCAGAGGTTCAAATGGGGGTCCCATGAGCCTAGTAAGCACAATGTTAAGATTCCACACTGGAGAGGGTGGTAATCTGGGAGGTATGATTCGTTTAAGGCCTTCCATAAAGGCTTTAATTGCTGGGACCCTAAAAAGTGATAAGTGTTGTCTGTTTTGTAAGTAAGCGGCAAGTGCTGCTAGATGAAGACTTATGGATGAGTATGCCAAATTACATCTTTGCAAATGTAGTAAGTAACAAATGATGTTCTGGATGGAGGCATCTAGTGGCTGGATATTATTGTTATTGCAGTAAGTGGCGAATCTTTTCCACTTTGCTGCGTAGCAAGCTCTGGTGGTAGGGCTTCTGGCCTCTTTAATGATGTTCATACAGTCTGGTGGAAGGTTAAGGTAACCGAACTCTAGGACTTCAGGAGCCAGATCGCAAGATTGAGTTGAGTTGGATCGGGGTGCCTGATCTCTCCATGGTTCTGCGTTAGTAGTAGGGGAAGCACCTGTTGGAGAGTGATCATGTGAAAATGATCCGAGTGTATATACTGATTGAGGGGTCTGAGGTCGAGAATTGGCCATAGGGTCCCATCCTTTTTGGGGATTAGGAAATACAGGAAGTAAACCCCTGTTCCCTGGTGTAGTAAAGGGACTGGCTCCATGGTGTGTTTTTGAAGCAGTGAGAGAACTTCTTGTTTCAAAAGTGTAAGATGGCCTGTGGACATTGGACGCTGCCTGGGTGGTATGTTTGGGGGGGTAGCTGTAAGTTCCAGGCAGTAACCATATTGGATAATTTGTCTTACCCACCTGTCTGTTGTGTTGGAGTTCCAGACAGGTAGGAACTGTGCTAATCTTCCCCTGACAGGAGTGGAATGGTCGGGGGGGAGTGGAGGGAAGTCACTGTTTAGCAGCAGGGGAGGTACGAGTGTTGGTGTTACCTCGGCCTCTCCCTTTACTGTTGTTCCCTTTGTAACCTCCTCTGAAATATCCTCTATTGGGGGATGTTTGGGTGGTGTTTTTAAAGGAAGATGAGCTATCTGTGCCCACGTTCTTGGAGGCTCCTCTATAAAAGGAGCGACGATAGGAGCCACGTGTTTGCGGAGACTGCAACGCTCCCATTGACTTGGCAATTTCTGTATCTTTTTCATTTTTTCAAGAGCAGTGTCCACAGCCGGCCCAAAAAGTTGGTTTTGATTGAACGGCTGATTTAGAATAGTTGTTTGGACCTCCTGCTTGAAGCCTGAAATGCGCAGCCATGCATGTCTTCTGAGCAGTATACTAGTATTGAGAGACCTAGCGGCAGTGTCAGCTGCATCAAGGGCACACTTAATTGATGCGTTGGTGATTAGTTTGCCCTCTTGGATTAGGTCATGTGCTTGAGTTTTATACTGGTCAGGCAAATGCTGTAACAGGGTTTCCAGCTGGTCATAGTGGGCCCCATCATATCTAGCCAGCAGTGCTTGAGTGTTGGCTATGCGCCAGTGATTGGCCGCCTGCACAGCTACCCTTTTGCCAGATGAGTCTAATAATTTAGATTCTTTATCAGGGGGCGGTGCGTCCCCTGAGGTTTGTGAATTAGCTCGCTTTCTAGCATTGGAGACTACTAATGAATCTAGAGGCAGCTGACCTTTGATGTACGCAGGATCGTCAGGGGCAGGCCTATATTTTTTATGGATCCTGGGATTAAGAATCCTGGCGCGTACAGGATCTTTAAATATGTCGGGAGCATGCTTAATGACCCCTTTAATCATTGGCAATATTTGTAAAGTTTTCTGGGACTGTTCAAATGTGTCTAAAAGAAAATCCTCCTCTGGTGCGTTTGACTGCATGTGTACCCCATGAAATACAGCAGCCCTATTGATGAGTTGTCCAAACCAAATATTATCATCAGGAGGAGATGGTTTTGTTGGGTATGGTGGAGGGCTTGGGAGGTTTGGAGGATCTATTTGATCATTGTAATCCCAATCGTCTTGTGGTGGGTCATCGGGATCGGTGAATGGGTCATCAGGGTCACCACCGTCCTAGGTCATCCTGATAATCGTGTGGAGGTGGTGTATGTGGTGGAGAAGTTACATGCTGAGGCGGTGTAACAGGTTTGGGGAGAGGAGGGGTGTTAGATGGAAGGACAGGAGAAGGAGGCATAGGTGACGTGGCACAGTCCTTTTCCACAGGCACTGGCTTGTGGCATGGTACAGTCGTGAGATGTCCTGTTTTAGGGTTGATGTAGATCTTTTTCTGCTTAGGATCAACAGGATCCGGATGAAAAAGTTCCTCCTCCTGGATAACTGGTTTCGGCGCCGATTTTTTCGGTTCCGAGCGGGGCTGTGGCTGAGTCTTGTGCTCTTTGGCCTTAGGAGGCGTGGAAGAATCCTTAGGCTTGGTTGTCGGTTCCGAAGGCTTTGGTTTAGGGGCCGTGGCGTGATTTTTAGGTTTCGACGCCGGCTTATCCCCATGCTTCGATGTGTTCGAGGCCGGTTTGTCTTTGGAAGTGGAAGGAATCGGAGCCGATTTCGGAGCCGAGTGTTCTTTTGGCTTCGGTGCCGAAGGTGCCGGTGGGACTAGCACATGCGGTTTGATCGGTGCTGAGCTACCGGAAGGCTTGTATTTTTTCTTCGGAGCCGGGCCGGAAGGCGGGGCTTCTGAAGTGTGTTTTCGGTCGCGACTGGGGCCAAAGGGCGAAGTCTTGACCGTTGCCTTGTGCTTTGGTGTGGGGGTTGGGGTAGGGGCAGTAGTACTCACTCGTTGCCCAGGAGTGATGGGGTCGTCTGAGTCTTCTGCCTCAGACACGATTTGGAGATCCTCGGAATCTTCTTCAGGGACATCTGGGCCTTCGTCGAAGATGTCCACCGGTTCCGGAGCTGATCTCTGCGCCATGACGTGCCGTCGAGCTCGACGATCTCGAATAGTTTTCTTTGATCGAAAGAAGGCGCAGGCTGGGCAGCTGGACTCGTTGTGATCCGGCGAAAGGCACAGGTTACAGACCTTGTGATGGTCACTGTGTGGGAATTTTGCTCCACACTGGGGGCATTTTCTGAAAGGCGTCCTTTCCATGAGCCGTAGGCCTTACGGCGTCGATAGGCCCAGCGGCCCGCGTCGACGACTGAAATGAAATCGATGAAAGGCGCGTCGAGATGTCAATTGGAAAAGTTTGTGGATGTTTTGCGCGTTGAAAAGTTTGAAAACTAAAGTTTCGAACCGGTGCACAAAAATTGCATCCGAACCCAATGGCGGAAAAAAACAATCTGAGGATGGAGTCGATGCCCATGCGCACTATCGTCCAAGGGAGGAGTCACCCATCTCCTAACTACAAAGACTTCTTCCAAGACAACAACAAAGTGCAAGCATCCGAGCCCAACACCAGATGGCGATCTAATGCTCAGTGTGAGATCTGCAGCTCATATGCCTCGAACACCTCTTTTCTCTGGGGTTAGTAACTGCCCGCTTGAATGTAATATATACCCAAGGATCAATGGTTCACTCATTTTTAACATGTATATGGTGATCAGGACGATGACAGAACCTTACGTCCCCCCTACATCGGACGTGGGTACATACAGCCTGGTTTTTAATGAAGAGGAAGTAGGGGAGGCAATAGTGCAAAGGTCTAGTAATAAAGCTCCCGGTCGGGACGGTGTTCCAGCTGACCTTTACAAGCTGAACGTGGCACTTTGGTCTAAAATATTAACTTGCGTGTTTAATGTGGCCTGTTTGCATGGTTTGCCGAGGTCTTGGTCCCAATCTACTATTCTACCCGTTTTTAAGAAGGGGCAGAGAGGAGACCCGCGATGTTACAGGCCCATATTGCTGATTGATTCAGCAGTAAAAGTATTGGGGAGAGTGTAATGTTCTATCAAATCTGCAGTATGATTTTAGGAAGGGTAGGAGTACCACGGATCAGTGCTTAAATCTACAGTGGCTAGTTAGGAAATACACTGCTAAGGGGACACTACACCAGGCCTTTATGGACCTGTCCTCGGCCTTTGACCGAGTAAACAGATCCAAACAATGGGTTTTATTAATTGAAATGGGAATGGACCAGTGCATAGTAAACTTTTCTGCACAGGGATCTCTTTGCCAAGGTGAGATACGACCAAAGGGGTAACTATACCCAGCACATCCGTATCACAAGAGGAGTCAGACAGGATTGTATCCTTGCTCCCCTACTGTTTACTCTATATATAAATAATTTTGACTCCTCTTTGTGCACAGCCTGTAAAGATATCCCTCGAGCGGGGGACCGGTCAATCCCTGTGCTTTTATATGCAGACGATGCGGTCTTATTAGCGCGTACAGCAGTTGTGCTCCAGAGACTCCTAAATTCCTTTGTGGATTATATGAGATCTTTGGATCTTTCAAATCCCACACTAGGACCATGGGCCTTAGACCAAAAAAAGTTAAAAACGTACCTCTGCGAAGGAACTGAAATATCAAGGGCAACAACATTCTCGTACCGAGGGGTGCTGTTTGACGATAGGGGCTCATGGGTACCGCAAAAGAAACGCTATGGTAAGATCAACAGTAGCGGTTCTTGATTTTGCACGTTGGCTAGGGGCCAAGCCAATCCGAGTCATGTGCAAAATATACAGAGCTAAATGTATTGCCATCTCTAAATATGGGTCTGAAATCTGGGATTATAAGGAGGCTGAGGAATTACAATTAGTGGAAGACAAGTTTCTCCGAAATCTGCTCTAAGTCCCGCAATCTATACCCTCTTATATTATCCATCAAGAATTAGGTATAGGCTTTGTTTCAGACTTGATTGGACTGATTCCGCTCCTGAGCTGGATAATGATCTGGACTAACCCAGAATTGGTGGTGAATCGTGAGATCGCCCGGGATTGCTTATCCCTGGATAGAGCAAGTATCATCTCCTGGATAGGTTATGTTAAGAATTTAACAAAGAAATTAGGATGCCCCAAACTTTGTGATTTTCCAAATAAACTTATGAAAGAGGACTTACTGTGGGTTAAAAAACATTTTCTAAACATGATGCAAACCAATAGAGAGGCCAGAGAGTTAATGAATGAAAAGTACGAGCCCATCTATTATTGAAAACAGCTCCAACGATAGAACCCTATTTAAATGTTATAACAAAGCCTTATCACCGCTTTCGTTTAACCAGATTTAGATTCAACCTTCTGCACTTTTTATTGGCTGAACCTCAGGGATGGAGAAACGTGAAAGATTTGGGCCCTTGCGATAATTTCTCTACCCAAGACACTTTGCACTTTACCATGTTTTGCGACCATTATCATCATATTCGCAAACGTTTTTAGTACCTATTTTAAAGGATAAAGGTTTTATGCAGGTAAGGCCTGCGTTCGTATATTTACAGATGTTGAACAATACATGGGAAAGTTTTAATATTGCTAGTTTTTTAGTTGCGGCGGTTAGGGAAAGGAAAAGAAAAAGAAGGGCCTCCGTTATGAAATATTTTAGCTCTTCTATAATTGCAATGAAATGTTTTTTTAACTGGATGTCTCTTGTGCATAAGATAAAAAATGTAATGAATTCGGTATATGCTTCATTTATAACATCAAAAGGATGGGGATTTTTTCATGTTGAATTTTTATGGTGTATAAGATTATCCTAAATGAACTTTGCATATGTTTTAATGTTGTTCTTACAAGATTTTTTGTAGTGTACGTTTATGTTTGTTTTTAACCGAATAAAGTGATTATGACTGACTGACTGACATAACTATAGAAGGATCTACTCACTTCTCTGCTGAGCACAGCTTGCATTCTGGTTAGTCCTACAAGCAAGAAACTATGACCAAGTTATTCCAATAGGATAGTGCCAGGAGTCTAATTCTCCAAGTCAATCAGTAGTTAGTAGGCAGTTAGCAATCTGGATACCTTTGCCTTACCAGTGACTAACAGGTATTACTGCACTCCAGATGGATGGCCAAGATACCCCTTTTACACTGGACTCTTAAGGTAGCCAAGTTGTGCAATGTATACTTCAGCAGGTAGTAGTAGGTATGGAATTCGGATAGTCACTCAAAAATGCAAGAGTCCAGTTATTTATATCTTTTAAAAGAATAGTAACTGTGGGACTAATCAATTTCTATGCAGATCTGATTAGGTAGTCAGTCTACTCTAGATAGGTCTTTATTTGTTCAGCTAAACCTCTTAGGTGAAAATATAAATTCAGAACATTGAGTGAGATGAAGCTGTGTGGGGCAAAATTGTCTAAGCAAGCTAGAATGTCTTTCCCTTGCTCAGCTGCACTTTTAGTGTTGGACTTTGATGTTGTGTATCTATTGTATGTAACCTGTGTACTGTCCACGTTCTACCTTATGTAAAGCGCTCTGATACCTCCGGGTCTAGCCAGCGCTATATGAAACTCCAAAAATAAAATAAAAATAAATAAACTGTGCAAGGCACAACTACCTTGTAATGCATGCAATGTATTATTACACTGTGCATTATTCATACTGCCCACAATCTCCATAAATGAAACCTGTAAATCTAACACACAACTCCAAACAACTCAACACACCAGACTCCCAGTACCTTGGTAACAGTGAGTCCACAAGTGAAACAATAGGATCGACAACATCTTGTCAACATTGATAAACTCAGGTCAAACTGTTTGAACAAGCACCCATATTTAAACCATTTAGAATTACACACTGCTGTTACTAAAGCTCCAATTATCCATCATTATTACCAACAATACAACCTTCACTATGCCAGGGGTTCCTTACAACTGCTGAACGAAATACAAAATGTTATCATATGCCTCCCATTTATAAGTTATGTAGTTTTTCACATTGGAGGGATGAAATATTCATTCAAATGGGTCACATACATGTGGATTAAACTTTTCACATTAAAACAAAATTAAAAATCGAGGCGCAAGATCTTGCTGTAGCTTAAGAATGAGATTTTGCAGCCACCAATCAGCAGGCAAAAGATTTAAAAATAGAAAGGGCATGAATCCATTTGATTAGGTTTGGATAGAACCATCTGACTTGCAGAAATTTTAAGTGATTATGAGGACTTCTCATTTACCTACTTAACTATCTTCGAAGGGATATTACTTGGCAAATAAGGTATACCCATTTAAGACCGTGAGTTGGAATATCCCAAGCAACAAAGTGTTATTTCAAAACTGCCCTTTATAACTTTTTATGCTTGTACTAGGTTTAAATTCTTCGGTAGTGATGGTAATCAAACATTTGGTATAAAATGTGTATAATGTGTTAGACTAGAGAACCCAAATAGATTCCACTAGATTGTTGATGTTTCAGGACTGGCCTGAAGAGACCAGCGGACTTAAGAAATAATGTATCCTTTATCACAGAGACATTGGGTCCAAAGACTCTAAGAGTCCTAGAAAGATAGTTTTGTAAACACACTTCTTTGGTCCTTATCCCTCGTTAAAGTCACGTTTATAGGTCTACACATTTTCTGAAACTTCACACCCTAAGGAATTGAGAGGTAGTTTTAACCCCCCTAATCCTTACGCAATTTGTTGGCTAGCCATGGGGTCTAAGTGAAAACACAGCACTTAACTTTAGGAAGTACAAATACCAACATTTGCCTTCTTGTCTCACACAGACAGAAGTTAATACGGCGGGTAGAAACAATGTATTTGTCTCCTGAGCACTGGGTTAACAATCCTACTTAAGCTTTTGGCAGTTTTATACCTCAGATTGCATATAATGGAGGTCATGGTTATATCTCAAAATGGTATGTGTGCCCCATCCCGCAACCCCACAACCAATCTAATAAAACTGAACAGTTTATGTTGTGATTATACACAACTTAAGAAGTATATAGCGAATGGCTTTGGGTGCTATGAAGGTGTGGCGAATGTTTGTAGGAATGAGTCTCTGCATGAATGTCTGTGAGCATGTGGCAGTGCAGGTGTGTGGGTGTCTTTATATCATTAAAAGAAATATCTGCTGTACATTATCTCAATGATATACTGGAAAACAATACAAATTCAGCCACTGCTAAAATCCATGTTCATACCCATTCTTAATTTCTTCTGTAAAACAATGACTAAAGGAAGGAGAGTGAGACAAAAAAAGTCTTGTTTTACTTTATTTGATCATATTCGTCCATGTTAAGTCAGAGGAAACATAACAATGATCACTGCTGTATACGATATGGTGGCAAACAAGAAAATCTACAAATACTATTGGCTGGGAGAGGAGAAATTAAAGTTGCAAGACGTTCCTAGAAAGAAATCTAATGCAGTTTATGATTCATACTTTAACATGCCTCCTTGGAGCCACTAATTATCCATTGTAGCAGGTTTGTAATCAAAAGGCGGTTTCATGCCATTTTCATGCGATAGGTACAGTTTAATTCTCATTATACAACAGTTTTGGCCACATAACTGACAAACTATTTCATACTCAAATCTTGGATCAGTTTATATAAACATTACTACAACAAACTGATGTAGAGCATGCACTCTTGATTTTACCGTCAGTTTACAAATGTGCTCACTGGGTTTAGCCTGGGATGCTGTACATAAGAAAATAAAAATAATAAAAACTATATGCGTGTATAAATCCACCGTCATGGTGAATTGCTTCATGGTAATCCATAACTCAGATAATATGTGCCTTTCGAAGGTGGCTTCAATGTCAATTGTTGCTGTACTTAAGATCATAACAAGCCCAAGTAAACAAGTGGACAAGGAATCATGTTGCATTTTGCGGATGCGGGGATGCCCATACAGCTACCTCCTCAGGGAAACATCCCACAAACAATCCAAGATTCACCGATACTAAACTTAAACAAACTTCATCTAAACTCAGAAAAACTGACTGTTATTAGTTTTCAAGTAACAAGGCAAATAACTGGGAAATACTCCCCTAAGGCACTTCAACAGCTACTAAATTCAATCTCGACTTGCATCATAAACGACTAAAAGCATAAAATACAGGAGGGGTCGGTCACATCTCAGTCTGTGTTTGTGAACACCAGTAGAACATATATCAGACTCACAGCTCATACTGATGGAAAATCACAGATTAGACAAGAGCATAATCGTAACTAGGGCGACAAAGATTCAACTACCATTTAGAAAGTGGAGTGCTTCTTTAAAATTGTTTGACTTTGCTTTTTGAATGATTTTGCAAAAAAAAAAAAAACATTTTCTATGTATTCTATGCCTCTCAATGGTCTAGGTTAATTTTAAGCTCCTAAAAACTGCTAAAACACAGTATCTGTCTTTCGACATATATCCAACAGACATGATACACTTGTAAAATTATTGAATACCACAAATACTTACCTTTAACACTAACTGTAATGTAGGGGTCAATGCACTGTCCAGCATCTTTTAGACCAATCTTTTCGATCCGGATAGTAAGTAGCGTCATCCCTGGTTCAGATGGCAATCTTGGTAACAAGGTGCCTGCCAAAAAAGCAGAATAAATACAACTCGTACGGGCACACAGGTCGTTGTAAGTATCTACAACCTTTTCATTTAGTCATAGAAAGAGACATAAAAAAAAATACTTAAGCTGATATAAAAGGTTAATGCCCAAAAACTCAAAACCCTAGAAATGTGTCAGTTATGGTAGTCTACTCAGCTAAGCACCTTTCATGAACTAAGAGATGGCTTAAATGGTATTGATATTATTGATTGCATCATACTGAGTGTAAACTACATTCAACCGAACTACGTACATTACAGTCACTCGCAATAGCCCCATTTTCTTTAGACAAATCTTGGTACACAAGACTCCGGTATTTATATACATCTCCGCTATGTATGTATATTCTACTGGCAGCTTTGTTTTCTGCACAGTGTTGGTACACGTGTCCTCTCCACAAACATCTGACTTCCAATTAAATTACTCACTTCTCACTTTGATGGGTAGTGAAAAGGAAAGATGTCCTAACACTCCTTTCTGACATCTTCTAGGCACCGTGATACAGGGCTTAAACCCGCTTGTTACGCATGTGTCCAGAATGCACATCAGTTCTGCTCAAGCATCTCCATTCACTGACAAGGCCTCCACAGGCAGCCACAGCATTCATGGCCTCAATATGCATTCTCTTCTAACAGGCGAGCTGTGTGTGGTCTCAGTATGAAGTCGTTTGACACATGCCATTTTAATGTTCAGTTTTCACATTTTCCTCCCTGAGAGGTTTGAAGAGCTGCTGGATGATGGTTTAATGAGGAAAACGCATTATAATGCCTTTATGTTCATGCTCTTGTTCCACTATGACAATCTAGACCATATTCATACTGAACTCCGTGCCATCAGTGAAAAGGTCAGTTGTGCTGACATCTGTGATATTACATGTATTAGGCTTAGGGAGGGGACAAGGGGCAAGCAGGGGCTACTGACCTCAAACACGCAGGGTGGGGGTCATATGCCTGTGGTGTCCTGGGGTCCGTCCTACTACGGCTCAGCAAAACTGGGCCAAATACACCCACTTCAGCCTTTGACTCTCAGTGGTAGCAATGGCGAGCAGTCACAGGCTTCTCGGGGAGGTAGTGTGAGGGAGCTGAAGCTCTGAACTCAATAACCCAGCAGCACAATAGCCGAATGTCCAACCCCGGCCTTTACTTTATGAAAGAAAAGTACGTTATTACACACAAAAACTAGATACTACACAAGTAATAGTGAACAGTCACAACTTAGTAAACTGG
Organism: Calotriton arnoldi; assembly: GCA_963921515.1. Taxonomy (NCBI): domain Eukaryota; kingdom Metazoa; phylum Chordata; class Amphibia; order Caudata; family Salamandridae; genus Calotriton; species Calotriton arnoldi. Next base: position 1,366,327 of record CAWUFW010000009.1, read on the forward strand.
GCGCTGGGGATACTGCACCTCAATCTGTATCCACTCCTCTCTCCCAAAGTCCACCCCCCTCCCTTCTCCTCTAACTAGGGTTTTATCCCCTTTGTGGTAAGAATCCCTCTATTCGTAGGAATCATTGTCCAGGTACAGCTTAACCCTCTAATAAGTTCAGTGTGCTCAGTTCTCTTTATCTTTGGTATCTCACCACAATGCAGGTTTATGAAGTGCAGGGCCGAGGTCTGCGGAAACCCAGTGACGGCTGCTTCCCAATTAGACTTGCCTCCTTTGGCTGCAGTGGGGTAGTGTGCAGGAGCAGCAGCACTAGCTGGCATTGGAGGTGCTCCGGTCAGGAATCTAAGGTAACCTGGATGAGTCCAGTAATGGTCGCCTGCTTTCCTGCTTCTGGACGGTGCTTGTGGTAATGCACAAATGGGAAGCCCGAGTCTGGCTTTTGCAAGGCACTCTCAACAGAAACGGTCCTGGCCAAGGTCACTGATGACATCAGATACATCGTGGATGGAAACAGCATGCCTTCCATGATACTACTAGCCTGGTTAGCAACCTTTGATGTCTTCCACTTCAATCTGTTTCATTGGTTAAAGGCTGCCCGGATCTCAAGGACAGGCCTGAATTGGTTCATCTCTTTCTTACATGACCAGACAGTCACATGGCAAGCTGAGATCTTCTCCTAAGCCCATTCTGCTTGCTGTCTCACAGGGCGCGTTGAGCCCTACACTTTTCAATCTATGCATGGCTCCCTTGGCTACTCTCAAGGAGTCCTTTGGAATTTCATTCCATACTTATGCAGATGATACTCGGCTGTCTTTAGACTGGAAGATAATCTTGCAGAAACTGCGTACAAGAGCAGCCTTTGAAAAGTGCTGCATGGATGAACTCTAACTCCTTGGTCTTAAATTGCAATAAAACAAAACAGTGATCTTTGGCACTACAAATAGATGGCCGGCAGATCTTGACACCACCTTCTCCTGTACAGCAAGGACAAAACCTTATGGTGATTAAAGACTCAAAACTAGCTTTCACCGAACACATTAAAAAGTTATGTTTGACAGGTTTCGAACTTTTAAGAATTATTAGGAAAATTGTTCCTTTTATCCTGACTTCAGCAAGAAAAGACCTGAGCCATGCCTTAAACCTGCCAAGAATGGATTACTGCAATTATCACTTGGCGGGATTATCTAAATACCTTCTAAAGAAGGTACAAGTCCTGCAAAATATGGGCCAAAGATTGATCCTAGGAATAAGGAAAACTACCTGAAGGTTCGCTGTTCAAAAAAAGATGTCTGTTCAAGACTCTCTCCATGTCACAAAACCATTTATAAGTATATAAAACATTGATGGATGGAATGCTTGAATTAATCTCAGCCATTGGAAATCACTCAGGCCGCATTCCATTTGATTGATATTTTGCACACCATACCACCTCAGTTTCGACATTTGATGCCCTAAGTGTGCTGGGTGTGCCCAGTCGTGGGTCCCGGGCTCACTGTGTCACTGGAACCAAGCTATACTTGGCTGAAGAGCCCTAAAAAGGGCGAAACCGGTCCTAAATTGCTTGTGTTCTGGAGGACCTGGCCTGGCAGTTCGGGCCGGACTGTTCCCATGAGGAGCAGGTTCACGACTGATCTGCATATGGCTGGGTCCAAACGGAGGTGGCATGGTGGGCAAGAAACAATGGATTGGGATGTGGCTTGAGCCATTGCCAGTGGCGGAGATTAATTTGAGCATCCCTTCCATCACCTTGTTTTTGGCACAAAACCATTTATAACAGGAAGTAAAGCTCATACACTGATTCCCTTTTTTCCTGGTACTGACCCTCGTGACTTATGAGATCACAGATTGCCTGTGGGTTAAGGCTCCCACTTTTAGGAAATTCAGTTGCATCCAAAACTTGGAATGGACTACCAAGGGAACTACATGCAAAGGAAGCCCAAATCCTCTTCAGACGTCAACTAAAAGCTTTTTATTTTTCCTACAACTTGTAGGGCCTGATCTTAGTTTTGGGTGTTTACAAGACATTTCCTCTCTACACTCACTTCTATAGCTCTCACTTTTTTTTTTCTTCAAGCATCTGGACACTTTCATAAGGGTTCCCAAAGATCAGTTTTCCTTTCGTTGTTTTAAAAAAAAATAAACAAAAGTTATTATTAAGCTTCACTTGAAGTATTGGTGCTTCTCTCCCATGACAGGTATTAAACCTGGCACACCTTTGAATGTAACCTTCCCCAAAGGTGTGGGTTATACTGCGTGTATTTTAAGTAAACAATTTGTGACACACGTGGTTTTCTATGTTGTTTCCAGCCCTGAAGAAGTCAAGGGTTTAAGAAACCCACTGACGAAACACGTGTTGGCTGGCCTGTTGAGCAACACCATTAAAGCAAACACCCCTAACAAGGACACCAGTGTCTTCATCTTTGACCAACAGCAATTGTGTTGTACTGTTTTTCACTCACATGCGTGTGCATAGGACCGGTTGCTGTGTATAGCCAGACCTTAGGGTCCCGATTTGAGGGTTTAGGGGTCTTTCCCTCACCTGTGGCACCGCATTGTTACCGTTTTGATTTTGTGTACACTTCACGCTATTTGGTAAGCGCCGCTTAAATACCCTGTGAGAATTAACTCCCCCCCTCCCCCCCTCCTCTCGCTGGCACTTCTTCTGGAAGTAGTTGATAGCGCTCTACAGATTTAGATCAATCAATTAAGCAATCAATCAGTCTCTGGGTAACAAAGTTGCAGCCTCACTTCCCTGGTCACTTTGGCATGAACAGACATGATTACACAGTTCCCAACTGGAACCGCCGCTTGGACAGTCCAATATCCGCCAACAACTAGGCCATGCAGATCGCTGTTCCCCATCCTCTTTCCTCTGGCAGACCCCACCAGCACGAGGTTCTTTCTGTTTTCTGGGCAGTGACACCTCCTACAGGCTTGTCGGGCTCCTTCCCCGCCCTCTCAGCAGGCAAGTTGGCTCCTAGGCACCTCAGAGTAAGATAAACAGCTTCTTCTAGCAAGCCAAGACTTCATGTGATGTCCCCTCAACCCTGGGAAGCTGGCTGGCAGGCACTGTTTAGAGTGGTTCTTCATTGAAGTGTCCTTTCTAGGCTGTCCTCAGACACAGTCTTTGGGTGTAGTGATGCTCCTCACAGCAGGGTAGCCTCCAGACTGGACCACCCACAACCGAGGCACAAAGAGGTATGAGACTTATGCATGTGGCTGTCATCAGCCACAATGAACAGCGATCACGTATAAAACAAAAGGCTGACCTCACCAAATATTCCTCTTTCACCTTGAACAACAGACTGCAGTTCCACCCTTCACCTCAGCCATCTACCAAGTGGCAGTGCTACATAAAGACTAATCAGCAGCCCCTCTCAGCAAAAGACCCAATTGAATTTCTAAAGAGGCTGGCCTCCTCTCTCCTAACTTCAGTGTCTAGGTCTCTTTCCAGCTTTCAGGGATGTCCGCAATACACTTCCACTGTATGTGAAAACCTCACCTTCATCTTGTGCATAACTCCAGGCCATAGGCATCCAAAACAGATCCCATAGGCCTCCATTACTCTGGTTCACATATACAAAATGCATGTACCGTGCAGGCCACAAACACACACAACATAGACATGAGATTAGAGCTAGGAACTGGCTTAGTGCATGGAAGCAAAACTTTACACTGGTGGGCCAGCAGGTCTTCACTCCAGCGACATGGATAAAAAGGTCTGGTCCCAACTATGGATTCACAAAACATGGTAGGCTTCCATCACCACTATGAACAAAACCCAAGACCAGGACAGTAGTCCACTTTCAGTGCAATAAGGGCACACTTGGTGCACTCTTCCAGATCACAGGACAGGTCCAGGACCTCACTCATGTTAAGGGAAGGTCCTAGGCCCCTGCACACATCCTAGATTAAGGTGAGGCAAAGTCAACAGGTTTAGCCTTTGGAAAATACTGACTTTGCCAATGTTTTTTTTTAAATTTTATGAATGAAGTAAAAATAAAAAAATTAAAAAAAGTATTTTTAATAAAAAAAAAAAAAAGTGGGTGGAGGAGAACGGGGGCAAAAGCAATGTAGAGGCTGTTGAGAAGCAACTGGCAAGAAAGTGTTGTGTAGCAAATATTTAGTCTCCATTTTAGCTTTTCATTTTAACAAGGCATCACTTTCTAGTGTTGGTTTACACATATGTTTCCTAATGTGAGATTGTGCCATGCACGCATTTATTTATGATAATCATGGTCGCCCTCTAGTCTGCACATTTAATTGCAGGGTCGCACAACTTCGAAAATTATGCCTTGTTTTATTTTAGTTTTGCTCGTAGGAGACAACTATTTCTGCCTAGACTAATTAAAGACGTTGTTCCGCATCTCTGGCACAGTGTGAAAAGCTTGCCATTTTATTATTTAAACAGCGTCCATGCTGAAGTCGGTGAGAGGTTCACTTCCTGCCGAAGTTATCATGGAAGCTGCTGTGACAGATGCAGTTCTGCTGTCCCCGACCTTCATCCTGTGAAGGAAGATAGCCTGCCCACTCAGATGTAGGTGCATTTATTAATGCACTGAGACTGGCTCCTGACATACAGTACCAAGGTATGGGGTTGGATCATTCCAATATGCTTGGCAGATGGGTACTCCCGACATGCTCTCTTTAGCATAGAGAAATTAATGATGGATAGAAGTAACCTTATGAACAATTAACATGGTTGAATTGTTTTTCACCATTCTAATAATGCTTAACAATGATGTGTCTCATCTTTCCGATAAACGCAGTTTATGATTTATTTACAAAGATTCAAGCTTTTCAAAGATGGTTTGAAAATGCATCACCTTATCTTTTCGACACCTTGGGTATGCTAAAGTGACAAACGAAAGGGTTAGATTTGTTCCCACTAATTCCTTGGAAATCAGAGTGGTCATGTTTGAGGTTACCAATAACATCTATAACTCTGTAATGTTAGGAGTTTAGATGATGTCCTGTGAGGTAGTCAAACAAACCAACATTTACTGATTATATAGAAAAACACAAACGCTACATTATGGACGTTGTGTTGACCTAATACACAGTCCTACTAAATTTATAGGAACTGTATAACAAAAGCATTATGAAGCGGACAGGTGGGGAAGCATATGAATGAGCCGGATAATGGGGTGAGAGTATAGAGGTCGTGGAAGAGTAGCAACAGCCTATGGGAGGATGTGGGTGGGAGAAAGCAACAGACAAGAGAGCAAATTGGAGTGGGCAGGGGAGAAGCACACAAGCTAGAAAGAAATGGCGGGAGGGTACACAAGGGAGAGTGCAACATGGAGGGGTCGGGAGAAACACACTGGTGACAGAGAGCAACATGGAGTGCAGAGGGAGAGAAGTAGGAGGGAGACAGCTGGAAAAAAATATGCACCTTCATAAGAGTACTTAACTGAAAACAAAAAAAGCAGTGCTTGAAGAGCAAGCAAAAGCATAGAAGCCAGCCAATCAAAAGTGATGGTAAAGAGGCAATGCTCTATGGAAGGGACAAAGAGAAGATCGACAAGTTGGGACACAAATAAGAAGCAAGCAAAGGAGAGTGACAGTTAAGACAACCAATGTTAAGCAAAGGACAGTCTCCAAGCCCCTGCATGTTCTTGGTAAGCCCACAATGTGTCTCGCAACAGACTGCGCATGTACGGTCTAGTGGGCGAGACCTAAAAACCAGGATTCCAGATACTCCATGTCTGGCACTCAGGGCAGGAACACGAGGATACACCATTCAAGAGACATTTCCATTGCAAGAGAAACCATTAATGAATGGACATCCAATCAAGCAGTGTACCACATGGCAGTTGAGACTATGTAGCAACCTTCTCTGTTGATTTTGAGGTTCTTGCCAACTAAACGTTTTACAGTGACGTTCAAAGGCTTTTACACTAATAGCGGAATATAATTTTCTTTCCAATCCAACATGAACTAAGGGCTTGTCAGTGAATTTCATGAGTCTGAAATCATTTATCGTCGAACAGAAATTCAATATGCACCTCACAAAGACCAGCATCTCTCTAAATTGTGTCCATCACTCCAAGGCAAACAAGTGTGCTGGTAGCCATGAAGGATGTCTCACAGCTGGATACCTAGGTCACATGCTATGGCCACATAACATGCTGTTCACACTACACACAGTACCCAGTACATACAGGACATTGCCTATAATGAGTTTTCCTTCATTTCACTTTTCTTGTACTAATTCAATAGTGGGACAAAAAAAGAATCTGTATTTTATAAGACAGTAATGTGCTTAATTCAGATCGGGTGGGGGGGCAACTTGCTAATTGCAAGAGAATCAATTTCCAACACTTACAAGAAGGGGGCATATGGCGACAAACAAGCCTTTTCACTGCATGTGGTCAAAACATGAAGATCCTATACCGATAAAATGAATGGATACTCCTGGGTATAAAAGTAAATACCTCAGATTACCACTACCCTTTCCGTGAAGGTCAGTTTACATAGATAAGAATAGGAATGACAAAGTAAGCAATATTTATTCAGGCATTAAAACCTGTATTGAAGAGCAAACTTGACATAAAGGAAGATCTTAAATCTCTCAGTTACAAGCTTGTGATAGAGCCAACCTATACTATTGATATTTTTTAAAATCAGGTCCAAGTTTTCTACTGATTTTAGCACAGGTTTTTACAATAAGGGAACAGTTTTATGGGCAACTTTTCTGATCGGAAGGTAGAAGCAGAGGAAGAATTCAATCACTCAGTGGTGGGAGGAGTTGATTTCATACTGCACTAGTATTCTTATGGCACCTCAGATATTTCTATATTAGAGGTTCATACAATTTTAGTGATGCAACGCACAAGTTACTAACTTGTGTAACGATATATCTGTAAGAGACAGTAGTTAGTGATAGATTCCTTACCTTAGAATATCCCCAGGCGTCAGGCTGGATCCGGAAAGTTTTGCGTAGCAGTACCCTTGCGCGTCGGTAGGCGGCGGCCGTGCGGCTCCGCGTCCGTCGTCGGGCGTCGTGATCGCCGGGATGACGTCGCGGGCAGTACTTAGGCGCCGCCTCTGCGCGCTGACGCCAGTTCTGTACACGACTTTCCGCGCCAGGAACGCAGAGCCATGCAAGAAGCTGACACAGGTGTCTGAAAAATACTAGGGCCCTGAAAGGGATGTCCTTAACCCTAGAAATCAGTTCGCAGAACGGGAGGATGGTGGGCGGTAGGAATCTATCACTAACTACTGTCTCTTACAGATATATCGTTACACAAGTTAGTAACTTGTGCATCTGAAAGAGACACGTTAGTGATAGATTCCTTACCTTAGAATAGATACCCCAGCAATACCAACCCCGGTGGTGGGTCTGCGAACAAAGATCAGACAAGGAAGTCCTGGAGGACAGAACGGCCAAAGAAGCCGTCCCTCCGGACCTGACTGTCAAGGCAGTAATGCTTAGTAAACGTGTGCAGCGAGGCCCACGTAGCTGCCTGACAGATAACCGGCAGCGGAACACCGCGGCCCAAGGCCGTGGTAGCAGCCGTTGCCCTGGTGGAATGGGCACGCAGCCCAACAGGAGGCTCCTTCTTAGCCAAAGAATAGCAGGTCTTGATGCACAAGGTAACCCAGCGGGAGATGGTCCTCTTGTGCACCGCCCGACCTTTTGGCGCCCACGTAGCCAACAAAGAGCTGGTCATCCACCCGGAAGTGTTTCGTGCGGTCGATATAGAAGGAGAGCGCACGCTTTGGGTCCAGACGGTGGAGCCTCTCTTCCTCTCTGGAAGGATGCGGAGGCGGAAAGAAGGTGGGCAAAGTGATGGTCTGCCCAATGTGGAAAGCAGTAACCACCTTTGGCAAGAAGGACGGACGCGTCCGAAGAACAACCTTGTCTGGATGAACAGACAGAAAGGGAGGTTTGCAAGAAAGAGCCTGAGCTCACTCACCCGCCGAGCGGAGGTGATGGCCACCAGAAAGGCTGCCTTTAGAGTCAGAAGACGAAGAGGACAGTTATGCAGAGGCTCAAAGGGAGCGCACATTAAAAGGTAAGAACCAAGTTCAAGTCCCACTGAGGCATTACAAACGGAACAGGAGGGAAGAGGTGAGTAATGCCTTTAAGAACCTGTTAACAACAGGGGACTTGAAAAGGGAGGGCTGATCAGGGAGCCTGAGGAAGGCCGAGATAGCACAAAGATAACCCTTGATGGTACCCAGGGCAGAACCCTGTTGGGCCAGAGAAAGAAGGAACAGAAGGACCTCAGAAAGAGGGGCAGAAAGGGGATTCACAGCCTTTGCTGTGCACCATGCCACAAATTTGTTCCACCTGCAGGCGTATACCACCTTAGTGGAGGGACGCCTGGCTGCCAGAATCACATCACAAACTTCGGGAGGCAAGTCGAAAGGAATCAACTGCCGCCGCTCAATCTCCACGCAAGCAGGTGTAGACTGGACAGGTTCGGTGGAGGACCGTCCCCTGCTGCTGCGACAGAAGATCCTCCCGAAGAGGCAGACGGATCGGGGATCTATGCTCATATTGAGTAGCTCGGGATACCAAACTCTTCGAGCCCAGTCCGGAGCCACAAGAATGACTTGGGCCCGGTCGTGCCGAATCTTCTTCAACACTCTGGGTAGAAGTGGTATAGGCGGAAAGGCGTATAACAGACCGCAACTCCACTCGCGACGAAAAGCGTCGCCGAGCGAGTGCCGCCTTGGAAATTCCAACGCGCAGAACTGATGACATTGCGCGTTCTCTTCGGAGGCGAATAGATCTAACCAAGGCTCTCCCCACTGTAGAAAGAGTCCTTGCGCCACTTCCGAGTGAAGACGCCATTCGTGATCCATCATGCACCTGCGGCTGAGTTCGTCCGCCCTGGCGTTCAGAGAACCTGCCAGGTGTTGAACCATCAGGAACATGCCCTGATGTTCCAGCCATGTCCAGAGGCGCAGAGCCTCCTGGACAAAGGGTCCAAGACCCCACCCCGCCCTGTTTGTTGCAGTACCACATGGCGGTGGTGTTGTCTGTGAACACCTGCACTACCTTCCCTTTGACAGAGGGAAGGAATGCCTTGAGTGCAAGCCGGATCGCCCGGAGCTCCAGAAGGTTGATATGGAGCCGGGACTCCGCCCGGAGACCAGAGGCCTCTGATCTCCGCCTCTCCCATGTGACCGCCCCATCCCAGAAGGGACGCGTCCGTCACAACTGTATGCTCTGGCTGGGGAAGGGAGAGGGATCTGCCCATGACCCATTGCCGGTTCGAGAGCCACCACTGCAACTGTTTTGCAGTCCCCTCCGAGATCTGGACGTGATCGGACAGGTTGCCCTGGTGCTGCGCCCACTGGAACTTCAGGTCCCACTGCAGAGCCCGCATATGCCATCTGGCATGATTGACCAGCAGGATGCAGGAGGCCATGAGGCCCAGCAGCCTCAGGGTCATCCTTACCGAAACCCAGGATAAAGGCCGAAAGATCGGAATCATAGCCTGAATATCCCGGACTCGCCGTTCGGGAGGATAGGCCCGAAACCGCGTCGTGTCCAGAACTGCTCCGATGAAAAGGAGCTGTGGAGAAGGAATCAGATGCGACTTCGGCACATTGATGGAGAACCCCAGCGAGTGCAGGAGTTCGGCCGTAGTCTGGAGGTGGGAGACGACTGCCTGGGACGAGCCCGCCTTCAGCAGCCAGTCGTCGAGGTAGGGGAAGACTGAAACCCCTGCCCGGCGCAGATGAGCTGCGACCACCGCCATCACTTTCGTGAACACCCGAGGGGCACTGGTAAGGCCAAAGGGGAGCACGGTGAACTGAAAATGCTCGGGGCCTACCGTGAACCGAAGGTAACGCCGGTGGGCCGGCAGGACGGGGATGTGGAAATACGCGTCCTGCAAGTCCAACGCTACCAACCAGTCTCCAGGGTCGAGGGCAGTCAAGACCTGAGCTAGGGTGAGCATCTTGAACTTCTCCTTCCGGAGGAAGCGATTGACGTTCCGGAGGTCCAAGATAGGACGCATGTCCTCCTTGTCCTTTTTGGGCACCAGAAAGTAGTGGGAGTAGCAACCACGCCCTACTTCTGGGGTCGGAACATGCTCGATGGCCCTCTTGGTCAAGAGGGCCGTGACTTCCTTCTGTAGAAGCACCAAGTGATCCCCTGACATGCGGTGGAATTGAGGTGGCATGGCTGGGGGTGGTCTCGAAGGGGAGGGAGTAGCCCTTCGGACAATGTCCAAGACCCACCTGTCCGAGGTGATGGTGCGCCAGTGGGGAAGGTGATGGCGGACCCTGCCTCTACTGGCGTGCCGTGCACCTGAAAGGAGGGACTAGGAGGGCTTGGAGGCCGCGGACGGGTTGGAGGTGGTGGCCTGACCCGCACGCTGGTTGCCCGATCCGCCACGGCGGAATCCACGCCCTCGGCCACGCGAAGACGCCTGCTGCGCGGGCCGGTGGCTGGGCTGCTGACGTGAAGGGGCGCCCTACCGTGGCCACGATAGGGGCGAAAAGCAGAAGGTAGCGGAGGGCGTGTAGCAGAAAGGCCCAGGGACTTTGCAGTAGCCCGTGAGTCCTTAAAGCGCTCCAACGCATGGTCTGCTTTGGACCCAAAAAGACCGACTCCATCAAAGGGCATGTCCATGAGAGTATTCTGGACATCCCCTGAAAACCAGTGGTTCTCAGCCAGGCGTGGCGCCGGAGCGCCACCGTCGTTGCAATCGACCTGCCCAGCGAGTCGGCGGTGTCAAGGCCACAACGGATAGTGTATTTGGCCGCATCCCTTCCTTCCGCAATGGCGCGGGAAAGCAGTGCCTGGACCTCCTCAGGGCACTGGGGCAAAACATCCGCCACCGAATCCCACAGAGAGTGGGTATATCGGCCCAAAAGACAAGCGGTGTTAACGGACCGCAAGCCAGCACTGGAGGAAGAAAAACCTTTCTTCCCAAACTGATCCAGGCGTTTGGATTCCCTATCCGGAGGAGCGGTAGGGAAGGCGGTTTGGGAAGCGGAGGCTTGGACAACCAAGCTCTCAGGAGTGGGGTGGACAGAAAGAAACAGGGGTCGCCCGGAGCGGGGCGATGGCGTCGTGACACGTTCCGATCCACAGGAGCCCCTGTGTTGGGCTTGGACCAGGCGCCCAAAAGAACGTCCGTGAGGGCGTCGTTAAACGGCAGCACAGTCTCCGCAGAGGAGGCTGCCGGCTGAAGCACCTCTGTCAAGATGTTAGGCTTGACCGTCAAAGTAGGGAGCTGGAGACGTAAGGCCCCAGCAGCCCTACGCAACACCGTACCAAAATTGGCCCCTCCTCCGTAGCCACGGGAGGAGACAGCATGCCAGTGTCAGGAGAAGTATCCAGACCACTGGCCTCCCTAGACTCTCTGTCCAGTCCTCATCATACTGACAGTTGCGTGTCAGAGGGTCATCAGACCCCTCCCAGTCCTCCTGGTCCTCCTCTGGTTCAAAAATAAGGAGGAGGAGGGACAGTTGGGACCCAAGGTCCCATCGGCGCCGGAGCCGGCGCCGAGCGACGCCGCTCCGGGTCCAAGTCCGGAGCCGGAAGGAACTGGGGACGACGCCGCCCGGAGCCCAGGGCGGCGCCGAGAACGGCACCGGAGACATCGGCGCCGGCGGAGGTGTCGTGAGGTCGACCGGCGTCGATGGGGGTTGTGGAGCCGGGATCGAGGCCGGGGCCGGAGCCGGAGCCGGGATCGAGGCTGGAGGCTCGGGCGACGCCGGGGCCGGAGCCGCCGGCGACGCCGGATCAACCCCACTGTAGCCCGCGGGGCCCGAAGGCGCACCGGAGGGGCCTGAAGGCCCGAAGAGGCGGGCCATGGCCGACAGGAACTCCTGTACCTTGGCCGGATCCGCCCCGAACCCGGAAAGGGCGGGTATGACGGGGGCGACTCCACAGGCAAGTCCGGGGCCGCGGGGCGGGACGGTGCCGGGAGGGGCCTCAGCCGAGTCGCGAGATCGGGCGAGGCGAAGTCCGAGAGCGACGATGCTTCTTGGACTTCTTGTGTCGAGACTTACCGGACGAAGAAGACTTCGACGCCGACGACCGGTGTGCACTCCGCGAGCGACCCCTGGACCTCTCACGCGACCGGGCTTCCGCGGAGCCGAATGCCGGGCCTCGAGGAGCTTTCGAGACCGCTCCGCAAAGCCTTCGGGTTGAGGGCCTGGCATTCGGGACAAGACTCGGTGTCGTGGCCTCGGCCGAGGCAGAAGAGACACTCCCAATGCGGGTCGGTGACGGACATCATCCGCGCACAGGCGCCGCGATCGCTTGAAGCCGGGCATCCCTACGACACCTGAAGGCTGGAAAAAAACAGTGAAAAATCACCAAAAAGTATGGTCAAAAATTGACCAGGGCACTGCTCTTCCCGGATCTGCGCTTACTGGCGCGGAAAAGAAGAACTGACGCCAGCGCGCAGGGGCGGCGCCTAAGTACTGCCCGCGACGTCATCCCGGCGATCACGACGCCGACGACGGACGCGGAGCCGCACGACGCCGCCTACCGACGCGCAAGGGTACTGCTACGCAAAACTTTCCGGATCCAGCCTGACGCCTGGGGATATTCTAAGGTAAGGAATCTATCACTAACGTGTCTCTTTCAGATAACCTTCTTTTCTACTTAACTGCATTTGAGGACTTCTTCCATCCCCATATACCTACGCAATTTACTTTTTCACTTGATTTGAAGAAATGCAAATATCTTAGTTTTGAAAGTTTACTTTTAAATTACATTTAAAATGTGAAAATACACCACCAGGCTTTCAATGCCTTTGTATAAGAATATTTAACATGTTTACACAATTGCTTACTAAAAGAAAACAAATACTACGTGAATATCCATCATATCACTGTCTAGATTAGATTTTGGGAAATAAAAAACACATTTCTTCACAAAAAAACAGAGGCAATATTAATGGCAATACCAACCTCAGTAAATTACACCATTTCCTTTGTGCAGACATTTGTAAACAATTCAAAAGTTCAAAATCCGTTCTCATTTCTTGGCACGGTGTAGAAACATCACTTGGTGTATTAGGATCTTATTAACTCTTTGCCCATAACAGTGCTTTCCTACCCAAGTTCTTTCAGCCTTAATTTCAGGAAGAAAATTATTATAGAGCAAAGCAGGAAATCTAAATAAGTTAGTTTATGGGCATATTAGCAAAAAATGGTACTCTTGTTAACTAGAAAACTTAAAAAGGACTGTGCAGTCTGACATAATGAGGGACTGGAGAAAACTACATTAGTTAGACCCTTGGAATGTTGACATTAAAATACCTGCTGTAAAAGTGAAGAAGCAATGTTTGATGCTTAATGCAGTACTTTTTAACAGATGCACACACACAAAAACACATAACAAGCAAAAAAAGAAACATGAAATTGCTTGCAAGAAATTGATGATACCTTCAATGGCTCCTGGGTTAGGAAAGTGGTGGAGAATGAGATGGTGAAAATATGCATGAGAAAAACAGGACAAAGCAATTAGAAAAGATGTATTGTTATGAGCAATGAGCAACACACAACACAGCGCATCAGTTGTGCAATACAAAAAGCAAGACGCATGAAACATCAAACATTTGTAGCTTAGCTTTTAAAGAACTAACCACAACCTTAGAGAAACCTCTTTCATTGCTCTTTCAATGGTCCTCTGCTTTTCTTAGAGATCAGTGGTCTTGCTTTAGAGTCAACAGAAATGCTAATACCAACCCAAGTAGTGCACACATGAACTCGATAGATAAAAAAGAAAGCAAGATCTTACCTCGTTAAAAGCTATTTTTCTTGGGAAATTGATCATTACTTAATGATAGCGCGCACCATAGAATAATTACAAAGAAATTATAAAGATTATACTATGGCATTACTGCTTTTGGGAAGTTAAATAAAGTTATTACCTTTTCCAGCCTACATACAACCACAATTAAGCTGCTTCATGACTAATCCCTGAAGGGCTCACGTAGTCTCTAAAAGGCAGAGGTATGTGCGCATGCTTACATTAAGGCTGCTCATATTCAATTTTTATAAACTAAACCCAAAATATGGACAAACCAGATTGTTTGCCTGATTAATGTGAAAAGGCTACTCTGCAATACGCAGGCTTGACTCAGGTGCATCGAAAATACTTCTGCACTCAAGATCTCAATACAACAGGTGAGTAAGCCTGGCTTTAACAGTCTTTCTGGAAGACACTCTTACCACACCTGAGCCTTACAAGTATATTTACTGCATCTCTACTCCTCAGTAACATTAGTCACTGGAGTCCTTTAAAAGTAGTGCTATAAAGCCATTTACAGGATAAATGTATGATTATTTCTATATATACTTTGTTTTGAATAAATAAAAAATACATGTGGAAAAGAACTGTTTTGGGGTGAATAAAACAATGGCAAATGCAGATAATGGGCAAAACAAATATGAAAAACATACACAAGAATATATAACAAGCATTGGCATAGCCAATAGGTCTCGCTTTTGGGACCTTATAAGTATTTAGTTATGCAGCACAATATCCATGGTGCAACAACATCAACTGTTGCATGGATAAACACTTATAAGGTCCCAAAGGCGAGACCTATTGGCTATGCCAATGCTTGTTTTCTGGGAGAGGGAGCGTTTCTCCTATGGCGAACAACAAGCAGCAAAGACAGTCACTGCTTTGAATGGGCCGCTTGGAACAGTTTAAATTGGCAGGAAAATTGACAGGGAAGCAAAAGGACAAAAGACATGCTTTTTTTTTAGCATTCCGAGCGAAATTACAAGTTCAAAAATAGAATAGAATTAAAGGACACCAGCGTCTTACAAATTAAAATCCAAGGAAGGAAGCGAGTGACCAGGGAAGGTCGCCCAATAAGCCGTGTTTACCAATCTCTTCTGTTCATGAATTAATTCAAAACAAAAAATGCTTTACCTTAACCATTGCTTTTAAAAGCAGAAGCTCTAGTTGGTCGTGGTATGCAACATGTTCTGTAGTGGCATAAAAGTCTTTAAAATACTAGCATAGATCCCATTTCTGGAATTGTGTAAATGCATTAGGCCAGGCCGCTTCCTTGCTTCCTGCAAAGCATTTGACTAACAAGCTGGATGATGGGGAAGTTAACAGGTCCCACAGTTCTGTTGCATGTTTTGACATTGATCTTGTATTACAATATGAGCTTTTTAGAGTGTAGAGGCGGACATGGGGCTAGGAGTGGGAACGGTTGATTGGGCTCCTGGCTCTTTATAGGAGTTCCGCCATTGGAATTAACTGGTGTGTGACTAGCTGCTAAAACATCACTAGATCGAGAATAGAGGAACAGGAGAACCTACATATTAAACAAGAGAAATGGCTTTTAAGGTGAGGAGGGAAATGGTCAGGGCAGCGCAAAACACGAGCCAGATCACCTGCCTGTAAGATTGTAGAGGTGGAGATCTGCAGATGAGTAGTATAAGTTCATTGTAGAATTGACTTTTCTAGTTACAGCAGTACAAGTGCCTCGCATCTGGTGCAGGCAACCGCAGACATGCTTGCTTTGGGGTGCCGGTGGCGCATCCGCTGTCAGTATCCCCATTAGTTCTAATAAGCGTCTCCGATGAGTTAAGAGATGCCTAGACCGCTAAACCGCAATCGAAATGGCTGCCCAGAATGGGAATCAGGATGTGGGCAGCCTGCAGAGCACTGTCTCCGCATCAAATGGCCATGCCACTGTGAAATGGAGTGCGAAAGTGCTTGTGCAAATGTAAAATCACAACAATGACACCTCAGCAGTAGACTAAAAGCAGTTTAAAAAAAAAAAAGCATTGGCCGCGCGTCCGTAAAAGTAACAGCCGCGCGGCCGTGAAAGCGAAAGTGATCGCGAGCGGGAAGTGATCGCAGGGATGCGCTCGCTCTGTGGTGGGGGAGGGGCAGAGCGAGGCGCTTGGGAGAGCGCTGTGCTTTTATGAGCCATGCCGGCCAGACAGAGGAAAGACAGATGGCGGCTGCGCGCGTGCACGCTCACGTGCACGCAAGCTGGAGGCCAGCAAAAGCCACTGGGTTAGCACTTTCAAAACCCACTTACTAAAAGTCTCGCCAGAGCAGCGCATGCACTGGCTCAGGCGAGACCTAAAAATAGAACCCAGACTACAAGATGTGGCTTTTTTCCACTCTCACAATGAGAACACTGAGAAACTCAAGTTATCAGTTTCTATAGACTAAAGGTGAAAAGCGCAATCTCCTGACCGGATGTATAGCCATTTTGAAATGCAAGTGGAAATTATTCATGCTAGAGCAAAATATAGTTCGGCAATTAAGATTAAGAAACAAAATCTGAGGGAAGAGGCATGGGACAGACTAATGTATACATGCGCTAAGAGAGACTCCAGGGAATTCTGGGAAATAGTAAAGGGAAAAAATTTGATCCTAGATGTCCCTGAGGATATTGGTATGCATATATCTCCTGAGCAGTGGCGGACTCATATTTCTGCAATTTACTCCATAGGCCTGAGCAGACCACTTGAAAGTTAAGTTCCCCCTAGATATCAAGTTTGGGATGGAGGAGGTTTGGGAGGCTATTCAGACTAGCTCATATAGCAAGGTTCCTGGCCCAATGGGGTTCCCACGGACTTATACAAGACAAATATCCCGTTTTGGGCCCCAATAATCACGAACATTCTTAACGCAGCTGATGTAAAGGGTATTCCCACAGAATAGAAAGCTGCCACAATTGTGCCCGTTGTAAAAAAATTAGACCGCCAGGACCATAGCTGTTATAGGCCCATCTCCTTGTTAAATTCTTGATATCCTCAATGTTAATTCAGTTTTTGTCCCATCTCTGCTATATGCAGATGACACAGTTTTGCTATCCCGCACAGCTAACTGTTTTAAGGGTTCGGTGGACTTGTTTGTAAAGTTCATGGATGATACTGATTTAGACATTAATATCTCCAAAACCCATTTAATGGTCTGTGGGAGGTTGTCCTCTAAAACTAAGGCTCTAACGATCAAGGGGAGAGCCATCTCGCGAGTCAGTCCCTTCCTATATATGGGTGTCACTTTTGACCAATATAGAAATTGGACCCCATGTTTGGCTGTTAGACGCCAGCATTTTAGCCAAGCTTGTGGTTCCCTCTTTAAGTTCTCTGCATCTATTGGCAACAAACCTGTAGTTTCCCTGCTTCAAATCTATAGGATGAAATGTTTTACGGTACTAACCTATGGTGCTGCTATTTGGGGATACCAGAACAGTATGAAAGTGAATAGTTTTGTCGAAAGTTGCTTGGGGTTGGTCCTGCTAGCCCAAGCTCTTTTGTCCATGATGAATTGGGTTTGGAGTATGTAGAATATTTTATAAAATTATCCCACTCATTTATGGATTTCCGTCTGGTGTGGGGACCACACTTCTTTCACCAGGGAAGTAATTCAGGATTGCCTAAAATGTGACTTTGGGCATAAAATCCGGTGGCTATCTTATATCAGAAATTTGGCTATTATGTCGGGCCATCCTGAATTGTATTATGCGCCCAGTCCATTGTTAAAGCAGGTGGGAGAAGGATGAAAAAGTTGTTTTATAACCTGCCAGAGAAAACAAGGGATACTAGGGCCTTGGAAAAACTGATCATGAGAGCCTGTAGGATTATTAAATCTACTGCTGATCTTGAGCCCCATTTCACTCTAGTAAAAAAAAAAAAAAAAAAAACATGGGAAAGATCACTGCTTGTCACATTTCAGTTGGGCTCCATACGGCACAGATCATGTCCCCGCCCCCCCAGTTTGATCGCAACTCTAGATTAACCTGTCCCTGAGATGGCACCACACTGCAGACCTTGAACCAACTGGTGCTATCCTGTCCGATGTATAACTTCCCTCGAAGAAGCTATTTGCTCCCCATTTTAAGATCCAGGTTTAAAAAAAAAAAAAAAAATGGAAATCAATTTAGACCTGCTTTTCTCCATCTTCAAATGCTGGCCAACCCAGCTATTACATCTGCCATAGGGTCCTTTTTAAAAAGTGCCCTGTATTTGAATGTTGCTATAAATAAGTAATTATTTTTTATGCACCAATAGGCACGTTGCTCTATATCTTATGTACTGGATTTTATATCTTTTGTTTTTAAGATATTTATTCCCGAGTGTTCAGTTTTTAAGGTCCATGAAACATTGTTTAAGAAATTCAAGTGTTTGTTTTTAATACTAGTGTTTTTACGATCGTGTTTTATTTGTACTTTTATGATCATTAATTAATAATCGAATAAAGATTTCAATCAAGCAAAAAAATAAAAATGCAAATTCTATATGAACCTAAAACTCTCCTGTGTGTATTTTCTGCCCTCCCAACCCCATTTTCGCAGGCCCCCCCCCCCAGGTTTCCTTCTACATAAATCATAAGGAGGGAAACCACCAGAAAGTAATGTGCATACATCTAACTGCACCTGTTACCCCCTGGCAGATCTTTAACCCAAAACCTTCCTTCTCTAGGGGCATCGTCTTAATTCAAGTGGTAAAAACTTCAGCACCACCTTTAATGCTCTGCAAGAAACTGTATTATTTGAGTTGTAAAGATTGTTTTTCCAGAGTGAATTCAGTTGTGGTTCATGTATTAACAGGAATTGGTCAAGAAACTGTACAGAAACTGCTTGCATGCATTTGAGAACAGTGCTCACATTACGTTTAGTTAATAAAATGTACTGACTCTAAACTTACACAAATACCCTGAACCTCACACTCTACAAGAGCCTACCCCTCACTCCGCCAGGTCGGAAGAGTGACTTGGTTCACCTCTGAGTAACCAACCACTGTGTAGGTAGTGTAGTATCCCCAGTCCTGATGAATTGCCACGTGATTTCCTACACTTCAGGCGAGAAACATGTTGACCATTCACACTTAGCCACCTCTGACCATTACATCAACTGTGACACTTACGATGTTTTTAATTGAGACCAGTGGGCTTGGAGAATAAATTGGTTTTGGAGCACAACTGTACCTCATTTTAGCAGTCCACACACCACCTCACTATGCACTTTTCCCACACCTACACCACGAGGCCCCACACCCGCACTTCCCCTAACGGCATGGGAAAAAGATCTCCGCCAAAGAGCCCCTCATAGGGTGCCAGTCAGGCATTGCAAGGCCGGCCTGACGAGGAGCAAGCCCTATGATGAAGCATGACACCCAACCGGGTGTGTGAGGGCCCCACTTCCCAATTTGGGAGACACCCAGTCTCCATCTTAGGGTAGGGGTGTTGACCAACCCAACCTCCTCCTTACCCCACAGGAACTGCATACCCCTTTCACATATACGTATTCTTTGGGATCGTATGCTGGACCTTTAAGCGCCCCTGATCTCCCCTTTGTTAAGATTACTTTGATACTATGCCTATACATACACACACATCCTAATTATGGTGGTTAAGAGGACACTGCACATATTTGCTACTCTACATGCACAAACTACCTAAGGATAACAGCTTTTAACAGTGCATCAATTACACTCAAGTCACCAGAACCATGGAGTACAATTTATTACAATGTCCTTGAATATTTGTCAAATTAACGCTATATAACAATACATCTACAACTTACAAAACAAATATCCAGATTCTGGCATGAAATCCATACTCCTTAAATCTATGCGTATGCTACCCATTCCAATATGATTTTTTGGTACACCTCTAAATGTCAAGAGACTTGTAAGTTTGAGCCCTCCAATGAATGAACTTTATTTTGCTATTCTACTTTCTTTCAGCAGTTCAAGCAAACAGCATTGTGAAGGGGTATTGCGAAGAGGCATCAAATAAAGCAGCTCTCTGAAAAAGTCTGAAGGGGCATGAGTCTGAGTTGAAGCATGACAACTGAGATTCAAACGGTAAGATGGTCAATTATAGTTGGGCCTAACTTTAGGTGTCAATCCAAAGACATTAGCAAGCACTGGTAAAGCCAATAGGTCTCACTTGCATTTTGAGTTCGGAACAAGAAGCCTGCTGCAGTTATATAAAAATAAAAGATAACTTTTTCACATACACTGCATATACGAGATAAAGCATTTGTGATGATTCAGAGTACTGAAATGTAAAATAATCCCTCATTTATTACAATACAAGTACTTACCATGATATAGAATTATACACCAATAGCATGAGGTGAGAGAGAAATACCTCTCTAGGCACAGTCAAAGTCCACTCTATGTTTATTTTGAAGAAATGGTAAAAGAGTTCTTTCAGACAGCTGCACTGTCAAACCAGATCTAAAAACACCCTCTATTGGATGAACGTATCTTGTCTGAAGATACAGCAGTGGACAAAATACTGTTGAAGCTGAACAGTCAGTGGATCCTTCAGATATTCACATACTGGTCTTTAAAGGGCAAAGTGTACACAGGAGACCTTATCTCAAGAGGTTTGTAGAGATGCTGGAATGATTTAAACTGTCTGAATTCAAGTGGGAAATGATTTTAAAACATGATCAATGGTTTTACTATAAACATACTGGACAGAAAGTTAATGGATCATGGGACACTATTATCCAAAATCCATTTACTGACCTATATTCTGTATTGGCCAAGATCAGTATAGGATAGTGAAAAGCCTCAATTCAGACCAGATAATCTGCTTAAGGGAACCAAACATATATTGACAAACATGCATATTAAGTTTACTTTAGAACAGTGCGTGAACGCAATCTAATCTAGGTTTCCCCATGGAGAATCATTGTTTTGGAATCCTTTTAAACTTCAAAACTGTTGTGAAGGTTTTAGAAAAGGTGTCCATAATGTATAATAAATCAGGTGGTAAATATTCAAGCCCCATCTTATTTTGTGGATTAATCCATGCTTGGCAGTTATCTAGTGAACCAGACAGCTGTTTGTTTTTACTTTATGCCTACGTTATCCTAGGCTAAAGTCTCAAGGACGTAGGCAAAACAAACCAGCAAAAGCTCCAAATAGGGGAAGACCTGGTGGTGAAACCTCTCCCTACTTTTTGTAAAGTCCGAAAGTGAATGCAATGACCTGTTACTGGCCTGTGCATTCCAAATACTAAGATGGACGGTAAGACGAATTTGGCAATTAACATTCCTGCTGTTAATTTTGCTGAAATGCAAAAGCCTGCCATGCAACATTGAAGCAAATAAAATGAAAACAGCATTTGCCCATGGAATCAACCTTAACCAAAGAGGAGTCACGGCTCATCTGTAAAGCACATATCTATCCATATTTATATGTAGGCTGCATGTATAATAAAGAGTTATCACCTGGCACTCGTGCTGGGAAAGAGTCTGGAGGTCCTGCTCCAACTGCCCCATCTTCTTCCTCCTCTTCAAACTCCAAATTCTCCTCCTCACCAGGTGCTAAAATTTTCCTAGCGTAACAAAAAAGTCACTTTTGAAGTTCCAAACTGTATCCGTAACTATCAGCAAACAACTAATCTAGATTATTTTATTTACCTGAGAGGAACAGGTTGAACGTCAAAAGGGAATTCTTTGTTATAGGTAAGGATATTCTTTATTACTGGAAAAAGAGCAAGACAAAACCATGTCAAAACCACGTTTCACACCAAAACATCAGTTATTCAAACTTTTTGTTTTGTAGGTTGTCAAAGAGGTAAGAGATGCAAAGATTACACAAGTAAAAAAAACTACAACTTCAATTCAGGATCCTAAACACTATAATCTAGATTTCTGATGTTTTTTAATGATGCAACATTTCACATAATTGCATGAAATAATCAGATGTCACAAGTTTCCAGGGTTAGTGTACAACACTGAGGTTAAAATGCCTACAGTAGTTACCCTTATACGTTTATCTGGGGTACATTACGTAATGGTACTTACTTGTGACTCGAGAGTAGGCCTATTTTCAAGAATCTCAAACTTTAAGAGAAAGAATAAAACTTCTCCACTTTCTGTCTTTATGTTTTGGAAGTTCTCAAGATAGGTCAATGGGACTTTGTTGGAAAGTGGATTATTAGTAGGGGCAAATGTATATCTGCCGCTAGCAATAAGGCCACTAACAGTATAGGGCTCAGAATAGGTCTTAGAAAATTATTCCCATGCTCAACCCTTGGTAGCTTGGCTGCGAGCAGGGAGGTTAACTTCAAAGACCGGTATGTAAAGCATTTAAAAACATCAATTCAGTAAATAATTGAGAGAATGAACAATAAAAATCAGATACCAATTTATAAAAATAGGAAATATTTTTATCTTTAAAATGACACCAAAACGTCAAAAATCCAATGTAGGGAACCGGAGATATGAATTTTCAAAGATTTAGCATTATCTAGCACATAGAAACCTATAGCGCCTTATCTGGACATCTGGTCGTGATAGACCGGGTCAAAGTCAAAGTTTCAGGCCGACCGCGATGGAGCCCTGCGCGGCCAACCATCATGGTAGGTCTCGGTCAAAGTTTTTACCTTCGGACTTAGAAACTTTTCTGGAGCTTTTCTTCCCAGGGTCTCTCGAAGCTCTCAGCCAGTCTGGATTCAGTGAGGGTTCGCCGGATTGCCTTGCGACGAGCTCCCGGTCAAACTTATGGAAGTCCGACCTCTGGAGCGTTCCAGCGGGACGAACCAAGGATCCAGGCAGACTCGCGGTTGAAGGCAGGCGGCTTGCTCTCGCGGTTGCTCCCGGTCACCTTTTCTTCGTTCGGACTTAGAAACTTTTACGGAGCTTTTTCTTGCGGGGTCCCTCGATGGTCTTCACCAGGCCGGACTCGGTGAGGGTTCGCCGGCCTCTGATTTCGCCTACTCCCAGTCAAACTCTGGAAGTCGGACCTACAGAGCTTTTCAGCGGGACGAACCTGGCCTGCAGGCCGGCTCGCGGTTGAAGGCAGGCGGCTGGCTGGCCAGGTTGAGTCGGTCCACTTATGGAGCTTTTTCCCCAAAGTTGCTCCAAACTTCTCCAAACGTCTGGAACTTCTACAAGTTCCCCAAAAGGTCCCAAAGTGTCTCAAACTCACTCCAAGAGTCTGGAAGCTCCAAGATGGTCCTTGAAAGTTGAGGACTTCAGTTCCCACAATCCCCTTGGACAAAACCCTTACAAATCCACTGGTAGTGCTCAAGGTTGAGGATTCTTGGTGGTGATGTTCCAGGTGAGCTCTGTTAACCTGTAGCTTGCAGGGAGTCCACTCTTTAGTACTTTTACAGCAAGGTAGTCCACAGGGCTGTAGTTCTAGATGGTGCAGGAGGCGCAATTTTCAGAGTGCAGGCCTTAGGGATTGCACAAACTTCTCAGCATGGCCCTTCTTGCTCTCTTAGGTTTCAAGCAGCAGATCTGAGAGGCTCTGCCCCTTTCAGATACCTATTCAAGCAGGAGGTCACTCCTGTCCAATGGGGGGCAGGGTACCACCCAAAGGTATGACCACATCCTGCAAAGTGTGGCACTATTTTGTCCCAGAGTGCACCAATTCTTCCAAATTCATCATGGCTGATTTTCCAGCAGGGAGCGAAGAGCTGGCTAAACACACCCCTAGGATGGCTCATCTCCATGGTCTCTTCCACTTGCATTAGCTCATTCCTTCCTTAAGCCTAGCATCTGGCTGCGTTCAAAGGAGTAGAGTTGTAAATGACACTGGTGTCTTTCCCTTCCCTTGAAGTCCATTGTTTACGACTCCTCCCCCTGCACTGGCATTCCTGTGTAACAGAACACTGCCCTACCAGCAGAGCTGGTTGACCCCAGGGGCTCTTTATCACCTCTTCAAAGGAGCCTGGCTAATCCAATTAACTCTGACTGATCAGGACAGTCCACTGGAAGGCTGAATCTGGGCTTACAAACAAGAAAGTCTTATAACTTCTGGTCTGTACATTTTAGGAGAAATTCAACAATATATTGTTGGATTTATTAACCCCTTTCCTGCGCCACGAATTCGGCCACGGCGCGGGCGGGGCTAGGGGGTGGGCGTGGCGCTTCAACGCTCATGACGGCTCCACGCCGTCATGAGCCACGGTAGGCGTAGTGCTCATGACGGCGTGGAGCCGCCATACCCCCGCCCGCCATCACATTCTCCCGCACAGGCGGGGAATTAGTGCCGCGTGGGCGGAGCGGCAGGGAGCGGGCGTGGCTATGACGGCTCCACGCCGTCATGAGCACACTGCTACCGTGGTTCATGACGGCGTGGAGCCGTCATGAGTGTCGAAGCGGTTAATAGCACTCTGGGAAGGAAGTCTTTGAATGCTATTTTTATCATTCTCCTATCAGGATTTATTAGTTACTAACTTCTTCCCATGTTAACCTATGTGGCAGGGGATTTGCAATGGGAAAAATGACTTGGGCCATTTTCCCAGCACCAGGGCTTATAAAAACATATTTTATTAGTACTCTGCCTATATCTACAGGACCCCCACCCCTGGAACACCTAGGGGAGACTTTAGGGGTTCTGAATATGTAAACATATTGCAGATCCTCCCTTCACAGTGCTCCTAGCCCCAAAGTCGATTTTGGGCAGCACTTTATCAGAATGTGGGGAGTGAAATGTGCAATTTCACTTAACTCAGGACATATAAAGCTCATTTTATAAGGGTCCTCCTTATAAATAACTGCCCCCCCCCCCGGGACACCTAGGGGAGACCCTGGGGGTACCTAATATGCCAAAACATTGTAGGTTATCCATTTTTAAAGTACCCCAAACACCAAAGCCGAGTTTGGGCACAATTTACTTTTTAAAAGCAGTCCTGCAACACAGAGCTACTTTTAAACTGACCTCAGGCTTCAGCAGTGCACACATGCAAGTGCAGAAAGGGCTGCTGGCCTCTAAACTGCCATGCCCTATTATATACTAGGGGCTGAGAGGTAGTTTCAATACCCCTGCCCTATTATGTACTAGGGCCCTATAGGGTAGGTCATGCCGATCACAGGGGTACCCCAACCCATAGTGTACCATAGTGTATGTAGGTGTTTTTACTGTATTCTAAGTGTCTCATTCAGCATAGCACTGGCCCTGGTTAGGCAGAGCCCAGGGTCAGTCAGAGTCAGTTACCATCAGTACCAGTCAGCAAAAAGTTGGGGGGTACCCAGGGCACAGGATGACTTTCCAACAGACTTCCATCAAAAGCACACCAAGCCTTTCATTAGGAAAATAATCCACAATCACTTAAATCTAGGAAAAACATCCAAACTTGAGAAATGATGTTCTAGGGAAGCAACACTTCTTGCTTCCAGTGTGTGGTGTTTCCAGATGTATATATTTGTTAAGAGAAGGAAGTCCCAAATAAGCAAAGAAGTCTGCACAGATGACATGCCCTAGAAAAAGGGGTTTCTCAAGGAGAGGGAAACACTTGCCACCACAGATTTGATGACACAAAGTCCTGTAAATAAAAAGTGTTGTTATTTCTTCCTTAAAGAGCATCTACTCTATTAACCTTAAAAAGTGTAAAAGGCTGTGATTCTAAACATTGACATGCACATCATACACAGACATAGGTCAGCTGTAAGAGCTTACCTCACTGTGCTATCTTAGAGACCATCAAGTACTATAATTGATTTACTATTCCTTGAAGTTTACCCATTTATAGCAAGCAGATATGAAATGGAAGCCGAAGTGCAGCAACATTTATCCCAAAAAAAGACATGGGCTCAGATCACCAAACTATGGACATGTGCAAGTATGACTTGCAAGTGTGAATTCATAAAATATGCATCCTAAGCACTGCTAGGGAACATCAAGATCTCCAATATGAAAATAATAAAGTTACTATATACCTGGACTATACTAGCCAGGTGCAGGAGCTCCGGAAATCCTACTTCGGGGTCAAGCGAAAGCTACGTGAACTACAGCTACAATACATGCTCCTAAACCCAGCCAAGTTGAAAGTCTTATCACAGAGCAAGGCACACTTCTTTGAATCCTCGGAGGAAGTCAGGGAGTGGCTTGAAATCCGAGGAGACGAACTCCCTCAGCGGGAGCCATGGGGACAGAAGCAGGGACCCTCGACAGCGATCTGGCCGGAAGGAGACACAGGACCCGGCCACCCAAACGGAGCACAGGATCACAGTGGGAGAAGATGGTTCGCTGCAGCTGGATGCTACTACAGTCACTGGAACCCCAGATCCTCTGCCCGTGGTCACCCCCACTGTACAGGAGCTGGAGGCTCAGGCTTTGGGCCCAACTGCAGATACGGTGCCTGAGACGCTGATGGATGAGGCTCCTAAACTGGGGGAGAATGAATGAAGCAAGCAATGACCGAACTGAGAAGAGGGTCTTGTTAGTTGAAGCGGAAATGCTTTATTGGAAGAGTGTGAATGCGTGGGAAAGGACCCGTCCCCATGCGTGCTTGGATCTGTGCAGGAGTACGGGTGCAAGCAGCAGGTGTCTGAGTGGGGTGCACGCGGTCGCACGGTGTGACAAGACCACTCATCCTAACACACGGCACCCCAGAATTGAAGTGCAACTGCTGGTCTGTATTGGGGTGGGCAGATGGGGGACACAACGTTAAAGATTTGCTCCTGTTGGGCTAATTGGGATGCTGTGTATGTCCTGGCACGAACATGAGGTTGGCAATATCGACTGATGTTGTGCGTGTATTGTCCGTGGGTGGGGGGGTGGAGAGTTTCGGTTATTTGTTTATGGATTGTTACAAGTTGTGTGGACGTGCGGTGGGTGGGACTGTTAGGCAGCACTTGCTGCGGCACAAGCAGGGCGAGAAAGGAGTGGGTGACACCATGGCACAGTAAGTTAAGTTTCTTAGCAGGAATGTCAGGGGGCTAGCCACCTGTACTAAACGTCATAGGGTCCTCTCCATCCTAAAAAGGACACAATATAACATTCGCATGTTTACAGGAAACACACTTTGATGACATAGGGGCTGCAAAGGTGGCGAAAAAGTGGGGAGGCCAGGTATTCCATTCTTTCTATTCGACTTACGCTACGGGCGCGCTGATCTGGGTGGTCCCGGGTACTCTGTTCACACTCCAGTACATGGAAGCGCATGTGGGGACGCTATGTGCTCCTACGAGGTCAATTGGATGGCAGAGACATTGCTATCCTAAACACTTATGCCCCAAACGCAGACGAGCTGGCCTTTTACCTAGCGATGCAGGATCTTATAGCGGCAGGTCTGGATGTACCGCTCATATGGTTGGGGGATTTTAATTGTATTATTGAACCCACCCTGGACCGACACCCACCCAGAGCTTGCACTAAACCATGCATGACAAAACAATTGCAGATTATGATGAGGGAACTGGGGCAACAGGGCGTCTGGCCTGTGCGACACAGATGCTCTACACATTTTATTCACCCACACACAACACGCATAGAGGGTTAGACAGGATCTTAGTGGCCGAGATGCCCGCCCTTCTGGCTGCTGAGATAACCCACCTGGCTAGATTCTTGTCGGACCATGCCCCAGTGTGCTGCGTAGTTCAGTGGAATACTAAAGAGCAGAGGCCCTGTTGTTGGCAAATGACCCCTGAGCTCCTAGAAGATCAGGAGGGCAGGGCGTCGCTTTCTCGGTCACTTTCACATTACATGACTGTCAACTGGAAAACTAGGGACAGCAGAGGGACAGAATGGGAAGCTATGAAGGCGGTAGTACGCGTGAATGGGACTAACCAGGGGAGGCTCCTCCACTAGGGCAGAGGAGCGTCGCCCCACTGCTTTCTCGCAGTGCGAGAAGCAGAAACATAAAATGGTTACCATTTTATATTTGGTTGCAGGCGGGGCTGCTCTGGGAGCAGGCAGGGGAGGAGTGGTGTGCCTGCCCACTTCTGAGTGCGAAAAGACTGTCAAAGACAGTTATGCGCACTCTGCACTTCTCGCTAGATGCATCACTTTCTCCACCCAAGAGCCTACCACAGTAGAGAGCAACCAATAGTCCAACCTGGACCAAGAGTTATGCACAGCCGATATGTAGGTACCCTCTTTCGTGCCTGGATTTCTCACTCTCCATGCATCCATTAATCCTTCCGCATTCATGATCTCCCTGACAGTGTTTGCAGCTTGTTTACCATGCCAATCTGTAGCGGCAGATCTATCCATCCCCGGATCAAGATATATAATCAAATCCCCTCCCCAAATTATTTGGGATGGACTAAGTATCCTCAAACGCCTTCACACATCACTATAGTAAGCAGGATCATCCACATTTGGCACATAACTGTTCACCAAAACAACCATTGATCCTCCTAAGGAACCTTGTACTAATACAAGCCTGCCCTGATTGTCGATTTCAGTGTGTATAGCCTTGAAAGGGGTACCTTTTTTAGGTCTCGCGCCTAGCGTTGCAGTGCACAGCCCTGCTCACGCAGCACGAGACCTTTAGAAAGGGCTTCTGAAAGCTACCCACACGCTTGTGCGTGTGGTTTTGCTTTCGGGAGCCCACATTGGCTGGAGCGTGCGTTTTTTTTACGGAGACGGCACGCGATTGGTCAAAGTCGGGCGCATGTCCCGCCTTTGCCGCGCCCATTCCTGACGGTGGCCAGAACGCGCAGCAGCGCGCGTTCGTCTCGCTGCCGCGCTCCCTCCCCCCCGCTCCTCTGTGGTGCGCGCGCACCACTGTTTATTCTTTTTTTTTTTTTTTTTACTGCGCGGCCGCCCTTTCAGGGTCTGTTTCTCCGCTCGTTTTTCTTGTGTACTTAATACACACACCTGTACTTTTACTCATTGCGTATGAGAGTGACAAGCTAGAGCACAGCCTTACCCTCAGGCCTGGATCAATGAGGCACAACAAGTTTAATCGAGCAACACACCGTGGAAATTGTTTTCTTAACTTACGTTAACTTTGGTCTAAATCCACCTGCTTACCTACTCTGAGATCTTGGAGTCTCTCTAATACACATGCTTTGAGGGAAACGTTTTTGGCAGTACAGTTGCTTTAACAGCAAGCCGGCAAAGAACTGTGCCTTTAAAACACAGCGGCTGCCTCTACTGGGAACAGCTGTGTCTGCATGAGCGCTCATTCTGCTGCGCTGAAAACCCAGGGAAGGTCCTTTGCTTTCGAGGCCAGCAACAAGCTATTTCTCAACATGGTAAGAGTTCAAGGGGAAGTTTGTTGGGTAAATTCCGGCTGGGTGATTAGAATTCTATTGAAGGAGTAAATACGTTATGTCCGTGCGCTCTGTGCCAATTGGTCGCAATTTTATGCTAAAATTACCTTATTTTCTCAATTTTCAGCGATCTGTGTTGCCTAGGTGCTGACCAGATTCGTCTTTCGGGGTCCTTTGGGCGTTGGACCCACTTTAGAGGGTGGGACGTCGGGGGTCTTATCAACGCTATGTAGGGTGGGGGGTGCGGGACAAATTTAAGGTCAAACGTGCTTCTGTTGCGTTTACAAAAAATAACATATCTATATATACTTTTATAACGGCTTAAAATGTCATTGAACTACACGAGGTGAGAAGCTTTCAATTGACATTTCGACAGTTAAAAGTGGGAATTTTGGGGTGAATAGAGATCTTGCATTGCTTTTTGGGGGACATGGTGAGCCCCGGACGTGGATGTTGATTGATTGAGGACAGGTCTGACTGTGATGCTACTGAACTGCTGCGCGCGAGACTGCAAAATTACTGGTCCGGCTCGAAAACCAGACCGGTAGCCGCTTCTCTCAATGAAATTAATAATTAATCTTTTCACTCGTAAAACGCGCCTCTTCGTCTCCCTGTCGGCGTTTTCCTCTATTTTAAATTCACTTAAATCTGATCTCCACATTCTATTTTAGCAGGTAAACGCATTAAGAGGCGCCGACTTTTTGGGTGGGAGGGTGCTATTGAGGGGCAGATTCTGTCGATTGTTTGAGGCCTCCTCACAGGTGTCTGGGTGTTGGTACAACTGTTTGAGGCTTGCCAGGCCCCTAGTGTGTTGTAGAAACCCTACACCCCGGGAATTTGAACTATCTTAATATCTGGCACCGGGGTTAGGGAGGCAACTCGTGTCGGCTTAGACGAGCGAATTCACTAGTACTTGGCCAACGTCTGGTTTTTGTCCCTCAAGTTTCCCCGTCTCTATTTCGTTGCCTTTTAATTTAAACCCTCTGCCTTACTTACGTGGGCGAAAGGTCGTTTTGTGCCTCACCGTCTTATGTAATTTTTCTTACAGGAAATGGCATTATTTTTTCTGTTCTCCTTTAAAAAAAAAAATCTGATCCGTGCTTTTTAGAGGGGAGCATGAAATTGCTCTCCCCTCTCCCATGCAGACCTCATGTTTCCCATGTTTGAGTAGTTTAGCTAATCCAGTGTTTAACTTTGCATTCTGGGACTTGTACTGCTTGTCATATTTCTATAGGCTTACTACCCCCTGAAGGAGGTATTGAAGCGCTTTATGACAACTAACACGCTACTCGGAACCCAAGGTTAGTGATTAATCCAGTGGTTATTGTTGGCTATTAAGATGAATCTTGTGCTCCAAAGGAATTCATTCAATGCCTCGCCTCCCGTTTATTTGTGTAACAATTAGTAGGGGCTATGTGAGGTCGCGCAAAAGGTGGGTGAGAGGAGCTTGGGTATTAGATCGGTTATGGTTTTAAAGCAGGGGTGGTTGTGATCTGAGATGTGGTCAGGCAATTTGCAGAAGTAGAATAAAGACAAAACCATGCGGCTCACTTTAGGCTACGCTTGTTTAAAATGTAGCGACAGCTGAACAGCCAATAAAAAGCTCATGCTCTTAAGTGAAATGCTCAGCTATTTTCACCTAGTTTTCCCTTGGGCATTGACAGTTCACATTTTGCACTGCAGCGTCATGTGCCAAGAGTAAAAACGTAAGTTCGAAAACTTACAGATTTGATCCCAAATATGTGTTTTCTTCATAGAATATAAAGATCATTGCAGACCTGTACTGTAATGTAATGCTATAATTCACTTAATCGGTTTTATCAATTGCCTTTGGATTTTGGCTTTAGTGTTCACAGCCCTACAGTGAAATATACCTTTTAAAACATGGCAAGCCTTTCAGCAGCTTCTGCGTTATACTGTGCGCAGAGAAGGTACGGGAGTCTCCTAGCTTTGGAGTGATTGAAGCTGTGCCCTGGACCGACCTCTTTCTTCAAACCAAATGCCAAGATATGTACAGGATGTTGCATTATCTATTTTTACCTTATCCATAAACCAGTTTTCAATTATATTTAATTTGCGACCAAATATTAAGATCTTATAATTAGGGATGTTTATTTTGCTGTTGTTTAAGTCACAATGTGCAATAAGGTGTCCAAGGATCTTTGAAGTCCGATTGTGGTCTGATCCAATAAGATAGTATCATCTACTTATGGTAATGCTCTGATCTTTGTTCTAGTGATGCTCATGGAAAGGACCTTACTGAGCGGATTGCGGGAATCATGTCTGCCAAATAGAGATTAAAGAGTAAAGTAGCTAGTATACAGCTTTGCTTTAGGCCTTTGTCAGTATTGATGCGTGGATAAGCTGATAATGCCCTTCATAAGAATGGATGGGATGCCCCATTTGGTAAGTTGTGACCACAATTTAGTTCCATCTACATTGTCGGATGGTTTGGCAAAGCCTATAAAGGCCGCATAAAGAGGGTGCTCCCTTTCCTGCATTGCTTGTTCAACCGGATGGCTAAGCCGAGCAGGTTGTCCTCTATACTACAATCCTTCTGGAATCCTGTTTCATGTATTGGGATCAGTTGCTTCTTTCTTGCGCACAGTTCTAACTCATTATTTGAGATCTTAGTGAAGCATTTCCCCTCTTTATCAAGAAGGGTGATAATGTGAAAGTGCTCTGGTGCATTAAAAGATCCATTTTATGCATTCACACCAGAATCAACCTCTCCAATTATCCCAGATGGTATTGGAAACCCACAAGACCTGAATTGTGGAAAGAGGATTGCAGCCCATTGTGACTGAGCAATCTTAAAAATGGCTCCTAAAATACCATTTGTCCTGGAAGTCCCATTGCTACAAATTCTTTAATGGTATCCTCTACCTTATCTTGTGTTTGGGTAGGGCATCATTACTTGGTAGTGCGGTCTTTAATTGTATTCCAAATGTGTCCAGTTCATATTCCAGTTTATTGTCTCCAGCCTATAGCTTTCCAGTGTAACTTGCCCAGGTCGCATTTGATATATTTCAGCTGATCAGTTGGGTTTTCTGTGATGATATTTGGTTAACAAAGTTCTAAAAATTCCTGGAATTCTTTGCTTTTGTGTCTTCAAACAATTTGATCCATTGTTACTTTTAGTTTTTCTACCTCAATTTCTTTTTATAGCTCGCTCTGAAATCTTTTACTTGTTATTTTATTCCACTATTTCCTTTGACAAATTTCTGGTGTCCTATGGTACTATTTAGTTGATTTTTTAGAACACTGCTGACTGGTCCTTAATATCGTTGGGGGTGCTACCCTGGACTGACAGGGCTTTTATGTCGATTATTAAAGTCTCTAATAAAGAGGCTAATAAACAAACTCATTCATGGGGACTATACAACTCCTGATCATAGGTGCCAAGTTTTCATTGTGCTTATGTGTGACATTTCCAGGTTTACAGTCTGATTTGTGTGACATGTCAAATCATTACTTGTGACACAACACTGTTGTGAGTGGAGCAAAGACGTCATGTCCCTGCAAATAGATACATTTAAAAACAAGGATTTGCAAGCAATGGGTCCTGCATTACTGAAAGTTTAAGCTATTGGTGTTGCAAATAATAATGCAAAGTCAAAAGCTCAAACTTTCAGTAATGCGAGACCTATTGCATTGCAAATGCTTGTTTACTAATATCATAACTCCCCTGGAGTATGCAGAATATGACTGGGCCACTACAACATCTGCCCATTTTGTCCCCATGTTTTGCTCTGTGTGTTTGCTCGAATGGGTCTCCTGTAACAGAGCAATTTTAACATCATGCCTATCTAAATATGCAAATACGGGGGCGTGGCTAGCCATCATGGCCGATCGGACGTGACTCCGATCGGCTCCGTCCCAAGCCCCGTGAAATATATGGCCGGAGGCGTTTTTGCAGCCCACTCCGACAGCCCCATGAAGTATCCAGGAGTGGGGGACCCGTAGCGCATTGGTTTCGCGCCAGAGGGAGCCGGGGGGGGGTCGGTCAGAGGCGGCCCGACAACGGACCGAGGAAGCCCCGGCGCGACCCTCACAAAATGGCGACCCTTCCCGTCGGAAGAGCGGATACGCCGCGCAGCTGAGCCCCGGAGGTTCAAGGGAGGTGCCTGGAAGGCCGAATGCGCCGTTGGTGTCCCCCTGCATGCTCCCGTTTGACACAGACGGAGGGAGGAACAGTGGACGGCTGCGGGAAGTCGCCGCAATCCCTCCGGACTCAGCACGACCGAGAGGGGGGCCTCGCGGCGTTAAGGTGAGGAAGCGCAGAGCTGCAGCTGCCAGATTCCGGGCCGCCGCCGACTGTGGGGCCTACCCTGGCGGGCCGCGGAGGTACTGAAGGCGGCACCCCCCACCCCCCCCCCCCCCCAAGACCGCCGATCGAGCTAAGCAGACGGAGACCCGTCGGCAGACTGGGAGTTTGAAGCGGGAGAATAGAGGCTGCAGCGGGACCACTGAAAGAAACCGGGGGCGGGTAGGAGCCCCCGGGACGTTACCCGCCTTCCTCTTCCTCCCGTGGGGGCTCATATTGGCAGGGGGGCCTCTTGGATGACTCGCAATTGCCTCTGAGAAGGGGGCCATAGAGAGAATCAACAGGGCCCATTTGACACCCTAGACCATGAGGCGCCTGGAGCTAAAATGGCCACCGTGAGCACAATTTGAGCCCTGCAGCGACGCGGAGAAGAGGAGCAACGGGGACTGGCTCATCCTCCCAGGAGCTACACTGTGAGAACCTGACATAAGTGGCATGCATCAATGAGGCCCGGTGTCTAGCTCCGACGCGGGGCTCTGGTCACTGATTGCCTGACTTTAAAATGGCTGCTAACAACTAAGGACATTGGTTGCAATGCTACCCTGCTGGCTCCCCTGCCCATTACATGCCACATGAAGATCACGCTTTGAAGAGGGCAGCGCCAGAGGTTGCCGCCTCTCTATCAATGACCCACCACTAAACTACAGGCCGCCATCGTCAAGTGACCCCTCGGTCCAGCTGCTGTGGCACGGACAGCCGGTTCCTGAGCTATAACAGCAAGGGTCTGCAGCGCTGAGAGAGGGCCCTTGGGAGACCGTGGTGCGCACGATCTGGTTCTGCGCGATAGTCAGGGGCGGCGAAGAGCTGACCAAGCAAAGCTTTCACTTATGCCACTGAAAAAGCCCCCCCCCCCACCCCCACCCGCAAGGTCTCCAACTACTTTGCTGCAGCGGGAACAGGACCGTCCGGTGAGGAAACTGTGCAACCCTCGGGCGCAATGGCGCTCACCAGGGAGAACCTGCTAGCTTCTCTCCGAGAATTTAAAAAGGAGCTCCGAGCAGACATAAAATCTGACCTGGATGCCTCCTTCGATGCATTTAGGGCAGAAATGAGGGAGAAAATGACGACCTTGCAGACGGATGTGGACTCG
The DNA here is from genome assembly GCA_963921515.1 of Calotriton arnoldi. Classification (NCBI taxonomy): domain Eukaryota; kingdom Metazoa; phylum Chordata; class Amphibia; order Caudata; family Salamandridae; genus Calotriton; species Calotriton arnoldi. Next base: position 1,400,636 of record CAWUFW010000009.1, read on the forward strand.
GTCGGCACCAGAACACTGGATCTCGAGGCGAAAGTGCAGGAACTGACGGATCGCATACAGCCCCTGGAGAATGGAACCGCGGACATAAAGGGACAGCTACGGGACACTCTGCTTAAATGCGAGGACCTAGAGAACAGGTCCCGCCGTGATAATATCCAAGTCTGTGGCCTGGAGGAGGACTGCGAGGGGCCGGATCTGGAGGGCTTCATGGTGGGCCTCTTCTCCTCTGTGTTGGGGAGGGCGGCCCCGAAATACAGCTGGAAAGAGTACACCGTGTGGGACAGCGGCTTCCCGGGGAGGGCAGAAGACCCCGAGATGTACTGGCAAAGTTCAGCTCTTTTAAAGTCAAAGAATTGATCCTACAAAAAGCAAGAAACCTGGATAGAGTCTCTTTCCAGAACGCCACGTGCTCGCTCTTCCAGGATGTGGCCTGCGCCACCCTTCTTCGCTGACAGAAGTTCCGCCCGATCACGGAGTGCCTGAGAGAGAAGAAGGTCAAGTATAGATGGACCTTCCCGTTCGGAATCGCCTTCCAATGGGAAAGCAAATATGTGCACTGCACCGAGTTGACGGAAGCGGCGGACATCCTGGGAATCGAGGCCCCTGTGCATGCTGATACTGCAATCTCAAGGAGAAAAGCAGGGTGAGCGAGTGGGGGGCGGCCAATGGAGGAGAGTGGGCCGCAGGACCAATAAAACTCCGGATTGAGCTCCACGACCAAAAGATCCTGAGACCAGGCCTTCTTCACCAGACAAGACACTCTGACCCCCCCCCCCCCTTCATACCCCATGGGGGCGGGCAGATACTGCTAAGGAGAGATGGCTGGGGCGGAGGACTTGCAATCCACGAATCTGTGGGGTACCTACGGAGCTTGTCGTTTTATGTAGCTCTGGGTCTGCTGCTTGACGCCCCGGGGCTGCCTGGGCGAGTTACGCTTGTTGGGAGAGAGGTGTGGTGCGACATATCTCCAAGGTGGTAAGGAGATTCAGATGGGAGGGTGGCTGGAGTGGAGGACTTGCAGTCTCCTGGACACAAGCGGTGCCGCCGGGACTATCAGACTTGACTAATTCGGGCCGGGGTGTTAAGCCAAATGATAGTTACTAGCTGGTTGTATTACTTCACAAAGCATATGCCTCAATAGATATTGTTTTAGGGGCTGGGGGAATGGGTACGCTCCACGAGTGTGACCTGGTAAGGAGGTTCCCCTCCGGGAGGGGGATTCTCCACGCTCGATTTTATCGTTTGTTCTGGTTTGTTAATTTAGTTAGATGTCATGGTGCCTTTTCTATATTGTTTTTGTGCTGGAGGGAGAGCGGGAAGGGGGAACAGAAGCCTAGTTCAAGCAGGGGCCCTAGCGAGGGTGCAAAGGTCTCAATCAGTTACCTATGGCTGTCAGGACTCTAACCTGGAATGCCCGGGGTTTAAATTCCCCTAACAAGCGCCTTTGGGAATATTTGCTAGATCATAACGTCCAAGTGGCGGCCCTCCAAGAGACGCACCTCAAAAAAAAAAAAAAAAAAAAATCGGAGGAACAGCGCTTGCGCCATAAATCCTATCCTCTAATATTCAGATCCTCTCACGCCTCAAAACACAATGGGGGGGGGAGGGGGCACTACTTTTCCACGCGGGAGTCCCGTTTCAGGCACAGGACACTAAGGCTGACAAAGCAGGGAGGTACGTTATGGTCAAGGGGGAACTAAGGGGCCGACAATGTAGATTTGCAGTTATATACGCACCAAACACAGGCAAACAGGACTTTATTCTCTCATTCCTTATGGCTCTGGAGAACTTTGCACAGGGGGACATAATACTCTTGGGAGACTTCAACCTTGTCTGGGAGCAGGGGCTGGACAAGACTCACACACTCAGGGCAGCGGGAGGAGTTTTTGGCAAGGCACTCAAATCACAACTCCAGCTCATGGGATTGATAGACTTATGGAGAGACGCTAACCCCACTGTTCACAACTACTCCTTCTCCCACTCCCACAGAACATACTCCCGCATTGATCACATATTTGTGAGCCAGTCTCTGCTCCCCTCGGTGCTGCAAACACACTTCCACTCGATCTGCCTATCTGACCATGCCCCCCTTGAGTGGACACTCACCTGGCCGAACCCGCGTCCAAAGCACGCGCGCTGGTATTTCCCCAACTTCCTCTGTAGGGATAGACTTTTACGGGTTGACCTCAGGAAATCTATTAAGGATTTCTTCGAGCAGATGACCCCGAGAGTACTTCCCACGCCACTACCTGGGATGCCCTTAAGGCGGTAATCTGGGGTAAGTGCATCGAGCTAGCCACTGCCCTGAGGACACAGCAGCGTGAGGAACGCCTCATGCTAGAACGGGATCTTCAGTTGGCAGAGCAGGCCCATAAGGCTAGCCTCACGATCCAGGCGATGAGAAAAGTCACAGCCCTCAAAGGGAAGCTACAGGCCATATATACAAACCGGGCGGAAAAAAACATCTTACGCCTACAGACCAGGAGGTACGAGGGGGGGGAACAAAGTGGGGTCTCTGCTAGCACGTCAACTAAGAGCCAAACAGGAGAGGGAGTACATAAAACTTATTGTAGAGGACGGGGGCGTCGCACATAAGTCAGAGGAAGGCGCAGGCCTTCGAGAAATTTTACCGTACTCTTTATACTTCGGAACTCCCAAGGGCGCAGGATCAAACGGAGTACTTAGATCCCTTAGACCTCCCACAGGTCTCGGCTAACACCAATGAGGAATTGGCGAAACCCATAACCGCTGAAGTGCAGAAAGCGATCGACGCGCTGAAACTCCAAAAAGCACCGGGCCAGACGGCTTCTCGGCACACTTCTATCGTACTTTCGCACCGGAGCTGGTCCCCTTCTTAACTATTTTATTTAACGTCATTGCCTCAACGCAGCAGGTCACTCCCTCCAAGGGTGAGGCGATTGTGGCAGTGATCCCCAAACCCGGAAAGGACACCACAGCCTGTTCCTCCCATCGCCCGATAGCCCTTCTGAACCTAGACGCCAAAATTTACTCCAAAATTCTGGCCACTGGCCCCGAATCCGTGCTCCCCGGCCTTATTGACCCAGATCAATCGGGCTTTATAAAGGGGCGACACTCATGATAATTTGCGGCGCATCATCCATATAATAGAGAAGGCCCGGAAGAAAAAATTCCCAGCGACACTGCTCTCGCTAGACGCTGAAAAAGCATTTGACCGTGTAGAGTGGACCTTTTTATTTCGAGTGCTCCAGCGCTTTGGTTTTAATGAGACCTTTATAGGGATGATTCGCGCCAATTATCACTCTCCTAGCTCCCGGGTTCTGGTCAATGGTTCTGCTTTCCCCCCCTTTTGGCTTGGCACGTGGGACGAGGCAGGGATGCCCATTGTCCCCCCTTCTTTTCGCCTCTAGTATTGAACCCCTAGCACACAAAATTAGAGGAATCCCAGACATTCGGGGGATACGCTTTGGCACAGATTAGCATAAGAGAACGCTCTTTGCCGACGACGTACTTCTCCCAGTTACGGAACCACTGATCTCTCTCCCGACTATCCAAAATGAGCTCATGCTGTTTGAGCAGTCAGCGGGTTTAGGATTAATCTGCCAAGTCTTTTTGACTTAATCTGTCCCTTCCCAAGGAAGAGTGGCGTAGAGTAGAGGTTACGTCTCCCTTTAGCTGCACGACTAAGGAGATTACCTATCTGGGCGTCAAGCTTACCCCCCGTATCTCAGATCTCTACCAGGCCAATTTTCCTCCCCTTCTACGCCAGCTAAGAATTGATCTGTGTAAATGGAGTGCTGCATACATTTTCTGACTAGGCAGGATTAATGCCATCAAGATTAATGCGCTTCCCAGATTGCTATACCTCTTTCAGGGGTTGCCCATTCCAGTGGAGGAGGGGCTCTTTCGGGAGCTGCGACAAATGATTACTACATTTATCTGGCTAGGGAATAGGGCTCGCTTGCCTCATCGTCTGCTTACGCGCCCACGTAAAGAAGGGGGCCTGGCGCTGCCAGATTTTAAGGGGCATTAATAGAGTGGCGCAACTGCGCGTAATCACAGAATGGTCACTGCAGGCCTCAGAGAAGCACTGGCTGCATATGGACAGACAGATAACTGGCCGTACTATTTGGGACCTTTTATGGAAACCAAAACATGACAGACCGCCCAACGCTTACATCAGTACTCCCACCTCTACTACACTAAAGGTATGGGATGTTCTAACTAGGAGGCTGCAGCTCACTACCTTCCCTTCCCCCTACACGCCCATACATTACAATGCTGCCTTCCTCCCTGCGCTCCAAGAGGGACCCTTCGAGGCTTGGCGGGAGGGAGGGTGTCGCGTGATCTCTCACTTATTTGAGAAAGGCGAGCTCCTCACCTTTCAAGAATGTAAGAAACAATTCGCGCTAACTGTCAAAGAAGAATACCATTATTTGCAGCTCAAACATTGGGTACAGCAACCCCTGGTGCGGCTGGCCGCCACCAGGGACCTGTTCCCCATAGAGAAGTTCGCCCAATCGGGGGTCCATCTCCAAGGGATGCATTTCCTTTCTGTATGCTCTCATACAAGCTCTGAGCCCCAGGTCGACACCGCGTATAAACGCTTTTGGGACGCACTTTTGGATTCCCCGCTAGAGGAAAAGCAATGGGAGCACTTAAGTAAGGATGTATGAAATTTAACCGCTCGATGTACCTAAGGGAGGCGCACTATAAACTCATCTACGATTGGTACCTATACCCCCAGAAACTACATAAGATCTTTCCCAGCACTTCGGATAGGTGCTGGCGGGGATGCGGCCTGCTGGGCGACTTTCGCCACATATGGTGGGACTGTCCCTCAATACAGCCGTTTTGGAAGGAAATTTTGTCCCAAATTAAACTCATTCTTGGCTATCCAATACCTATGTCCGTGGAACACACTTTGCTGGGGACGAGAGACCCAACCCTGAAACGCCAAACACAGAGCGATAGGTCGGTTACGTGGCTTTGCCTGGGGGCAGCTAAAATGGCAGCCGCAGCGTGGAAAAAACAAGAGGCACCATCCTTAACTCAATGGCACGCGAGGCTGTGGAGTGTGTTGGCGATGGAGCGCATGGCCGACATCGTAGACGACACCAGAAAAGGTTTTGATTATGTATGGTCCCACTGGTGAGCTACTTGTCGGAGGGGCTTCCTCTGACAGCGTGTGCCCCAAGGCTTAGGGCCCTTAACCTGTTTCTTATCTAATCCTACAGCAGCGCAGTTGGCAACCTCATTATTATTTGCACCATGACATCACAGTTTTGTTAGGCATTATAGGTATGTTAAGTTTACTTTTCCAGTTACTCTCTTCAGGGGGGATTGAACGACGGGTGCGGAATACCCAATTCAACAAGTTGGATTGTAATGATTATAAGTTTTCTCTGCCATAGACCTTGTGAACAAACTGTAACCTACATGTGAGATCTGTAACTCTTGGCCTATTTCGGATAACTGTTGCACGTGTACTGCATTCTGTTTCAGTCTCAAACGAAAATTCAAATAAACAGAATTTGACATAAATATGCAAATACCTGCCTGATCTTCTTTGGGTTGTTAAGGCCCCGTACATTCCACGTCATCATTTTAATTATTCCACCCTTAGACGTCATTAGTGGGAGTAAATTTCAATTTTTAACATGCAGTCTCCTTCCCCCAACTGGGTAGCCCTCCAACAGCATGAAGCAATTGCATGTACTGTAGTCACAACATAAACAAACCCCATCCCACCACCCCCATCCCACTTCAGCCTCCCCAACTGGCCGAAGCCATTCCTAACATCAGAACCCCAATATGCAATAGAGGTACACCCATCGGGGGGGGGGGTTTGGGGAGAGGGAGGGGTTGCAGGCTCCTAAAAGTGCCTCCCGATGATAGGGGAGGTGGCCGAGCGACACACATAACTCTGCATCTCTCACATATATATGCATTGTCTTGACTCTCATTCAAGGACGCTTTAACTTATCTCATCCGTGCAGTTTGTTTCTGTCATGCTCATTCTACTGAGCCACCCATCAGCCCTCTGTCTGGAATCTCGTTCAATATTCTTATTGATACATGCAATGCCAACAGATGGGATCTATTCAAATACAGAAACAATGTATACCCTGCATCAAACCCCTAATGGTAACAGCATCTCGCCTCCCAGCTTACCAACCCACAAGTTTTGTGGTGAGTCACTCATCGTCCGTCATTGGATCGTCCGAGGCTTTGCAATTTTTCTGCAACGTTTTAACAAAGTCCATTGCGTTTTTAGGGTTCATAAAAGTCTTCTGCTTACCACCCACCTCTACTCTCAACCTGGCAGGGTATAACATTGCATAAGGGATCTTCTCGGCCTGCAATTTCTTTTTTAGTGGGAGGAATTCCCGTCTTGCCGCCTGTACAGTAGCAGTGAAGTCCTGATAGAACTCAATCGCGTTGCCATCATATACAATTTTTTGTTTCTCCCTTGCCAGACATAATATTGTGTCTCTGTCACGATAATTGAGGAGCCGGGCGATCACAGGCCGCGGCGGGGCTCCCGGGACTGGGCGAGCCACCAACGACCTGTGGGCCCGCTCCACCAGCATTACCATAGAGAGATTCTCCGGCCCGAACACCTCCTTGAGCATCGTTTCTATGTAGACTTCCATCCTGCCTGTATTGGTGGATTCTGGCAGCCCAAGAATACGAAGATTATTGCGGCGGGATCTCGCCTCCAGATCCTCATTTTTTGCTTGAATTACCACCAACACCTTTTCCATATCTAGGCTTTTGGATGCAACAGACTAGAGATTGTCTACCACAGTGGATACCTGCTGTTCAACTTCCCCTAAGCGTGCTCCATGCTTATCGAGCCTGGTGGCAAAATGATCCATTCGCATTTTTAGAGCATCAATCTTGCCATCTATTGATTGCAAGCTATTCTGCATTGCCATTAATGTCGTCTCCAGAGCAGAGGGGATGTTCTCTGCTAGCTCCTGTTCAGAATCCGATAAAGCTTGTTGCTGGGACCTAGAGGGTTTTCGGGCCTCGAACGTGAGGCGCGCCTGCCGTTTATCTGTTTTCCCCATTGTGGAATGAGGTATTTCTCCCACTGCTGCCTCACTATAAATCCACAGTCTGTATAACAGCGGGTGCCTTAATGCAGGCCTAGGCCACTCATGAATTACAGTCTCCACCAACCCAGCACTCTCGACAGACAATTCAGTTCAATATCAGTTTTGCGCTTTCACTTATGCAGTCCCCTGCAGAGGCTCCAGCATATAGCGACACTCATAGGCAGGTTAACACACACCACAGTTCAACTTGTCACAGGTCATACAGCCATCAGATGCGACCGGGCCATGCAATCCCCCGCAGCGACATCAGTATATAGCGACCCTCCTAGACAGGTTGTCACTCACCGCAGCTTAACTTGGACTCAGGAACATGCACACACCAGATGCATCCGGACAGCCACGCCGATGCCGGCCCCCGCCACCAGTTTCGTTTGTGCAGGCCCACGAAGGTAGGCCTCTCGCCTGTTCATGCGTGGGCACACAGCAGAGCAGCCTCTTCTAGGCACAGGCTCCTTATTTATCTTCTCGCCCAAGTTCCTCGTTCATTTATTGCCTCCATCACAGTAGAAAGCTAGTCTCACACACCAGGATGGCGCCCGCCCACAGCAGCCAGCCCGATCACACACGGTGCGCTCCGCTTCTTATCCTCATCTTGCACTGCACCCCGCAGGATTCACCTCGCAGCGCGGTCTTTATTTTTACACGCCAGCAGATGTTGTGAGCACCGCCAACGTCCTCCGGCAGCCCCGCCTTCAGCTCACCACTCCGGCGGCCGCCATCTTATAGTCGCTTCACGTGACTCAGCTCCAGGCTCCGCTCGCCCAATGTAGATTCCGCACTGCCCGTAACCGGTGCCGCCGGGCCTTCACAATCCCACATCGCAGCCTAGGCACCTCAATCACCAGCCGTCAGGTGCCCCAGTCAACGCTGCTTTCGTCCGGCAGCCGCCACTTCAGCTCATGTCCCTGGCAGCCGCCATCTTACCGCCCCTACTCGTTATTTGGCCCGCAATCCTCAGCCGTACCTCTGCCTGTTGTGGGGATCTCCGGGTTCCAGGATTCCCCCAGCAACTCGGACTCCACAATCATTAAGCGCGAGGTGCCACAATCCTCGTCTCCTTATTCCAGTGGCGCCATCGTCACCATACTTCACTGGCGGCTGCCATCTTGGGTCACCATCGCGTTTCTCGGTGACCAGCTGCAATCACCGATGGCAGCCTTCTCACTGCCCATTGTGAGTAACGGCAATCTCAGAATGATCACGCCGTGTTCCGTTTTCAGAATCTGCAAGCACAGTAGGGTGGCCTTGCAGGTACTAACAGGGCATAATAAGGAGGGGGGGTTTAGAAGCACCCAGACTAGACCTATACTACTTTGCGGCGCAGCTCCAACATGCAGCCCGGTGGTTGGATGAGGGGGACAATTGGGAGAAGCATCTCCTCAGAGGGCGAGTGCAGCCGGACAGAGGGGGCGGGTGCACCCACAGATTTACCGTACATGGTTAAACAGACCGCACATCTCTGGCAAAAGTTCATGGAGAGAATACTCAAGCATGCACCATTCCACCGGGAATTGAATATCTGGATCCTAGCCCCAGTGTACAAAATATGACATTTCAGGCCTGGAGAGAGGGTGGTTGCCAGGTGTTGGCAGACCTGTACCCTAATGAAACCGTTATCACATATGAACGGGCTTGTGAGGGGTTTGGCTTGGGGCAGAACAGTATCTGCAGTAAGCAGGCCTCACAGATTTGGCCAGACCAACGTGGCCTACGTACCCGAATGCTCCTCAGACAACCAGAACACTTGATGTCTTGCTTACTTGCGGGATTGAGCATTGACTGATTTCATTGTTGTATAAGGCCATGAGGGTGGATTCAAAGGCTCCTCCTCCTAGGGCACGCGCTGCCTGGGATGGAAATCTACAGAAGCCCATGGGAGATCAGACTTGGAAAGTAGCATGCACCTTAACAGTGTCCTGTAATACTCGCCTCAAACTAATACACTTCAATTTCCTACATCGTGCGTATTGGAAGCCCGTGAGCCAGAATCGTATTGACCCGAACCATTCCCATGATTGTCCCAGATGTAATAGGGAAGGAGCGGATTTTCTGCATTTAGCATGGGGGTGCACAGAGGTACACCAATACTGGTTACGTGTGATTCAACGAGCGAGGGTGGGAACTGGCCTTCGAGTGGAGGCTACCCCCATGCATTGCCTGTTGGGATAAGTACCGAGACCCAAAAAGCGTAAGATGGCATATAAATTTCTGCAATTAACCCTGGTTTTAGTAAGAAGAAGGGAGCCATAGTATGGATGAGCAAACGTTCCCCCCTCAGTAGACAATTGGTTAAAGGATGTGCGTGAGTGGTCGCTTGCAGAGGAGGTTCACATGAAAGCGTGCAGGAAAGATGAGAAATTGGAAGAAGACATTAGCATGTGGAGAGAACTATGTAGGGATCTCTTAACTGCAGATGTGAATGCGAGTCACAACAGTGACTCAAATACTAACGAGAGAGGGTCAGTCAGTGAGGAGAGCAACGGCTCATAATACTGTTATGTATAAGCCTCCCTGATATTATAGATATATGTGTACTTGTAATTGTATGACGATGATTATTGGTATCTACATTTGTTTGAATCTCATGTGTCAATGGTATATTGAACATATGTGGATGCGAGTTTGCTGCCCACACATGTCCACCCACTGTGTTATTACAAAAATGAATTTTTTTTTTTTTTTTAAAACTATTGTACAGCGCAGCTCAATTGTTGGCTCTAGGTACCTTGGATTCTTGGAGAACCTACAAACCCTATGAATCCCCGCAACCAAAAGGGTCTAGCGGACATAAATGGTAAACTGCTTTTGTAAATCGGCCATCATGACAAAAGTAACAGATAAAAACATTGTTCCAAATGGACATTTTTTCCTACTCACATGGGCGTCCGCAGGGGGGGGGCAATGAGGGGCGCTTGCCCCCCCCCCTGGATCTCTGGTCCGGTGCGGGCCGTACTGGTGCAGCCATCCGAAATGTTGGTTATGTTTGGGCTGGCACTTCACATGGTCATATAACGACATTAAGCGCATGGGCGTCCGCAGAAATTTTTCCGGGGGGGGGGGGGCCAAATGCTAACTTCTCCCCCTGTTTTTCTGACTGCTTTCTCCATTCTCCTGCTTTTTGTCCCGTTTTTTTACTGCTTCCTCCTTCCATTTTTCTGAGTATTTTCTCATGCTTTTGCCTTATTTTTACTGCTTTTTCCTTTCTTTCCACTCCCCCCGTTTTTCTGACTGTTTTTTCCTGCTTTTGCCTAGTTTTCTTTTTACTGCTTTTTCCTTCCTCGTCCCCCCCCATTTTTCTGACTCTTTCTGCCCTGATTTTTACCATCCTCTCCTAAAAGTCTCCTTCTCTTGTCCACCACTTTCAGAAATTAAACAAAACCAGGCAGGGTTTGCTGTAAAACATACAGGCTGTCAAAAAGCCCTAAAACTTCAAGTTTTAAATAGTTTTCAATTAATCTATTGTTAGATCTGAACACGAAGCGCAGGACAGAGAGGCTGCTTCTCTCTCTGAACTCTCTCTCCGTCTGAGTGGAGAGGAGCCTGCGCAGTGTGCACTTGCTGGGGGCTAAGCAGGGCGGGGACAGGTCGGAGTTGGACCATGATTGGTCCAGCTCTCGATTGGCATCATGTCAGGCAATTAGGCCCTAGTGACACCACCACAATGTTGCTGCTCCTGAGTTTCAAAAAGAGAATGGAAATCCTGAGAGAAAATGACTCTTTAAAGGATTTCCCTTCCACTACAAGGCTCACCTGGCATGACGTCATGCCCTAACTTCTCCACTAGTGAGAAGTGAGCAGCACACATCCATGTGCCGCTGTCACTGCAGCCCGCCGGTGCCAGGGCACAAAACAGAGCCCGATAGAGACCTGTTTCGAGGCCTCCTTTAGAAAACTGCCGGTGCTCAGCACCGGTGAGACCCGGCCCACTTAAAGCCCTGCATTTAAGGGAATCTACTAAAACATTGATGGGTGTTGTTTAGTGCTCGGGCCGGGATATGGTTTAGGAGACGAACAGGAGACTTTTAAAGGACAACATCAAAACCCCAATTCCGGCCGATGCTTCTAAGGTATATTTTCGCTTCACTACCACCGTGACTCAGTGACACTGACATGAAATTGAAATGAACTGCGCTCCCGCGACTTTTAATTTGTCCAAACGTTTCACAGTTTGAAGTGACTCGGGCGCCACTACTGCCAGGATGTCTTATCTGCTTTCTCTTTTTTAGTTATTATTTCTTCTCATGACTCATGTCATTGGTAGCTGAGCGCTATGGTACTACCAATGACATTTAGCATAGCGCTCAGCTACCAATCACATGGGACAGCCACCAGGAGGCTCAGGCGGCATTGCAGGCAGGCGAGGCAGGCAGCGCTGTCATTGGGTAGCTGAGCGCTACCAATGATAGCTGACTACCACATCGCCTAATTGCCTGACATGATGCAAATCGAGAGCTGGACCAATCATGGTCCAACTCCGACCTGTCCCCGCCCTGCTTAGCCCCCAGCAAGTGCACACTGCGCAGGCTCCTCTCCAGTCAGACGGAGAGAGAGTGCAGAGAGAGAAGCAGCCTCTCTGACCTGCGCTTCGTGTTCAGATCTAACAATAGATTAATTGAAAACTATTTAAAACTTGAAGTTTTAGGGCTTTTTGACAGCCTGTATGTTTTACAGCAAACCCTGCCTGGTTTTGTTTAATTTCTGAAAGTGGTGGAAAAGAGAAGGAGACTTAGGAGAGGAAGGTAAAATCAGGGCAGAAAGAGTCAGAAAACGTGGGGGACGAGGAAGGAAAAGCAGTAAAAAGAAAACTAGGCAAAAGCAGGAAAAAACTGTCAGAAAAACGGGGGGAGTGGAAAGAAAGGAAAAAGCAGTAAAAATAAGGCAAAAGCATGAGAAAATACTCAGAAAAATGGAAGGAGGAAGCAGTAAAAAAACGGGACAAAAGCAGGAGAATGGAGAAAGCAGTCAGAAAAACAGGGGGAGAAGTTAACATTTTGCCCCCCCCCTGGAAAAATTTCTGCGGACGCCCATGCCTACTCATTTTCAATATTTCTTTATTTCAACAGTTACTTTCTATTCCAAAAACCTTCAGGGACCCACCCATATGACCCCTTGCTGAATTTTGTAGACTTTTAAGAAATCTATAGCCTTCCTGGATCACCCATGGGTTTCCACCACAAATTGGACGTAGGTTGAGAGAACAAAAACATTTGAAAAATGGGCTACCTCTTGCCAAAACTGTAGTACAAAAAAATAGTTTTTTTAATTCAGTTCTACATGTTTTTGAAAGCAGTGAAGATGGTGACTTTAGCACAGCAAACCATGCGTTGCCACCTTTTTAGGGAAAAAAAAACACAAAAAAAGGACACTTATTCGGAGCACCTTTTTCCTATTTTAAAAAAAACAAACCTCAATATTTTGCCAATTTTCTCATTCCCCTCCCCCCGGGGAATTTACAAACACTGGGTACCTTTAGATGTTGGAAAAAAACGAAAGCATGCAAATTTGGTGTGGCAAGCTTATGTGTTAAAATGTAATAGAGACCTAAGCCTGAACTACCCCAAATACAAAAAACAAAACAAAAGGGCACCGCACTGGGGGGGGCGGGGGCATATGGGAGGATAGCAGTTTGGGCCTACTCAGGGATGTGGAATTCCTATAGCCCGACGCCCAGGACATATTGTTTGGGGTCAAGGGCAACAAGTTTTCATGTGTATTTTGTCCTTGGGACAAGTAGGCCCTAACCCCTGCAGCACAAACCCTTTGGCTGCCAGTTTTCAGTACCACATTATGTATCAGGGAAGGGCACTGTCTGCAGTTAAGGTAATATTTTTGTCCCTATGTTAATGCTGTTCAAACTTGTATTTATGGTTCATTAATTGAAAGCCTTTATTATTAGGGTGAGCGCTCTAAGTAAATGTTGTAAGCTCTGACTGCTCTACTGACAATGGTTCCAGTATAAAAATGTGTACACATCGCTTAAAGTTTAGAAACATGAGGCTATGTATAATGCTCCCAGAATGCTCTCTGATTTGATGCAAACATTTGCAGGAAGCTTGAAAGCAAGATTGATGATGCTTTGCTTTCAAAATAAAATGTTCATAAAAAATAAAAGCAGGAAAAAACATTTCGCTAAACCACTGTAAACTTTTAGGTACCATTTCTTTGCAGCATCATTTAGTAACGTGTTGATGCATGCTAGTATTTCCCAAAGATATTCATAAAGGAAAATCAGTGTAACCAGTTTCAATAAGATTAATGGGAAACAAAAACAAACAAGCATTAGCAAAGCCAGTAGGTCTGAAATTGGTGGTCAGCTTTTTTAGTTTTGTTAATGTGTGACTTGTTTTGGCATGGTTTTTGTAAAACCTTATTGGTATGGGAGCTGCCAGGCCCTCACCATTATAACAAACATTAGCAAAGGTTGTTTTGGTCTCAAAAGCACACACTGCCACAGTAGTTACTGGCACTGAACAAAACTACTTTGTGTGACCGATATGCTCCTTGTGAAAGAGCAGAACGCTGTCACTCACAGTGGAAGCCAGAAGATACAGAGAGAGAGAGACAGAATTTTAATAAACTCAAAAGGTCACGGTCAACGCCAGACCAAATTAGGGGCCCAATTATAAAAGAAAGTCTCAAAAGTGCACCCATGGTATATGTCCTTGCATTAAGTGCAGCTATAGGGCTTTCGTGAATTCTCAAGAATTTATAGGAACTAGGACAAGAAATAGTACTCCTAGAAAAATACATGTGAACTGCATTTTAGCATGAGCAAATATGCATGTGTAGATTTGCTCATGCGAAATCTGAGTGTTTGCAAGTTCACTTTTCCTCCAACCACTTTTTCCCTACTCTGGAAGAAAGTTTACGTCTGCCATGGTCTGGAGTAAATTGCCAACATTTCTCAGTATGGGAACAGATTAGAGAAGAGTTGCTGAAAACCCTTAAAACATGCAAGTTAGTAGGTTTGCACAGACTCAAAAGGGCATTCTAACTCCTGGAACTATTGCTTACCACTACCTTCAGCCCCAGTATGTAGATCTGCGGAAACGTGGCAACATAAGGGGATTGCAAAGTATTCAAACACTACTGTGGTATGAGCCCTGGCATAATCAGAGAGGCTTATATCAGAGCCTCTTATATAATGAGATTGCTGCCATAATTTGTCGTTGCACCACATGGCACCAAAGGGACAAGTGGATTTTGTTACAGGACAAGTAGATTTATGAAGCAACCTTCCCCATGGACAAGTAGATATTTTATTAAATTCCACACCCCTGCCTACTGTGGTGCCCTGTGAAGGTTGTATGCATTGAGGTTATTGTATGTCTGATGTTTCCTTCTGCTAAGGTTTCCTTCCATCTACAGGTGTGCCCTCTTCTGGCTCAAAATATGTAATCCCCTTTGCCAGTCAACTCTGTTTCCCAACATACTCGTCTTCTCTCCTAATATGAACACAATTAACCCTTCCTCAGAGGGTGCACGAATCTCTGCCGGATTTCACTCCCTTACCACTTTCTTGATCCCACTCGCCCTCTTCTTGGATAACCCAAATGTATTCCTGCCACAAAACAGAATTACACCCTCTCACTTTGGTTTGCCTAATCCAGAGACTAGTACTCCTCTGGTGCAGACTTGCACAGCTGAATATATAATGATTGGTCCTAAGAGCTGCCTCGTGCTACTCTTGAGTAGGCCCCATTTAGTAGTACCTGGTGGCTTAACAGTAGCTCCTCTCTCTCCTTGTTGGCTCAATATAGACTCTTACCAATGGCTTAACTGTGCCTCTACAGCTCCTGGGCGAATTCACCCGTGTTCGATTAATCCAATCTTAAATAACCCATTCCTATGAAGAAATATTGGAAGAGCCATTTTCTCCCACATCTCCAACTAAGGTGCCGATTACGATGTCGTTCGGAAAGGCTCTGGATGGGATTTGGTATGGCAGAATCCGATTCGGAACCCTGGTTTCCAAACAAATCGTACACATTTCCCAACGACCAATTACGATGCCCGGAAACCGTTCGGGCAGTCCGAATAGTTTCCAAAAGGCATTCGGATAGCCCGAGTCTTTTTGAGCCGAATCCTACAGCTCTATAGACACGGTTTCCAAACGAACGATTACGATAACCGATTCGGACAGCCGTTCCGAATCGGTCTGCCCGACACGAAACGGCTGTCGGAATCGGTCTTTGAGGCATCCGAATGGGGCCCATGGGGGTACCCCAAGGGACCCCTCTTCCCAACCATGCACAATCTGTCAGGCACCATGGGGTGCCCGCCATAATGTGCAAGGCTTTCGTCAACTGCCCCTTCTTTCAATGGGAGTCTGTGTTCTCGTTCGGAACACAGGCTCCCATTGAAGTCAATGGGAGTCCGACGAACAATGTTGGGAAGCATCGTAATCGGTCAGACTCGCATAACCCGATTCGTCCGGAAAGGATTCAGAGACCGATTCATTCAGAACAGTTTCCAAACGACATAGTAATCGGCCCCTTAGTTGGAGAGAAGGATCCGTATTCTAAACTGAATCACCTTGGAATTCCCAACAGGGAGTGGTGGAGTTGAGGAATGGACTGCTGCCGGACTTACCATTAAAAACTCTAAGGACCTGGCTGCCCAAAGAAGCAGGAATAGATATGGACACCCCAGAGGGAAGCCCAAGGTAAGTGATGGAATAACTGCTTCTATAAATTGCACAACTTCTGGCCGGTTATGTACCCCATTGGTTAGTTTTTTGTTGTTGTTTTTTTTTACACGAGAAACAAGAAAAATAGTCATTTAAATAGCGCACTTGATGACAGATTCAGCGCTTAAAGTACTGACTACAGGAAGAAACGTATCTTACTTGGCTCTAGTTTCTTCAGATCCTCCAGCTTGAAATCGCCTTGGGACTGTGAAGACTACAGTGTAAAAACAAAATATACTTGATTAGGTGCCAGAATAACTATTTAAATTAGGCAAACCATGCCCACCTATGTATGCAATATAGCTCAGTTGTATTCCCTTGCGGATTAGTATTATTTTGTTGGGGGTAAAATCTGAGCCTTATTGCTTCTCAGTGCCAATGCTAAGTCGGTGAACCAACTTCTTATTGAAAATAAATTATTACACATCTAAACATGCTAACTGCACTGTATCTCCATGGTCTCATTTGTACAGTGATACAGTCCTCACTAACCACACAGAACAGTTCCAATAAAGGCAGCAGCAGTACAAGCGCCGCAAAAGACATGCAGAACAAGCATGCAATGTCCTGGCACGCACATACAGAATTGCACTCACTAACCAGAGGCAGCGCAACTCCAAGCATCCCTTGTACACAGCAGGAAGAGCACAGGCAGTAGAGACACAGAATAGGTACAATGGAGAAGCAACAGTGCTGGCTACTTCACACACAGAACATGACAGGAGAAGTGTGAGCTTCTGCTGTCATGTCACAGGCTACCCCGGGCAAAACACACACTTACACAGAGCAACAGTTGTACAAGTTTCCTTTGTTCTGTAACATCTTGAATGCCCAATACTGCCTAAACTAAATGTGGGTAAACAGTATGCAAAGACCACAGGAAGAACAAAGGCAACTTTAAAGTTCAAAGCTAAAGAAATAATCAGAAGAGGCATTCAACACTTTGCACACAGAAGTATCACCCTCAACCAATAGGAACATGGATACAAGGGTGAGCTAACAAATTAAGAGGCCACCAACCCTCAGAACCCGGGTTTTTCGCTGTAGTGGTCATTCCCTAGGGAAAGGAAAAATTCAGCTCGGTCGGAATTTAGTTAAACATATTCATCTGCATGGACATCAATAGGTAGCATCCAAACATTAATGACGAGTTTGCGGACTCAGTGTGGCAAGCAAAAAAAAAAACAACTAACTATTCACAGGGCAAAATCACATTCTGGTCGCAAGCAGACGTTCACAATCCCACCACATCCAGACAGGCAAACTTCCCCCACCAAATCCACACAGTGACTCCCACTCGCCACACACACTCCACACTGGCATAATTCCCTACCACACCCGCATGCAGACCCTCTCCCCTGATGACACCTGCAAGCGCACGAACACCCACCCACCCCTTCTCCCCCATAGCACTCGGGCACATTCCCCTAACCACCTATGCATACACTCAACACAAGCATACCCCCCCCTTAGCACACAGGAACACTCTACATTACATCTTCACACAGGAACACTCACCACCACATCTGCACACAGGTACACACCTCAACACAGGCACACTCACTCTACTGCTCCACACAGCTCTTTAACATACCACATAAATACACAATGTGAATAAAGCGGGTGCTGCTTCTGTTCTGCGAGAGTCAGGGAAACGGTTACTGTACACTCCGTGCATATTGGTGGTTTGAGGTATTTCTATAGCGTGAACTTAGACAAAAGGCAGCGGACATCTGATCATGGTCAAAGACAAGCATTAAGTTAATGAGTGATGGAAGAGATGGCTGGTTTGTGGACTGTTAATGCACTGTGATGTAGTCTTCTTTAAATAGGTGAGACTTCAACTCATTGCTAAACTTAAGCAGCATTGGGGCACACCTGATGAATACTGGGATGTTGTTCCAGATCCTGGGTGCAGAGATCCAAAAAGCCTGCTGCATTGTTTTTGTGGTGCAAGAAGAATGTTTACACAGGTACTGTTCTTTGTACATTAGAGAAGATGCACTGCAGCAGCTGACATTTTGATGTTTGAGGAAGTACGCTTTCCACTCCTAGTACACACAAGAACTTCTTCAGAGATTATGGTTGTGTATTTGAGAAAAGCCTAAACGGCTAATGCCCCTGAAGTACCTGTATTGTGGGATAGTGCTGCTTGGTAAAAGCCTTTTCACTAAACAACAGCAAAAATATTGACTTGTCTATGCAGGTCTGATCTTTCCTACAAGATATTTAAAGTTTATTGGAATGTCCAGTATACAGCACAGCGACAGAGCTTCACCTAAAACAGCTTCAGAAACCATTTGAAAGTGATTTAAACTAATATGAAAATATACAAAATACCAAAAAAGATTCATCTTTTACAAATATTTGAAACAATATTCTGGAAAAATAGTAAACAAACGTTCTAACAATCAAGGAGAGGGCTCAAATAGGTACCTGTAATGCAGCACTTCGCAATTCCAAACATGTTGCAATTTTACCAATCGTTTTCTGCAAAAAAAAAAAAGTTACATTTGTTTAAAAAAAAAAAAAAAAAAACGCTATACAAAAATAAAATAAAAGTTCAGTTATGTAATCATGACTACGCTTAAATATTAATATTTTATGTTCAGTCTACCCTCTCCCTTTAAACTTGTTGCATGACTCTCGAAGACTGCAACACAGAAGTGAGGATAAAAATACATTGTAGCAACACTAGGCAAAGTCAATAGTTCTGGCACCATCTTGGTTTATACAAATCTAATTGTTGGAGAAGGTATTCTGCACTTGTCAATCTTAAAAAAAAAAAAAAAAAAAAAAACGGCTAAAAGAAAAAAAAAAATTGGGTCTCACAAAGCGTACATTATAATAGTAGTAGCCCGTGGCACTGAACGGCCCTACTTTTTGTATGTAAGTGCTTCTTGTAAAAGAGCACAATGGCATCACTCACAGTGATGTTATCCAATGGCTGTAGTGGGCTGACCCACTGCCCTTGCTGTATGCTGTAGCGGGCGGAAGAATATGGAAATTACACTAATGAACCAATGCATAAACAGGGTTGGGTGAAAGCCCCAATAAGTATATTATACACATAATTGTATTAAATGTCTTGACTAACCCAGACATACAAAACAAATCACCAAACTGAACTGCGATTAAAGTGTTATTTTAAATTTACATTTACGATTTCATGAGAAAGATCTCAGAAGAAAAACCCATCAATTTCTTCATTTAAATTCTTTTTCATCATTCTTTGGCATGGGCTACAGGGGTTAATTTTTTCTTACTCATTTTGGAACTGAGTAACGCATGTGTACAATCCCAACTCTCTGCTCATCACTTACCAATGTGATTTGCCATGTTTTATTTTTCAACAAGTTTTTCATTATTGCTCATCTAGGGATATTCATAGCCATCATCAAATCATTTGCATTAGGGACATCATTTAGAGATAGAAACTCATGTTTTCCTACTGCCAAAACATTTGTTTTGAAGGGAAAATATCACAATGTAATTTAGATCAACTCTTTATGTTGTTGTATAACCTTGTTTTTGAGTCAAGTTTGATCATTTGCCATCATTTCCAAATATAAGACACCCAACAGAAGGAGACATGCAGGAGTGGTTTCCGGAGCTGGGAGGCTGTAGTCCGGCACAGATAAGCCTGCATATCAAGTTGTATGTATCCGGAGAGGCCAAAAGCACCCAACACTCACATGACACTTCAAACCTTCAAGGTAAAACATTTTTTTTCTTTCTACAATCTGAACTAAAAGTTTCTACTTTGATGCTCTATCTTTCTCAATGATATCAATTATAAAACTAACTTTGATTGGAAGCAAGTGTAGTATTAACCCTTACAGCTTAGATTTTAAAATCCATGTTAAAATGTTCAGACCTATGATAAAGATAAAAATTATCCTTAGATTTGCATATTCCTCCACCCTCTTGCTAGATTCACAAATACTAGAAATTGGAGACAAACAAGTTTTATGACTTGCTATGACCCACCATTATATCTTTGTACACTTTGCACTCAGCATCTACAGATTTAGCATAAAAATATACTGACAAATCAGTAGAGTCAGACTCCTTTCTATAGAAGATAAAATTGATAGATCTTCTAACTATAAAATATTTATTTCACTCACTAAACTTTGACATATATCCTTTGTATTTTGAGTAATAGGACAGATCCTACAAATTGTCAATATCTCCATAGTCAGTCAGTACATTTTGGAGTACAACCTACTGTGGAATTCTACAAAGCTAACATTTTCCTGTTTCAGTGCGAGTCAGAATTCTTCCCTCTTCAAATAAGTAATAATCGCCGATTCTCCATGTCACCTTAATCTAAATAATAATAATTTTGATGTGTTGTTCCCAGTCTTCCCAACATTTCAAGTTAGTAGAAAATGCAATTCCAATCTAAATTTACTTAGCGTCTGTCTGCAAAGCTAAGAAACCCTGGGCCAAAGCAACAGTTCAGGTTCCTTTGGCTTGTTACTTCTCTGTATATAGTTTATGCCCCAGCTAATTAATTTTCCCCTTAAAAAAGCCTTGAATAGATCAAACAAAACGTACCCTTAGGTGGCTGTTCCCCTATCAAAAGAACCCTCTAGAGTAGACTTACAAACAAATTCTGCTAAAACATTTAACCATCATAAAAAGAGCCCTATATAGAGACTTAAACCCTTTCGGAAGACCCTCAATTAATGCCAAATATAAACAAGCTCTGGCAAAGCCAATAGGTCTCGCCTCTGCAACAGCAATTGGCTTAGTTTACTTTAGCTGTGTTGTACAGCACTGTTGCTGCACTGTATGTTTAAAGTTCAATTCTACATTGCTGTGAAACAACCATTATTCTTTTGTTATTTTTTAATGTGTGAAGGATGCTATGAGCTTTGAATTAAAGTATGAAATGGAAGTGAAGTAGCAACACAAACAGCGGTCTTAAGAAATATGATATAGTGAACACTACACTTTTTATGGGGGGGTTGGCGGTGCTTAATGTAGAGAATGGGATGGGTAGTGGTAGGTAATAAGTAAGGTGGATAATGGGTGGTCTGATCGTAAATATGCAATGTGTTTAGTGTAAAGGACTGTTTAATTTATTAAATAATTTTATTTAAATTGATGGAAATGGTGAAAATTAATTAACATATAAAAAAGATGAGTGAACTTTCCCTCGTAACATTGCAAGTGAAGAGAGGTGGGAAGCACATTTTCTTATCTCAAAGGAAATGGAATGCGACAGTGTGTGTA
This sequence comes from Calotriton arnoldi, assembly GCA_963921515.1. NCBI lineage: Eukaryota > Metazoa > Chordata > Amphibia > Caudata > Salamandridae > Calotriton > Calotriton arnoldi. Next base: position 1,421,672 of record CAWUFW010000009.1, read on the forward strand.
TAAAAGGCAAGCAGTTCCCCAAATGTGATAGCATGTGTGCTTGAACTAAGGATGGATGCTATTTGTTTTTAAAAGCACAGCAAAAGTGTGTCCTTGAAACTTGCTTTTTGGCACAGTAAAGTTTATAATAAAACAAAGGTTGAGGTGCAGTGACAACTGTTGTTTAAAGCTAACAAAATAATTAAAAGGCAGCATTGTTTTAGTGGAATATAACTTTTGTGTCCCAAATATTGTTTAAATCGGTCTAACATAACAAATGAAAGGCAGCAATGTTCGAGGTGGAATTAAGGTAAATTTAAAGCAGAATGTAAATGTTGCCCTCTTGGTCTCTTTTTGGACACCCATAAGCTAAAATAAGTGAAGGGTAACATTTTCCTGTTTACATTGCATACATCTTGTGTTTTTGTAGTCACAACTATTGTTTAAAGCCGTCTAACAAAAGAATTGAAAGTCATGATTGTTTTAGGGGAATAAAGGTAAATAAACAAGCCTTCACAAAGTCCCTTTCATTTGAGATAAGAAAATGTCCTTCCAATACTTCCTTCACTTGCCATGTTAAGGGGAATGGATTATTCTGTTGTTTACATGTCCACATTAGATAAAATGCACAACAATCACAGGAAGTTGTGGCGCTTCTGGGGCTTGAATGGGGTTCCCCAGCGTCAAAGGCCACAGCTCTGCACAAAATAAAACACAGAGTAATGTGGGGTCTCGTTATCTGCAGATTAGTGGCCTTAGAAGCTGGGGAACCCGTAAAGGTCCTGTAAAAACAATGAATGAGAAATTTCCCCGTAACATTGCAAGTGAAGAGAGCGCTGTAAGCACATTTATTTTATCTCAAATGGAACATGACACTGTGTGTGTGCGCGTGTGTATAGGAGGCAAACAGTCCCCTAATGGTGAAAACTTGTGTGCTTGAGCTAAGAAGAAAAAAAAAAAAAAAAAAACACACATGCAAGGTCTCCCCACAGTCAAGCCTTAAATACAAACTCAGGCAAATTAAAATAGTTTAAAAAAATGTTTTTTAAATGTGGCCGAGATGCAGTTGCAAACAGTGGTGAAAGCTAAATAAAAAAGGGTGGGGCCACGGCAATGAGGGAGAGGAAGTGGGAACAAGGAAGCGACAGAGCCAGCTAGGAAAGATGCAATCTGTAGAGTGGCTCGACAAAAAGAAAATAATAGGTCCCAAAAGTGTGAGCAGTTTAAGGACCCAAGTACTTGGGCCATGCTCTAGGAGAGGGTCACATGCAAGAAGAGAGAAGTGCCAACAGCAGAACTGACCAGCAGGAAGCAAGCAACTGAGTGGCTTCGAAGCCCACCAATGGTAAATAATGGGAGGGCTCCCTGCACACTAACAGTAAACAAAATGTCTCAAAGAGACAGCGCATGCGCTGTCTACTGCGAGACCCAAAAAGTGGAACCACACTCAAAGTTTAAAATTCAATAGTTGATGCCATAACGTAACTGGACACTCTTTTTTGGAATAACATCTATTCTGGAAAATGTGCTATGAGCAGAGGGGAAAAAGACTATTCCCTTTCAACTAAATATATCACACATTGCACATTTTACAGACCCAACAGTTTGGCGTGATACCAATTCCAATCCATTAACCTATAAACATCTACCTCGGAACTGGGTTCGAGTCTTGGCAGGGACGCTCAACATACTGCGATTCTGGGCAAATCACTTAATCTGCCTGTGCCTAATAAAATGAATGTGTCCGTCTGTAACGCAACTGGTGCTCATGTAAAGCGCTCTGATACCTTTGGGTCTAGTACGCGCTATATGAAACTCCCCCTTCCCTCCCCCCCAAAAAAAAACCCTGAAAAAAACATATGCAGGATAGGATGCAAGCCAAGGTATTCCCCTACACCCCTGCTAACAGCATATTAAGCATATAAGCCCGTAAAATAACATACAAGTCAATCTTGATTAGGTATAAATACACTGAACCCACCAAATACTGAGACCCAGCCATCTGAAATGTAACTAAAATGAATGACCCTCATTATCCGTAGACATTAACCATACTTTGTATCTCAAGCACTTAGGAAATAATATTTACAGCTCCACACCCCCTACCACACCAGTTCTCTGATCACAATAGTGAAACACTTTAGCTAACCCATTTCAAATCAATGCAAGTCTTTATCGATTGTGTCTCTCTTGTAGACATATCATATGTGCTTAATGCTTCTTCATATGATGGAATATTTCCTTTCATTTAATATGTGAATGTAAGCCATTTTCATTGCAAATGATTATCTTAAATAAGACCAACTATACATCTAAATTACCTTTTTCTTTGCCTTTCATATGCATTATTAACAAAATAAGTAGATAAACTCAATTAAAGAATACAAAAAGTTGAAAGCATGTAAATGGTTGAAAGCGTGCATTTAACAGTTGAAAGAGTGTGAAAGGTAGTGCAAAAGCCCAAAGCAGTAGGTGCATACCACTCTGGCTCTTTCTCTTGCACGCAGCACCATCACAATGCACCTCTCACAAAAAAAATATTAAAAAAGGTATTAAAATTGTAGATGGTAAAACGAGAAATAGACAAAAATTGAACCAAATCCAATTGAGTGAAAAGGCACTGCAAGGAAGTTGGTGGTATATGGATTACCATGTCTTTGGTCTGCCTGCTATCCAACCTTAGTACTAGTTATGGTTCTTCAATTCAATACAGAGAAGCAAGAGGAGAAATGTGACTAATCCTTCAGCTCAGTTGACGTCATTCAGAGGAATGAGTAGATTAGTAGTGGGTACCCCCATGAATGCAAAACTAGAATACGTTAGAGCTCCCCTATTTAGTTTTAATACCATTGTTATGAGGGTCCTCCCAAGAAAAAAGAAATTTCAGCTTGATTAATAGCTGTAATTAACACACAGGGGCCTATTACGATGTTGGTCGTAAGGCCTCCGACGCAAGGTCGGAGGGCTTACGACCGACAGTCTGCTTCAATTCCGACCGGCTGATTATGATGCAGCCGGTCAGAATTTGATGCAGCCGGTCAGAATTTAAACCAGCCGGTCATTCCGGCTGGCTTCCGACAGGCTCCATGAGCCCGCCTGCCAGTTGGAGACCAGCCCGTAATCCGAATGGAAGGCGTTTCTGCCTTATGGATTACGATGCACGGTTTCTGGCAAGGTTTCCATGCTGGCCTTTCCGACATGGAACCCTGTCGGAAAGCGTGTTTGGGGGCCCCTAGCAGGGCCCTCTTCCGTTTTCGGCCTACGGTTGGGGGCCGAGGGGGCGCCATATGAGCCCCCTTGTTGATCCCTGCACCTTGTGGCAGGCACCTCGAGGTGCCCGTTACGGGTGCAGGGATGAACACACACTCCCATTCCTCTATGGGAGCTTGTGTTACAGCCGGTATACAGCCGTAACACGAGGTCCCATAGAGGAATGGGAGTATGCGACTGAACAGTGTTCTGTTGCATTATAATCAGGAGGTCGGGACCGCCGACCGGAGGTCGGTCGGTCCCGTTTTCGCGACAGTCTCCGCCCGAATATCATAATAAGGCCCATAGCTTGAGAGCCAGGAGACCTATCAACTTCAAAACAGAGCATTATTTTGCATAGCTATCCATTATGCACAACTTCTAGACAACTGCTAAAAGGGCCACATTTGACCTTCCTGTAATCTTTTGCTTTAATTGAACACAGAGCCTGCAGCCACAACTCATCGCATTTTTCTGCAGATCCTAGAAGGGGACTGGAAAGGGCCAGCATAGAAATATCTGAAGCAAATCACTGTCTCACTTAACAAACATTGGCATAGCCAATAGGTCTCGCTTTGGGACCTTATAAGTATTTGGTTATGCAGCACAATATCCTTGGTGCAACAACATCAACTGTTGCATGACTAAACACTTATAAGATTCCAAAGGCGAGACCTATTGGCTATGCCAATGCTTGTTTTTAATTGCAGATGGGTGGGGTGAGGGTGCATGGCTGAAAGTTTTTTTCTCAGTTTTGTTTTTTCAAAGTGCACGCCCGTGTCCTATCATTTTTTTTGTTATAGTTTGGGAGTGGCAATACGGAGTTTGGGAGTGGCAAGCACCAACATGGAGGGAGAAGACGGGAAGGTGCAAAGAACAATACAGAGGGCAGGAGGGGGGCAAGTAACAACATGGGGCGGTAGAGAGGCAATCAACTACACGGAGGAAAGGGCAAGCAACATCACAGAGGGTGGGTAGGAGTTGGAAAGCAACAACATGGAGGATGGAAGTATAGGCAAGCAACAACATGGAACAGGGAGGGTGAGGACGTTAAAGGAACAAATGCAAATTAATATTTGAAAAGTACATATAAAGAGAGCAAGAAGAAGAATTTGTCACTGATTGTATGTAAAAAGAAGCATATGGCTTAGACATGTACTTGCAAGGAAGTGTTTCAACAAAACGAAAAATTTTGCTCACACAAGGCAAGAATTGGAAGGACAGAAGTACTGTAACCATGCTCCCAGGGAGGGTCAAACAGACCAAAAGAAGTGAAGCTGGCATGCGATGACCAAAGAGAATCAAGCACATGAATGATGATTAAACCAACCCACTTGTAAGCAATGGGCGGACTCTAAGCCCACAGTAAACTAACAAAATGTCTTGCAGGCAACAGCGCATGCGCTAAGGTGAGACCTAAAAATGTGGATTAAGTGAGCTGTGAGGCTCTCGTGGTACCAGGTATTTGTCTAGTAAGCAGAAGAGTACTTTGTGAAGTTGAGAATGAAATGTGGCTCCAGTTAACACAGTGAACCCACTGCAAGCACATATTTATTTTGTTGTATTGTACAGCACCACCTTGTGACATGAGAACCACTTCATAGCACTATTTAAAGTAAAAGTTCACATTTTCAGGACTTTTCCTACTTGGGAGAGGATCTAGCCTACGACTAGAGGGTCGACCTCGGAGCTGGGGAACCGGGTTCGAGTCTCGACAACCACGCTCAACATCCTGTGATTCTGGGCAAATCACTTGATCTCCCCGTGCCTAACAAAAAATTAATGTGTCCATCTGTAACGAAACTGGTGCTCATGTAAAGCGATCTGATGCCCGATGTCTCGGGTCTAGTTCGCGCTATATAAAAAAAAAAAAAAAAGATCAGGGAATCCTTCTGGTTTTTATTTGTTGACTGACTGCAAAGGAGAAAATATTGTCCTTCGTGTGACCCTGTCCTCTAAAATCAAGGGGAGGGGGCCTGTGACTTTCTAGGTGGCATAGAAAGTCTCGTTTCAAGATTTATTTTATATAATGTCAGATTTGGTTAGTTGCACATGTAGGCTGCCCATACATGCACCAAGGTAATTTTAAGACACGCAGCAGTGGTTAAAAGCAGCACCTGCCTAAACTGGGTCGGTTACAACATACGTTCCAGAAATTCTGCCACAAAGAGCACTCTAGCATAGGAGGTGCTGCATATAGGAGCAGGCCCAGCAGCGGGGGAGATTATCATGGTAATGGCAGGATTCTTTTTTAACCACTTACCCAGCCGTACTATTGTAACGAAGCAGCAAACAGTGTTCCAGAGATTTTATTAAGGGGAGAGTGGAGAGAGAGTGGGAGGGAGAGAGAGGTTGGAGAGAAAGAGAGAGTGGGGGGAGAGAGAGTAACAAAATTTGGTGCTTTTGTGACCAAAATCACTGGTTAATCCTCACACGTTACCTAAGCAAATAAAGGCCTAACTCGAGCAGGTCGCCACCTCCCCCTCTCTGTAGACCAATAATCAGTATGGGACCCTGGAGTGAAGGGGCTCTGCGTGCTGGAGTGACAGTGACTTGTCGGTATTTACATATCAATTTACTAAGCATCAAAAAAGCGACCAAGTCAGCGGAATTAAAGTGACAGGACCCTTAGATCGACATCCTAAAGTAAAGGGGCTGGTGACTCCCCCCTCCTCCTAAGCATACCCCACAGCAGCCTGCGCTAGCCTTGGGGACCACATACCCTCCGGGTTCCTCGTTAGGGAGCAGCCGGGGCCAGCTGTGAGGAACCTCCCTCACCGGCGGCGCACTCCGGGGGTCGCCCCGACCACTGCTTGCTGGGCAGGAATGTGGTGGGAATGCGATGCCTCTGAACCTCCTCCAAGGCTCCGCATGTGTCGAATGCTAAATGGCCGTTGCTCGAGGCCAAACGTTTGCCGCATTTAAGGGCTTAAAGGCACACGGAACCTACAAAAAATGATATTTCGGTTCCTCGTGCCCTGGCTGTCTCTCCCTGCTGCTTTTCTCTCCGGTTTTCCCCCACACTAAAGTAAACTGTTCCAGTAGAGGTGTCTGATGTCCGCGACAGAACCAAGAAGCTTCCAACAGATGGCATGCAGCGCTATAGAAAACCAACAAGTATACACATTGAATGCGCTGCACACAAGCCACCCTTACAAACAACCTCTAGAGAAGCTCGGAGTCTCACAGAACCATACATCGATGCAGCCACACACAGGTCGCCACACAGATCCCCCTACACACCACAGAAGCTCAAAGTCTCAGATACCCACCACACACTCCAGAACACACACAAAGCATTCAGGACAACACAATTCTCTCAGACCAGCTAAATACTAACACAGTCACACACAGCACGCACACGTACACAAATACGCAGAGATCTGCTTACACACTCACGCATGAATCCCCCTCACAAACACTTGTCAGACAACAGCCTCCACACAGACAAATCGCCCCCACACACTTGAAGTTAGAAACGGAAAGATCTTTATCCCTGTTTAAATAGCCCAGACGTGCCAGGGACCTTGCTCTAAATGGGACAGAACCAATAAGATGGTCATTAACAACTGCATCAGAGGTAGAGCCAGGAGACCAGAATTCTAATCCCAGCTCCTCCTCCGAAGTGTGTGATCCTGGGAACACGGTGTAATCACCTAGAGTTTGAATACAGAAGTTGCCACATCTGAAAGGAAGGCGCTACACGAAAGCATGATGGGTGATCATGCACACATCTCCCAGGCAGAGCAGAGACTGAGACCGGGTTTATTTAGGGACATACCTGAGAGGTAGAGTCTCCCGAGAGCTCCTCCCGACCAGCTTCCTCGGAGCTGCAAGCGTCGGCTGGTTAAATGCTTAGAGTAGTTATGCGGATCCTCGCTCTTGCATTGATGAAACCTAAAAGCCTACTTCAGTGCCATCTGTGGAGGGGCCAGAAGCAGTGACGCAGTACCATGAAATGAGAGGATTGAGCAGCTTCTAGTTAAAAGGTGGTAATTTGTACTTTAGAATTGGCGCGCCCTGGTGCGGGCCTTGTGAGGACTTTTGGAGCTGCATGCAGGGTCGAGAGACAGGGAGCACTCGCTGCTCCTCAGCTCAGGGGCTTTGCGAAGGGTTCATCTTGCGCCCGCCAGGTAGCGATGAGTCTGTCGTCTGTGCTCTGTGGGGAGAGAGCGCCGTGTTCCTCTCCTACGAACTGAAAGTGACCTGAAGAGACCCTGGCCCCCGCCTCTTGCGGGTCGAGAGGATTTGGTGACACGCTTTGAGCCCTGCTAATCTGCATCAACAGTGGCGGGTGCCTGGCTGCGCTTGTCATTTCCGGAACTCTGCAGCCCCTGGCCCGATCCGCCTGCAGACCAGATCCCGGCAACAGATCTCCCTGCATTAGAGAGGCCTGCGGGAGATCGCGCATTGCAAACCTGTTCACTGCAGAACCAAATAGATCAACTTTGCTTTTCAGAAACGGGCAGGAGAGCAGCTAGCACTAACAAGCATTTGAAGGCATGCTCGGGGAGGAGGGGGGGCGACGCGAGTGGTGCGCGTGCCTCGCGCTGAAAGTTAAATAAAAAAATTAAAAAATGAAGCTGATAGTCGCGCGGCCGTGAAAGTGACACTGCCGCGCGGCGCTAAAGTGAAAGGAAAATGAAGCTGACGAGGAGGGAGTGGGAGGAGGGTATTCACGCGCTGTAGTGCACGTCGCGCGCGCTTGTGCGCTGCGAGCAGCAGGCGTGACCACACGCTCGTGCACCATGGCCTTTGCTTGCGCGTGCAACCGCCCGAAAAAGGCCACGACGCACGAGCGTGTGGTCAGCTTTTCGAAACCCCTTACTTAAAGTCTCGCCAGAGCAGCGCTTGCGCGCTACTCGAGGCTCGACCTAAAAAGGTATATTTTGCAGAATAAAACATTTGTTTTAAAAAGGGCAAAGGAAGATTGGCTAGGATATTCTTGTCATCCCAAAAGTAGAACCATGTCTATTTTATTACATTGCCTAGAAAAGATAAGTCTGTTATTGTTCAATCCAACAAGTTATGACAAGATGCTAAAAATGGTTCTCACGTGTTCATTTAAAAAAGTTAAAATGGTCATAAACACAAAATATTTAAAAATAAGCCAGGGACAACTAGCACTTCTTATCCTGTAGGAATAGTCTGCTGACTCAACACAACAGAGGGCGCCTAACCCAAAAGGGGAAGGCCTTGCAGTGGTGAAAGTTTTTTTCTGGTACGAAAATATTATGTTTCAGGGACTTTTAACTCCATTAAATATAAGAAGTGTAAGTGCAGGATACCACGAGGCTCGACCGGCTGTAACAGAAATACCAAAGGAGAGTCTACAAATGCATATCTGGGTGTAATCTATTGATGGTGACTGACTAATCCAGAACTGAGACAGGAGCAAGGTCTTGAGAGGGAGGTAGATTTTAGCTTTGTCCAAATAAGAATCAGCAGATAAGCCCAAGTCATTTAAAAGATGTATGAACAGAGGCACATTTACATTTAAGAGGATAAGAGATAAAAGGGGAGCATTTCCAGAGGTTACTGGAAATTTAAGAGGCAGAAAACAGGATAGAGTTAAGCATGATATGTTCTTCACTCAGGTGATGAAAAAACAAAATTGCTATGTACATCATTTGCACTACCCTCTTGACATCCCTAGCCTAACGCTAGCGTGCAGTCTAGAATGGATCATGGAAATGCTCTTATTTTGGCCCTCCCTCAATGCAGTTGTAAAAAAAAAAAAAAAAAAGACAGGCTCCAGATTTTTCGCCAGCGAGGCTCTCATCAAAAATAAGGAAGCAACTTTAGACCCTCCCTAATGGCATTATGCTAGCGGATATGGAGTATTACATTTACAGGGGGCACATTTTCTTATCAACTGAAAAGGTTCGAAAATACACAGCCTTTTCCAACTAACTGTTTTTTGCAAGTGCAGGCAGTCACTCCATCACAGCAGAAAAGTGAAAAGTTGTTGTTTCTCGGAGGAACGAAGAATGGGACAGAAAGCAGGAAAAGATTCCATGTTAATGTCAAATATATGGAGATTGCATTTACAGTACTTAGTGTATTTAATATTCAGAAGTATTCACAGGTACTGTTGGATAAAATATCCTACATTTCTTTCTTTCTTGGCAAGAGGGATAAAAGGCAAATTGAGCATCGTGCTAGTTGTGGTCTCAAACAGCTCGACCCTTGCACTATAAATGCTGTCCCAAGACCATTTTAGTGCTTGCTATTTTGAGACACCAAAGAACTTAAACCAATAATGGATACTCCACACGGAGCACATCTTGTATCTTTCTGAAGTCAGAATTCTTTTAAATATTCACATAACTTCAATCTCTTCTTCTATGAGAAAAGGGTTACATTAGCCAAAATGTTTAGCAATGAATAAAGCTTCCTCAGGATTTTTCTGATTACATATACAGTTTTCACATTCAAATTCAGGTTCCCATGTTTATAAGACCATGGATGTCATGATTCAGCCTTAATACATTGATCCCACAGATTAATTCCAATGGACGCCAAGGACACGTCATTCTGGGCCATCACTATTGGCCTTCAAAGGGTTCCTGTGGTGGTCAATGTGAGTAAAAAAAAAATGATATCATACAGGAGGTGGTTAGGGGAGGCAACATTAGAACAAGCAATTACCTGGCAGTACGGAAAGATAGAACATGTCATAAAAACACAAATGAATGTTGTGAAATTAAGCGCCACTTTCTTGCATCACACACTTATAAAATTAAATTTACAAAGCACTACTGTAATCTACATTCATACAGTGCTCAAGGCTACGTTTGTACCCACATTGTTATATGGTGGTTTAACTTTGGGGGACAGAATGGAAGTGGTATCGGAGAAGGCATTGGAAAATTGGCTTTAGTTTATTTTGGGTTCCTTGGTCTTACCCACGGAGTCAATTAAGGTGGACTTTGATCTGATGAGTATGGCATGTATATTGGATGCATCATTTATATATTGTTCCTTTTGATTAGGCAAGGCTCGTCAAGGCTCCATGAAGTACATGTTGTGACTAGAACGAACAGCAATTTCTTCAGGGAATCTTCAGCCATGAGGTAATTGTTTAAAGTGAATAGTGAAGCAATTAGAGACTGCCTTAGCCTAGGAGGATTTGACTTCATATGTCCCTTTAAAAACTTTAATAGGGAGGAAATTTGAGAATTCTCTTGTTGAGCAGAAATGGATAGATCACCCATAATGATGGAGACAAACCAATAATTCTTCCCTGTATTTTTATTTGAATGGACCAGCCAAATCCACTTTAATCCAAACAATAGCTGCCACTGCTGCGGTCTTTAAGGCGGAAGTGGAATGTATTTCTGATTTGATTTGCATCGGTCCTGAAGTAAAATCTAAATAGATTAGATTTTAGAAACCAATTTTCCATAAACTAGATCTTGATTAGTAAAGAAGCAATTCAACATCACATAGCAGGGATGAACTGGCATGCAAGAGATAGATTAATGAAGTTTGTGCATTAAGCTAAAAGACAATGTGGGATGAATACAAGGGTCCGCTTTGCAAGTTGTGGAGATAGACTGGTAGAGGTGATACATTTTGAGGTACAGATTGGAGTGATGATTTCTCCTTCTTTAGGGCATTTCCATTTATCATTCCCTAGCACACTGGTTAATCAAAGAAACCAGGAATTTTTAGTAGGTTTCAAAGATTATTAGGATTGTTGATTAAACTTTGGATTTTATTGCAAGCACAATGAATGATTTCCAGGTGTTTGATTAACACCATTCTGGGTTCTGTATCAAAAGACAGCAGCTGGTTATTGACTACTCAAATTAATGATGTCTGGTATGTTAAATATGAGCAGCTATGAACAAAATCATTAATTTCCTGCTTGGTAATAATTGTTATTTTTGAGCCTCGAAGTCTTTAATGATCTTTCGCATAAGAGATGCTGTGGCCATTCCAATTGAAGTCTTGTCCAATATTGGCCACACTTCCAGGAACCAAAAAATTTCAATTGTAGTCCTCTAGGTCTTAACATGATATAAACTGACAGCTAGTAGTAACATCTGTAAGTGTCACTGAATTTGTGATAATCTGCTAAATAAGAAACAAAATTATACCACTAACTCACCTTTTGATCTTCTGTGAATTCATTCGAGTTAGTCTGAGACTGAGCTTCCTTCTGCAAATGCCTTGCCAATCTAGGAGGAACAAAATATAAAAGCATCTGTACACTGGCTTAAACCGAGCACTGCAGAAACCAAGTGTTAATTCAAGATTTATTACACAAAAGCCATGTATATTAATTTTATTTGTTAAACTAGTTACATAGTTGGTGCATCATAAACAAATCAAACTGTAAATGATAGGATCCCAGGAAGTGCATTACAAGAACACATTATATACATTACTGCAAATATGGACAGACCACGTTATTACGAAAAAAATATTGAAAAGGGTACTTGTATAACCTTAAAACACCTCTTGAAACCGTTCTGAGCACGCGGTGGAAAACGCTCCATACTGTGCATTTGTTTCATGCAGTACACATTGATGCTTAGCCATACTGGATTCTGAATTCACACTATACAGCGTTAAAACTCTTTAGTGTCTCCTTTTCGGAGTTGTTCAGAGCTATTAGATTGTCACCCTCTCCTTCCTCTGGCATTCCATCTACCTAATAGTTTGGTTCAGAGGAAATACTATTAAATTACCCTAGAAAGGAGTTGTAGCAATGCACTGCAGAGTGGACCCTAGGCGGCCTGCATCCAGAGAAGAGTGGACGCTTTGTGGCGTGCATGGACTTTTAAACATCAGTTTTATGTTTTGCTTAGAATGTTGCATATGGTGTGGGTTTCATATATGAGGAGCTTCACCCATCTATTCTATCCTGTACTATTGTTCAAGTGTTGTAAAGGGTCATTATAGGCTAATGTGCCAATGTCACAGCACACAACTTAACCCCTTGACCGCGATCGGAATTCCGCTCGTGTGCTGGACATTCCGATCGCGGGTGTGGTCGTGACGAGCTCAGCTCGTCATGCGCACAGCGCTACCGCGCAGCATGACGAGCTGAGCTCGTCACGCGCATCGAAGGGGTTAAAGAAATATCATAAGATTTAGGACGAGTAAATGCGCTACGTACTCAATGGTTTCTCCATTACATTGAGGATCAGAAATTTCAACAAGCTAAACTACTTTTGTTAACTAATTAATTCTTTATTGCTTAACAAAAATCATTGCAATTAAAACATTAAAAACTTGAATAACATTTTTTTTTATGTAACATAATTCCCAGTTTCTTTAAACAATGTGCGCCCGTACAAGAAGAATGTCTCTATGGTTTCATGCGGTACCAGAACATTGATACCACTTATAAACATCTTTTATCACAAACGCACTATAATCATAAAACTGATAACATATTATGGTTACATTCCCAGGAATATACAATAAAAACTATAGACATATTACAGTGTGCAAATAGGCTATAAAGTGCCTATGTGCACAAACTAACATTATGGACCATTGTGCAAACGAGCAATAAGGTGTCTCTGTATGCTTTGAAGCCGGTTATCTGAAACTGCCTGAGGGCTAGAATTTTAAGCAATGAATTCCATTGTGCAAACGAGCAATGAAAGTGAATCAGTGTTTTCATATATTCTTTAGAGCCGGATTACCATAGTAGCTTAGACACAAGATCATTCAAGGTGTCAGCAACCTAAAAACAACCACTATAATTCCTAATTCATTAAGACAACCCTTAGTTTGCAGACCGCAATACATTTTCAGCATTAGCTAAAAAAATGTATCAATTGACATAGCAATGGAATTGACTTGCCCGATAGACATAAAATAAGGGCCTGGCGGGCTGATCTTACCCCAGACTTAAAGAATAAAGGTTTTAAAAGTGTGCGGCGTATTTTAAACAATTTAGGGCACGCACATACTATGTGCAATAAGGTTTCACGTGGCCACCTACACAGTCTACATTTAGTACTAACTAGTTTTGTTGTTGGGGACTTTAAAAGCCCAAAGAGAAACACCACATTGAATTAGATTCAGAAATGCCATAAAACATTGCACGGATATTGGAAAAAAAGCCAGCATGAGGCTTTTTTCTGGTGGATCATGCTGCATACTCCCTGGATAGATTGGAACCACATGGTTGTCGTGAATGGGCTCAATACGGGCATGAAAATATACCGAATTCTCTGAAAGGATGAAAAATTAAATTAAGACCGAGTACATAAGCGCTAACAAGTCCATGAACTTTAGGAATGCAGTTATGTTTAAGCTAGGAGCACAAGCTTTTTGTGGGACTCATTCACCTTACTATGTAAGTTACAAGGGCTCATTTATGGATTAAACATTTCACAAAAATATAGCTTCACCCCTCCATGTGTGGATGTCTGCTGCTTATGACCATCTATTATTGAAAGGTCATTTGGAAAATGTTATCTACTCCAAGACTGTAACAGGAGCCAAAATTATTTTTCTATGTGATAGTGTCAATGGACAAACAGAATTTTAAATGGCTTCCAACTAGGTTTTAAAAACATGAAATGTATTCTGACTGTACAAAAAATTAAAATCAATAGCACAGACTGGTAACGAGCATGCTGTTCAACTAATTGTCTTCAAGGAACAGATTAGCATAGGGTTTCTTTTAGAATTAATTTTAACGATTCAACATACAGCACGCCAACATGTGCAAACAATAACAGATGAGATCCAGTGTGAGACATGTTGCTGGATTATACTGTGCAGGGGGAGGAGACGGGCACATTTTTAATTAATTAAAATAGCTTGCCCATTAGGTGACAGGCAGATAAGAAAAGGTGGTGGCTACAGTGCAAACCTGCAGACGGTCAAGTGGATTTCCAAATTAGGGAGAGCTAGTCAAACAAGAACCCTATGACAGCCAGTTGACACAAAGGAGTATAACAGAATACATTAGCAATGGAAATAAAGAAATGAGCTTGAAAGTAAATCCTGTGCCGGGTCCTTATGGTGATCCATAGGCAAACTCTATAGGACAATATTTCAAACTGGCCCTCATCTGAACTAGACATGCACTCTCAGCAATGAGTCCTTGGGGTCCCATTCTTAACCATGGCCATGGAACAACCCCTGAAACAAAAAAAGCTTCAAAAGAGGATAAGGAGTCCGTTCCTCTCACTGGGCAATTCTTGTCAAAATATTCATTTAATTTATAAAAAAAAAAAAAAAAAAAAAGGTACTACCATTTCTAAATGCATGATATTTCTCCTGTTCTTCTACCATCGCAGAAACATACTACGATAACCCTAGCGCTCACGAGATGTGTGTTGCAAGATATTTTAGGTTCTGAAGCAGTCCACAGATAGGCAATACTCTTTGGTGAAAACTGATGTTCACTACTGGTATCTCAGGGCCATGCTTTTCCAAAGGTAACAAGGTTTACAGCTAGAAACACGTACATAAATGCCGCAACAAAGACTATTTAAGGCCATTTATACAGCACTTTAGGCAGATTCTGCCAGCCAAGCACTAGATCTGCAGGAGAATACGGCACCAAGTATTAAAATATTCCACTCTGGAAGTGGGTCCACTTATTTAGTGGACGCCTGGTGCCCCTTAGGAATATCCGGAGGGAAGTGTGCACAACAGTTACTCAGTCATCATGGGTCCCCACTCTGCCCAAGACCTAGTCACCGCTTCCGGAGCCTGCATGTGGCACCAGGTGTCAACTAAATAAGTGCACCCACTTCTAAGAAAGGTTATTACGGTAGTGTACCGTGCATGTGTGTGGCATGGTATGAATGATTAAATAAATAGCCAGCCATGCTTCCCAAAAGGGTATTGATAGGGAATACTGATCCGGACGAAAGCCACTGGATTGGGGTATGTGGCAGAAACTAGTTGATCACACTTAAGGGCCAGGCCAAGGAGTGATAGTAATTCCAACGAGCCTGTTTTCCCCAGTTTTTAACCTTTACCGGATGTACCCGTGAATAAATACTGATTTGAGCAATGCCTAGGCAATTTTAAAGATTACCTCATATAGATCCCACACCCTTTTTCTTTAATAAGTGCTCCCTTGTAAGGAAGGAGGTCGCAGCATGCCCCAACGCTTAGAGGGTCGGGAAGAACTTGATGATGCATGTCACTGGATAATATTCAGTGAGTGAGACTTTCTTTAAGAAAAAGGTTTTTTCCCTTATATCCAGTGGGCCTATCCTAGATGACTCAAAGTTGACTCTCATAATTGGGACGCTGTATACGAGGAGGGTAACTACCTCAGTTTCCCTCTTCCCTCCCTCTACTTTTTACCTATATAAAACCATATTCAAATATGTGAAGATATCTTCACAATTAATTGCCATCTTAGGAAAAATTGCATCCGGTTTTAAGAACTCGGTCCTTTTTCAAAACGGATATCGGTGGCAAACCTCTTTAGTTTTAGAACTAGGGGACTGGAATGTGGAAGGCGTATCAACTTCCATCACCATATGCCATTCAAGTCACTCATGTTGTGTCCCTCTGCATCTTTATGGCGGCATTAAAAGTCTCTATGTTACCTCAAATACATACCTAAGCACAAATAGTCTCCCCACTCCATGTGCAGAGGCTAGGGAAAGGGAAACAGCCTTTACAATGCAGCCATTACCACGCAAGAGTCATTACCACGCATAACTTTTTCCACGCATGGTTTTCCAACGCATACGCCTTTACCTCAGGTTTATGATCGGTATGGCTGTGGGATAGGGTAGGGGGCATACTAGGGGTCAGGTGTTTATATAATTATAGTTTCAGGTGTTTACATAAGTATAGTTTTGGGTTTAGTTTATATGCACGTAGTTGTGTGGATCAGTTCGTTAAGCTGTTTGTTTTACTTGTCTTCAGAATTCCCTGACGAAGAGCCCTAGGGGCTCGAAATGCATTGGAGTTATGAACTTCGTGTCAACTTCCAAGTCTATATTGTGATCAATTTGAACATACCGTTGTACGAAGCCCAGAACGGCATACAGTTGGTATCTGAAATGTTTAATAAAAGTTGACCGATTGATCCACGCTGCCTCTGTTGTGATGATGAGCATTAAAGAAAAAGTCTGAAATATGTATGGAAAAAGTTGGTGAACACAGGAGTACTTTGGAATACCAGGATGATTTGGATACTCTGGCGGGATAAGTTCCCAATTCTCGCAGTGCGACAGTTATAAGCACGAGAAGAGTGCTTTGTTTGACTACATTTGTAATTTCAGTGGTGGGGGCGATCCACTGCACTGTTCGCACGCATCTTCTGATTAAGTTTGAAAGTTTGGCGTATTATTAAGGGAAGGAGTGCAATCTCAATCCACGTTTGACTTGTTTCACAATGCCATCGCCTCAAAATGAGTTTTGCACCCCATTAATCAAGTGAATGTTTCGTGAAAAGGAGAGAAAATCATGAGTATGTGTTCATCACCGCAAAGCCAGCGAAAGTATGGACTGGAATGAAGCGCAGAAATATCTGACATGTAAAGCGCAGAAATATCTGACATTTAATATTAACAGTTTCTCTGATTCACGGGGGGCAGTAGTGGGAGGTAATTGTTATCTGGTTTTGTTTTGTTTATAAAACTGTTTAGTCTACATGCAGTTCGTTATAAGTGCATATTGTTTTGCAATATTGGGTCTTGTGTTTACACAATGAAAAAGGTTGAGTTTTTTGCGCACATTTGTACTGCACATAGTGATTTTGGAGATTACTATTCGTAAGATTGTTTATGGATTTGAGTTTAGTCTTAGGGTACGTATGATTTAGTAGGTAGTAATAAGGTTCATTAAGCAGTGGGTTTTGTACGGTGCATTGTGGGAGTTTGAGCCTTTCAGGCAGAGTTCTGGCAAACATCACGTACAGACAGCGGGAAATCAATCATGTGGAAGCAATTTACGACGCGCCTTTAGGATATTTAAGAGCTAGTGAGGACGAGGAGGTGGTAACATGGTTCTTTGGAGGCACGAGGGATTGACGCGCTAATGGCGCGAGACATGAGAAGGTGAGACTGCTTTAGGCGGCTTTCTGCAAAGGGTAAAGAGAGTTAGATGGGATTAAGAAAGGGGAGGGGATGGTAGTAGGCAGCGAGTTTATTGTGAAGAGGACGAGGGCTCAGACAGTCAAAAGGTTTTTTTTTTTTTTTGCGAGATTAACACGGGGGATTTGACGATAGGGTAGGGAGGTATTGTAATTCAAAAAAGAGGGACAGGGTGGAATACGAAAAATAGGGATTATTTCTTTTCTTTTGGTCTTTTTGTAACAGGAGTTCACAAAGGGTGAATAGCAGGATTGGGGGTCAGGTTTATGATCGGTATGGCTGTGGGATAGGGTAGGGGGCATACTAGGGGTCAGGTGTTTATATAATTATAGTTTCCGGTGTTTACATAAGTATAGTTTTGGGTTTAGTTTATATGCACGTAGTTGTGTGGATCAGTTCGTTAAGCTGTTTGTTTTACTTGTCTTCAGAATTCCCTGACGAAGAGCCCTAGGGGCTCGAAATGCATTGGAGTTATGAACTTCGTGTCAACTTCCAAGTCTATATTGTGATCAATTTGAACATACCGTTGTACGAAGCCCAGAACGGCATACAGTTGGTATCTGAAATGTTGAATAAAAGTTGACAGATTGATCCACGCTGCCTCTGTTGTGATGATGAGCATTAAAGAAAAAGTCTGAAATATGTATGGAAAAAGTTGGTGAACACAGGAGTACTTTGGAATACCAGGATGATTTGGATACTCTGGCGGGATAAGTTCCCAATTCTCGCAGTGCGACAGTTATAAGCACGAGAAGAGTGCTTTGTTTGACTACATTTACCTTAGGCTGACCATTTTTAGGGTTTACGTTGGGTATGGGTTTTTGGGTGGCAAAGGTAATTTTAGGGTGGGTTTGGGTTGAGTGTCTTTGAGGATATTCTTTAAAAAAAGAGTGTTTGTACCTACCTGAACCCTTTGTGTGTGTCTGTATGTGTATATATATATATATATATATATATATATATATATATATATATATATATATATATATATTATTATTATTTTTTTTCAGTGAAAAAACCAAAGGTTACAGGGACATTATAGTTAGGCTCAGGTTTCACTTGTACAAAACCAGAGAAATTCAGCAGTTGTAATTAGCCGAGCTAACTAGAACTCGCGCCGCCGCAATGCACCGCTTATGACCTCACATATTGCATCACTCATGACATGGTCAGTGACATCACCGATTGTCATGTAGTTCCTACTAATCCATAGGATCTGCGCATTGTTTGGACAACAAACTAGGGGCTTAGTGCCAAGACTGATTCCGGACACCCCCGCAGGATATCTTGGCCTATAGACCAACTAGCTCACAGTGCCACCGTAAGCCACCCTACCTACCAGGGAGCGAATGATTTCTGGCAACCACTGAACAGGACAACCCTGACCCCTCAGGGATCGTGGAAACAGTACAGAACCTTTCGCTCAGTCACTCGTGCCCTCTTATTCTCAGAGAAGTATACAAAGAATAGACAGTGGGACGTTTTCAATAGATTTATTGAACCAACGTTATTCTTGTAAATATGTATGCTGCAATGATTAATAGACCAAAGCAGATAAACAAGATTACAAGCACCAAAAGCGTAAACAGTATATATAGTTCTACCACGGTGCTAAAACAATGTATATGCAGGAATATAAAACAAGGCAGTAATCGAGCGTACTCCTACGATGCGGACCCTACTCTAAGTGTACCTAGAGAGTATGCAGGTGAAAAGGTAAGAATCCCCCCAAGGGACGATCCAACCTGATGGGATAGAATGAAGGACCCCGTCTTGGTCACAAACTGGACACCCCTCACGACATGTCAAACCACTGCGTGGTGAATTCTCAGCATGCAAGGACCCCAAGTGTCAGCAGAAGAGCCTCCTCTGCTAATCTATTGGGATGCTCATCTTTTATAATAGAAAGCAGCCTTGCGATGTGCGTATAGATTAGTGATGTTATGGATATGTAGATAGCCCTGTCGCTCCATGGATGGAGATAGAGATGACATTAATACATAGTGCGAAACGAGACCTTGTACATGATGTTCAGGGTGTTGTGATAATGTACGAAGCTAGATGTATGAACAAGTTTAGTTTCAGGGAAACAAATCCAACATAGTTGTGCACGCAAATATGTGCAAAAAATTACAGCTGAAATTGTTAATGTGAGGACAATGTAAGAAATAAGCGGCTTCGCTACATGGCCCTAACTTGGGAATATAACACCCACTCCTCATACTAATGGTCGATATCTAAAAAGCTATCTAAAAAGCCAGCAGAAAATTAAAAAAACGTTAAAAACTACTCTTAAAAGCATCTAAAAAGCAGGCTTTCCTTTAAAATATTTAGTTAAAAGCCTTTAAGTTATTATATCATTTGAGATTCCAAGCACTCAGAAAGCCATGGTGCCTAGAAAAAGAAAAAACTGTTTTGGTTCATTTTGATTAAAAAAGAGGCCAAATTGTTCCCATATGGAAAAGGCCAATTGTTTATGTGTTCAGAGTGGTAGCCGCAACATTACTGCCCACAACTGCAGACGTTCCCAGATGCGCACCTCGTAGCATGTTTATGGAGCAAAGGTGATTGTTTATGGAGCAAAGGTGATTCCATCCAGTTCCCACAGCAGCCGCTAAGTGAGGTGTTGTATCCCATAACTTTTCCGCAGAGCTATTGTTCACATCACTAGGAGCTGAAGCATCCCAGGGTGGCTCTAAGAATGCATTCATCATTAATGGAATACGCTGGGGACAGCAATATGCATGGGCCTTTAAGGGGTCCAGCAGTACTTCAATATCCGGTGGCCCAACCAATTCTGATCCGAGACCTATATCCAGGACGCATTCATGGCTGCAAAGCAGACAGCAGAAGACAGGTTGTATGCAGTCAAGTCAGACAGGCCTGAAGGATAAGAACCAATGCTCGTTCGGTTCTTGAAGCCGAGGTGTGTCGAAGCAGTGTACCATGCGCTCACGGCAACTAGTAGTGCCATCTCCATTCTGAGTTGAACTGGGATATCCATTGCGGAGTAGATCAAATAAAATCAAGATTTCTGCCACAAGTAGAAGGACAATCGGGAGTCCTCCAAAAACGCTTCCCAACACGGAGTGTATGAAAGATGGTATAACTCCGAAAATCGTCTGAAAGGTGCTAACCAAACCAGATCCGATACATTTAAAAAGTGCACTATTCCTTTCATATCAGACATGTTAAAGATACTGTTTGCCAGCTCCTCAAAATGCAGCTGGAAGTGTGGAGTAGTGTCTGAATCTCAGATGAGGACCTTGAAACCTGGAGATCAAACGTCTCTCTGGCTGATGTTAAGGCCACATCCTTTTGAAAAAGCATGGCTTTCAGTTTGCTCAGTGAATCAAATTTTATGTTGGAAACATTTATCGAAAGCCATAGCGCTGCCTCCATAACAGTGCAGGCAGGTGGAAACAGTACTTGTGTACAACAAGTCACTATGGAATTAACCGTCACCAGATAAGCAATGCCTGGTTCCATTCCGCAGCAACCTTGATCATTCAGCATCAAATAGCTCCCATTCAAGATCAGCCTGAATACAGGATGAATCACGGCAGCTGGGCAACCCTTCAGATAACAGGACAAGTTTGCTATTGAAGCATTGCATGTCCTGTGGAGAGAAATGTCCTTGCAAACTAAAGAGCCGCTTAAAGCATCTTCACAGTTGGAGCCACTAAGAAAAACTTCTGTGTCCCCATTTCTGCATTGAAACTTGAACAGTAATTCCCAATATTTGTGCACATATCCTTCCTCTAGCACTTCATATCTGCCTCCCTGTTGGTATTGGAGACAATATTGGAATTGGAAAGTTGTGACCGGTAGGATGATGTAACCATAGATTATCCAGTCAGTGGATGGTGTCTCAGCCACGGTGAAAGTTAATTGGTCCAATTTTTCAATGTGCAATATGGTATATTTCGCATCTCTGCATGCCATTACTATCTGTCTTTCCGTTAGATCGTATGCTGAAAACAGATTTGTACTGTTGATGTAACACCATGGCACGTGGCCAGAACGTTACGTTTGCAATGTCCAGCTTAGTATTACTATTGACCGTAATTGTGACTGTTCATGTTGTAATATAGACATGTCTTGCTGTATTATGTCAATGGCGGAAGACACTATGTTGTCCAGTGAATACATTCTGGATGATAATGTTGTCATACCGTTGTCAACCACAGCCGAAGCCTATTCTAAATTAACCCCATCAATCTTGCGCAATCTCTAAGCAGCTTCCTGATGAGATATCTTTCATAGCTCGCTGTATGTTCCGTATAAAAAGCGCTTTTGACATGGGTTCCGGGCACCTAATAAAAAATCCCTGTGATCCATGTCATCAGAAAGAAGTGACAAGCGTTGCTTCACCTGGGAAAGTGTTGAGGGTTTTAGCCAATCAAGGCACAACTACCCAACACTATATGACGTCACCACCCGACTGTTCTGTATGTACATATCTTTAATCAGGCCTATTGATCCTAAACCCTTTGGTGTTACCCAGGAATCTAGATTGACAACTATTTGTGTCTATCGGCCAAACCAACCATCCCTTCCAATTGGGATCTGATGAATTAAAAGAACCATTTCGTATCATAGTATTTAGTGTATCCTCACTGAAGTGTGTAAAGTGCTGGCAATTCTCGAAGCGTGAGAATGCCGGAATACGTGGTGAATTCAAATACTTAATTTTTGCTATACCAAGACATGAAGTTTGTTGCACTGTTTTGTTCAGGAAAATCATTTGATATGGTATGAGGCATGCTAAAAATAAGTCCTTTGTTCCCTGAACCTGCCAATCTTCTGTCCCCCAGACAGATTTTGTGTCTATTGTGTCTTTCCAAAAGTCGAAAGCCTGTATATACAGTTGGGAAATAAAGGAAGCAGAGTATATCAGCTTTGTGGTTGTAAGCATATTTTTCTTTGCAAGCGTAGGTGCAAGCCTATAGTAATACGAGGCCAGGTATGATGTGTCAAAACCTGAAAGATAAGCAAACGTTTATGAAAATGTCTTTGAACTACCTTTCGGCGGTGTTGGGCAGAGTTCCGATTGTGTGTAATTATAAAAGCACGTGGGATACTAGCTTTGTGTAAAAAATGGTGACCATAATGTTGGTAACAGAACATGTGTCCATAATTACTTGTACCTTCATACAATTAATTCTTCATTAGAAAATGCAGCTGATTGCTCTACATCTGAAAGCAAATTATGCAGTTTCAATGTCCAAATAATCATAGAAAGTACTAGAGGTGATGATCTAATTCAAGGAAATTTTAAACAAATAAGGAATTTTCAATAATTCAGTGGGACCATACACATCATATGATACCCTGTCTCAAACAATTCCTTCAGGAACAGGAACTGATGTAATGTTCACCAGGGACAGGTCCCTCATTTTACGGTGCGATGATGCATGTGGTTTAAGAACTAAGTACACGAGTTGTACTGTGGAGCGTTCTGGGAGAAAGTATCCATTCATAAGTAAGAAAAAGGCAGTCACTAAATGTAGGAAGCTGGGTTTCTGTTGCAGTAACCCCCCCACTTTTTGCCAGATTTCTGTTGAACTTTGACTTGATGTGCCCTGGGTCCCTGCCAATCAGGTTCCCAGGGCCGGTGTTCTTTCCCAAAACTGTACATTGTACCCCCAATTATCACCTCTCTGGCCACATGTCAGTCCCTCGTAAAAGGTACCATGGGTACCAAGGGCACTGTGACCAGGTAAGGCCTCTAAGGGCTGCAGCACATATTGAGCCACCCTTGGAGGCCCTGTACCTTAACAGACACACACTGCCATTGCAAGCTGCGTGTTTTGGTGCAGAGAAAAGTGAAGAGTCGACACGGCACACATGCCTGTGTGCCATGCCTACAACCCACTGCCTATGGCATAGGTCAGCCACCCCTCCAGCTGGGTACACTATGCCACTGGTGAGGGTACAGGTGCATGAGCTCTGTACCCCTACAGTGTCTAAGTCCATTCATAGACATTGTAAGTGCAGTAAAGCCATAAAGAGAATATGGTCTGGGAGTTTGTCATTACGAACTCCTCAGCACCATAATGGCTTAACTGAATTCGGGGAAGTTTGGTATCAAACTTCTCAGCATAATGAACCCACACTGATGCCAGTGTGGGATTTATTATACAATGCACTCAGAGGGCATCTTAGAGATGCCCCCTGAAAAACGACCAGCCGCTGGTGGGTTCCCTGACTGGTAAACACCAGCCTGCCACCACTAGACATGCTTCTGGGCCCCTGGGGTGGGAGCCTTTGCTCCCCGAGCCCAGAAACCAAGCCTTTCCTGGGTTGAGGTGGTCACACCTTCCCCAGGCCAGGAAGAGCCATCTGTGGCAGGGGAGCTTCAAAGGCCTTGCCGCCTTAGTAACGCGACCCCCAGCCTCTCCTGCTATCAGGAGCAGGCCCCCTTCCTGTCTTCCCTCTTTTTCAGCAGGAAGACAGGCGGGAAAAATTAGCCAGCCCAGAAGGTGTGCCCACACCTCTGCCAACCCCACCCCTCAGGTGGGGGAGGCGAGGTGAAGTCCACTCTTCAGTGCCCGCCATCTTGCAGATGGCAGGCACTCTCCAATCTGGATTAGGGATTGTGCCCACTCCCCCACGTGGGGTGAGCACACCAAGGGTGTAGTTACCCGAAGGTCAGTAGCCCATTGGCTACTGACCCCGAGACCCCTAAAATGCTCTCTAAATACAGTCTTTAGGGGGCAGGCCTGAACCAAGAAGACAGATTCCCGCAACCTATGAAGAATAAGGATGAAAGAAGACGCCTAGCAGAGGAGACTGAGGAGAAGAACTGACTTGGCCCCAGCCCTACCAGCCCGTCTGCAGTTTCCAGAGATCCTGCGGCAAAAGTCACCTTGTTCTGCAGCCAGCGACCTCCAGAACCCTGGGAGGACTTACTGCCTTCAACAAAGACCGGATTTCCTGTGAACAGCAGCTCTGTTCAAAAGAATCACAAAGAAAGACTCAGAGCCTGCTGAGGACAAAGAAACCAGACGCCTGGAACCACCACTGCACCCGACGCCTACGGCCCGAATCTGGGTGGCCCACCGGTCCCAGCGAGGTTCCCCAGCCCTCCAAAGTCTGAATCCACCATGGGTTGACCCCTCCAGGACTCCCTGACGTCGTCGGCAGCCTCTGTACGGAGAACCCCCCTCCCACCCCCCAACCGCGAGTGGCCTGGTAAGGTGAAATCCGACCTCAAAAGACACCCCTGCATCCAGCCGCCCTGACCCCTGGAAAGGAGCACCCGAGGTGCACCTATGTCCCAGAGGCCTCCAACTTAACTGCCCAGCTGTTGATTTCTCCCGGAAGTCTTCCTGGCCCGAGCCTGCAGCCAAATATCCAAAACCGCCAACTCCAATTGAAAACAGGACACCCGACGCCAAAACAGCACCCTGCGCCCGGGCACCCTGTGTGCTAAACTGGATCCCCCTTTGCCCTGAGCTTAAGTCCAGGAACTTTGCTCCCACAATCTTGTGGCCTGCTCGTGAGCAGCCACCAACCTGAGGCCCCCTAGCCCCCATTGGATAACTGTGGGCCTCAGCAATCTGCACCCGGCCACCCTAGTGCCGCTGAGGGAGTTCTGAGAGTGCATGCTCAACCCTGGGGGAACCCTGGTTCTAACCCCAGAATACCAACTCCCACAGAAAAGTACTTGCCTGCAAACAGTTAACTTCATTTCCTTCCATAGGATTGCATTGACTGTTTTTCCTTGAAAATTCTTTTAGGTGTGGAGTTGGTTTGTATGGAAACATTGAAAAACTGCAAATGTACTAAAAGTGAATTACTTACCTTTTGTCTAAGAAATGTCTCAGTGTGATATCTAGGCATATCACACTGATTAGCAAAACTAACTTAAAAAGTAATCTAAAAAGTAACATGCACAGTAATCTGTAAAGTAACTGAAAAGTAATTTTGAACTGTTGACTTACCTGTAATTCAACCAACTGCATTTGAACCTTCATTTAACTGTAAATTTTTATTTTATTTATTTGTAAAGCGCACGAATCTCCCCTAAGGGGTATCTCTGCGCTGTGGGGCATGCAACAGTCAGAGCAGACCAGATGCAGACAGTTTAGAAGAGCTCAGTCTTAAGAAGTTTTCTAAATCAAAGATACTCGGGGCATTTCCGAAGATGGATCGTGAGCTGATACCAGTAGTAGGGGGCTAAGTAGAAAAAAGCTTTCCCACCCATGCGAGATTTCTTGAAACGGGGAATGTGGAGCAAAGAGTTCTCTCCTGATCGAAGAGGTCTAGTAGGATGATATTGGATGAGTTTTTCAGCTAAATAACCAGGTCCTTTGCCATTTAACGCTTTGTGCACAATACAGCATATCTTGAATCTAATCCGCTTACGTATCGGTAGCCAATGTAGATGTTGTAGGAGGGGAGAGAGGCGGTTCTGGCTGGTAAGTTCTTAACAAGTCGTGCCGCGGTATTCTGAACTACCTGAAGTCTGTTTAGTGAAGACTCACATGCCGCAATCAAGAGGGCATTACAGTAATCCAGGCGGCTTATCACTAGCGCCTGAATATGTGTTTTTCGCCTGGTGAGGGTAGGGAAAGGAAATACCCTATGCAAGAGGCTAAGCATATGGAAGCAGGAACCCACGGTATTGTAACCTGATCTTTCATCGTCAGTTTCTGGTCTAGACATATGCCCAGGTTCTTGGCTACCATCTTGGGAAAAAGGGCAGCACCTAATTCGGGTGGCCACCACTCTGGAGACCAGATCAGAAGGGCATCCCCGAAAAGCATGATCTCAGCTTTCCCAGCATTTAACTGTAAAACATTGTTAGTCATCCAATCAGCAATTGCTGTCATACCTTCTGAAAAAGAGGCCTGTGTATTCTTAGAGTTTTTTTCGAATGACAGTAAAAGCTGGGTGTCATCAGCATATGAAATTGGCGTAAAGCCAAGCTTTAGGAGTAGCTTTGCCAGCGGAGCTACATAAATTATATAAAGTGGGGCTAAGGCAAGATCCCAGAGGCACTCCTTTGGTAAGTTCCATAGTTCGCGAGCGGAAGGAGCCAAGATTAATGGTCTGTGTCTGATGGGTAATGAAACTCGAGAACCATTGGAAGGCTTGTTCACAAATCCCAATCTCCCAGAGTCTCCTGAGCAAAATGGAATGGGATACTGTGTCGAAGGCCGCCCACAGATTCAACAATGCCAATAGTACTGCCTGGCCGTTGTCAAGAGAGTATCTTATATTATCAGTGACAGCAATTAGTGCTGACTCTGTGCTATACATTGGTCTAAACCCAGACTGTGAGGAATTGAGACATCCTATAGATTCAACATATTCAGAAAGTTGTTTGCGGATATGTTTTTTTAATAGTTTACTCAGAAGTGGCAAAAGAGAAATTGGGCGATAATTAGATAGATCCTCTACTGGGGCATTAGCCTTCTTTTGAATGGGAATTATCTGTGCGGCCTTCCACTCTAGTGGTAGTTGGCACTCCCTCATAGAAAGATTGTGAATTGAACAGATAACTGGAGCCAGCTGTTTGTGCAGTAGAGAGGAAATTCTAGCTGGGATAACAGCCCTGGGTGATCCGGATTTAGCTGCTTTCAATAATGTCTCCACTGTGTCTACTGTGAGAGGGGTAAAACTTTCCAAGAGATGACCGTTGGTTACAGTCAAAGAACAGAGATTTAAAGTATCATTCGCAGGGCTCCTATCTTTAGTGAATTTATCATAGATGAGATTGATTTTATGCTCAAAATGATTAGCAATCTCATCGCAAAGTTTTTGAGATGGTGGAACTTCATTGTTACAGGCCTTTGGGTTAGTGAAGGATTTAAGGATTTGATATAGTTCTATAGGAGCATTCCCCGACTGGTTGAGTTGTGACGCAATATAAGCTCTGCGGGCATTTTTTAAGTTCTTATGATAGAGAGTTCAAGAGGTCTTATAAATCTCTCGGTCGATGTGATCATGGGAGGGACGCCAGCGTCTCTCCAAATTTTTACAGAGGCATTTCTCCTTACGCAGTTCCGGAGAATACCAAGCTGCATGTGTTCGAGTCGAAGTAGAATTTGGTTTCACAGGGGCCAGATTATCTATGGCTGACTGTACAGAAGTATGGTAGTCAGCTAAACAATCATCAATATTCCTTGATTCCTGGTTCATATTTACCGGGAATTTATTTGTAAAAAAAGGTCAGGTGTTATTTTATGCCACTGTCTTCTGAAACTATGTCCAACAAAAACACTGAAGCACACCAATTGGTCGTAACTCCCATCCACAGTTAAGAATCTGTGGTTCAGTCAGTCCAAAATGATTTTTAGAAGAATTTCACAACAGTTGTTGAATCAGGTCACTTGGATGAATTTTATTCCATTTCATTGCAAATTAAAGAACAGCAGCAGCTGCTCTTTAATTTGCAATGAAATGGAATAAAATTCATCCAAGTGACCTGATTCAACAACTGTTGTGAAATTGCTGCTGTTCTTTAATTTGCAATGAAAGGGAATAAAATTCATCCAAGTGACCTGATTCAACAACTGTTGTGAAATTCTTCTAAAAATCATTTTGGACTGACTGAACCACAGATTCTTAACTGTGGATGGGAGTTACAACCAATTGGTGTGCTTCAGTGTTTTTGTTGGACATTGTTCTAGGCGGTTCGCAGTCCTAGTGGCTCTATACCCTGGTGGGTGGGTATTGTGACACTATGAGAGCACCCACATACAGTGTGGCTTGAAGTATATTGGTGAGACATATTGAACATTTGTGTTAATAGATGTGCAGTTCATCGAGCATACCCACAATCTTCGGAAACGGTCTTCTGAAACTATTAGGGGCAGTGGAGGAGCCAGGGCTAACCTTGGGCCCGCAGATTTGGAAATTAATTAGGGAGTGGTCTGACCATATAAGAGGACATGGAGCCGCACAGAGAATATTTGAAGAGTTGGTCAGAATGAGATCTAACGTGTCCCCGCGCGGCGAGTAGGACCTTCAATAATCTTTTCTAGTCCTAAGGTGGCCAAATCAGCGAGAAAAAGAGGCATCCGCATAAGATTTTGCAAAGTATTTTCACTCACCTGCACCATTTTCACTCACCTGCACCAGGTTTGGATTGGTTCTAAGAAATAAAATAACTATATAATATTTTGTATACAAACAAATTGGTCTGAGTTCAGTTTTTTGAGTGTGTGACATCATTTCTTGCCTGAGTGTGTACAACAAATGCTTAACACTACCCTCTGATAAAGCCTTACTGCTCGCCCACACTACCACAAATAGAGACTAAAGTGCTACCTACTTTTACCTCGGCCTACCTTTGGGGTTCCACTGGACTGTGCACACTATACCTCATTTTGATGTAGTATATACAGAGCCAGCTTCCTACACTAAACCAATCCAAAGTACCAGGAAAAGTAATCCAACTGTAATCCAGAGATGTTTCCAGGGAAGAAACAAAGTAAGTCTTTTTCAGGCAGTGATAGCGAGCATATATTTGTAGCTTGAAAGGGAGAGGCATTGTTGGCAGTTCAGGTTCACTTGGATCCGATGAGAAATTGTCATAATGCACAAAGTAGCCAGACGCTGTCCGGTCTATTCTTATTTTACTATGTCGTTTCGATTTATAGATTTATTTTATACTGGTCTGTTAAATTGTTAGTACACTCTAGGGCCTGCTGAAACTGGACTAACTGGCCCGACTACCTGGCCTCTGAACTGGATTGTTTACTCCCTTTTGTCTGACAGTGTGTTGACTTATTTACTTCACTTGTTCCATTGTACTGAGTTTATTCGTTCTTTCGCCACCTTGTACAGCGCTCCGATACCCGCAAGGGTCATGTTCGCGCTTTACAAAACTTTTCAAATAAATAAATTGGCAGCTTAGCAGGTTTTGTAGAACTGGAAGATGACTCGATCTATGGCATGTTCACATAGATTTTATCAATTTTTCAAATTGAGACTTCTGTACTTGTTGATTGTACAGTTGTAGTTATTTCAACAGGGAGAAGTATGATTAATTGTTGTTTACAGCTTCTCAGTGGAGAGTGGAGTCTTCAGTCGTTATTAAAGCTTCCATCTGAACTTCCTGTACAGTAGAGAGGAGTGCGGCGGCTACTCAGGAGCCCACGTGGCCTACTGTTGAGAATTGGCAACATAGTGTGGTTTAATCAGATCAATTGAGACAAAGCTTTTGTCTCGGTGACTGGCAAGGGGCGGAAGAATGACAGGGCCAAATGTATGTTTTCTCTTTTAAGGTCACAAACGGCTCGATTCGCAGAAATGGGCCGTTTGCGACTGGAAAAAAGGTTTTCCCAATGTACCAAACCCTATTTTGCGATTCAGTAACCTGTTACTGAATCGCAAAATGAGTTCGCGATTTGCTATTAGGAAGGGGCGTGTTTAGGGCGTCCCTTTATAATATCGAATCGCATCGGTCTGTAGGAATGTTTTGTGACCAAAATGCGGTCACAAAAGATTCGCATTTTACCACCCTTTTGCAAATGGGAGGGGGCCCCCCCAAGGGACCACCTACCCTTTGTGAATGTATGCAAAAACGTTTTTTAAGAGCAGGCAGTGGTCATTATAGGACTGGACACAGTAAAATGATTCAAACATAATTAGGGAGTGGGAAATTCACGATCCGTATTTTGTAGTGCCAGTATCAGAACTTTTAGTTCTGCCAGCTGTCCCGTACAGTCCGCTAGGGACTGAATGAGTGTTTTTTCAGGACAGAACTTTCCGTCATGCATGCGCCCTTTTACAATTGTGCATGCTGCAGAATATTGCTGTTTTGTTCCTATAGCCGGCTGGGCAGAGCCATTGGTATAAATGATACATTCATATCGATCTAGAAGCATAATTTCATTTGGCAGAGGATATTCTTGTTCGCACTGCAAGAATGCTTGCGTTTGTAATGTAGATTCAAATCGATAATCTAATCTGTTGCAGTGAGCGAGTTAGCCCATTGTGGATGTAATTATTTAGCATTTGGGGTGCTTGCTTTTGTAACTGCCTCTAGGGTCGGTTCTGGGGTCACAACAATTGTGCTTTTCCCCTGCGCTAGTGCTTTCTCTTCCTCACTACAGCAGTCTGTACCGCTGAGAGTATCTTCTCAGTTGGTGCAAAACGCATTTCAGAATTAGTGTACAAATGTGATTTCTATGCAATAGGTACTGTATGGCCTTTATTGAAAGTAATATATGTTACCCAGTTGGTCCAGCGACTATGCGGATCACCAGGTTAGTTGTGTTAACACATGTATGTAAATGTTTAGAAGCTATCATGTTAGCTTGTACGGAACACAGAATATCTGTATGTTCCGGTGTCCAATGATGCACTGAAAAATCAGGTCTAATTAAGTCGTAGAAAGGTTTTACCCGTTCTGCGTAATACAAAATGTATGTCCTGCCAAAATAAAAAACTATTGTGACTTCTGCTGCTCTGTCTAGCATCGTCACTGCCCATTCCCCATTCAGAAGCAGAGTCTTCTGTAGCCTGGGCATTTCTAATTTTAATCCCAGCTACCTTCTTTTTAAATTGAGGTTTAGAAGTCTTTTGTTTGTCTTCCTGTTTTATGATGTAGTCCGAAGTGCGATGTGTCTCACTTTTCGGCTTAACTCGCTCTTCTGATCTGTGCTCTGACCGTCCGTCTCCCTCCGAACATTTCTCAAATTACTCCTGAAGGGAACGAGAGGAACCTGTATCAGTATGCTGATACCAGTCAGGCTTCCTAATATTGTCACAGTTTCTCAAATTGTATCTTCTCTCAGTGTGTTCCTGTTGAGGAGACCCACCCCGTGACTGTTTTTTTTTGTTTATTATCCCATTTCTTCTTTGAATGCGGGGTGCGAGTTATAGTTAGCTCAGCTAACTATAACGGCTGAGTTTCTCTGGTTTTGTACGAGTGAAATGTCAGCCTAACTAAAACGTTCCTGTAACCTGTGGTTTTTTCAGTGAATTTCGACGGTTTTTTAAATGCTAATTCCGAACTATAATGTCCCTGTAAAGAGGCAGGAGAAGTGCAGAAAAAGGCAAGAGAAGTGCAGAAAAAGGCAAGAGAAGTGCAGAAAAAGGCAAGAGAAGTGCAGAAAAAGGCAAGAGAAGTGCAGAAAAAGGCAAGAGAAGTGCAGAAAGAGGCAAGAGAAGTGTATGTATTCCTTTCTGCTCACAATACAGGGCACGTGGGTATTCAACAGTCTATCTGAGGGGTTCTGTGACACCTACATAGGCAAGACATGTCTCCCTCTGAGACCGAATGATGGAGCGGAACTGAGATTTGTGCACCTGTATGAACGCTACCAGGTTTACTAGCAGTCACGTTTGCAGAATGGTGGTGAAAGGGGGCTGGGCCTCCAACCATCGCTCAGGAATTCCGCTGCGTAGGACTTACAGGAGGTACCAGGAGGGCTTCTTGCCCCCCCCCCCCCCAAGGTCCCTCAGGAGTAAAGTGGACTTCATCTCCCAGGCAGAAGTATGCCCCAGGGACCCCATCCCCCGGGGCTTGGCCTCTCGTTGGGGACCGCAGGGGGAGCCCCAAGGCCCCCGCGGTCCCTGCTGGCTCCTCGCCTCCTGCGGGAGCCGGCATTGCTTTTGGACAAAGGGAGCTGCTAACATTCAGCTTCCTTTGCCCAAAAGCAATTCTGCTTCCCATCATTGAAGCGAGAGAATTTTTCATGCTCTCGCTTCCATGAAGCGAAGCACAGTTTGCTATGGCTTCCCGCCAAGCCACAGCAAACTGCAATATCCCGGGCGTGGGCACCCCGGGACATTGCTGGAGCCAGCCCTGGGGGGTGGCGGTCCCCAGGGCCATGGAGGGCTCCATGAGGGCGGCCCCCCTCCAACATGTTTAAAGACCCGGGGAGGTGGTGGCCCCAAGGGCAGTGTTGGGGGGGGGGGATGTTGAGCTCCCCGCCCTTAATGATTAAAGCCCCGGGGAGGTGGCGGTCTGCGGGTCTGTGTGGGTGGGCAGGAGCTTCCCCACGCCCTGGGGGAGGTAGCGGTCGCGGTCCCCCCACGCATTCGTTTTTTAAATAAAGCCCCGGGGGGTTGGCAATCCCTGGGGCTGTGGGGGGCCCGCGTGCCCCCCCCCTGCGTTTCATGAATATAGCTCTGGGGAGGTGGCGGTCCACAGGGCTGCGGGGGTCCCCGCGGGCCCCCACATATATTTTGATTATTGTCCCCGGGACCTGGCCCACCCGGGGGCTTAAAGAAAACAAAGCGCTGGAGCCCGCGCTTCGTTTTTTTGTTTTTAATTTTCGGACGGATTCCCGGATCCAACCCGAATTCCACTGAATTTTTTTTTTTTTAAATGCTTTTTTTTTTACCCCCGAGCAGGCCTAGGGGTCAGGGTGTTTCTACCCTGCCCCCTTTTCTTAATTTTTCACATTTTTTTTTACCTTTTTCCTTGTGACTCGGTTGAACCGTGTCACAAGATGGTTGCCAACACTTCCTGGTTGGAACTGTTGGCAGTCAATCTCAGGCAAGAGATCGGGAGGGTTCGTGGATCCTCCGCGGCCACAGTTGTATATCTGAGAAATGTTTACATTTCTGAGGAACTACTGAACGGATTTACACCATTTAACAAAAAGAGTGCTTTCTGAACCAAGAGCTACCTTTTTGCCAAATTTGGTGTAATTCCATTCAGCATTTCGGGCTGTAGCCGTGTCTAAAGTTACCTATGGAAATTAACATATGGAAAACCCGTTTTGGAACACCCCCTTTTTTTGGCCCCCGCTTGACGAATTACCCTGAAACTTTCAACACAGCAGCTGGATTCAGCGGGGCTTTTGTTTTGAATATTTTGCGAAGATTCGTCAAACGGCGCCAAAGATATTGGTAAAAGAAAAAACGCTTTTTGAATAGAAACAAGGTCCTAACTAGAACTACCTACTGGCAACCACCAGTAGGGGAGAGATTATATATATATATATATATATATATATTCTATAGTTACCTGTAAAATAGTTGTATTTACTGGTGAAACCCTTAGCACACAATGCCTTTACCATACATGCATTTGCAATGAATTTCGTTGTGAAGGCACACGTGGTAGAGACATGATCATTGTAAAACCATGCACGGTAAAAGTTAAGCATGGTAATTTGTGTTGTAATGGCCGCGTTGTAATGGCATGCGTTACAATAGAATGTGTGGTTCCGTCATACATCCCTAGGGAAAGGTCTGCACCGCGAAGCAGACACAATTGTTTTACTGCTTTTTAAGTGTGAATCATTTTTAAACTGTTTTGGAGGAATCTCTTTTACAATAGTTTTAGGACTGTGGGGGAAAGTAGAATTGCACAGAGCACTTTTTTGAAAGTCCATAACCATAGAGTTGCCAAACAGATCAGCGCTCTAGTGGATGGACTCAGGCCTATAATATGAGGGCAGCGGGCGTGCAGCCGAGGAAAGGGCTGCACTGCGCAGCGGATGCAATTTCTTACTGCTTTTTAAGTGCGATTCATTTTAAAACTTTTTTACATCTGTTTGGGGAGAATCGCTGTCTTTTACAATTGTTTTATGACTGCCGAGGGAAGTTAGAATTGCACAGAGCACTAGTGGTTGGACTCGAGCCTATAAAATAAACCTTCATTTTGATGAGCCTGACGACACTCAAGCAACTGGTCTTTTGTTAGGCCTTGCTGCTATTCAATTGGGACAAAAAGAGCAAGGCCCTACATAAACAAAAGGGCGCCTGCTAGACCCCATTTTTACAAATACTCCCCGGCTACAGGTTGAGGACCCTGTACCAATTCCTACTGACCGATCATTTTCTGATCCCCATGGTCCTTATGATTTATGGCCCGTCCTTACCCCTTAAGCCAATGGCACTAGAAGACCGGCGCTGGTCTCAGTTAAACCATGACAGCTGGAAAAGTACCCTTTGTATGACCTTACCCGCTCTAGGTTCCAACCCTCAAGATGCTCACAATAGAATCTAGGACTGGTTAACTCATTCCCTAGATCAAACAATCCCTGAGAAAAAAAAAGTAGCCAAAAACAAAGCTGTGGCCATGGAAACCCAGGATTCAAAACTTTGAGCAGTTGTTTTGGAACCCTTCGAATGTTGGACAATATTTGCCACTCCTCCCTCTAACCTAAAGGCAGCTGGTAGTTCAGGCTTTGATTCTGACTCGCCTGGACTACGACAACTCACTTTATCTTGGTACTCCTAGGGTAGTTACTCTGAAACTACAAGTCATGTAAAATACTGCAGCACGCTTCCTACTCGGGATCCCCAGGCAGGAGTCAGCCAGACAGGGTCTGATATAATTGTATTGGGTACCTATTGCCCAAAGCATAGAATTCAAATCCCTGTGCACTGCTCACAGAGCACTACATGCGCGAGGTCCTTCCATCCTTCGCCAGTTTCTTACCCCCTACACCCTCAATAGGCCTATTGAATCTTCCAACCTACACTTGGCCACCGTCATCACAATTTGAAGAGCCAGAAGTGGAGGACAGTCCTTTAGCTTTAATGCAGCCAAGCTCTGGAACTCTCTTATCTATTTGTTCCATGGACAATGAGCTGCGCTTTAGAAAAGCTCTTAAGACATGGCTCTTTAAGAATTAATGCTCCAGATGATTATTCTGATTTAGTGGGATAGCCTCTTTTCTCAACTAGCGATGGGATGCCTACAGGTCGCCATGCACTCTACAAATCCTATAGCATAGTGAGGCATACTCATGGTAAGAGTAACTACAAAGTTAAGCTCTGAATTAATTTCAGGAGAAATACTCATGGTCCTGTCTGAATTGCACATTCTAACAAATTTTCTGTATGTACTTATATCTCACAAATTTAGCGAGAGCGCATACAGGTGTTATGTATGTTGATACAGCCAAGGACAAAATTAGCAACAGGTGGTTCTAAGGATCGAGAATACAATGCTAACAAAAGAGTTGGTTTTCACCTTTCTACCAACCACAAACCTTTCTTCGTAGTTCTACCCCATCTCCCAGCAACCACTGTTGCCTGCAGGCATCCAATTCATACACAGATCATCCTGATAAGTAATGCCAGCTGTTGCGCGACTGGACTCTAGAGCAAAACTCCAAAGTGGGAGATAAGGGAAATGCAGAGAAGGGGTCCACTCTAACCACTGTAAATGGACATGGGTATTACCAAATGTAATGGTAGTCAATTTATCAGACTTGGAGGGATGGAAAGCTGAGCTGTCCTTGCTAGTGATTCAAACATGTGACCAACTATTAGATTTGAGGGTCAAGTTCTTATTTCCCCCCACATACAACCAATCGACGATCAGCAGATTAAGTCAATATGTGTACCATGATCATTGATCACACAAAAATTCTTCACAGTCAACACAAACGAAGGTTTGAAACCGGAATGCAGCTCTTGCAATCGCTGACTGATGAAGGATGTATTTCTTGTGGAACCGTTACTGTGCCAGAAACATGCCTGCCAAAAGATCGTACTTAATAGCGTGGACACTTGCCAAGTGTTGTCAGAAACAGGTGTCAGTTTTATGACAGACTATTTTTCCAGTGGCCAGACGTTGGGTCTGAGGAAGCAGCAGGCAACACGTGGGTTAGTGAGTGCTGAAGAGAAATGTTGTCTCATGAGTGGTACCCAGTAGAATTGATCATTGTTAATAGGGTCCAGCCTTTGCTAACGGATTTGAAGAAAGCAGGATGGCATGTGCTAGAATAGGTAGTTATTTTAGCAATTATTACAATAAACATTAGGTGGTTTTGCTCAATCTCTTGCGGGCCACAACAATTATATAAAAGAATGGAGAGAATAGGAGGTTTACAATAACGTGGGCATGGGGCACTGACAGAATCCCAGACCGAGCAGTTAAGTCCCAGGAGATTGGCTGACCAGCTCACGTTTAAGCATGAATAAATAAATGCAGGCAATTTATTTGGGCTAGATCAAAAGATGGTAATGGTGCCACTCCATTTATGTAAGAAACGGTTGAGTTTCTCAAAGCAGAATCATTTTGGTCCTATGGGGAAGCTGAAACTGGTGCAAATGTAGTTCTGGTTAGTATGGGACAGGCATGGTTAGACTGTTTTAAATCTGGGATCCAACCATTGGTCTCCAGATATTTCATTTAAAGTGGGCTCTCCAGCTGGGGCATGTGGAAGGAACTTGGGGAGGGTTTTTCATTTTCTGAGAGCGTTGGGAGGGGAGTAGAGTGTTAAGGGGCAATATTGTGTTTGGAATTGCTCTCTCTTGACCAAGGAATATTATGTACAAAAGTCAAGAAAAGACTGTGGGAGAAGCAATAAAAAGAAGTTTTGCAAACATTTCAGAATCTCTATGGCTTACAAAGGACAGGAAGGGTAGAGGAATAATCATGGTAAAGCTGGGAACAGGGAATGGTCTTTAATTGCTAAAGTAGGGAAAGAAGGAAGTGACAGACTTGGACATGGTGATCTCCAACTGTACAACTTTGTCGCTTTCGAAATTGATAGAGTATCAAAATACACCATGATGCATACAAAAACTAAAAATAATTTAAAAAAATAAATAAAACGGAGAGTTAATGTTGAAAATGCAATTTAGAAAGAAAAAAACTGAAGCCTTTTTGGGGGAAATTGAACTATTAAATGCTGTGCATAACTCCCAAAATGTAAATAATGCATGATTAGTGATTTAATAGAGAACCTAAAATAAAAAACTATTTTAATAATTGAAATTTTTTAGACTATCTTGAATTCTGAGCTTCTAAAAACGGTCATAGTATTTTTATGTTTTTAATTTGCTTAGTATTCAATTACACCAATGTTTCTACAATTAGGCTTACTCTGGAATATTTTCACCCTGCAAAACCACAGGGAGAGCCTGATTGAGTGTTGAGTACAATGCAAAACAGAAAAAAAGGGTTACAGTACTACTGTAATCATACCGCCCACCCTCATCAGCATGTGTGACTGGCTGAAGAGAGATGTGAATGAAAGACACAGTAAGCTGCTGAGCAATTACAATGTTGTATGAATACCTGAAAATGTATCTGCAGCAAGAATTAATTTTAATAGTAACTGCACAACTGTTGCGTTGGAACAGATCGTTATTTGCCGAAAGCATTCAAGATTTAGGACAGGAGTACCAAGTTTCCTTTTATAGTTAGGAGTTGTTATCCTACATCATTAAATGTTCCTTTTAGGTCATCATATTCAAGTATATGTTTTTGACATTTAAGATGAGATTTCATCAATGATTTTTTTCTAAAAGAGTTTATGGCAGAGGTTGAAGTTAAGGTTTTGATACCACCTTAACTGGTTTGTTACCTGCCTTTTTAAGTGTTTAGTTGTACCACATATTAATCTCCCATCAACCTTAACCAGAGTGTTTGTAGAAAACTTGCTTGGTTTTTTATATTTTAATGGCTGATATAAATTTCAACGGGTAGATTCCTGAAAAATATTTTA
This sequence comes from Calotriton arnoldi, assembly GCA_963921515.1. Taxonomy (NCBI): domain Eukaryota; kingdom Metazoa; phylum Chordata; class Amphibia; order Caudata; family Salamandridae; genus Calotriton; species Calotriton arnoldi. The sequence goes on from CAWUFW010000009.1 coordinate 1,459,332, forward strand.
GACATTTTGCAAAATTTCATTAGTATGTGTTAAATCTCAATTAGGTTTGTTTTCAATTTTTTGATTTCTTGGAATGCTTACAATTGGCAAACATTGTAAAAAGGTACATAGTTGCCTTTAGTGAGGTGGTAGAGGTGTAGACACCCTCTACGCCAACATCAACAAAACAAACTCACCAGGCAGAAGAAAGGTGCGCGGGTATTAAATAGGGAGAAGGAATGAAATGTGGATGAGTTTAGTGTTGTTTTGAATGTAGGAAAGTGTGGAGAGCAGTATGAGGTATATTGGTATTGTAAATGACAGTGCTTTTTATTTATGTTTTTAAAAACCAAAACATAAATAAAAGGCATTGCCATTTACAATGGCAATAGCTCAAAATCGTGTACTTGCGAGACCTGTTGCATTGTAAATGGCAATGCCTTTTATTTATGTTTTGGTTTTTAAAAACATAAATAAAAAGCACTGTCATTTACAATACCAATATACCTCATACTGCTCTCCACACTTTCCTACATTCAAAACAACACTAAACTCATCCACACTTCATTCCTTCTCCCTATTTAATACCTGCGCACCTTTCTTCTGCCACATAGTATTCTAATCCTCACTATACTTCATTAACCCTCATGCTATTCTCCCAATAATTCTCCTTCCCAAATCTTAAGCACTGCTCCTCTCCTACTAAACTATGCTTTAAACTACTACACAGCTAACAAATACAATTATTAAAACATAAAATCACAACATATCACAAACATACACTGATTAATACAAAGATATACAACAATACCATTAGCAAAGCAAATTGCTTTAACTTGAACAAAGGCGAGACCTATTGCATTTCCAATGCTTGCTGAGCTTTGACATCATTGTGTGCTCACCGTCCAAACCTCTCCCATCAATCATCAAATGTTATCCTGGAGCTGGCTGGACCCTCTGCTGGAATTTAGTGTAACAGCACTGGTGCGCAAGTGCACTTCTCCCAGCACAGGCATAAGAGCGTGCTGCCCTCGTTCTGAGCTACCACCAGCCAGCCACCAGACCATGGAGTTAAGTGAAAGACAACTCGGTCCCTCCCAACTTATCTACTCTAAGTCTTCACCCACAGTCTTCAGGGCCTACCTCGTCTCAGCGGTGAGCATGTCCCTACTACTCCACCCCAAGTTAAACTGGCCACCGCTCACAGACAAACGAGCAAGCATGCTTTGTGGCTGTACTAGATCTATGTATGTTTTAAAAAGGTTAACCTTGTTATGCAGCACCCTGGAAAACGTTTAGGAAGAATTGAGTTCACAAGGACCAGTTAGTGGGAAGAGGTCACAGACTCCTGACACACCAGACTGCCAGGTGTAGGAAACCACAACAACAGCTGGGCCCAGCACAAATCACTGTATACAAGTCAATAATCTCTCCAGGGTCACCTTTTATGCCATCAGGAGAAAAGCCCAGGATCCAAACAAGGGAGAAATATGAGGAAACCTATTCCCCACCCCATGAACACCTGGAGGAACATTGATCTTTGCACAATTCGAAGAATGTATTAATCTGCATGTCTGGAATCACACAGTGCTTCCTGCCAGAGGAGACAACAGCCTGTATATTCCCTGGTCTGCATGCCCCCCTCCTTCCTTCATGCGGTTTTGTGACTCGTTTGCTACCAGGGGTCACAGGGCACAAAAGCACAACCATCCATCCATAGTTTATTTCACTCTTCACACCAGGATCTGCTGTAGCGAACTCTGTTCTGGCTCAGACAACTCTCCATGACATCAGGATGTCTGCCTATGTTGTCCCCCTCTCAGTCGATGGTCTGGCCCTCTTGTCGAATGGCAGTGCTTAGAAGCAGATGTCCTGGGTCATGTACATGCTCCGCTGCTCAGAGAGAGGCTGAGACAGGACAGTGACCCTATGGTGGTGCCAGCGAGAAGGGGACGACAGGGCTGAGATCCAGGGAGTCAGTGGAGGGGCCTACTGCACCAGTGTACATCTCCCAGAGCCCGAATACACAGCCGGGGGCCTACAGACCGAGGCCATGGGTCGCAATAAGGTGGTGGGCCCGGGGCAAGCCAACCACATCGACAAGTACACGGTGAATATGGGCCGAGACAACGGCGCAACAGGAGGTTTTCTGATGACCGAGCAGGACGATCAGACCCCGGACCCGTCCCTGAAGGACATCATGAAGGCGATTAGGGAACTGAGTGGGACCCTTGAACCGAAGCTGGACTGTCACCGAGGTAAATCTCCTGCGAGCAGACCTCCGGAAAATGTCGGACAAGGTGTCCACGCAGAAGCAGGAATCGGGGGGACTACAATCTAAAACTAAACACCTCGAAGAGCAGGTCTCAATGCTCACAAAGAACCAATCCGAAATATTCGCCAGACTCGAGAACCAAGAAGGGAGGGGCCGGCGAAACAACATCCGTGTAGTGGGAGTGCCGGAGGGAATGGAGGGCCCTTCAGTGGACCTCCTTCTGGAAGACTTGATCCTCAATAAGTTGAAGCCCAAGCGTCTCTCCTTCTTTGAGGTAGAGCGCTCGCACCGGGCGCTCGGGGGCAGGCCTCGCCCTGGGGCACCCCCACGCACGATTATAGCCCGAATATTGAATTTCAGGGACAGAGACGCTATCCTATAATAATAATAATAATGACATTTATAAAGCGCATGGTTACACTAGGCTAGTGTGTCCCCGCGCTGTGGTACAGCCTCAAGAAGAACTCTACCTCCCGGCCCCCCCCCCCGAGAATTGTCAAGCACCCAGGGAACTACTCAGTGGGAAAAAGAAAAGTTTTCAGCTTTTTGCGAAAAATACGCTCCGAGGCCTCCATCCGAAGCCCCCACGGGAGTTTGTTCCATTGCTGAGCTGCCATGAACCTAAAGGAACGCCCACCCATCCTTACCCTCCTGACTCTGGGAATGATCACCTGTCCCGTCCCGCTCGACCTTAAATGGCGGGGAGGGGACATACGGAGTCAGAAGGTGATGAAGGTATGAGGGCCCCTTCCTTTGTAAAATCCGATGACTCACACAGAGAGCTTTGAACAGGACTCGTTCCTTGATCGGAAGCCAATGAAGGGCAACCAGAGCCTTTCTGGAAGAGGCTCGCCTGGGTAGCATCAGGACCAGGCGAGCTGCTGCGTTCTGGATACATTGAAGCCTCTGTACACAGGAGACATTAGCCCCCAAATAAAGCACATTTCCATAGTCCAGCCTCGATGTTACCAATGCATGGACCATAGTCTTCCTAGCTACGGTGGGTAAGAGGTCCAGGGTCTTGCGTAGTCCACGCAAGATTCCAAAACAGGTACCTGCCACCCGCCTTGTGTGATGCTCAAACGAGAGCTTAGGGTCGAGCCACACCCCTAGGTTCTTAACCTGTTCACTAGGGCCAGGGACAGGACCCAGGGTCTGTGGCCACCACGCCGACGTCCACACAGAAGGTGCCTTGCCAATAACCAGCACTTCTGTCTTACTCCCGTTCAGTTTGAGGCAGTTGTTAGCCATCCAAACTGCTAGTTCTTGCAGGCAGGAGTTAAAATTAGCGGCTGCCTTCTCGTCCGACTGTGTTAGGGACACCACCAATTGTGTGTCGTCGGCGTAGGACACAACTTTGACCCCAAACCTTCCAGTGATGTCTGCCACTGGGGCCACATATAGGTTAAACAGGGACGGGCTGAGGGTGGACCCCTGTGGCACCCCTGTTTAAGCCTAATACTCTTAGATAAATGAGGTCCCTGCGCTACCTGAAAACTGCGATTCTGCAGAAAAGATTCCATCCATTCCAGTGCCTTCCCCCCACCCCACCCCTTCTGAGACACTGAAGCAACGTCTGATGAGAGACAGTGTCAAAGGCGGCACTCAGATCTAATAAAATTAAGGCCGCCGTCTGACCCTCATCAACGTACTTCCGAATAGTCTCAGTGGAGAGGAGCAGAGCCGATTCAGTCGAGTATGACGCTCGAAATCCGGATTGAGTAGGATGGAGCAGACTATGTGTGTTGACATGGGCCAACAGTTGGCTATTCACAACCTTCTCTGCAATTTTCGCAAAGTAAGGGAGAAGCGAGATGGGCCGCAGATTGTCTAGCTGGTCCATACTGACATTCGGCTTCTTCCTCAGCGGTAAGACCACAGCCTCCTTCCATTTTTTGGGCACAATGCCTGAGCTAAAAGAGAGCTCTAACAGATTTCTAATGTACGGTTCAAGGCATTCCATACTCCCTATCAGCACCTTCGGCCTTGCAGGATCACTGGGAGAGCCGGACTTGATGCTACTAGCTATCTTCATTAGGGTCTCATAATTAGGGGTACTAAATGTATCCAGATAATCCTCTCCCTTTCTGTTAGTAGGGGCATCAGCCTCAGTGCGCCCCTCCCTTGCATAGACCGGGAAGGTGGAATAAATTTTCTCCACCTTCTCAACAAAAACTCTGCTATCCGGTTACAGGATTCCACTGAACTCATAATCGGTGCTGTGACCTTATCCACGGATGAGATCTCTTTGTAGACGGAAAACAGCTCTTTGATTGAATTTTCCGCTTTTACAATTCTATCCTTGTAATAGGCCGCCCCCTGCAAGCGGCACGCCAACATGGCGATCTCCACCATGAGAAAGCTACTATCCGCTTCTTCCCTGACTTCACGCTTCACGTGTAGTGCCAGAGGCGAACGTTCGATGCAGTCAAAAGGGCACTGCACGAGCAAATTGTGAAATATATGATGCTCTTCCCTGCCAAGCTTAAAATTGACAAGGGGAAGGTATACTTCTACGACTCGCCAGCAGAGGCAAGCGACTGGCTGGAGGGGTGGCGCACTGTCGGACATAAAGGAGGCAAAAGTCATACACCGCCAAAGAACGGTCATGCAACAACGGAGCAGGAGATGGAGCAGGCACCCAGTGGGCAAGGACAGCGACAACGATCAGTTAAGTGACATAAGAGGTGTTCGGATGGACATTGGAACCGAGTCGTCCCTTTCTAGAGACATCGGGGGGTGGTGGGGAGGTCCAGGGGTGTCACCATCTGTGGAATAGCCCGCTTGTGGTAGGGCGCCGAATGGACACCCGTAGCATGAGGACTCTGGTCTTTCATTACAAGGGACCGTAGGGCGAGCTGGGGGGCAAGGTGACTTCTGAGCCAAGTTATACGGGCTGAACTGTATCCAACAGCAGATTCACTTTACTTCATACTGGAGGCTGGCTCACGGCCCCTCACTAATGTTTGTTAACTCACTGTTTGGGCGACAGGCACTCTGCGTGTTTGGGAGGTTTGTTACTCACCTAGCAGGGTTGCAGGGAGGGGGGAGTTGGGATTAAGGCTTAGTTATGTTCTGGGTAATTGTGCGTGCGCTCAAGACCACTATAACCACAAAGTACAGCTGGTGGGCACGAGATTAGTGCGAGAGAGGAGAGGATTCATAAGCTTATCTATCTGCACTCGAAGCTATGGGAGACCCAGCACATTAAAGAGGCACTCCCCCGATATAGTACTGATACAAGAGTCACAACTAAGAGGGAGTAAATGCAAGGCTATAGATCGTTTTGGGTATAGATTGGTGGCCCACTCCGGATTCTAGACTGGGGCTCGCGGGGTGGGTATCCTGACCCATAACAGGCTACCCCTAGTTATAACTGGTACTTGGACGGACGAGGCAGGCTGCTGTGTTGCGGCAGCAGGCAAATGGGAGGGGCGCTTGATTACACTGTGCTCAATCTACATTCCACCCCCCACCCCCCCCCCCCCTACCGAGGCTCCATGCGGTTGCTTTCCCGAGGATAGGCTCCTTCCTGACGGGTTTGCCCCTGGGTACCCTTCTGATTGGTGGAGACATGAACGCGGTTATGAATCCGGAGTTAGACCGATCCGGCTCGCGCACAGGCCGGAAAGGAGAACGAGACCTGTTGGGCTTCATTACAGCTATGGGCATGGTAGACCTATGGCGGACGCACAACCAGCTAATGCGACAATACACATACTACTCGGCGCGCCATGACATCTCTAGACTAGACTACTTCTTCACACAAAATGATCGGGCGGGAGAATTTGTAAATCCAAAACATATGGCGAGGGGCATTTCTGATCATTCCCAGGTGAGCGTTGCCATTTCTGGCCCGCTCCTAGATAGAGCTGCGTTCCCGAGGGTGGACCCATGGCACCTACGAGACCCAGCACTCAGACATAATCCGAGAGAGCTCGGAGCTTTACTTTAGAGAGAACAAAGGGACAGTGGACTCACAAATAACCTTATGAGAGGCCTACAAGACGGTGTTGAGGGGGCAGGCGCTAATTGGGGGCAAAAAGAAGAATCTACACAAATCAAGGTGCTAGAGCAGGAAATAACCGAGTTGGAAGGAGAGGCAGCACTGGAGACTAGTGCTGACTTACGCCATAGACTAGCACTGCGGCAGCGTGACCCACGCGCCTTAGCAGGCAGCGAATCGAGAGCCTACGCCCTGGCAACGCAGCATCGCCTGTATGATGTGGGGGACAAGGCATTGAAGCTCCTAGCGTGGCTGGAGCGGCAGGATAGGGAACGATCGTGGGTGACAGGGCGGCGGGGCGGGGGAGATAAATCTGGGACTCTGAAAATAACGAGTACAGAAATAGCAGAAGCCTTCGCCACACACTTTGAATGTGTATATGCACCTGTAAGCACCAGATCCAAAATCGATTGCGAGGAGCTACGAAGAGACTTCGCTGCCTGCATTAACAGAGGAAGCGTGCGAGGCGCTAGACGCCAACCTTACGGAGGAAGAGCTGGGAGGAGCTCTGGGGTCCCTGAAGTCAGGAAAGGGAGCAGGTCCAAATGGGCTTCCGGTCGAGATATACAAAGGACAGGCCTCCATAATAGTACCACCGCTACGGCGTATGCTCTTAGAGGCACGAGAAAAGGGGCAAATCCCTCCTGACCAACGGGCGGCCACAATCGTGGTAATATACAAGACTGGGAAACCTCCTGACCCATGCAGCTCCTACCGTCCAATCTCCCTGATCAATGTGGAGGCGAAGGTGTTGGCCAAGGCCTTGGCTAGCAGACTGATGCCGGTTATTACAGAATTGATCCATGTGGATCAATCGGGCTTTATGCCTAACAGAAGCACCCACCACAATCTAAGGAGACTATATGACGTGCTCCATATGACGGGAGACCCAGCGGCCCAGCATGGATGGCGCTAGATGCATCAATGGCGTTTGATAGTATTGAGTGGCCCTATCGTTTATGATTCTTAGCAGGATGGGATTCGGCCCCATCTTCTGTAGTTGGGTAAGGCTGCTGTATACAACACCCATGGCCAGAGTGAGGGTCAATGGGGCGTTGTCCAGACCCTTTCAATTGCAGAGGGGCACTAGACAGGGTTGCCCCCTGTCTCCGCTACTATTTGCCCTCACTCTGGAGCCGTTGGCGCACTGGATCAGGAGGGATCCGATGATTTGGGGCATAGAGGCACCCGGTGGGTGGGAAGAGCGAATCTCGCTTTATGCGGACGAGATAGTCCTATATCTTGCAAGACCATACCACTCGATAGCGAGGGTACTCCACATCTTCGAGCTGTTTGGGAGCTACTCGGGCTACATCAATTGGTCTAAATCCGTGATCTTCCCGCTATCTGGCCCTCCACTTAGGGTGCCAATGAGGTGTGCGGCTCCAGTTGTAGGGGAAGGCTTTAACTACTTAGGCATCTACGTCACGCGAAACCAGAGGACGTTCCTGGTGGAAAACCTCGAGCCCCAGATAGACGGGCTACGCACCAACGTAGTCACTGGCGTACCCTCCCATTGTCTCTTATGAGCAGGGCGGCCCTCTATAAAATGATGGCTCTGCCGCGCCTCTTGTATGTTCTCCACAATACCCCATATCCCGTTCCACCAACAGTTTTTAAGCAGATGGACCAGGAAGTCAGAACACTGCTGTGGCAGGGCGGTTCTCCCAGAATCGCGCTTCATAAATTACAAAAAGGAGTTTACGATGGAGGCCTGGCGGTTTCAGACATCAAGTTATATTACTGGGCTTCGCAATTGTTTGTTATCAATGACTAGGTAAATGCCAACACTAATGAGCCGGCCTACAGAGCAGACAGAGGCGCCATGCCGGGGGGCGGGAGACACTGAGCAGCTCTTGTACTCCTGGAAAAAGAGTCCGGAGTAGCCAGCACACACTGGAGTGGTGGTGGAGTGTTGGAGGGAGGCCAATAGATTCCTGGGTTGGATGGGGAAATTGACGAGTCAAACCCCACTATGGGTGGGAGACCCATTGAAAGAGGTGGCTGCCCTAACGGGCTTTAGAGGGTGGAAATTGATAGGTATTGAGTACCTGGGCGACGTGTGGAGGGGGAGGCTCCCCTTGCATTCGAGGACCTACAACAGGAATATAATTTGAACCAGACGCAGAGATATCATTACCTTAGATTAATGCATGCACTACGGAGCCACATCCCATGGGGTACCCCAGTCCCGGATCATTCACCTCTGGAGGATAGGTTGCTACTTGATCCCATTCCTGAAAAAGCGACAGACAATATACCGCAAATTAATAAATAACGCGCCAGACCCCCCGTCGACCCTGCGAGGGGCATGGGCTGGCGACCTGGGAAACAGATGAGGAGTGGCAGGAGGCAATACTGAGTCCAAGGGAAATCGCAGTTGGTTCAAGATTTAGACTAATACAACTTAAGATACTACACCGTACCTACTACCCGCGTACACACTTATATAAATGGGGTAGGGCACGAATGGCGCTGTATGTAAGGGCTTGCCAGCAGTAAGGAACTTTCTTTCATATCTTATGGGAGTGTCCTGACATTACCCGGTTCTGGCAGAAAGTCACAGACGTTATGTCTGGGGTGACAGTGGTGGAGGTTCCAATGAATGCTAAATGGCTTCTTCTAATGATTAGAGGGGACACGGATTGGCCCAGACATGTGGGCATATAACTGGCCCTTGCAGCTGGGATCGCCAAAAGGAACATTGCCAGGGGGTGGGGTGCATCCTTGCCACCGTCAGAGGGAGAATGGGAAAGAGATCTCAATTGGTGGCAGCGAGCTGAAGAAACGGTGTACAAGAGTAGGGGTTGTGTCAAAAAAATGGGAGAAAATATGGGCACCATGGCGGCGACATAGAGCGTCAGCCGTGCCGGGACGGAATGGGGTCTGCAATGTACGAACCGGGCTTAAACATATTCTTTGGGACAATATCCTGCTACATAAGTATGTCTCGGGAACCACCAGCGATCTATAGTCTCTTCCCTCTCTCGCATAGAATTGTTGTAATATTGAAGCCCCATCATGTACGAACATAAGTGATTCATGTATGCTATAGTTTTTTTTAGCAAATTTAATTTAAAAAAAAAAAAAAAAAAAAGTACAAAAATATTTTTTAATATAAGCACACATTTTATCTTTTTTAATAAATGATGCTGCAGAAAAATGGTAAAGTTACACAATCATTTTTTTCCAAATGCATTGTGTACTTTCTATATTGAAAGTACACAAATCATCAATATTGCTTTCATACTACTGGATATTTTCCATATAAGCAGGGAGCATTCTAGGAGCATTATAAGCAACCTCTAATTGGAAAATTCTGCAACATGTTTAATTTTTTTCTTTTTCACACTGAAATCGCTGTCTCTAATGCAAGCACACTGCATTTCCTTTGAGCACTTTCCACAATAGTGAAGGTTTTGCATTAATGAATCACATATGCAATTTTAAACACATTTTGTATATATATGAATAACAATCTTGCCTAAGGAATCGAAATCTTCAATTCTTCTGTGATACTGTGGCACAGCAAACTATCAGCCAAAGAGTTAGTTCTTCACGGAGTGGGACTACTTTTGCAACTGACAAAATGAGTATGAAATCTTGTTGTCTTTGACTCCAAACAATGCGTCCTGGGCGTCGGGCGAAAGGAATTCTACAACCCTGATACTAGGGCATACACATTTATAACGAGACAAATGGGGATGAAGATGGACTTCGGTATGCAAGCAGCAGACACAAGAATTACGCGCCAATATGAATGCGTCCCCGATTAATAAAATCAAATTAAAAATCGATGTATACCTCTTTTCCCATCTCTAATTCTTCCAATTCTTTCCGCTCCCAATTCTAACTCTCTCTCTTGGTCACAGGTACCCTCAGTGTCTGAAAAGTTATATTGTAAATATACTACTTTCACTTAATCAGGCTCTCCTGCCCACGGTCTACTCTATAAATTTGCTTCAACAGCAGTTCCCCCTATCCTCCAAATCTCCTATGCAAGCGTTATGGTCCCCCTGCCATGATAAACGCAGTGGTCATCCCACTGCTCGCAAAACCCCGACTAGATTCGACCAATCTACTTTGTTACAGACCTATTTACTCGAACCCCGCAATTGCCAAACTAGCAGTGACATCAACCTCTCGAAAGATTTTTATCCATCTAGTAAAATGCCATCTTTCTGCAGTCAGCTTGCGAGCTTCACACACTCCAGGGCCATAGAACCAGTACCTACACCTCCCCAGGGTAACCAGAGACTCATTCTTGACCCCAAAAAATGCTGCAGCACGTTTTGACCAGTCTGCAGCATTCAATAACATGACATAGTCTGGCCTGCATTGGCATCGAGGGTCCAACTCTCGAGCACTTATGGCTCATTTCAGTCCAATAGTTATCCAGTTTTCTCTTTTCGACCCATTCCATAAAAACCTACTAGTATCCTCTACAGATCAGTTCTCAAATACTCGGTTTAATGTGTATGTTTGTCTCTTAGCATGCTTCATCCATCTCTTAGATTTTTATCAACCAACTCTAAAAGTATTCTCGTTGTGCATAAACATCTGGCCTTCGCATACATGGCCAAGTTCAGCTCTTGGATGAATGACATTTCCGAAATCAACTACAAACAAGACTGATATCCTATTGGTAGATGAGAAGGCGTTCCTATGGGACTCTTCAGCCTCACCAGTGGAATTTGGCAAGCCAATTAATCTCGTCAAAGCAGTAAAGAACCTGGGAATCAAATCTCCTTTTGTCTGTCTAAATCAATTCTGTGATCTCAGTTATTTTCTTCTGCTCTCCGCCACATTCTGGCCAGTGCTTTTATTTCTTGTACAAGGGGGGAGGGAGCACACTGCTTTCATCCCAGCACAGTTCTCCCCATTATATCCTGGTAAATGCAGTACGCTTACTTTCAAAGTTGCTGTAGTTCTTCACCAAAGTTGGTAAAGGTGGTGCTGTTATCTCTAGACACGTGTTTCTGGGTTTAGCCCTTCATCAGTAGAGAGCAAAAGTAGTGGAGAGCAGAGAAAGGTCATCAGGGGTTGCTGAAATGGTACCAAAGTCTTCATGGGTCCCAGTACCACTCCACAGGCACACAGGTGCATCCCAGGAGAGCTCGTCAGCTCATTAGCTCAAGGGAGCCTTTCAAACACAAGGGGGAGGGAGCACACTGCTTTCATCCCAGCACAGTTTATTTCTTGTAGGCTGAACTATGCCAAGGTTACCTCCCTTGGTCTCACTGCCACCAAAACAGATGAGGCTTGTATGCGGACTGAAGAAGTCCAATTTGATGAGCAATGGAGTTTTGTTTAAATCTTGGTTTGGTTACTGTGCCTCAGAGCTAGCTACAACTGGATTGAGTTTTCAAAACATAGAATTCAAAACTCTTCCTACCCATCGGTGTTCATCATGCCCGTCATTCTTTTGTCATTTATGCTGACCAAACTGACCCCCTAGCCTTCTTTGGTCTCAATCTATACTTACAGAAAGCGATCCTTTTCAACAGTACAGCATAAGCAGTTATCCCTTCCCTGTGCTGGCTTCAAAATTTTGGAGCCCTTCGCCAGTATGCTTATTAAAATTCATCACCAGTGCAGATAATCAGTTAAACCACTAGGTCTTCAAGCCCAAACCAGATGACGACAATTTAGCTGATCTCTCCACCTTAAAGGGTATCATGATGCCTATGAGAGAATGTGCACTCTACAAGTTATTTTTCATTCTTTCAAATTGCGTGGCTTCAGAAAAGACAAATTCACCTATCTGAAACACTCCATACATTGGGTTATGGTGTAAAAACTTTTGATGGAATAAAGCAACACCGTTCAATCCATGCTCAAATACGATGCGTGTGTGGAAAACATTTTGACTGATATAGGCAACCTCAAAAGAACCAACTGAGCAGGTAGGAACTTAAAAAGGGAGATACCTCATAATCACTGAAAGGAACCTGCTGCAGCTCATCCATTTTCTCAAATATGGTCCCTGTTTGAGATATTCTAATAGCGTGAAAAGTATCCCAGTACTTTCACTGAAAGGGTGATAAACATATCTCAATCTTGTCATTATGGATATGTGTCCATCTGTTAGATGACAAGGGAATACTTATGTTCTGAATTCATGTACGTACATGAGCTCAGCGAGTTGCTATTTCTTCTTGTTTTAGATCAAGCACCAGTACTCTAGAAGCATCCAAACACCTTTGTGAGATCCAATATATTTCCATTGTTAGGGTTTTTGTTTATCCCAAGCATTTAACTTCGGGGTTGCGTTTGCACTCTGTCCAATATGGGAGGGGCATCTGTTGGAATGGGAAAGTCCCCTCCATGGTATACGGTCAAGGATGCCCCTGTCCTGTGTCCAACTGCATGCGATTCTGGTATTCAGACTTTTTTTTGGGGCCCTGGCGTCCCACTACTCTAGTGTGTGCGCAGAGGCCTAGCGCTGCTGTCCCCGACTATGTGAGGTCCAGGCCCTCTCATGTGACCTGGAGCGGTGTAACAAGGGATCTCATAGTGGACAGAGGACTACCAGCCCTATGCTGGGTTTAGCACATAAAGCGGTGATGGCAGTGTACCATGTTTTGTGATGTTATAGTTTACCAGACCTTTTTATGCGTCAGTGAGAGTGTGGCAGAATGGCCCCATATCTGTAAAGTCCAGCTGTGAAACTTACAACCTTGTGCCTACATCCTACATGTATGTTGGGTGCGCCTGCATTTACAGTAGAATTGTAGTACATGCATGGTAGTAACATTGTGTATGTGAAAGTGAGTATTGAAGCTTGTCTGATCTATTTTCAATGATCCTGGTTTGGCTTGTCACAAGATGGAGGATCGGGACAGCTTCCTCAGAGTGGAAGTGCATTGCCTATAATCTTGTGGCTGGATGGTGAAGACCCAGACACTGAAGGGATGATGATACAAATGGCTACCTTTAGATATTGTAAAAATACTTTTGTTAGCAAGGGGCTTCCAATTAGTACTTCATCAGCACTTCTAGCCATTTGATGATATGGAGAAGAGATGGGACTGCAGTTTCCATCGTTTAAGGAGAGGAGGTTTCTAGGTTAGGCCTGCCCTTTTGTCTGTTCTTGATTACTGCTTCAAAAAGGCTCTGTGGTTCCTTTGAGAACCGCTTCAAAAAGGAAAGCTCAACTTCCACAATCTCCACAATGCGCCCCCTGGCAGCTACAACTAGTGATACTGATACTAATAGCACAAGAAGCAGAGACACTACCGAGGAAGAACAAATCGGCCTAAGAAAGCTGTAACTGACAGGAGAACACACCTACTGACCCATCAGCAAGTGGAGGCTGCAACTGCTGAATGTGCACCGATCGCTACGACAAGACTCATCAAGCTACATGTGCCAGTAACCAGGTTCTGAAGGGAGGATGCGCAAGGTGAATACACGGCTGCACCTGACCACCTTCTCAAATGCTACAGATCCAAAATCAGAGTAATATGCACACTCCAGCATGACAACTTCAGCTTGTTTCTGCCCAGATTAACAACTGGGGTAATAATGAGTAAGCTGACTGTGAACCTGAACCTTTTGGGAACACAATAGGCACCTGTGCTTAGTTCATGTCTCTGCCAAAGAGTACTGGAAACTATAACAAATAGAGTTATCCAGGCAGGAGAGATCATTGCAGGGGGGGTGTAGTGCCCATAATAGGATCATAATCAGGGTATCACCCTTTATTCATAAACTAGACTATGTAGTATTTAGTTCTGCTGTGTGATTAAACGTACTTTCTTTTACGAAAAGACAAGTATGGATTGCACATCAAGTTTCTAGGTCTGTTGGTTGATTGTTGAGTTCTGAGCTTTTGCCCCCGCCTCACCAACTCAGCGAGAAGCTTGTGACTGCTCACCCATGCTACCCTGAAAGTCAAGTGTGTAAATGGTTGTGCTTGGCCAAGCTTGACAGCCATGGTACAACAGACTCGAGGAACAAGTAGCTAACTATCTCAACCACCACAATTGAGACCCAATAATCCCTGTCTGCCCTGTGGTTCCCCCGAATGGGGTTTTACAAGGGTTGTTGATGCCTACTGAAGGTAATTGTTGGAATGCAGATATCCAGGTACAGTAAGCGCAAAATGAGAGAACCAAACAAAACCAGTTTGAGAGGATTCCAAGGCTTAGTGAGGGATGAACAACTTTTCTGAAAATCATTTTCTGACATTTCTATTAAAACCTAATTGTGTTAATGGTGTTAATACTGCGCAAAACGCTGTACCAATTATTTTATTGCTTTTAAATATGCCAAGCCACACGGTTAGGGATTTTGTACTTAAATTAGACCCTTAATCTATGCAATAACTGTTCTGAATTCCATTACTGTAGACACATTGAAAGTTACATACTTGGCAAGTCTCACTTCTATACACTGTGCACCCTCAGGCCTTGTGCGTCCGAAAGACACCTTCTACATGACTACTTTAATTTTAGAAATTGTTTTTTTTTTATTTAAAAAAAGGCATATTCAAAGATGGGACTGTTGCAGCTTTGGCCTACAGCAATTCATAACTGTAGAGGCAGACCACATGCCACATTTTAAAAGCCACCCAAATGAGTGGGGCAAGTTCACACTACAGCTCACATGGCATCTAACCTTTGAACCACCTTTTAAGCACAACTTCCATGTGGCTTTACCTATAGGCCATATGTGCCAGCCGAGATTGGCCAATTGCTCGCTATGCTTTAGGAGTCTGAACACATGCACTGGATTGTGCCCATCAGCATCCAGTGTCAAAATAGGTCAGCAAATTCAGTCCAAAAAAAGCGTCGCCACCACCAACCACGCGTGAAACTTCAGCATCATCCTGGACTCCTCTCTTTCAATGAACCGCCAAATCAACACGGTTTTGTCCTCCTGCTTCGTAAAATCTTCAAGTGGCTCCCCACCGGGTCCAGGAAAACAGTCAAACATGCGCTCATCAGCAGCAGACTTGCCTACAGCAACATGCTCTATGCCGGAACCAACCAGAAACTCCTAAAGAAACTACAGAACATCCAAACTGCCTCCTCCAGACTCATCCTGACCATCCCACTCCGCAGCCGCATCACCGGCCACCTGAGACCTTCACTGGCTACCTACCAACAAAAGAATTACCTTCAAGCTCCTCACGCAGGCCTACAAAGCCCTCTACCACGCTGGACCTGTATAGCTCAACCACTGCCTCTCCTTCAAACACTCCCACCAGACATCTCCGCTCAACTGGCCCTGGCCACCATCCCACGGATCCGCAAGACCACTGCTGGAGGAAGATCCTTCTCCTACCTCGCTGTGAAGACCTGGAACTCCTCGCCTCCGCACCTCAGGCAATCACCATCGCTGCCGCAATTCAGGAAAGACCTCAAGACCTGGCTCTTCGACTGAACCACAGATCTAACCCTCCACCACTCAGCGCCTTGAGACCCTTACGGGCGAATAGTTGCGCTTTATAAAAAAACGGATTGATTGATTAATGAGCGCCCACACACCTTCTCACGCTTCCTAACTCTGACTTCATCTCAGGAAGATAGGGTAGGGTGCCAGGGATAACAGAGTACTCAAGAAGATAAGCTGGGGTGAAGCACTCCAGTCATTTACTCAAAGCTGCCTTTAAACCTTTTGCAATGTTCCTATTCACTTCCTGACAGGTACAAAACAACCGTCGTTTTGGTGCCGGACATTTTTAAAGCCCGGCTCCTAATTTTTAATACATTCAATCAGACCAACTTCAAGGCCTAAATGGGATGAAGACCCGTGATAAATTAAAAAAAGGTATGATAGCTGCCTAAACCAGAGCCTTGTATGTTAATGTTTCTTATAGGAGATACTAAGACGAGAGGGGCGAAGTGACTATAAGGTGGAAGGAGAAAGGGGGACAGGAAGCTTGAAATGTGCGTCTGCTGTTATTTTTGCAATTGTCAGAATCTCCAATTGCAGCTAACCACTCTCTTCAGGCTTCAAAGAGACTCATTCAGCATACTAAAACCATATGCATCTTTAGCGAGTTAAGGAACAATGCAAGGCTGGAAGATTTTACTTTCAAATATGCATCTGCATCTATAGGCCCTCGTTGCTACTATTCCTCTAAATGCTATCTCCACCCCAAACACACTACAGTAATTCATTCAGTCAGACACAAACATTCACGCTTTCAAATGATCCTGTGCTCCCTCTTACAGGAACCTACTATCGCAATGAACAAACACAACGCCGCACTCACAGCGGTTAAAGATCTTAACATCCTAAAGGGAAAAAAAGAAAAATTATCTTTCAACACTTATCAAATGCAAGGCAATGACCTACTGTGTCCCAGCCCTCGTCAGGCCAAGACACTGGTGTTCACTGGTAGCTTAGAGTAACAGCCCGCACTCAGGTAACCGAAACTAAGCCACCTTAATCTTGGCCTTCAGTATCCCGAGGCGCACTCCCCTCGAACTGCATCTCTGCCTTCCCAGAAATCGGAGCAGCTACTTAAATAAAGGTGAGTGCATCCATCAGTCCCAGCTCTAACTTCCACCTTTTCATTTTGTGGGCCCGCAGGCAAACAGACTGCTCAAGTGAGGAAACTCCCTGTTAATAACTCTCGCCTACCCGACAGTGTCCAGCTCAGTGGTTCCCTATTTTTTTTTTTTTGCCAGAACCACGACCCACTTTTTAGAACGGCAAACTTTTTCCAACCTAGCTTTATTGGACATTAGGCAGACGCTAAAGCATAGTAACAAAAGTTGCACAGACATATGGTTTTACTGATAAAACAATACTGTATACAAATGAAAAATGTGAGGAAATTGAGTTTCAGAGAATAGTTATCGTTTGTGTACCACTAAGTAAAGTGACTTGATACATTTTAATCCTATTACAATCTTTGTTTCTATCACACTTCAGAGTCACAAAAATGTACTTCATTTTTGCATTCCGAACAGCTGAATGCATACAGTTCATTTACAGCTATTTACATTTTGTTGTGTGCTACTAAAAACAAGCATTGGCATAGCCAATAGGTCTCGCTTTTGGGACATTATAAGTGTTTAGCCATGCAACGGTTGATGTTGTTGCACCAAGGATATTGTGCTGCATAACTAAATACTTATAAGGTCCCAAAAGCGAGACCTATTGGCTATGCCAATGCTTGTTTAAATACCAGTTGAGACATTGTTGTTGTTATTACTAATTACCCCAGTCTCAAGTGGGTCTATGGATACTCTTGTGGTTTTGTTTTGCTAAACTGAATCTCAAGCATGATTGAGCGGTTAGTCCATTTCAAAATAAGATGGTGTTGAGGTATCAGGAAAGCACAGAATTGATGCATTCTTCTCGCCCTTCTTTCCTCCCTCTATAGAACAAACCGATACTGACACTCATGACCTACTAGCATTTGATACTGTATTGGCGATTTGGAAAGTCTGAAAACCTATTACAAAATGATTTTCCTCTTTTGGCTATCATTTAAGTAGATACTCTAACCGCGGAAAGGGACTGATTATGGACTGCATTTGGTTCTCTTTTGTTTGCATTTCTTGCCCACGGTTAGGATTGAGGACTGTTGCGTCACAATGATCCTGGAAAGGAAAGGCACGTGGCCTAATATATGGTTTGGTAGTGTGTACTTTCTAGCTAGCCCTGATGAAGTCAATGATGAAATAAGAGTTGGCTAGAAAAAAGAAAAAAAAATACGGATAAATTAAGAGACCTTGGACGACCACATAATTTGGACCTTGTACTTGTGTGACTTGAGCCAATGCTCAAGGGCCTAATATGATGTTGGGGTTTCTCCCATTGGATGAGAAAACTGGTGGCCACCCTCTCCCATTCGAGCAATAGTTTTTCAATTAATAAGGACAACGGTTGACTATAATAGAGCAGTGTGCGCTAAGCACTGAATCGCTACCACCGTTGAGTAGCAATCATATCAAGGTAGTTGGTATCCATCATCAAGGCAGGTCCTATCCACCTAAGCGCAGCGTCAAGCCTACAATGACATGATTGTAGCACAACTCTGGACCTCATGGATGGCACCCTGTGCTTTCCATTAGGGTACACCCTAAACACACCCCAACAATGCGCAGCAAGCGTGCTAGACTATTACCTGGTCGAATACCTGGGTACCACACGAGTTATGAAGGGCTACCAATACAAAACAATACACAAAGTGTTAATGCCAGAATACCAGTGGTAATGCAGGAATCATACTCGCACAGGTCCAGCGGTCCTACCAACCGGTAATGTAGTACTTGGACACTGGCAAAGCATTTATTCCATACAATGGAAAATCACACTGGTATATTTGGAACCGACATTAGTAATGCACATACACATGGGTAAAGCAACACTTGCACAGCGGTAAGGCAAACACACACAAGTGTGCACAGTAAAGAATTACTGCTCGATCTTACCCAGGCAAGCACCGCACGTCAGAGCAGCCGCGTTCAGCGCCCGGCTGATGCCCCGTAGATGCGAGTGGCCCCAGAGATGAGATGCGGGGCCCGCTCCTGCAGGCAGCTAGACACCCCGACGTGGTACACCCCGAGGAAGCCGCAGCCTGCGAAGGACAGGTTCCATTCGCGCTCCGACGTGAACATGGTTAGTCCGGGGTGGATTGAGGTAAAAATTTAAAAAACAAGGGGGAATTCACGGCTGAACGAATTAAAGAAAAGAAAACAATCCGCGCCGAACAAGGACGTGCAGTGTGTGATTTATGTAACCATAGTTCCGCTCGCAGGCCTTCCCTACCTTTCCCTCGACGGAGCGCTAGCTTGACGTGTTACCGCAACACATGTTCTTTGCTGTGCCGGGGGGGGGCGCGAGGGACTGCACAAGGGCGGGCTTTCCTCGCCACGAATGTCCTGCAGCAGCCCTGGCCCACCTTCCGTCCTCGGGCACAGGAGCAGTGGCGCAGCACGGGAACCACGCGCTCTGATGTAACCAATCACAACCCTCTGCTGAGTACCAAAAGACAACCGCAATTGAGATGCGGTTTCCTCCCAGGACCTGGGTGCCTCTGTACCTGTTGTATTTTTGATCGCGAAGCCTTTGCAATAACGGCAGTTGTGCTCGCTCGCTCTGTGATTTCAAGGGCGTTTCATGTTTATGTATGACACCATTTTTGCCTCATTAAAGTTGTGCACAGTCGTGTCATTTTTGCCAGTAATTAAATTAACTCCCAGGAAAATTACGTGAATGAGGTACTTTGGGTAGTTCGAGTAAAACTGAATGCGACGGCAAACCTCATGTTAAACAAGCACGGAGGAGCGGGGGCGAGCGAGCGCGGCAGCCTGCAAAGCAGTCCCAAGAAACGCTCGTGCGTCGTGGCTGGCCTTTGGATGAGTACGCGCGGCAGACATGTGTTTCCACTTATCGCGCCCGCGTCTGGGCACGATAATTGGAAACACATGTTTGCCGTGCGTACCCATCTCAAAAAGGCCAGCCACGACGCACGAGCGTTTGTTGGACTGCTTTTGAAACCGCTTACATTAAGTCTTCGCCTCTAAGCAGCGCTTGCGCGCTACTCGAGGCTCGACCTAATGACACCTTACAGCCTCTTTCACACACCAGCCCCCCAGTGAGATTGTCACATAATTCACTTTTCTTTCTCCGACTGCAAAATGAGAAGAGTTTTAAACACCAATCCCCAGGTTTAAAAAAGCAGCAATTTGTCAGAAGGTATTGCCTGAGATTTGACCTCTGTCTTGAAGCTCCAGCAAATGTGACAAGATAAAGACAGAATTTAAAGGCATCTTTATTTATTGCTTGGACTTTCGGGATCCACCAAAAACCAGCTGGCGACCCCTCCCAGTTTGGTAAAAACTGTTCTAGCTGCATCAAATATAATAAAAAGGTGCACCATATGCTAGTTATATCATTTACATAAAAATAATCAAACAGTCCAATATGATTTTCAAAAAAATGCGTGCAAATCTTCTTTTATTCTGTCACAGTTCATATATGCAAGGTATGTACAGCAGATAACAGCCAACGCATTTCGTCCAGCACATTGGACTTCTTCAGAGCAAGAATCACAATAATATAAGTGCTTCGATCCTGCTAATTCACTCAAAGAAAACAGATCGGTATGCTGTCATGGCACATTGTATTGATCGCATCCACGTAAAACAGACCAACTGGATAAGTGAAGCTGTGTATATGGACAAGGGATGAAGCGAAAGTTGAATAAGTGTCTGCTCCAAACTATTCCAAATTAGGAAGTCGAGGGGTCCATCACCCCCAATATAGGCACCAGAATCCGTGCCGAATAGCAGTAAGCGCCGTCGTATTGCCGCAAGTTGAGTAGTTAACTCAATGAAAAAGCTGTCTATTTGCAAAAGATCTCTTGTAGACCATACCAAAAACGTACAGTGGGTTTACATCTCCCCCCATTGCTTACCCTGGTTGGTTTTATTGTCACTATTATTTGTTTGCATCTTATTAGATGGCTTGCCTTCCTCTTCTTGTGTTATTCCCTCCCCGGGAGTATAGCTTCTTTGCTGTGCTTTTTGATTGGATGACATTCTTCCACTGCTCACATTAAGGGAACTACTTTCTTCTCTCAAGACACCATAACAGTGCATGAGTTTTCTAGCTCTCTCCTTCGTGAGCTCCTCCCCTCTCAAACACCTGCCCATGCTCTCAGCATTACTCCCCACCACTCCCAGCTTGTCTGTAACAGTGCAGCAGAGGTATATTTTTGCCCGAATTTGACCGAAGAGCAAATTTTGCGGGTGATTTGTTTTATCTCCTGCTTTCCGGTTACTGCATGAAAACACAGGCCTTGGCACACAAAGGGTTTTATGGTGCTAGGTGGAGGGTTGGCTGCTGCACTCACTCGGCTTCCATCTGATGGATTAAGTGTTCGTAGTATGATTGAAAAGGCAATGTCTCTTCACCTGGAGGCCCATAATCTGCCCCCTGAGGTCTGCAGAGGACCAAATGACTCTTGCATTTGTTTTAATTTGGAATCCTGTGGAAAGTCAATTAGGCCTTTGGAAGATTTTACTTTTAAATTCTGAGACTTCCTCATTCTTTAGGTCTCGCGCCTAGCGTTGCAGTGCGCAGCACTGCTCTGCGCAGCGCGCAGCACTGCTCTGCGCAGCGCGAGACCTCTAGAAAGGGCTTTAGAAAGCTAACCACACGCTCGTGCGTGTGGTTTTGCTTTCCGCGGCTGCCATTGGCTTTCACGTGCTTTTTTTAAAAAAATCCAGCACGCAATTGGGCAAAGGT
This sequence comes from Calotriton arnoldi, assembly GCA_963921515.1. Classification (NCBI taxonomy): domain Eukaryota; kingdom Metazoa; phylum Chordata; class Amphibia; order Caudata; family Salamandridae; genus Calotriton; species Calotriton arnoldi. The sequence continues at coordinate 1,480,811 of CAWUFW010000009.1, forward strand.
GGGCGCATGTCCCGCCTTTGCTCCGCCCATTCCCGTCGGTGGCCAGCACGCGCCGGAGCGCGCGTTTGCCTGGCTGCCGCGCTCCCTTCCCCCCCTCCCCCTGCTCCTCTGTGGTGCGCGCGCACCACTGGTTTACGGGAGTTAGCAGGCAGACAAGGGAGCGGTCTGTCGGAAACTGTACTTTTCAAAGAAGAGAACATATATTTATCTTAAGACTGTGTGACAGTGACCGCATACGATGGATTTCGGGTGACAGGTATTTTGTTTTTCGTATTGAAAGTCTCCATTTTTTATAATTCACAACTAGCACTTCCGCAGGGTCAACGCCTGTGCCCTAAAGATATGTCTCAGTTCCAAGTTCCTGCTCTTGCACGGCTCATTTGTGTCTTTATCAGCTTTTTTTTTTCATGGTACCTTGTATCTCTGTCTTTCCTTTTCCATCACCCACTGCATTTCTTTACCTTTTCGTCTTCCTCGCTCCCACCCTCCACTTCTCTTCTCATGATTTCTCCTTTGCCTCCTCCCCCGCCTCTCCGATTTCTCACAATCTCCCCTTCTCCTTCCATTCATCTTCCCTTTTCTTGCCCCTCCCCCATCCCCTTCCGGGTCACAGCAGACAAAATATGTCTGTCGAGCCGAGATTGATCTGTTGCACGGAGCACCGGGCCAGGGACTGTCTCTAGCGGTGTCTAAGAATAGCTAAGGCACAAAGCGCTGTCCCTAGACACTGACTGTCTCAGATTCAGTCTGCAGCACACTCTAGATCTGTGTGTGCGTGCAGCTATGAACGTGCGTGTGTGTGAGCGCGCGCATACAAGGGGCAGTGTACCTATGCATTTGCTATATATGCAGGTATTTGTACAAAGCTGAAGGTTAGATATGTCACAACACACCTTATATGCAGTAATGTGTGTGTGTGCATATGCAGGAATATGTGGTGTGCGTGCTATGTGTGATTCCCTCTTCACCGCTAGCCTCTACAAGTTTCTTTACACCCCCCCACTCCCACATACAGTCAGTTCATCCTCTCTCTACGTCACTCGTCTTTATCCTAATCCTTTTTTCACAGCTTGTTCATATTTTTCGCCATTCTCTCTCTCTCTCTCGTTTTTTTCATGGTACCTTGTACCTCTGTCTTTCCTTTTCCATCACCCACTCCATTTCTCTCCCTTTTCGTCTTCCTCGCTCCCACCCTCCACTTCTCATGATTTCTCCTTTGCCTCCTCCCCGCGACTCCTTCCAATATGCCCGTATCTTCACACACTTTGTTAAACGCTTGCTCAAACCAGTGGCATAATGTTATCGCCTTCAGGGGCCTCAAATTAAGCTGTGTCTGCCGGTACGCTCTGCGCTAAAATCATATTTGCATTTAATAATGTAGTATCCTCAGATCATTACGAATAGCCACAAATCGTTAAACTCTGCAAACATGTAATGAAAGTTGAGCTTTACAGTACTCACCCTAACTGCAAATGCCTTGCATTAATGGCTGACCCTCTCACACACTCACACACACCCACCCTCACACACACCCACCCTCACACACACCCACCCTCACACACTCAGACTCACACACTCTCAGACTTCCTCTCACTGACTCTCTCTCACTGACTCTCTCGCTAAAACACTGACTCACTGACTGACTGACTCTCACTGACTCACTCTCTCACTGACTCACTCTCTCACTGACTCACTCTCTCACTGACTCACTCTCTCACTGACTCACTCTCTCACTGACTCACTCTCTCACTGACTCACTCACTCTCTCACTGACTCACTCACTCTCTCACTGACTCACTCACTCTCTCACTGACTCTCTCACTGACTCTCTCACTGACTCTCTCACTGACTCTCTCACTGACTCTCTCACTGACTCTCTCACTGACTCTCTCACTGACTCTCTCACTGACTCTCTCACTGACTCTCACTCTCACTGACTCTCACTCTCACTGACTCTCACTCTCACTGACTCTCACTCTCACTGACTCTCACTCTCACTGACTCTCACTCTCACTGACTCTCACTCTCACTGACTCTCACTCTCACTGACTCTCACTCTCACTGACTCTCACTCTCACTGACTCTCACTCTCACTGACTCTCACTCTCACTGACTGACACTCTCACTGACTGACACTCTCACTGACTGACACTCACTCACTCTCTCACTGACTGACACTCTCACTCACTCTCTCACTGACTGGCTGACTCACACTCTCTCACTGACTGGCTGACTCACACTCTCTCACTGACTGGCTGACTCACACTCTCTCACTGACTGGCTGACTCACACTCTCTCACTGACTGGCTGACTCACACTCTCTCACCGACTGACTGGCTGACTCACACTCTCTCACCGACTGACTGGCTGACTCACACTCTCTCACCGACTGACTGGCTGACTCACACTCTCTCAGCGACTGACTGGCTGACTCACACTCTCTCACCGACTGACTGGCTGACTCACACTCTCTCACTGACTGACTGGCTGACTCACACTCTCTCACTGACTGACTCTCTCACTCACACTAACTGAATGACCTTCACCCTCCTGTTATTTATGCCCCCCATAACAAAAAAAACCACAACAAGCAACCATTGGGACAGGCAGATACAAGTTGCCAGCATTGAAAGGACAAAAAAAAAAACTCAAGACATTATTTTTAATACTTTTTAATATGGTCGTTCAGTTGTACATAATGCTTTTTTGGTCATATCTAAGGTAACAAAAATGCTTCTGACACTTCTTTATAATAACTTTTCAGCATGCTGCAGACTTCTGTACAGCACAGCTTAAAGACATAGCTAAAGTCAATATCTCTGGCTAAACACTTATTTTAAAAGTCGCTGCTTGTTTGGTTTACTTTTGGCCAGTCACTCTCCAACAGAGCATTTTGGCACTCCGACACCAACTGCTCCCTCCATCCTCCCTTAGTAGGTAACAGACATTGCCATTTACAATGCCAATAGCTCTAACTTAAAAAAATGCGAGACCTATTGCATTTCCAATGCTTGTTTTTAATTCTGTTTAGAGTTCCCGAGTAAAAATGAATTGAAAAATAAACAATTCCATTCATAAAGAGTGAAAATATTGAATTCAATGTACAGTTGAGATCCCATATGTGTTTGCTTTTACTCCAGTAATGAGATTCTAATCTTTTTTTTTTTTTTAAATATATGTGCTACAAACAAGCACTGGCAAAGTCAATAGGTTAGAACTTGCACATATTAAGGTGAAACCTACTGGCTTTACCAATACTTATTTGGGTACAGTGCTATGAGAACAGAGGTATCAACGACTTACTCCACTAGGATTATGCTTGTTCTAAATAACCATCTAACCGACTACTTTTAATTTTTAATCCCCTAAGAAACACTGTTTCTGTCACCAGACATTCTTAAACCCACTCCTGCATGCAGACTCCATTCCGCTTTCTCCAACTACTAGTCTCTTTTGCTCCTACCTTCCTGTCCACCAGGTATGTAAGGTGTACGGTTTAATCAACTATCACCATGCTTCAAACATTACCCAAATCCAGGATCCACCACACTATCATTATGCACACAAACCAACCATCAACAAGTGCACAAAAAACGATTTCGATATGCCTTAACCTGCTGCCATCGAACAAGAGAGCATTGAAACCCAACAACACAATAACTTCATCTATGAACTTTCAATTGAGTGTTGTCCTAAAACAAATGAGCTGGTCAGTGTATTACGAGGATTATTTATTTCACCATGCATTTCAATATACTGCGGAAAATGCAACCCCTTTGACAAAGTAGTATGATGGATCCATTTCTTTTTTGAAACACAGGAACTTTGCCAGTGTGCAGGTGCTATTCTGGCTTTTGACCTTACAAAGGTCCCCTACGTTCAAGACTTCATGACGCAAAACATACCATAGTAGAAAATCTGAAATCAGCCTCCTGGTTATTGTATTGTAATGTAATTGCATTTATATAGCGCTTACTACCCCGGACGAGGTGGTTATACCTTGCCCTACATTAGATATATAGTTCAATGCACAAGGGGGTACATTCTGTATGTTATGAAAAAATTTAAAAAGGAGAAAGCACGTTTTCAAGTGACATGAAGTGCTTTAAATAGAAATATATTTCAAGTACTCACTATCTAGCGGTTCTCTTTTTTTTTTTAAAGTGCCAATACTCCATTAAAACTTTATATAAAAAATTAAAAATTACTACACTAGTGCTGGTTCACTTGTTTTTGAATTTGGGAAGTGCAGGCACTCGGTAGCCGATAGTACCTGGCCATATAAAGCAATGGATATTAAACATTTGAAAGCCATGTTCCTTCTGACTTGAAACCCCATCATAACTGCTGGTGACGTCACATGACGAATGGTGTAGTTAGACGGTAAGGAGTCTCTATTTATGACCACAAAGGCAGACATTGGACACCACACAAGCAACTTTTATTTATGTGTCCTAAACCAGTGGACAGTCTTAAAATCAGTGACGAGTTTGTTTCACTGTTCGTAAGAGGAGCCAAGAGAAGCAAAATAATATTTAATTTTTAAAAATGTAAAGCGTCCCTCTACTGCTTCCCCTGAGCCAAATGCTGCACCCGTGTGCACCACAGGCCCCAGTGCTGGCAGAAACCGATGTTTGAATGCTCGAGGTCTGACTCTTCGACCCGCTCACATCCTGCATTGCGACTCCACCCAAAGACAGCAGGGGGTGTGGGCACCACAAGAGCAGCGAATACCAGTCCTGAAACTGAAAGCAGAGCCTCATTCAAAAACAACTCATCGAGAAGCCATTCCAAAAGAAATGAGGAAATCCAGAAGAAGAAAAAAATACACACGCTGCTCTGAAAAGCAAGCCATGATACCAGAGTGCAGGCAGCAGAAAGACTCAGGGCTTCCCCAACAGACACCGAAACTGCAGAGCAGGCAGAACAGCCCCGGTGCTATTGGCAACAATGACTATAGTCTCCCATTTCTGTTTTACCTCAATTTCTCATTGGGTACAATAAGCAAATATAATCATACTGCCCAACAATGTGGGCTTGCTTATCCCTTTGGTTTTCTCGCGTTCTGTACTTGCAAGACCTGTTATTTATAGCGTCTAGAAACGACAACGTGAGGTATGAGGCGCTATATACTCACATTAGTTAACAGCATCATAACAAAAGCATAACTATGCGAACAGTAAGTGTCAGACTCTGGTGTGTATCCACGCGACATATTTCAATAGGCACGTCATCCATGAAAAGTGTTCACCCTACTTTAGAACAAGTGTTGGTTGGAACTGGGACGGTTAAGTTACAAAACAGTGGGAGAGGGACACATCGAGTTATTGTGTAACAAAACCTGTACAGACAAAAAAACGCTTCAGTGAAAAAGAGAACATAGCTGACAAGGAGGAATTGACATGAAAGGCAAAAGACAGACCATTTTAAGGTATGACTGACAGCTGCACCCTCCCATGTTTGAAGTGCGGGTGTGACATTGCGCAAATGGGTCAGGTGTGCGCTGGATCAAAGAGGGAACTCACATGTGGTACTCATCCACTGCCTCCACCAGTTGCCCCCAGGAGTCAAAGTCGGTGGCTTTGCTGAAGCTAGCGTGCCAACGCTGCAACATCTTCTGCACCTCTGCCATGGCTGGGAAGGGGAAACAGGTAGTATGGGAAAGCCCCCTCAACTCGGCATGGCTCTAGCAGGATAGCCCGCCGCTCTTCCTGCCGCCCGGGCTCATAGGAGACAGGACAGAGGCAGCGCCGCGACGCCGCCGGTCCCCCCAACAACAAGCGATGCTGCTGCCGCTGCCGCTGCCGCTGCCGCTGCCGCCGCCGCCCAGCAGCCGACCCAGCCCATCCTTAGCACCGCCAGCCAAACATGCTCCATGGGGCCAACCAGCGCCAACCGGAAATCCCGCCCCCTAGTCCGCACAGCTTATGCTGTATGCGTTCCGAGGTTTGCATTGCGTCATGCGTGTCAAGCCTCCTTCTGGATCACAGTGTCATTCCAAACTGAAACACACCTCGGTACGAGTGTTCAGCTGTGAAATATGCTGAGGGCGTTTCCCCAACAATTTTCTCTCAGGCTGGCCGGGCGCTCATGTAGGCTCACCAAAGAGAGTTGTTTTGCAGACCTTCTTCCGAGCTTTTTGAACATGTTTAGAATGACTGTTTTCCATGGCAATCTTTTGAAACAGCATTGTCGACAATTTGCTCATCTTTATTGGAAACCCCGTTGTATCCACGCACTCTAAGATAAAATAATTTATCACAATAGTCAAGCACGGACGAAATCTATGGATTAACTGAACATTACTGCCAGTGCATTATATGTAAATTGTGTGCGCAATTTTCAGCCAGTCTAAGCACTTAAGCCAGCAACAATCTGCATTCTGTGATTTGTAGATTCACTTTGTCCACCTCTCACTATAAAACTTCTGTGGCAGCATTTCATTGTAGTTTGAGCTGTGATATCACAACACTGCTTCAACCAATCCTTGAGGACTTGGGATGCTGCGTGTAAGTGCTGCCAATGGCATGAGTGGGTGAGCGAATGTATTGATGAATAGTTGCACATTTGTGTGTTTTGCCTATGTGTTTTGGACTAGTGAGCATTAAAGGAAAATTAGAGGGTTCGACAGTTGTGTGGTACTGAATGCAGCAGTGTGCCACAGAGTAATTAAAACGTTGTTCAATTTGTAAAAGTAACATGAGCTAAACAGAAACTATGTCGGATGCTCCGGTCTCTGTAATGTAATGTAAATGGAAACTTGTATTGCGCTACTATCACTCCAAGGAGCATCTTGGCGCTGGGACGGAACACCAGAGATGGAGAAAACTGGTATACTACTCATGCCAGAGGGAGATAGATGTTTAAATCAGTGTTTTGCATAATGTATCAGGTGCACTGTAGATCCAAGTTTTAAGTGCCTTCCTAAAGACAGACTCAGAAACAATCTGACGGAGCTGAGATGGGAGTTGATTCCAAGCCTTTGAGCCTATGACTACAAGTGATTTTCCTCCCTTTGTCACCAATTTAAAAGATGGAATGGTCAGTAGATTTGCATTGGATGATCTTAGGCTACGGGAGGGAACGTAGCGTTTGAAGCTAGTTTGAAGATATTGTGGACCACGTGAATGAAAGGCCCTAAAGGTAATAATAAGGACCTTAAACAGAATTCGTTTGTGAACTGGCAACCAATGTAAGATGTCTAGTGCAGCAGAGGCAGATGATTTCCTAGGCCACTTCAATACCAGCCGGGCAGCTGCGTGCTGGACCATCTGAAGCTTGTGCAAGGCTGATTTATTTGTTCCTGCATAAAGACTGTTACAATAGTCCAGTCTAGATGTAATGAGTGCCACAGCAACGGTTTGCCTGGCTGAGAAGGGGAGCAAGTCAAAGAATTTTTTTAGACTTTTTATAAGATGAAAACATGTGCCCGCACCTGCCAGAGATTGTTGTTTGAAAGATAGTGTGGTGTCAAATTTTATTCCTAGGTTTCTGGCTGCATTTATTGTATTAGGAGGGGGGGGTGGCATCTTCTGGCCACCAAAGTTTAGGCACAAAGGGATTTTGTTTGCCAAATGGCAAAATCTCTGTTTTTTCCGAGTTACACCTTAGATGGTTGTCACTCATCCATTTAAAGGTTGCTGAAAGACATTTCCTAAGATTTTCTTCCGCCTTAGTATTGTCATTATCCAGGACCAGGATAAGCTGAGTATCGTCCGCATATGAGATGGTATTGATCTTGAAGGACGATATTAGTTTCATCAAAGGGGACTTCTCTTCACAGTCCGAAATTAAATCGGAGGCCGTCACAGCTGTAGTGTCTTTTAAAAATGTATAGCAGGACGCTTCTGGTCCCTGATGGAGTCCGTAGAATAATAACATAATGGTTTACGTGTGTCTTGGTGTGGTTAATAAAGTTCATGATGCAATGCGTACAGTTAGTTAACGGTTGCAGTCTGAGGAATAACGACGTACACTACTGAGCTCAATGTGTGGCATGGTCATTAGTACGCTACCAGGCTGGGGAAGACGCTACAGCTGGCGACGAGTTAGGGGATCGGCAACCCGAAGTAACGAGAGTGCTCTCCCTGAGAGTTTGATAAGGTCCACGAAACTGCTCGTGAGTGCCATGCGCCTCCGTCAAAGTAAAGCAGTCTCCAGTTGGCGCTTGTGGAGTCAAAGCGCCACTCCAGCCAGTGCAAGGTTTTCGAAGAAGGCAAAGGCCCTACGGAAAATCCAGTCCCAGTCGGCCCAGAACCTGCTGGTAGGGCCAAAAGTAGAGGTACTGCGCCACAACATAATACTGAGCCAGCATATATACAGTATGATAGTGCTAAAGGCAGCGATAATCAGGTACAGAGGAGCACAGAAGGCTGCTATAGCCAAGTGCAGAAAAGCGCTCCAAGTAAAGTAGAGATGTCTAGGCGGAAAGAACATAATTATACTCACCGGCAAGAACGAAGAACGAGGCATCTGACCGGGGACCAGTAGCATTCACAACAATACAGGTGAACACACAGGCGTTGTGCTTACAGATCCATTGGTACCTGAAGTGGGAACCACCAAAGTCGCCGGTTGTGCTCAGCACAATGCAAAAGTCTTCAAGATTTGAAATGTTCTAATGGCTGCAGAGACCAGTGTCAAATATTGCGCCACCGCCTTTTTGAAACTGCCGCTTCCATTCGATACAGCCGAAAAACAGAATATCGGCTCTAGATGGTCCGTCTGGATCGAAAAATTTGACGATTTCATCAACATGCAAGAAGAAACAAATGACAAAAAATCATTAAATACTTAAAGAATCTTGCAGGTTACGGTGTGAAAGAAGCGATAAAGAAAATACCACAAGCTGATGAAATATCTTACCATCAGATTAAGGCGGCATTAAGAATCAACTTCAATCCAATGCCGAACGTCAACTATGAAAGGTACATCTTGAACCAAGCTAGACAGCAAGCTGGAGAAACGATGGATGAGTTTGCTGAAAGACTTGAGGCCCTCATCAAACATTGCAAGTACAATTAATTCAATGATGAAGAAGCCATCTATAATGACTTACTCCAACTTCAAAGTAAGTTTGTTATACTTTTATTACAGCCATTAGATAAGCGTGTAGGCTAGCTTCTTAGATGATCCAGCAACTGTAGGTGCATAACTTGACCCATCCCCAACCTTCCTTATTGGAATACCTTTACATCACAATAGTGCACATGTACATCATTACATTCTCCCCCTCCCCTTTTTAAAATAAATAAATAAATAAATAAATAATAAAAACATGTTCAACAATTTTCAATCAAACGTAAAGGCTTCTTTGAAATTCTTTCAGACTTCCTATTTAGTTGTTTGTCTTGTTGAGTGGCGTTCGTTTGCAAGTTTCCATGCTCAGCAACGTTAACTTTCTTAAAAAATGTCTTATTTCTTGTTATAATCTTGCTTTCATTTCCTGCCGTTAGTGCTGTTCCACAAACTTTTGTTACTTCCAAAGGCATTGGATGAAATCTATTTTGAGATTTCTTTATTTGTTGTTGACGAACAAGTACTAGATCTCCTACTTGATATTCCTTATTCTGACATCTTCTTCTATTTTCTACATAATATTTCATTTTTTCCTTTGCCTCTTTATCTCTTTTAATACTTCATTATGAATCTCAGGAGGATTTGCTGGCAAATGAGGCAAACGAGTATGTCTTGACTGCCCGAACATTAACTCTGACGGACACTTTCCAGTTGATGAATGTGGAGTATTTCTATAATCTCTTAGCACTTGACATAATGCTTGATTTATTGAAACTTGTGTCAGTTTCGCTCTTTGCACAGCCTTTTTGATGGTGGACATTAACCTCTCTACCATTCCATTAGCTTGAGGCCACATGGGAGTTACTTTGCGATGCACAATTCCTAAATAATTCATGAATCTCTGAAATTCATTTCCATTGAATGGAGGACCATTATCCGTTTTCAGTATACTAGGTATTCCCCATGTTGAGAAAATGTCATCTAAAACTGGGAGTACTGCTGTTGTTGACGTTGAAGATACTGTTTTAACAATAGGAAACCTAGAATATTCATCTATTATAGCTAACAGATAATGTCCTGAATCTAGAGGTCCATAAAGATCTGCCGCCACATTAACCCACACTGCATCTGGTAGTTGTGACATATGGAGCTCTTCTGTTCCTCTCTCTCTTAAAGTGCACTGACATATATGACATGACTGAATCACTTCTTCTACTTGTTGATCTAGTTTTGGGAACCATAATTTTTCTCTTAAGAAATTTTTAGTAGCAGATATGCCTCTTTGCTCTCATGAGCCAAATCAATAACTCGTCGTTGCAAACAAACTGGAATGATTATTTTGCTCCCTCTAAGTAATATTCCTGAAGAAGCTACTGACAACTCCGATTGTATGTTTTTAAAAGCCAAGACATCACTTTTCTTTACATCAGGTTTGAAACAACTCGCACCATTTATTAATCTCCAGTTATTTTCATGTATAATTCTAATTACCTCCTGAATAGTATCATCTGCATGTGTGGCCTCGATCAATTCTTTTTCTGTAATGACTCCAGGTATTGCCGATTTAATTAAAAAACAAATATATTCCTCTGTTTCTAACTGTTGACTTGTTTTTGAATTGTAAGGATGTCTGGACAAATAATCTGCTGGGTTATATTCTTTGCCAGGTTTGTGAATAATTCTAAAGTCGTAGTCCATTAATCTCATTCCCCACCTTTCTATTCTTGGTGGCATCTTTGTTTTCGGATTCCCAAAGATGGAAGTGAGAGCTTGGTGATCTGTTATAATCACAAAAGGCTTCCCATATATAAAATCATGATAATGTTCACATGCCCAGACAACCGCCAAACTTTCTTTTTCAGGCTGAGAATATTTTTGTTCAATTTCAGATAAGCTTTTGCTGGCATGGGACACTACATACCTCGGAGTCTCTCTTCCAGGTTTGTGTTGTACCAATATTGCACCTAGTCCCACAGGACTAGCATCTACTATCAATTCTGTATGTAAGTTTGGATCAAAATATTTTAAGTTTGCTGCCATGGTTATTTGTGTTTTTATTTCTTTAAACGCCTGTTCACAATCAGTATCCCAGTCAAATTTCCGACCTTTCTTTGTTAATTCCCCGAGGGGTGAACTCAAGGTTGCAAAATCTTTGACATATCTTGCACAGTAACTGGCCATTCCTAAAAATGATCGTAAATGTGTTATATCTTTGGGCCTTTGTATTGCATTCAGAGCAATTATTTTTCTTGGATCTGGTTTCAGTCCTTCACGTGAAAATATATGTCCAAAGAATGTTAATTCATTCTTATTAATTTCACATTTCTTGAGATTGAGAGTTAGACCCGCTTTAACAAGCTGTTGACATACACCATCTAATGCTCGATCATGTTCTTCCTGATTTTTGCCAAAAACTAAGATATCATCACTATAGTTCATGCTGTTTTGTATCGGTCTTATAATATTTTTTATGATTTCTTGAAATATTTCAGCAGCAGGACATATTTTAAAATTTAAACGTTTGTATCTGAATAAACCCAAGTGTGTAGAGAATGTCCTAATATATCTTGACTGACTGTCAATTTCTAACTGATGATACCCCTTACACAGGTCAAGTTTTGAAAAACGACTGCACCAGTGATATTACTGATCATATAGTTTAAATGAGGACCTGGATATCTCTCTCTCTCGACAGCAGTGTTCGGAATTCTCATATCTACACAAATCCTAATGTCCTCAGTGTCCTTTTTGGGACAACTACAATGGGAGATACCCATGGTGTTGGACCTGTTGCTTCTTCAATTATACCTTGTTCCAAAAGTGCTTTGATTTCTTTCTCAACTTTTGCTTGCATATGAACCGGAACTCTTCTGTGAGTTTGTGCTACAGGCTTTATTGCTTCATTTATGTGCAAGGTGATTGTTTTATCTTTTAATTTACCTAAACCATCAAATAATTTTGGGTATTTTCGCAGAATAGGGTTATCAATTGTTAAATTGCAGGTCACTGCTAGCAGCCCCATAAACTGAGCAGTTATGTTGCTTAGTAAACATGGTCCTGGAACTTCTCCTTGTAAAACATGTATTTCTTCTTTGCTACTTGTACCTTGATGTTTTAAAATTTCCTCAAACTTTCCCAAACAAGTAACAGGACGCTTCGCTCCCCACTGAAATACACTTACATTCGATGGGTTAAGAGGAGGTTGCCCCGTCATTTTTGAATATTCAGAAACACACATTATATTGCATGTTGCCCCACTGTCAAGAACAAAAGGTACCTTTTGTGAACCTACTAATAAATCAACTGAAGTTGTTTTTTTAATATCCTCTTTTTTTATCACATTGAGTTGTTGAATTTCTTTTTCTTCTTGCATCATATACAATTTTTCACTATATTCGAATTCTTCCTCAGACTCCTCTTCTTTTTCAATTCCTTCCATTCCTCTTATATGTCTTGTATTTTCAATTTTTTTAAATTGCTTATTTCCACTTTCTCTCTTTGCCCAATTTTCCTTTTTTTCCTTTTTAAATCTACACATGCTTGCAAAATGGTTGTATCTTCCACATTCTTTACATTGTTGTCCCATTGCTGGGCAAGATTTCTGGTGAGGGAATTGAAAACCGCATCTATAACATAACCTCTTTTCTTTATAACGTGTCTCTATTTTTTTTGCACTGTTTACTTTTTCCGACATTTGCCTCACTTGCTCTAAAGTTTTTATTCTTCCTTCTTCCATGTTCATGGCATGTTTTTCAGCACGCATCTCTGTTCTTGCCATACGTAAAATTTCTTGTAAATCATAAGTTTTTTCTAAAAGTTTTTTTCTAAACTTCTTAGAACTACAACCTTGTATTATTCTTAGTCTAATTGCTTCTTCATTGTTGAATTTGTCAAATTCACAAAATGCTACCAGTTGTTTAAGTCTTGTAACAAAATCATCCATTGTTTCATCTTCTTTTTGACAGGCTAAATTGAAATTATATCTTCCAAAATCCAGATTTCTATGAGGGTCAAATTTATCATTTAAACATTTTATAAGTCCTTTATATGTGTTTCGTTCTTGTTCTGGAAATGTAACTATTAAATCTTCTACTTCATCTCCAACAAGATTGAGGAGTAGATCTTTTGCTTGTTCGTCTGTATGATTTTTGCATGTTGCATTTAAAAAATGCTCAAATCTTCTTGTCCACTTTTCCCACCTTTGAGCAACATTTTGTTGTTCTGAAAGATCAAAAGGTAGTGGTCTCCTAAAGACAGTACTTGATATTTTTCCTGTATCGCTTTCCTCATCATGTATATCAGAATTCATATTTACTGTTACCTCTCTTGGTGTTGTCATGACAGGTATTTTATTATATCCTTATTAATAAATATCTTTCTAATTGTTATTGAGTTTTGAGACGAAGACAGAGCTGTGTGTATCAGCGATGAATATTTAAATGTTGTTACACACACGAAATGAAGATAATGCTGTGTGTGTCAGCGAAGAAAATGACCTTGTGCTTTATTATTTTTTTTTTAACAACTTTATTCTATTGTTTTGAAGTAATTGTGCACATCAGCGTAGACTTGGATGTAGCTGTGCACATCAGTGTATACTGTAATGTGGCATTAGCATAGACGCAGCATTCCGTTATTGTAAAACGGACCTCAACGTCTTCAATGCCTGACTCTAAAATGGCCGACACATGTGACACGCGCTGCGTGACATGCGTTGTATTGGCAATTGAAGGCCAAGCATATTTCCGCTTATTTTATACTCGTTCTCGTTTTTAAAAGATGCGCACTCAGTTCCGCTACTACTTTACTTTATTTTGCGCAAATACATCAGAGAACAAAAACGCTGCGCCGCACTCACCACTGTATCCAGATATACACGGAGTATCAGGGCAGACGTCGTGTCATATTATTCACCACTACAGGCCCCTCAGATAACCTGTGGGGTGATGCGACAGTTCTGGGCAGAGTTTCCATGAAACGGCAGCTTCAAATGGCGCAATCACCACTCTTGACGAATTGAAGTTCGTAGACAGCTCTGAAGAATGCGCAGATCGCCGATAACTCAAGGCTCGTAGATTCCTGCTCCTCGCCAGTATAATGACTTACTCCAACTTCAAAGTAAGTTTGTTATACTTTTATTACAGTCATTAGATAAGCGTGTAGGCTAGCTTCTTAGATGATCCAGCAACTGTAGGTGCATAACTTGAACAATCCCCTTCCTTATTGGAATACCTTTACATCACAATAGTGCACATGCACATCATTACACCATCCGTCTCAGAGTCATTGATGGTTGCCTTTCCGACTCATTCAGATGACGTGTGATGCGTGAGTCACTAAGTCTGGAGAGAGTGCTCATGGCTGCAAAAGCAGAAGAACGTGCAGATCGACAAGTTGCTGACATGGAAGCTTGAGTAGCCCAGAGTGAATCAGCATTGAACATGAAAAGTAAGCAGAGACACAAGGTTGAAGGCCATAAAGTGATGTCTCATAGGAAAAAGAAAGTGTGTTTCTGATGCAGATTTTCCTTTCCGCACAAAGGAAAATGTCCTGCCATTGGACAAACATGAAGGGGTTGGGGGAAACAAAACCATTTTGTAACGGTATGGAAAGCAAAAGAGAAAATGACTGTGTCAGGTTGTGAAGAGAAAATGGACACCTAAATGTTCCAGAAGTCCTCTAGCCAGGCCCACAAGACCAAGCGGCGACACCAATTGGGGCAAGTGGAAACTAAATGCAGTAGATCGTCATCAAATTCATCTTCCAAAGGTTCTCCAACATCATTGTCGAGCGACCGTTAAGAAGATGGCTGTGTGAAGATGGTGTCAACTTATGAATGTCGGTAGCAAGTGGGTTTGGTTTCATGCAGAGAAGAGTCTAAGTCCAAGCGAGATCGCCACGTTAAACAACTAAGTTTCTTTGGATATCGCCCCAAGATCTCATTATAGGTGAATGGTTGTTCCATACCTTTTGTCGTCGATAGTTGTGCATCGATAAACATGCCGGTAGAGAAGTACAATGAACTGTTGCCGGTGCCCTGTTTCACACCTTTGAAGACAAAGGTATACACGAGTGCTGCCTCCACACCATTGCAAAGTCAAGGATCATTTGTAGCAACCATGCAACACAAGAAGATGAAGGTACAAGCACTGATTCATGTTCTTAAAGGTACTTCATCAAGTGCATGTTTACTTAGTTTTAATACTGCTGCAGGCATGGGTCTGATTTCCATCAACTATAACATAAATGCACTTGCAGACATAGTAAGTCAGTTCCTATCATTGTTTCATGGACTAGGAAAGTTTGAGAACGTGAAAGTGCAACTTCACATCAATAAGGACATTCGCCCTGTTGCTCAACGACATTGTCAAACTGCTTTTCACTTGCAGGAAGCTGTTGAGAAAGACCTGGAAATGTTGTTAAAGTATGATATCATTGAATGCTCAACTAGTCCGACACCATGGGTTTCACCCATAGTGGTAGTGCCTAAGAAATGACAGTGGAGGTGCCATGCGTATCTGCGTTGGCATACACCAAGCTTACAAGACAATTAAGAAAGAACAACATCCTGGTCCACACATTGCAGATATGATTACACAGCTGAATGGTGCCAAAGTCTTTTCTCGTCTAGATCTGAACTAGGGGTATCATCAACTTGAAGTAGAGGAAAACTGTAGGTACATTACCACCTTTTTGACCCATATTGACTTGTTCAGATATAAAAGACTACGTTTATGGGTGTCGTCAGCTGCAGAACATTTTCAGGATGTCATTCGCCGCTTAACACAGCCTGTCACCCATGCTTTTAACTATAGTGATGATATACTGGTATTTGGGGCCACTCAAAAGAACATGACAAAGCCCTTACACAAGTATGCCGCATGCTGGCTGAGGCCAGTCTCACTTTGAACGCAGAAAGTGTACGTTTCACCAAACGAAACTCAAACTCTTTGGGCATATTTTCTCTGAAAAATGGATGACACCAGATTCGGATAAAGTACAAGCCTTGTCAACACCATCCCATCTAGTCCCACATATGTCGGTCCATGCATGTGTCTTACCATAGCAGGTAACATAGAGTCTGGAAGCGCAGGCTTCCCATCACTAGACACCCAAATGTCACTAGCATCCTTCGCACATCTCACCCTTTCCCACTTTGCCTTTTCAATCTCTGCGAGAGTGTGTTGCAATTCTCTCAGCTCACTGAAATTTTGTACAGTGTTCAATAGCATGTTTGGTACAGTTTCTCCCTCTGCATTGCATGGTTCATCCATGTGGAAGGTGTTAGATTCAAGAGCACAATATCAAGCAATCTCATCTGCATAGCTGTTTCCTCTGGTAATAAAATCATTTCCGCTCTTGTGTGCAGCACACTTTACTTTACCACAGCAATCTAATTTGGCATTTGAAGGGTTTCCAAGAAGTTGGAGACATACAGCCCATTCTTTATTGGTGAGCCAACGGAGGTCATAAACCCTCTTTGTGACTACAGCTGACCAAAGTCATGCACAACACCAAATCCATACCGGCTGTCAGTGTAAATGGTAACTTGTGAGCCTTCTCATGTACAACAGGCAATCAATTCTGCTACTTGTGCAGAGGTTACATGGCATAGGCAGGATGCTTCCACAACGCCGCTTAAGGTACACACAGAATATACAGATCTCAAGAAAACACATCGGTCTCTCAAACAAGAACTGTCAACAAACATGGTAAGGTCAGATTCAGGAAGGGGATCATCCAGTATGTGTGGTCTTGGCTTTGTGCATAACTCGGTAACACTTACACAATCGTGTCAAAATCACCTTCTTCATTTCCTTCTGGGTGGGCAACAAAGAAGCTGGATTTAGGGTGTAGCACCTCCTTATGGACACATTATCTGCAGCCAGAATGGTTCACTCATAGCAGATCAAGTGACTGTTGGTCAAATGCTTTGTGTGGGTATGAGTCATGAGAATTTCAATGGAGTGTGGCACCATTACAAGGAGTGGATAGCCCATCACAATCCCCTCAGTTTGCTGAATGTTTAGGATAACCGCTGCAATTGCTTTGAGACAACCAGGCAATGCTGCAGCTATGGGCTCGAGGGTTACTGAAAAGTAGCCGATTGAGCGTTTGATCTCTCTGTGCATCTGTACCAACACAGATGAAGCACACCCATCTCACTCAAAGCAAAAGAGTATGAACTATTTGGTGTAGTCTGGCATTCCAGGAGCTGGTGCACTGCAAAGTAAGTTTTTGAGTTCTTGGGAGGCTTTCATGCTCTTGTCATCCCTCGGTACTGGGTCATTGACAATGGTGTGCGTCAGCTTCAACAAAGTTTCAGCCACAAAGAAAAACATCGGGATCAATTGCTGGCAGTAGCTGGCCATTCCCAAAAACATCTGTACATCTCTCTGTGTGGCCAGAAACCTCATTTTAAGGACTGTTTCAATGCACTCGTGGGACACTCTTCTGACTCCTTTCTAAATTTGATGTCCCAGATACTTGACTTCATTTTGACAATACTGCAACTTTTCAGGGGAAACTTTATGCCCGCTCTCAGCTAAATGGTTGAGCAGGGCGATGGTGCCTTGCCTACAAGCATCTTTTTTCATCGATGTAATGAGTAGATCATCGATGTATTGAATTTGAGTCTAGCTGCATGGCAACTGCAAGGTCTCTAAATTCATTTTGAGTATCTTATTGAAATATGATGGGCTCTCTGTGTACCCCTGAGAAGCGTGACACCACACATCATTTTTCTCTTGAAACGCAAAGAGAAACTGTCTCTCTTCGTGAAAGGGAACTGCGAAGAATGCCTAACAAAGGTCAATGACCATGAACCACTACACTTCTGGGGGAATTTGGAATGGGATAACGGCAGGATTTGGTATCACGGAATACCATGAAATTACAATTTGGCTGATTTTACTTAAATTCTGCTCTATCCTCCAATTTATGTTTGCTTTTTGCAAAGCCATAATCAGGGAGTTGCATGGACTCACTATTATCTCCTTCAAGATGTCCTGTTCTAACATGCTGTCAATGGCAGGAGTTATTCCTGCAATGGCTTCTGGTGTCATTTTGTAAGGACATGTTTGAGAAAACAGTCTCAGACCAAAGGGTTACTTTTAGGGGTTTACACCCTTAATCAACCCAATCTAATTTCCTGAGAAATCCCACACATCTTCTCTGACTTTTTCTTTTAGGTTGGCATGTAGGCCTTCTTTAGTAAGAACCAGGTTTAATCTGACTACTGATTCGGGTGCCTGCAATTTGAACTCAGTGTCTGCTGCATGGGTTCCAAGTCCACTCTTCCTGGTGTACAGTATATGATGCAATTGAGTGTACACAGAATGTCCCGTCCCAACAAATTTTCAGGAATTGAGTCACATACAATGAACTGGTGATGCTCCTTGATGCCCCTGATTTTCAGTGGGACTGGGGCAGTAACTTGATCCAAATGCTGCAGATTTGTAATGCAAACAACTTGGACTTCCTTTCCCAAGAGGGGTAGCGTTGGGACCTCAACTGTTCTAACACTCAATCAAGTGGCTCCTGTATCTATCAGAAAGGGCATCTGGGCCACTCTGATCCACTTCCAGGACTGCGCCAAGCACGCACTCTCCCTCCACCCCCACCCCCCTCCCCTGCGGGCACCATCATTGTGCCTGTTTAAACTTTGTGGAACTCCCAAATATGATGGGAATCAGGGCAGTCTGGGGGTGGAAATGGGTTGTGTGGAACTATGTTGCTAGACTGGAAATAGGGATTCCCTCCTTGCATCTGCATTGGCACAAGAGGATTCTGTAGCAAACCTGGTTTTGGGATCTTTGGAGTTGCCATAGGGGTTCTGGTTACTTGGGAAAACTCTCCATGCATCGCGAAATTCACACTTGGGTGTCGATTGTTGGGAGGATAGGTTCGTTACTATTCCCAACTTGTGCTGGTCCCCGGATGTGGGTCCTTGGTTTTGCTCCTGGTGTTCATCCCTGTGCTCTGTTCTTCCCAGTGTACTTGGTTTCTTCTTTGTCTCCGGCCGCGCGTTCTTCGGCCTCTCCCTAAAAAAGGGAATCTTTTGTTCTGGATGAATGGTGGTGGGCCTTGTTGGTAGATGGGGCTCCAGGAGAACATTGGGTGTGTTGGGTGTTGAAAATGAGGTTGGAGGCCTATGTTTCCCTGATTTGGGTATTGTTGCCATGATTGTCGTGTGGAGACCGCCTGGTCTCCACACGACCCAGGAAACCACCACGAGAGAGCACAATATGCAATGCGTGGGGCATACCAAATGTCACAGGCCATTACCAGTGTGGTAACTGTATTACATGCAATTCCACATACAGGGCAAAAACCCTGGACCTGGAACCCAATAAAGCCTGGGTCCTTAAAAAGCATACCAATTGCAACTCCACCAACGTTATCTACATGATAACATGCCCATGTGGACTACGTTATATTGGAATGACAAGTAGAAAGATAAAAACAAGAATCAATGAACATCAAAGCAATATCCGATGCAAAAGAAATACAACAAAAATGACAGATCACTTTATCAGAACCAATCACACGATCGATGACCTTAAGTGGGTGGTCATAGAACAACTTGACACACACCATGTGGATTCTCAAAGAGCACTCCTAGAAAAAGAACAGAGGTGGATTTATCGTCTTTCCACACATCGACTGGGTCTGAACGATGACATTCCGTGGAACACCTCACTATCCTATAGGTAATAATGAATGGTTCATTAACTGAGGAATATCGAAATAAATTGACACTTAGTAACACCAGATAACCACCTTCCTGCTACAAATAAAAGAATGATATTATGTATATTTCTCATATCATTCAATCATGCTCTTTCCCTGTTTAACGCACATGCCGACCAAGACATACTTGTGGCCAACGTCATGTGAAGAGGGACTTTACTGAACAGGCTCGGTGCAAACCAATACACATAAGTTTATGGGCTTTATACAATAGTGTGACCCAGACTGACATCAATATCTTAACCTTTTCATAAGACCAAAAAAACCAACTCCGAAGAGTGCGCGGGTATCTGCCAAATAACTTTGTCCAATTGAACACCATTCAAGGGTTAACTCCGGGGAAAAGGGCTCGTCCGCTGACAACCAATCAGAAACTCCGTTTCGGCCTCAACGTGCACGCACGTTGACGGAGCTCGCTTAAGTAATGAATTTTCAATGATTAACTTCGGCAAAGGGCTAGCCCGCCGACATCCAATCAGAAACCCCGTTTTGATCTCAACGTGCACGGACGGTGACGTTGCTTGTCCCTGTAGCCACTTTTTAAGACGCTGCCTAGCAAGCGCTCGGCCTCACCGGGACCCCGAGAGAGGAACTAGTAGGTTCTAACACAGGCGGCCGACCTTGACGCAGTGAGTAACAGAGCCCCTGCTCTCATAGCACTCAGTGGACGTGCAAATTCGTCCCCCTCAATTTTGAAGTTACATTAACTATTTACTATTATTTTTGTTCTGCCCGCATACAGTGTGACTATAGGCGCCGCCTCCCTCTGGGATCTATGTCACGAAAAATTCCCGTGATCAAAGTAGGTGCCTCCACATTTTTTGACATGGTCATAACCTTGATAATATAACTTAGCGCATATCACGGCGATAAACGATAATATTCAATACCGCCAGACCTTTAGTTTTACTTTTGCCTTGATCTATATCACACTCAAAAACTGATTACGCATGGCTTGCGATCACTAAAGAGTCACTGCATGATCGTATACCTGACAAATACCTTTGCGATCTATGAGTATTGCACGTAAAAACCACTTCATGCATGGACGATTAGCCAATTTTGCACTAAGTAATGATACATGCATAAATGTAAGGTCCATGTTGCCGATGCCACTAACCTGGTACAAGGCTCAATCCACAGGAGCGAAGAGAGATTCCCCACACTCCCTACGACAGGGTCAAGACAAAGATGTCACTAATACTCTCATATCCTGAAACTGACCCAAGGAGATGTGGGGATGAGATGCCAAGACGTAACCAAGTCTCAATCCCCCAGCCGGGTCCCAATGAGTCAGGGGAGAACAGGAATCAGATGAGTGGTAACCTACAGAAAGATAATTACAAAAAGTATGAGAAATATCCCTCCCTATGTACTGATACCAAGCAAACAAAATTCTGTTCAGTGCCTGCTCCACAGAAACAAAGTGATCCCTTACCGGCTGGACATCTCCGGATGCTTTGTATGGGATCCAAACTGCATACAAGGCGTGCAGGTAAATGCTCCTTCACTCGCACGGACAGCAGGGGTTAATTTCAGGAAGGGACACATAAAAGAACAGGAGGGTAAGCTCTGGAACCCGTCTTAATGGTGTTTAACAGATTCCTAGGCTATTAATGCATCAAGCAGGCTCCTGTATGCAAGGAAACAAAGTATTTCACTAAGCGCGGCGCGTAAAGAAAGAAGGTGAAGGCAGTGAGTCCTACGCGCTGCGCGGGTGTTTGTCAGCTACAATGTATCCCTCGGAAGTCGGAATTAGAAAGTAAATGCGGCCGCGATAAACAAGAAAAATGGGAACGCGACCTGGAGTCAATTGCTCGAGAAGGAAAGGAACCGAGGGAGATTGTGCGGAGATGAAATGGCGAAGGTTAGAGGGGGAGTCAGAACACAGCTGTGAAACTGATCACCAGCGAGCGCGGCCGCGCGTCGGGATATCAGCAGTAAGGAAACAGGATAATGCAGAGGGCCAGGGGTCTAGTGAAGTCGGTAAACGTGTCGCCGATTCTTCTAGAAGGAAACACAGGATAGCTCCAACGTTGCGAAGAGTCAAACACTCTAGGTCGGAAGGAGGGGGCGTGGAATCAGGTCAGGATCCGAAAGCCAAGCAACGGCTTCTTCGATTGACCGGTATTTAAATGAAGGGAGCGTGCCAAAACTCCACCTCTCTCTACCATCAAGGGATTCTCTAAAAGGGCTACCAATTTCTGTAGAACAGGCACTGACTATTCTCAAGGGCTCCAACTAACAGTGCATGACGCTTGGGGTCTAACAGTTCTCCCACCCAAAGGTCTATTCACAGGACGAGGTTTTGAAGGGTATAGGGCATGGAATCTACGGATTAGGACAGGAGCATGTACATTTTCAGCAGGTTCCCAGGATCTGTCTTCCGGGCATAACCCACCCAATCTATTAAATACTGTAGTTTGCCCTTGTATCTACGGGAATCCATGATTCGTTTTACTTCGTATTCCATTTCACCACCCACTATGACAGGCGGAGGAGGGTTTTCAGGGTCCAGTGAAGGAACATATGATTTAAGTAAAGAGGCATGAAACACTGGATGAACACGCATTTCTGCGGGTAATTCTAATTTTAATGTGACGGGGGAGATAACCTTGGTAATGGTAAAGGGCCCTATGTAACGGGGTTGTAGCTTTCGGGGCCCCTCTAGTCTTAGATTCTTGGTGGCTAACCATACCTTATCACCTACTTCATATAAGGGGGCAGGACGACGATGTTTATCTGCTTGCTTTTTCATGGCTTCTTTGGCCTTCTGTAATTCATGTTTCGCCTTTTCCCAAATGTCTAAGAGGACAGCATGATGACTTTGGACAGCAGGAATATCCACAAGGTGGGAAGGCAAGGGGAAGGGCAAGAACCTGGGGTGTTGTGCATGAGCAAAAAAAAAAGGAGAGACCCCTGTGGATGAATGGGTAGTGTTATTGTAAACAAATTCTGCTAACGGTAGGGCCTGCACCCAATTAGAAGTGATGGTTGATAGCAAACAGCGTAGATATTGTTCCAGTGTTTGGTTGGTTCTTTCAGTCTGTCCATCAGTTTGCGGATGATAAGCAGTGGACAATCTATGATCTATCCCCAAAGTGGTACACAGACCCTGCCAGAAACGGGAAATGAATTGCGCCCTCTATCTGTTATTATTACAGAGGGGATGCCATGCAAGCGGATAATTTGCTCAATGAATACCTGTACCAAGTCTTTGGAAGAAGGGAGCTTCTTTAATGGGACAAAATGAGCCATTTTAGTGAACATGTCTACAACTACTAATATGGTAGTGTAGCCTTGTGTTCGGGGAGGTCTGTAATAAAGTCCATACTGACTGAATGCCAAGGGTTTGAAGGTACAGCAGTAGGTTGCAACAACCCTGCAGGAGCAATGTGTAAGGACTTCTGTCGAGCACAGACAGGACAGGATGTAACATAGGCCAAAATATCTTTATTCATGCCACCCCACCAGAACCATCGTTGACAAGTCTGTACTGTCTTTTCTCCCCGGGATGTCCTGCTAACGAGGTATTGTGACACCATCTGATAATCTGGCGTTGTAAGTCAACCAAAGGCACATACAGTCTATTACCATGATAATACAACCCATCAACAATAGTATTTTGGGGTTCTTTCATCCACTCAAGGGGGAATAGCCGAATATGCCGTTGTCAATTGATTCAAAAAGGGAGGCTGTTCATTCTCCCTGTCTCCCACTCCTATGATTTTATGGCAGGGTATGACTGGAGGGTATTCATTCAAATGACATTTTTTTTTTCCGGTCCCAGCCGGGACAATGCATCTGTCTTCCCTTGCTGGGTACCTGGCAGATAAGTAATGATGAAATCAAATTCGCTAAAAAATAAGACCCATCTCATCTGTCGGGGTGTTAATGCTTTTGCTGATTTGAAGAATTGGAGATTCCGGTGGTCTGTGTAAATGGTAATCGTGTGAGGGGACCCCAAGAGGTAATGTCTCCATTCTTGAAATGCAAGTTTTATTGCCAAGAGCTCCCGTTCCCCGATGGTATAATTTTGTTCGGCTGGTAGTAGTGTTTTAGAAAAGTAGGCCACTGGGTGTAAACAGCCAGTAACAGGATGGCGTTGGGATAAAACCCCCCACGGCATATTGGGAAGCATCCGCTTCCACATAGTAGGGTTGAGTGTTGTCTGCATGCCGGATGATGGGTGATGTGGTGAACTTGTCCTTTAGTTGTAAAAAAGATCGTTCTGCTTCTGGGGACCACTCAAATGTGACTCCTTTGCGGAGCAACCGAGTGATGGGAGTTATGAGGTCTGAAAAATGGTCAATAAATCGCCTGTAAAAATTAGCGAAACCTAAAAAGGATTGCACCTCTTTTACACTGCTAGGACTGGGCCAGTTGATCAAGGCTTCGATTTTATGGGGATCCATATGGATACCCTCAGGTGAAATAACGAATCCTAAAAACTCCACCTTATTGGTATGGAAGGTACTTTTGTCCAGTTTAGCAAACAATTGATTGTCCTTCAGTTTTTGCAATATCTTCTTGACATGCTCAACGTGTTCTTGCTCAGATTTTGAGAAGATCAAGATATCGTCTATATAGACAATCACGAATAGATCAAGATATTCTCTTAAGATGTCATTGATAAAAATTGGAACGCCGCAGGGGCATTGCAGAGACCGAATGGCATGACGCAGTATTCGTACAATCCGAATTTAGTTCGGAAGGCAGTCTTCCATTCGTCTCCTTCCTTTATTCTTATTAGATGGTAAGCCCCTCTAAGATCCAATTTAGTAAATATGTTGGCCCCCCGCACTTGATCTAACAAGACCGAGATAAGAGGAAGAGGGTACTTATTTTTAATAGTGACCTTGTTCAAGGCACGATAATCTAGACACGCGCGTAAACCCCCTTCCCGCTTCGGAATGAAGAAAATGGGTGATGACACAGGGGAAGTGGAATGTCTGATGAACCCCTTGTCTACCATTTCGGTAATATACCTTTGTAGATATTCCGTCTCGGGTTCGGTCAGGGCATACACTCGGCTCACAGGTAGTTCTGCCCCAGGGATTAGATCAATACGACAATCATAACTTCTATGAGGAGGCAGAGCTGTAGCTTTGGCTTCATCAAACACTTCTCCATAGTCTTCATAGATATAAGGGACTTGAAGATCTTCCCCTACAGTATCCAAGGCGCAACACAACGGTCTTTCCCACTCATTGGCTTCTTCATAACAATGCAATAAACAATGTGGGGATTTCAATGTGACCTTACGTGAATTCCAGTCAATATGAGGGTTGTGGACTTGTAACCAGGGTACTCCCAGTATAGCTCCGAAATTGGGTGTATCTATCAAATCAAATACGAGTGCTTCAGAATGTCCATTGCTACATACCATGGTCAATGCAGGAGTGTGATAAGTTATTAAACCAGAGGATAGTTCTGACCCATCCACTGCTCTCACCGGCTCTGGTTTAGCTTTAGGTAAAAAAGGGATTCCTAAATTATGAGCAAGAGTAATGTCCAGAAAGTTACTGGTAGCACCGGAATCTAAAAGTATGGACAATGTCTTTCTTCGTTGAGTAGAGACAATTAAGGTGACAGCCAGAGTAAAATGCCGTGCCACAGGAGCAGAGATGCTTGCTAGATTTTGAGAGACCTGAGAGTTCCAACAACTTGAAGAACCGGTCTCCTGTTTCCTCAAGTTCTCTAGTTTTCCGACAGTGGAGTATAGTATTGATTTCCAGCAGCTGTCTTGGGGGCAGTCGTAGGTTTTGCAGGACAAACTCGTGCATAATGTCCACCCTTACCACAATAAAAACAGAGATTGTTCTTTCGTCGTTTATCTTTTTCCTCAAGTGACAAGGGAGCTCTCATACCACCTATTTGCATGGGTTCACTGGTATCTCTACTTTCTTTATTTTCTTTCTTATCCCCTCTAACCACTAGAAACCTAGCCAGATTACCACGAGATTTTTCTCCTTTCCTTTCATTTAATCGGTGATCTAATTTCACCACCAGATCTATAAAGGCATGACAGTCTTCAGGGGGATCTACTATTTGGGAAAGGAGATCCTTTAAGTCATCACTTAATCCCCTGTAAAATAAAGAAGTCCTCTTCTCCTCTGGCCATTGTGTCTCTACTACCAATCTATTGAATTCCGTGAAGTATGTAAGAAGGTCTTTGGTCCCTTGTTTTAAGTTCAACAGCTCATTATCGCTGGCCTGAATAAACGTATGTTTCGCGAACAGACCTCGCATCTGTTCTTTGAACAAGACAAAATCATACAGGAGGGGATCATTGTTTTCAATCAAAGGAACAGCCCATCTAGCCGCATTACCTCCTAAATAGGAAATTACAAAAGCCACCTTAGCTGCATCATCAGGAAACGAAGATGCTTTACACAAAAAATGAAGATGGCATTGATTTATAAATATACTATATTTCGCACTATCCCCATGGAATCTCTCAGGTACTGCCAAAGGAACTGGGTTCTGTGTCTGGACCGTTACTTGAACAGGTAGGGGATTTCCTGTGCCGGGGGAACAGGGCTTACGGTAGAAGGAGGAGCATTAAAACGAGCTGGCTGTATATAGGTGCGTTTGTTTCTGTGCCCTGTTTCAGATACACTAACATCAGGTGTAGGTTGTAGTCTGGTCTGTACCAATTCTGTATGTAGACGCTGGTTTTCTACCCTAAGTCTTCCTACCTCGCTTTGTAGATCTATGATAGCTGCCGCGAGGTCTTCTACTGAGGGACTCTGGAGAGAGGCTTCCATAGAGGAACACGCCCCTTCTGTGTTCATCTTCGCTCGGGTGGACTTAATTCGTGGGCTTGGCTTTCTGTTGCCGATGCCACTAACCTGGTACAAGGCTCAATCCACAGGAGCGAAGAGAGATTCCCCACACTCCCTACGACAGGGTCAAGACAAAGATGTCACTAATACTCTCATATCCTGAAACTGACCCAAGGAGATGTGGGGATGAGATGCCAAGACGTAACCAAGTCTCAATCCCCAGCCGGGTCCCAATGAGTCAGGGGAGAACAGGAATCAGATGAGTGGTAACCTACAGAAAGATAATTACAAAAGTATGAGAAATATCCCTCCCCTATGTACTGATACCAAGCAAACAAAATTCTGTTCAGTGCCTGCTCCACAGAAACAAAGTGATCCCTTACCGGCTGGACATCTCCGGATGCTTTGTATGGGATCCAAACTGCATACAAGGCGTGCAGGTAAATGCTCCTTCACTCGCACGGACAGCAGGGGTTAATTTCAGGAAGGGACACATAAAAGAACAGGAGGGTAAGCTCTGGAACCCGTCTTAATGGTGTTTAACAGATTCCTAGGCTATTAATGCATCAAGCAGGCTCCTGCATGCAAGGAAACAAAGTATTTCACTAAGCGCGGCGCGTAAAGAAAGAAGGTGAAGGCAGTGAGTCCTAAGCGCTGCGCTGGTGTTTGTCAGCTACAATGTATCCCTCGGAAGTCGGAATTAGAAAGTAAATGCGGCCGCGATAAACAAGAAAAATGGGAATGCGACCTGGAGTCAATTGCTCGAGAAGGAAAGGAACCGAGGGAGATTGTGCGGAGATGAAATGGCGAAGGTTAGAGGGGGAGTCAGAACACAGCTGTGAAACTGATCACCAGCGAGCGCGGCCGCGCGTCGGGATATCAGCAGTAAGGAAACAGGATAATGCAGAGGGCCAGGGGTCTAGTGAAGTCGGTAAACGTGTCGCCGATTCTTCTAGAAGGAAACACAGGATAGCTCCAACGTTGCGAAGAGTCAAACACTCTAGGTCGGAAGGAGGGGGCGTGGAATCAGGTCAGGATCCGAAAGCCAAGCAACGGCTTCTTCGATTGACCGGTATTTAAATGAAGGGAGCGTGCCAAAACTCCACCTCTCTCTACCATCAAGGGATTCTCTAAAAGGGCTACCAATTTCTGTAGAACAGGCACTGACTATTCTCAAGGGCTCCAACTAACAGTGCATGACGCTTGGGGTCTAACAGTTCTCCCACCCAAAGGTCTATTCACAGGACGAGGTTTTGAAGGGTATAGGGCATGGAATCTACGGATTAGGACAGGAGCATGTACATTTTCAGCAGGTTCCCAGGATCTGTCTTCCGGGGCATAACCCACCCAATCTATTAAATACTGTAGTTTGCCCTTGTATCTACGGGAATCCATGATTCGTTTCACTTCGTATTCCATTTCACCACCCACTATGACAGGCGGAGGAGGGTTTTCAGGGTCCAGTGAAGGAACATATGATTTAAGTAAAGAGGCATGAAACACTGGATGAACACGCATTTCTGCGGGTAATTCTAATTTTAATGTGACGGGGAGATAACCTTGGTAATGGTAAAGGGCCCTATGTAACGGGGTTGTAGCTTTCGGGGCCCCTCTAGTCTTAGATTCTTGGTGGCTAACCATACCTTATCACCTACTTCATATAAGGGGGCAGGACGACGATGTTTATCTGCTTGCTTTTTCATGGCTTCTTTGGCCTTCTGTAATTCATGTTTCGCCTTTTCCCAAATGTCTAAGAGGACAGCATGATGACTTTGGACAGCAGGAATATCCACAAGGTGGGAAGGCAAGGGGAAGGGCAAGAACCTGGGGTGTTGTGCATGAGCAAAAAAAAAAGGAGAGACCCCTGTGGATGAATGGGTAGTGTTATTGTAAACAAATTCTGCTAACGGTAGGGCCTGCACCCAATTAGAAGTGATGGTTGATAGCAAACAGCGTAGATATTGTTCCAGTGTTTGGTTGGTTCTTTCAGTCTGTCCATCAGTTTGCGGATGATAAGCAGTGGACAATCTATGATCTATCCCCAAAGTGGTACACAGACCCTGCCAGAAACGGGAAATGAATTGCGCCCTCTATCTGTTATTATTACAGAGGGGATGCCATGCAAGCGGATAATTTGCTCAATGAATACCTGTACCAAGTCTTTGGAAGAAGGGAGCTTCTTTAATGGGACAAAATGAGCCATTTTAGTGAACATGTCTACAACTACTAATATGGTAGTGTAGCCTTGTGTTCGGGGAGGTCTGTAATAAAGTCCATACTGACTGAATGCCAAGGGTTTGAAGGTACAGCAGTAGGTTGCAACAACCCTGCAGGAGCAATGTGTAAGGACTTCTGTCGAGCACAGACAGGACAGGATGTAACATAGGCCAAAATATCTTTATTCATGCCACCCCACCAGAACCATCGTTGACAAGTCTGTACTGTCTTTTCTCCCCGGGATGTCCTGCTAACGAGGTATTGTGACACCATCTGATAATCTGGCGTTGTAAGTCAACCAAAGGCACATACAGTCTATTACCATGATAATACAACCCATCAACAATAGTATTTTGGGGTTCTTTCATCCACTCAAGGGGGGAATAGCCGAATATGCCGTTGTCAATTGATTCAAAAAGGGAGGCTGTTCATTCTCCCTGTCTCCCACTCCTATGATTTTATGGCAGGGTATGACTGGAGGGTATTCATTCAAATGACATTTTTTTTTTCCGGTCCCAGCCGGGACAATGCATCTGCCTTCCCTTGCTGGGTACCTGGCAGATAAGTAATGATGAAATCAAATTCGCTAAAAAATAAGACCCATCTCATCTGTCGGGGTGTTAATGCTTTTGCTGATTTGAAGAATTGGAGATTCCGGTGGTCTGTGTAAATGGTAATCGTGTGAGGGGACCCCAAGAGGTAATGTCTCCATTCTTGAAATGCAAGTTTTATTGCCAAGAGCTCCCGTTCCCCGATGGTATAATTTTGTTCGGCTGGTAGTAGTGTTTTAGAAAAGTAGGCCACTGGGTGTAAACAGCCAGTAACAGGATGGCGTTGGGATAAAACCCCCCACGGCATATTGGGAAGCATCCGCTTCCACATAGTAGGGTTGAGTGTTGTCTGCATGCCGGATGATGGGTGATGTGGTGAACTTGTCCTTTAGTTGTAAAAAAGATCGTTCTACTTCTGGGGACCACTCAAATGTGACTCCTTTGCGGAGCAACCGAGTGATGGGAGTTATGAGGTCTGAAAAATGGTCAATAAATCGCCTGTAAAAATTAGCGAAACCTAAAAAGGATTGCACCTCTTTTACACTGCTAGGACTGGGCCAGTTGATCAAGGCTTCGATTTTATGGGGATCCATATGGATACCCTCAGGTGAAATAACGAATCCTAAAAACTCCACCTTATTGGTATGGAAGGTACTTTTGTCCAGTTTAGCAAACAACTGATTGTCCTTCAGTTTTTGCAATATCTTCTTGACATGCTCAACGTGTTCTTGCTCAGATTTTGAGAAGATCAAGATATCGTCTATATAGACAATCACGAATAGATCAAGATATTCTCTTAAGATGTCATTGATAAAAAATTGGAACGCCGCAGGGGCATTGCAGAGACCGAATGGCATGACGCAGTATTCGTACAATCCGAATTTAGTTCGGAAGGCAGTCTTCCATTCGTCTCCTTCCTTTATTCTTATTAGATGGTAAGCCCCTCTAAGATCCAATTTAGTAAATATGTTGGCCCCCGCACTTGATCTAACAAGACCGAGATAAGAGGAAGAGGGTACTTATTTTTAATAGTGACCTTGTTCAAGGCACGATAATCTAGACACGCGCGTAAACCCCTTCCCGCTTCGGAATGAAGAAAATGGGTGATGACACAGGGGAAGTGGAATGTCTGATGAACCCCTTGTCTACCATTTCGGTAATATACCTTTGTAGATATTCCGTCTCGGGTTCGGTCAGGGCATACACTCGGCTCACAGGTAGTTCTGCCCCAGGGATTAGATCAATACGACAATCATAACTTCTATGAGGAGGCAGAGCTGTAGCTTTGGCTTCATCAAACACTTCTCCATAGTCTTCATAGATATAAGGGACTTGAAGATCTTCCCCTACAGTATCCAAGGTGCAACACAACGGTCTTTCCCACTCATTGGCTTCTTCATAACAATGCAATAAACAATGTGGGGATTTCAATGTGACCTTACGTGAATTCCAGTCAATATGAGGGTTGTGGACTTGTAACCAGGGTACTCCCAGTATAGCTCCGAAATTGGGTGTATCTATCAAATCAAATACGAGTGCTTCAGAATGTCCATTGCTACATACCATGGTCAATGCAGGAGTGTGATAAGTTATTAAACCAGAGGATAGTTCTGACCCATCCACTGCTCTCACCGGCTCTGGTTTAGCTTTAGGTAAAAAGGGATTCCTAAATTATGAGCAAGAGTAATGTCCAGAAAGTTACTGGTAGCACCGGAATCTAAAAGTATGGACAATGTCTTTCTTCGTTGAGTAGAGACAATTAAGGTGACAGCCAGAGTAAAATGCCGTGCCACAGGAGCAGAGATGCTTGCTAGATTTTGAGAGACCTGAGAGTTCCAACAACTTGAAGAACCGGTCTCCTGTTTCCTCAAGTTCTCTAGTTTTCCGACAGTGGAGTATAGTATTGATTTCCAGCAGCTGTCTTGGGGGCAGTCGTAGGTTTTGCGGGACAAACTCGTGCATAATGTCCACCCTTACCACAATAAAAACAGAGATTGTTCTTTCGTCGTTTATCTTTTTCCTCAAGTGACAAGGGAGCTCTCATACCACCTATTTGCATGGGTTCACTGGTATCTCTACTTTCTTTATTTTCTTTCTTATCCCCTCTAACCACTAGAAACCTAGCCAGATTACCACGAGATTTTTCTCCTTTCCTTTCATTTAATCGGTGATCTAATTTCACCACCAGATCTATAAAGGCATGACAGTCTTCAGGGGGATCTACTATTTGGGAAAGGAGATCCTTTAAGTCATCACTTAATCCCCTGTAAAATAAAGAAGTCCTCTTCTCCTCTGGCCATTGTGTCTCTACTACCAATCTATTGAATTCCGTGAAGTATGTAAGAAGGTCTTTGGTCCCTTGTTTTAAGTTCAACAGCTCATTATCGCTGGCCTGAATAAACGTATGTTTCGCGAACAGACCTCGCATCTGTTCTTTGAACAAGACAAAATCATACAGGAGGGGATCATTGTTTTCAATCAAAGGAACAGCCCATCTAGCCGCATTACCTCCTAAATAGGAAATTACAAAAGCCACCTTAGCTGCATCATCAGGAAACGAAGATGCTTTACACAAAAAATGAAGATGGCATTGATTTATAAATATACTATATTTCGCACTATCCCCATGGAATCTCTCAGGTACTGCCAAAGGAACTGGGTTCTGTGTCTGGACCGTTACTTGAACAGGTAGGGGATTTCCTGTGCCGGGGGAACAGGGCTTACGGTAGAAGGAGGAGCATTAAAACGAGCTGGCTGTATATAGGTGCGTTTGTTTCTGTGCCCTGTTTCAGATACACTAACATCAGGTGTAGGTTGTAGTCTGGTCTGTACCAATTCTGTATGTAGACGCTGGTTTTCTACCCTAAGTCTTCCTACCTCGCTTTGTAGATCTATGATAGCTGCCGCGAGGTCTTCTACTGAGGGACTCTGGAGAGAGGCTTCCATAGAGGAACACGCCCCTTCTGTGTTCATCTTCGCTCGGGTGGACTTAATTCGTGGGCTTGGCTTTCTGTTGCCGATGCCACTAACCTGGTACAAGGCTCAATCCACAGGAGCGAAGAGAGATTCCCCACACTCCCTACGACAGGGTCAAGACAAAGATGTCACTAATACTCTCATATCCTGAAACTGACCCAAGGAGATGTGGGGATGAGATGCCAAGACGTAACCAAGTCTCAATCCCCCAGCCGGGTCCCAATGAGTCAGGGGAGAACAGGAATCAGATGAGTGGTAACCTACAGAAAGATAATTACAAAAAGTATGAGAAATATCCTTCCCCTATGTACTGATACCAAGCAAACAAAATTCTGTTCAGTGCCTGCTCCACAGAAACAAAGTGATCCCTTACCGGCTGGACATCTCCGGATGCTTTGTATGGGATCCAAACTGCATACAAGGCGTGCAGGTAAATGCTCCTTCACTCGCACGGACAGCAGGGGTTAATTTCAGGAAGGGACACATAAAAGAACAGGAGGGTAAGCTCTGGAACCCGTCTTAATGGCGTTTAACAGATTCCTAGGCTATTAATGCATCAAGCAGGCTCCTGTATGCAAGGAAACAAAGTATTTCACTAAGCGCGGCGCGTAAAGAAAGAAGGTGAAGGCAGTGAGTCCTACGCGCTGCGCGGGTGTTTGTCAGCTACAATGTATCCCTCGGAAGTCGGAATTAGAAAGTAAATGCGGCCGCGATAAACAAGAAAAATGGGAACGCGACCTGGAGTCAATTGCTCGAGAAGGAAAGGAACCGAGGGAGATTGTGCGGAGATGAAATGGCGAAGGTTAGCGGGGGAGTCAGAACACAGCTGTGAAACTGATCACCAGCGAGCGCGGCCGCGCGTCGGGATATCAGCAGTAAGGAAACAGGATAATGCAGAGAGCCAGGGGTCTAGTGAAGTCGGTAAACGTGTCGCCGATTCTTCTAGAGGGAAACACAGGATAGCTCCAACGTTGCGAAGAGTCAAACACTCTAGGTCGGAAGGAGGGGGGCGTGGAATCAGGTCAGGATCCGAAAGCCAAGCAACGGCTTCTTCGATTGACCGGTATTTAAATGAAGGGAGCGTGTCAAAACTCCACCTCTCTCTACCATCAAGGGATTCTCTAAAAAGGGCTACCAATTTCTGTAGAACAGGCACTGACTATTCTCAAGGGCTCCAACTAACAGTGCATGACGCTTGGGGTCTAACAGTCCACATCAACATGGACCTTCTATTGATTTTGAATTACGTTGTGTCTCCTTTACCTTTTTCTTCCCAGGTACAGAAACTAGGACGGTAAATTACCGTAAGTGATATTCCTATGCGCACCTTAGCGTGTGTGCATAGTTCAACGTGAGCTCAGGGCTCACTCTGAGCCGCGGGTCCTGAAGAAAGCAATTTTAATTAATACATATGGCTGAAACATGTAGACCACCTCACAGAAGACTCACTTTTGCACATTAATTGTCGAGACGTGCGAGACCAGTGTTTCACTCACGTCCACCAAAAATTGTAATTTTTAACCCTAACCCAGGAACCATATATTAAATGACTCGGTATCCTGTAGGTAGTTATAACCTATCACTATCACAGCATCCACTTTGCACAAAAAAAAAAAAGAAAAACAGCTCCGCTGTAATCAGGCGTCGAAGCACACCTGGGAGGCACTCGGTCTTCCGGGTGGGAACCCGATGATGAAGCATGCCACCAACTAGGTTGGTGGGTGAGGGTTCTTCTAAAAAACCAAATGGTTTTCCTGTCAAGGAGACTTAAAAGCAAAAAAGCAAAGAATTTTTGTAATGCAATAATCTAATGCGAACACCGCATTTGGATTTTGTAGAGCATAGCTTTATGCTCGTTCTCTTTGTTTAGATATCTATACCCAGGGAAGACGAACGAGCTCTCTATTTTTCCTCCTCTTTCTCCTCATTTGTTTTTTGGCATTTGTATTTTCTGCTCTAGGGGGTTCTTGAGTCGTCCAATCTACATCTCTCTTACATTCTATCCTAATGTTCTTTGGAACCTCGTCTTCGAATAGTACATCCAGGTCCTCCCACAAAACCTTTGAAATGGCCACTATCTGCTCAAATTGCGCGTATCATTTATTGGGGTTTTATCTCAATCTGGGAAATAGAAAAGATTTGTCCAAGACCAGCGGACATGTACATATGTTCCTCCATGTACCTCTCTCAAGGTGAATTCCTTTATCGCACCCTCAGTGACTTCTCCCTCATTACTCCTCACAGGCTCTTTCTTCCGCTTCACTTTCACTCTTTCTTTCTTAGACCACATCTCCCTTAATTTTTCCAGTTCACTTCAGTCCCTAATGTTCTTGATCAGTTCTCTCACATGCGTCTTTAATCCTCTCAATTTTAGCAGCTTCAATTCCTTGTCACCCATCACCATCCTGACATTCCTTTGCAACTTCTTTCTCTTTGTTAGATCAACTCTGCATTCATCTGCCACTTTCTCCATTTTCGCGTATGCATTGCGCACCACCCTTGTGGCTTCCTTGCACATGTAAAATAATTCACTCTCACTGAAGTGCCCTTAGAAGTCCATCCCTACATTACCCTTCACATTTTCTTCAAACTCTGCTTTTAATTGGGCGATATTGAGTCTCTGAGGTGTCTGTTTTCTACCTTGTGGGTACTTTGTAGAGTTGAAATAGTCTTACTATCTCCTGCAACAGTGGTTCAGGTGTAAATGTAAGCTTAATTTCTAATACATTAAACACTACAAAAAAAAACAGATTCCACACAGGCACGGTAATAACAAACAAATCTCCTTCTACTTATTATAAATGAGAGCTATTTACATACATTTGTTTACTATGTACGCTCACCTTTTGTCCACAATTGTCTTGCTGCATCAGTGTGACACCCGTCAGTATCAAAATCGCTTGTGTGAATTTTACCTCTGATTACTTGTCAGTTGCAGGTTGTCAGTTCGTCGTGACACATCTGTAGAAGAGTGTAATTCATAGAATTACAAATTTTTGAAACAAAATATGGCTGCCCATCATAGTGTCAATGCATGATGACATTTCATGTTACACCGTAATGTACCTAGTGTTGCCTGACTCAAACACAAATGGTTGTGGGTCCATCATTCACACTGCACACAAACTTGTTAGTTCACCTACTCCATCGCAGACCTTGCACAACTTTCTTTTCTCTTCCCCTTCCCTTTCACACCCGGCCGGCAGGCTGCAACGAATGCAAACGTTCGTTACAGTTTTGGAGGTGTGTGCAACAATGACCGTAGAAGGATACACTACCCAGCATGGCACAACTCACGGGTTTAATAGTACCATACTTGTCGCCACTGTTAAATTGAAGGGTAGGGTGCAACAGAGTTTTTAAAAAGTTTTTTATTTGTGAAAGTAATATGAGCTCCACAGAAACAACGCCAGCTGCTCTGGTCTCCAAGTTCTCTCTCAACTGTCCAAATCAAACCCGGACACCATCACAGTTAGTTCCGGCCAGCACAAGGCCCAAGACCACAGCCATGAGCAAACAGCACTTGACTATGACTGATTAAGTGCACAAGGTGAAGTACACATTTTCAGTATAACAACTGGCGATTGATGTGTTTTTTAAAAGATGTTAGCTTCATATATTGGGTCCATTCATCACTGCCTATGGATGGGAGGATTTGACGGGGTATCTTTGGCTTCAATAGGGATAGGGTGATGTATGCAGGTGCCTTATGGTTTTGATGGAGTGCCGACCTGAACTGGTATTGGGTGTGTAGCATGTTGGACTTCCCCAGTGTAGGTCTACAATGCTTGAGTAGTTTGTCTTTGTGAGAGAAAGTCTTCATTTGATAAGGTTTTTATTTGAGTGTTTGCATTCTATGTCAGGACTGTAGGCTTCGGATTTTGCATTACTTTTCATGCCACGTTATTTATGGCAGCCATGTAAACAAACTAGCAATTTTTGTACAATATCACAGATGACGAAAAAAGTACCATACTAAATAAAACATATCATGAACTACAACCCCCACAATCCCCACTGTCAGCCAATCACATTAGAGACTCCATAATAAACACTGCCATCGTTCAAGGAACTCTTTCTTTCTGATGCTGCGACAGCCATGTCAACCATCTTTTTTTGTTCTCTTTGGATTGTTTTATTAACTGTGTCTTACCATTTATGCATTGTTGTTTGCATTGTTAATTGAGCTGTCATTTGGCAATCTGCTGACACGGACCTTTGCCAGCGAAGCCAGTTTGCCTTCACCTGCTCGGAACAGGCGTGCTTTGTGCCTCCTTCTCTGATGCTCCGTGCCAGTTCCATGTCGTTCCTTTGGCAGTGACAGCTGGCATCTACGAGGAGGACTGGGGGTGCGCACTGAAATACCATTAAAAAATAAAAAATTAAACACTTACTGAGCACATCCTCCGCTTCGGATTTCTTCTTCTGTCGACTGTAGTGCGGGCACCAGCAACCTCCTTTGACCAATCCTGGCGCTGCTCACATACTGTTAACCAGCATGAAAGCAGCGCCCTGATTGGAGGAAGCGGCCTCTCTCGGTTCTCCCCAGCGCACTGGAGGGTTGCACTTGCTATCAACTCAGCTGTCTAAGGCAGCTGGGTTGAGAGGTTTAAAATGCACATGTCTGGATGGCCATCGCAAGACAGCCGGCCTAAGAGACATGCGCTCTATAAACAGTACACAGGCAACCCTCTTCCCACCACTCCTCCCTGCTGCCACTCAGCAGGCCCCGCCCCGACCTGACACTCGGTTCAGAATGGGATGATGAAAAATAAAATGGTAATAAACTACCATTTTATTTTTCATCTCTGGGGATTTGGGGGCATTTAAGTGGGGCGACGCTCCTCTGCTCTAACGGAGGAGCCGCCCCCGTTTTGGCCAATAGGACACTGAAAAAAGTCTATCCTGCTTACCTCACCACTCTTGCTAGTTCTTCTCTCTGCTCTGGCCTGTTTTCTTCGGCCTATGCATCACCTGCTCACCTTGAAGCATTAGTGGAGTCAAGTCTCAGGAGCAACACCCCTCTTGAAGACCTCCTTCTTCATTCCGGCCATCTCCTTCACAAGTCGGCCTTTCAGAACTGCTGAGTCCGGACCTTTCAATCTGTGCTCCCTTTGGCTAAGAATCGGTCCATCCTGTTATGAATTGACCCCAAACTCTGCAAGCTCGCAACAAACAAAGCTGGGCAGTAAACAGGGTTCTAATCTTTGGAGAGCCATTCACAAAATTAGCTAAATTGGTAAATACTTTTACCTCACTTAACAAAGTGTATCCCGCGCTTAAGAAGATGTTCCAACCTCATCTCTCTCAGGCTGGAGAAAGAAGTGCTGCCAGCTGCTCATAGTTTCCAAGGTCCATTCAGAGGAAAATTACAGCGGAGAAACTCCTGGCACGAATCTTAGAGAGATCACTTCTTTCATTCTAGGTTAAGAGGTTCCAGGGGCCAGTATGATCGCAGAATCTCCTGTGGTGGATCTTCCAACAACTCCCAAGAAGAGCTACTAGATTTTCTCACCACTAAAGGTGGGAGGCAGAATACAACTTTTCATACATAAATGAGATCAGATCACTCAGAACACTTGGGTGTTACAAAGAGTTCGGGATTTTGGTTGGAGTTTTACGCAACTCTGCACCAGTCTTGTCTGCCCAGGCAGATTCAGTTATCTCATCAGAAGAAACCTTTATAGATCTAGAGATTGCATCCCTCCTAAAAAAAGGAGTCACCAACAGATGTTCATCCCAATACTAGGGACTTCGCCAGCAACATTTTTCTTGTAGATAAAAATGTCAGTCTTCCGCCTGGTGATCAACCTCAAAGATTTAAACTCTTGGATCCTTTACAGATGATTCAAAATGGAGAGAATTCACCTCCTCAGAGACCTTCTAAGAGAAGGTGAATGTAGTGTTTGTCTCGATTTCAAGGATGCATATCTGACAGTTGCAACATTTCCTCCTTACCATCTGTTTCTTCAGTTTCACTGAAGAGACAAGACCTTTAATTACGTTTTTGGTGATGTCCTTTGGTGTCAGAAGCATGCCACTGTGTGTTGTTGTGGCCAAGACATAAAAATCACACTGACACCATCATAGGGAATGTAGGCTTCGGTCGCAGACTATCGACCGTGGTACTACAATTCCCAGAGGCCCTAGCGGGAGCACGCTGACGTCACGGATGAATGGAAGACGGAATAAAGAGGCTTCCGTTTCTCCTGGCGTTGCCGATTATTTTGAATAGGAGGTCCGAGAGCCTTGAGGCCTTGAATTATCGCTGTCATTTGAAGAGCTGATAAGGGTGCGGTTGCACCACCATTGGTACCAATTTCTTAGCGAACAGACTTGTGTTCCGTGCCGGTTGTGCCAGGTTTTACACAGTGGGGAACAGGGTTCGGTCCTTTGCTCACCGTCCCGAAGGAGAGTTCCACTTCAAATTACCTGCTTGGAAAAAGGGATTGGTTGGTGATCGTGTGTTGGAAATGGCCCTTTTTGCAGGGTTATCCCCAAACTTTTTGCTTCTTCCTCCTACTTTTTCCTGACCTGTTTGTGTTGGTTTTAGGACTCTGGGCACTTTACCACTGCTAATCAGCGCTAAAGTGCCTATGCTCTCTGTAAATTGTGTTATGGATTGGTGTTTCCATGATTGGATATTTGATTTATTTGTTAGTCCCTAGTAAAGTGCACTGAGTGTGCCAGGGCCTGTAAATCAAATGCTACTAGTGGGCATGCAGCACTGATTGTGCCACCCACGTGAGTAGCCCTGAAAAGGTAACTCAGACCTGCCATTGCAGAGTCTGCGCGCCTTGGATTGGTGTTTCCATGATTGGATATTTGATTTATTTGTTAGTCCCTAGTAAAGTGCACTGAGTGTGCCAGGGCCTGTAAATCAAATGCTACTAGTGGGCATGCAGCACTGATTGTGCCACCCACATGAGTAGCCCTGAAAAGGTAACTCAGACCTGCCATTGCAGAGTCTGCGCGCCTTGGATTGGTGTTTCCATGATTGGATATTTGATTTATTTGTTAGTCCCTAGTAAAGTGCACTGAGTGTGAAATGGCAGGTCTGAGTTACCTTTTCAGGGCTACTCACGTGGGTGGCACAATCAGTGCTGCATGCCCACTAGTAGCATTTGATTTACAGGCCCTGGCACACTCAGTGCACTTTACTAGGGACTAACAAATAAATCAAATATCCAATCATGGAAACACCAATCCAAGCGCGCAGACTCCGCAATGGCAGGTCTGAGTTACCTTTTCAGGGCTACTCACGTGGGTGGCACAATCAGTGCTGCATGCCCACTAGTAGCATTTGATTTACAGGCCCTGGCACACTCAAGGCACTTTACTAGGGACTAACAAATAAATCAAATATCCAATCATGGAAACACCAATCCAAGGCGTGCAGACTCTGCAATGGCAGGTCTGAGTTACCTTTTCAGGGCTACTCACGTGGGTGGCTCAATTAGTGCTGCATGCCCACTAGTAGCATTTGATTTACAGGCCCTGGCACACTCAGTGCACTTTACTAGGGACTAACAAATAAATCAAATATCCAATCATGGAAACACCAATCCAAGGCGCGCAGACTCTGCAATGGCAGGTCTGAGTTACCTTTTCAGGGCTACTCACGTGGGTGGCACAATCAGTGCTGCATGCCCACTAGTAGCATTTGATTTACAGGCCCTGGCACACTCAGTGCACTTTACTGGGGACTAACAAATAAATCAAATATCCAATCATGGAAACACCAATCCATAACACAATTTACAGAGAGCATATGCACTTGCCCAGAGTCCTAAAACCAACACAAACAGGTCAGGAAAAAGTAGGAGGAAGAAGCAAAAAGTTTGGGGATAACCCTGCAAAAAGGGCCATTTCCAACACAACCCCCTTCCAGCCTAAAGCCATGGTAGACCAATCCGTATCGCGATGGACTTCCCTGCTTGGGGCGATAGAACATGGAACCTGGCCCGCAACAGCAGGGTTTCCTTCCTGTTCTATGCGTTCCTGAACCTAGTTGGATCCCTCTATCCATACTCTCAGGGCCTACTAAGCTGACCCATGGGGAACTCTTCTCCTCATACGTGGGCCCCATCTGTGCAGCACCTAAACTTACTTTGCTCACAGATGTGTCCCAACAGGCAGACAGTACCCACATGGCCAACACAATGGTGTGGCCCAGTCCACCCCCGGGGTGTGACTCCTGTCCCCCTCCCAGGGGCAACTCTGTCCACCAGGACAGCCAGCCACAGTGGCCACTGACAATTGTTAGTGAGGAGAGCCAGGCCTTATGCCTTTCCGGCCACTCCAACCACTGTGGCGTCAGAGAGTGGGGGGCGGTAGCCCCAGGTGCCTGGCATCCTTTCTCCACTCTCCCCCCTGCCAAGTCAGGTATGGCATCCTGACACTGGCCCACCAGCCCAGGATCTGTACCCTGCAGCTGGACAGGAGACTGGGGTGGGCTCTCCCACACCCTCTCCTTCTCCCTGGGGCTCTGTACCCTCCCACCTGGAGCGGTACCCCTTCCAGAATTGTCAGGGCACCTGTGGTAGGTGTGCTGCACAATTCGCCCACCAGTTCAGGGGTGCTATCCTGCAACTGGTACACCAGCCCAGGGTCTGTACCCTGGGGCTGAACCAGGGACTGGGGTGGGCTCTCCCACACCCGGTCCTCCCCCCCTGGGGCTCTGTACCCTCCCACCTGGAGCGGCACCCCCAGAAGACAAACTGGTAGGGGCACTGTTAGCAGTCGCCCCTTCCCCCAGGTCAGGGGCGACACCCTGAACCTGGTCCTCCAACCCCGGGTCGGTACCCTCTGGCTGACCAGAGGTCTCGGGCGAGGCTCTCCTCCCCTCACCTCTCCTTCTGGGGTCCTGCACTCTCCTCCCAGGAAAAGCACCCCCAGAACCAAA
This sequence comes from Calotriton arnoldi, assembly GCA_963921515.1. Lineage (NCBI taxonomy): Eukaryota > Metazoa > Chordata > Amphibia > Caudata > Salamandridae > Calotriton > Calotriton arnoldi. The sequence goes on from CAWUFW010000009.1 coordinate 1,522,018, forward strand.
AACTGTCAGGACGCTGGAACCGGACCTCCTACGCAATTCTTCCACCAGTTCAGGGCCTTGACCCCGCAACTGATCCACCACCCTCGGATCTAAACCCTCAGGTTGAACCGGGGCCAGAGGCGAGGACTCCCTCCCTCTGCACCTCCTTCCAGAGTTCTGCACCCACCCACCTGGAGTGGTACCCCTAGAAGACAAACCGGTCAGGACACTGCTTACAGTCGTCCTTCCCTCCAGGTCAGGCAGGACCTGAACCTGGCCTCCCAACCCAGGGACTAAACCCTGTGGCTGAGCACCTGCCCGGCGCACTAGGACTTCCTTGGGAGCACACATGCCCCCCCTGAGGGTAACACATGACTCATGTGTTGTGTGACAGTCTGCCTGGCGCAGATCTCCCGACCCCTGTCCATCTGACAGTGCGCGAAGATCCCCCAGGACAGAAGTGGTGTCACCATGGTCACTCCTAGGAGGCTCAGCCCTTCTTTCTGGCTGGCCCCTAACCCACTGGTTTTCCCACTGGGGAACGCATCCCACTCTCACCCCTCAATCTGGACTTCTGCACCCTCCACTTAGGAGCAGCACCGCCAGACACCAGAACCGCTGGAGCTCTGTTTACAGACACTCCACATTCTCCTGACAGTAGGAGATCCCCCTCAACGGACGGCCTACCAGTACAGCCTAGGCTCCCGACCTGGTGTTCCCTCCTGGAACCACCCAGGCTTTGGGACCGGGTTTTGGGCACCTTGGGCCGCAGCCCATTCCCACTCCTTCTCCGCGGAGACAGGACGTGAGTCCCTACACCCTTCCCACGACACCGGGACCTATCTGGGCTACCACAAGCCTTTCCCACCACCCTTGGTTGGGAAATACCTAAGCCACTTCCTTCCGGGTCACCCCCAGATGCTTCTCCAGACCCTCTGGAATTCACCAAAAGGTCTGCCTCCAGTGCAAGCTCTCTGGGGTCAGAGAACTCACACTCCACTGGGTGTTGGTATAGCTCTGGAAAACAGGGACTTAAAATATGCTCTCCAAGAATTGAATCACACAGCCCCACACAGGTGTTAACCACACTAACCTTCACCAAACCATCCAGTGCCTCAGAAAAGTACCCCACATCATTCTCACAAGACTGGTGAGACAGTGTCTGACTGTTGCTGTCTCTTAACCCATACTCTTCTGGTTGGTCTCCATACTCACTTACTAGGGCTTCTATCATGGGGGAACCCCTCTCCCTGCACCTCTCATCTAGAGTCAGTAGAGTGTCCCTCCCACTACCAGGAATATGATCCCCTGTGCCAGTTCCCCAATCCATCTCAGGGACACTGTGCATCACTGGAGTAACCTCAAAATCCTGAACCCCCTGGTGTATGTCAACCCCCTCCTTGAAGCAGGGCCCCAAATCTGTGTGTGCGTGCACCTAACCCACAGTACTGGACACTACATTTTTGCTCCCACCATCTGGGCTGGGCCTAGCCCCACTGGCTTCCCAGTCCAGCTCTCTCATTTTAAACTCATGGTCTAACATCATCTTCCTTTCCTCCATGGCTATTCTTTTGTCTTCCCTCTCACTTTCCATCCTGAGTTTCTCCAACTCGAACTTCCTCACTTCCCGCCTGTCCTCCAGCTCCTCTGGGGACAGACTGCTGCTGCCTGGTTTAGAGGGTGCCCCCCCTCCCAAAAGCACATCCACCCTTGGAATAGGCTCCTCTGCCTCCATGCCAAGATCTCCAGACAGCTCACTAGCATGTCTGGCTGCTACCCATGCCCTCAGCGCCTTTTGTAGCTCCTCTTTTCTGGTGAGGCCCCTAATTTGGATTTTGAGGTTTTTGCAGATCGCCTTCAATTCCTTCACATTGTAGGTTTCTAACCTCTCCTCCTCAAAGGCCACTTCCAAGGATGCAACAGATGATGCAATTGATTCAGGCATGATGAAGTAGCAAGTTCAAACTGGCAAGATCAAAAATAGGCCAAAAAGAAAAAGAACCAGTATGTGGCACGTAATGGTCTGCGATATGGTAGTAGTGCACACCTATCAATGTAAGTCAAGTGCAAACGCAAGTCCTATCCTCACCGCTGACAACCAATGTTAGAAATTGGATTTTTGGTAGGCTACGGCATGTGCCAAAGCCAGGCAGAAACCACCAATATAGTCAGGATAAGGGAGTTACACTCCTAAAATAACCCCTGCTCACCCCCTTGGTAGCTTGGCACGAGCAGTCAGGCTTATCTTAGAGGCAGTGTGTAAAGCATTTGCACATAACCAACAGTAATACAGTGTAAGCACTACAAAAGGACACCACACCAGTTTAGAAAAATATCCAATATTTTTATATACTTAAGACAAGACCCAAAAACGATAAAAATCCACAATACAGTACTTAAAAATCTTCAGTTATGAAAATGTGCTTGAAAAACAGTTCCTTGTGGCGATAGCTCCGTCTGGGGCTATCACGACGTCGTGAACAAACAAATCCAAACAGTTCTGGCTGACCACGGCGTCGCGGGCCAGCTACGGTGTCGGGAAGACCCGCAAACAGTACCTTTTAGAAATGCAGGGCATCGGCGACCTCTCGTTGAGCTTCCGAAAGCACGGCGTCCACAGGCGTCGGTTCCGAAGGTCGGTGCTGGAGTCGTCGAGGCCCTCAAAGTCACACGTGTTGCAGATCGAACTCCTCTCTGTTGAAGTCAGGAGCGCTGGCGTCGGTAGGCGTCGGGTGCTGCGGTGCGAAGTGCAGCGGTGCGGCGTGCGGTGCCCTCAGGTCGCGGTGCGAGCAGCGGCTCAGTGGCGGCGTCAGATGGCGTCGTCGGTGAGACCAGGGTCACGGTGCGAAGTGAATGCGGTGCTCGTCGCGGTGCTGGCAAGTCGCGGTGCAAGCAGCGGCGGCGTCGTTGCTGAAGCGCTGTCGTCGGCTGACGAATGGGAGTCGATGGCGCCGGTGTTGGCAGGCCAAGGCTGCGGTGCTGCATGAGGGCGGTGCGTCGTGTAACTTTGCGAGCGGTGCCCTCGAACCACGGTGCAAGTGGCGGCGTAGATTTCGGCGTGGAGCGGCGTCGTCAGGGATACCAAGGCGTTGTCGTGAAGCGAGGCGGTGCGGAGTGCGGTGCCCACAGGTCGCGGTGCGAGCAGCGGCTCGGTGGCGGCGTCAGCAGGCGTCGTCGGTGAATTCAGGGTTGCGGTGCGGCATTGCGGCGGTGCCCTCTGCGGTGCCTTCATGACACGGAGTCGGCAGTGGCGTCGTAGACGGCATCGGGTTGCTTTTTCTTCTGTTGCAGCACAAAACACACAGTCCCCAGTGCTGAGGGCAGAAGAACTTGAAGTCTTTGCTGTTCCTGAGACTTCTTGAACAGGGGGCAAGCTCTACCTCAAGCCCTTGGAGAAACTCACAAAAGTAGATTGCAGAAAGTCCAGTCCAGTCCTTTCACTGCCCAAGTCAGAAGCAGCCACTGCAGGCCAACACAGCATAGCACACAGCAAAGTGGTAGTTCCTCCTCACAGCTTCTCCAGCTCTTCTTCTTGGCAGTCTTCTTGGTCCAAAAGAGTTCTAAAGTTCAGGGGTCTGGGCCCCAATATTTATATCCCAAAATCCTTTGATCTCTTAGGCAGAGAGTGTCTGTGCCCAGCCAGAACCAGTTCTGCCTTCTCTGGTGTGACTTCCTGGCAGGAGGTGGAGACGGCATTGTCAGAGGCAGACCAGGCCCTTTGAGGTGCAAGGAAATCTCCTCTCCCTTCCCCAATTGCAGCCCAGGTCTATTCAGCCCTTTCCTGACCCACCTAGACTATCTGGAGCCACTCCTGCTCCCCAGCCTTCTGTCATCCAAAACCCAGTCAGTCAATTCACATTCCAGCAGAGGCACACGGGGTGGCTGAGCAAGAAAATACCTACTTTCTAAAAGTGGTATTTTCAAACACAGAATGTAACAATCACCTTCACTAAAAGATGCATCTTTAGATTCTGAGTTCAGGCATACTAAACTTTATTTTCCTACCTAATTCCCTGGGCCAGTTATGTTTATAAGATGTTATAAACAAACTTCCCATTTTGTCCTATGGGGAACAGGTAGCCTTGCAATAGTGAAAAAAGAAATTGGCTGTAATTCACTATCAGGACATGCCACACACACACCAGGGCATGTCCTACCTTTCACATACACTGCACCCTGCCCACAGGGGTACCTTGGGCCTACCTTAGGGGTGGCTGACATGTAAGAAAATGGAAGGTTAGGGACTGGCAAGTGTGTGCACTGGCCAAGTCGACATGGCAGTTACAAACTGCGCGCAGACTCTGCAATGGCAGGTCTGACTTACCTTTTCAGGGCTACTCACGTGGGTGGCACAATCAGTGCTGCAGGCCCACTAGTAGCATTTGATTTACAGGCCCTGGCACACTCAGTGCACTTTACTAGGGACTAACAAATAAATCAAATATCCAATCATGGAAACACCAATTCATAACACAAGAGAGCATATGCACTTTAGCACTGATTAGCAGTGGTAAAGTGCCCAGAGTCCTAAAACCAACACAAACAGGTCAGGAAAAAGAAGGAGGAAGAAGCAAAAAGTTTGGGGATAACCCTGCAAAAAGGGCCATTTCCAACATCGTGTCCCTCCCTGTTGGAGAGACGCACGTATGCTGTCTATTGCAGGTTGAAGGGACACATACTCCGTTTGTCTTGTTGTATAAGTATTGAGGGGTTCCTCCTTTTCCCGTTGGCGAGTACCTTGGTCACTCATGCGGGAAGGGGAAAATCTTGAGTATCTGTTATATCTTACATTGGAATTATCGTCCTGGAAGTTATTGCCAATATTTGAATCCCATTTTTGAGACGTCTAACATAACGAATACTGCTACAAGTAGGAGGCTCCTACTGACTTTGTGGTACATTCTTTATTCATTTCTGAACATGGTCTAAAATGGAGGAGGTGTTATGAAACAATAACACAATTCTACTTTGGGCCATATGATAACATGGTTTTTTACTGTTTTCTATCACCTGTCTTTATTAACAGGGAACTGTGGTAGAGCTGAGTATGATTACCTCTTGCAGTCCCTGTGAAGCATAAGATCAGGTTCTCCTGGGTAGGTAGCGTCCAAGTGTATTCTGTGTTCTCGTAGTTAAGGTAATCAAGGAAGGGGAATCCTCAGCAATTATTAACTGTTCTCTTCATGTTGTTGTCTTTGCAGCATATTGATTCATATCATTATTCTTAAGAGAGAGAGACACTAGAAAGGTTTAAACAATACATTTATGGTATATTTTTTTGTGTGTTTTCTAGGTCTCCCTCCCTGCAGTCCCCATCTTTTCCTTCCCTCGCTTGATCGCTTGATCGCTTCACTGTTCTGTGCTATTATTGCATTCAGACTTGATGATATCAAGAGGTGGACATATTTGAGCATCGATCCGTCCCTGAGGAGAAAGTGAATCCAAAATTTGGGCTATCCATAGCCACTAGGTGCTTCACCAAACTGATGGAAACACTGATAGAGTTCCTCATGAACATCATCTAATAACTTACTTAGACAATTTCACTACCACAATGCCCAACGGCTACAAGATGACATGCCGAGACCACACCAACAATCACAGAGGGGGCATCGCCATCACTCACAAAGGAACAATCCGCTGCACCACCACCGAAGACGCCATTATGGAACACCTCAATTTCCAACTCCACACTGAAGACAAAACAACCACCAAGGGCACCCTCGCCTACAGACCCCCAAGACCACGCACCGGCCTCTGCGACACCATCGCAGACTTCATTGCCAGGGCTGGACTGGCCGTAGTGGTCACCAGGCGTTTCCCTGGTTGGCTACCAGGGTGGGGGCCTGTTTTAGACCCCTGGGGGGCTGGTTTTGTTACCAGGGGCCAGTTTTGCAATATCGGCCCCCAGCAACAAAAGCGGCACCAAGCTTTCTGCTAGCACCTCCCCCCACCCAGAGGCCGGCCGAGCTCTTTGCCAGGGCCGGTTGCGGTTCCCAGTCCGGCCCTGTTCATCGCCCAACTTGCCATCGAGTCCAAGCACTACATCTTCCTTGGAGACCTCAAATGCTACCTAGACAACCCCACAGACACTAACTCCGCCAACCTCCTGAAATGAATGGACAACATCAGCCTCACCCAGCTGGTTACAGACCCCACACACAGAACAGGACACACACTGGACCCTATCTTCATGTCCAGCAACAGAGTCAAATACAGCCATGCCACAGAACTCACCTGGACCAACCCCTCCATCGTCCACTTCACCATCGCAGGATCACCACGAACCGCCACCTACTCCCGCAACTCCTTTTTTGGCAGCTAGAGCAGAGTGACACAGACCCAATGGATGGACGCCCTCAACAGCACCCAGCCCGATGCCGCAATCAACCTGGAACAAGCAGTCCAGAACCTCAATACCTGGATCACCAGCACAGCCGAGTTAGTTGCCCCCATCAAACCAGCCAAAACCCGCAGATGCACCAAACAAGCCAGCTGGTACACACCAGAACTCAATACAATGAAACGCAGCTGCAAGCAACTGGCGAGAACAGCAGTGACACTACAGACCGAGCCACCTACAAGGCAGCCCTCAATGAATACCACCAATACCAATGACTCAATGATGCGAAAAAGGACACCCTTCCAGACCACATCAAGGCAAGCGCCAATCACACCAAGAAACTCTTCACCATCGTCAGGGAGTTCTCCTGCTAGCCACGGAGAACACAATTCCCCTTTCACAGTAAGTCTGTAATGCTCTAGAGAATCACTTCCACACAAGAGCCCTTATTATGATGTCGGGTGGGAAGCCATCCGACAGCTTGTCGGAGGCTTTCTGCCCGACATCATAAGTTTCCATCTGACCTGCGTATTATGATACTGGCGGCCAGAGGGAAACCCACGGGGTAATTCCGCTCCGTTTCCGACGGGCTCACAGAGCCCATCAGGGCAGCGGGCGGAATTGTAATCCCAAAATGACAGTGGAGCCAGCCTCGGCTCTGCCGTCGGGATTATGATGTTGCTTTCCGCCTGCCCTTTCATGGCAGTCCACCCGCCATGAACAAGCAGGTGGAAATTGACTTTTGGGGCCCTAGCAGGGCCCCTTTCTCCCCTGTCCCTCTGCTATGGGGCCTTGGGGGCCTCATGGTGCCTGCCACACAGTGCAGGGATGTTTGAAAACATACATTTTTCTATTGCAGCTTGTGCTGCGGCCCTTTTCCGGCCGTTACACAAGCTGCAATAGAAAAATGGCCCATAGGACGGTCGCATCCTAATACTGCGGGTGGAACCGCCGACTGATAGTCGGGCAGTTCCATTCCCCCTACGGAGTCGGTCGGACGCTCGTCTGACCAATGGTGTAGCTAAGCCTTTTGCCGCCCGTGGCGGTCCCAGTCTTTGCCGCCCCATGGCGGCTGTAAGAGCAGGGGGTGCTGGAGATTGATTCCTGCCTTGGCTGCCCCGCGCGGCTGAAGGTAAGAGTGTGAGGGGATACTGCCACCCCCAAAACTCGCGCCGCCCGGGGCGGACCGCCCCCCCTTGCTATGCCACTGTTTCCGACCGACATCGTAATCAGGCCCATAATATCCACCATCAAAAGGAACTTTTGGGCCCAACCCACCGACCTCCTCAGCCTCCTCAATCCAACAGAAGCCTTCCCCAACCAGCATCTCACCGCATGGGAACTGCTCACCACACCGAACACCACAGCCATCATGAACTCCATCCACTCTGGAGCACCTACGGACCCACGGACCCCTGCCCCACCGCCTCTTCAACCTAGGCAGCAGGGAGATCAGCCACCAACTCAAAACCATCCTCAATGCATCCATCACCACAGCCACCTTTCCGATGCATGGAAAACATGCAGAAGTCAGACCTCTCCTCAAAAAACCCTCCGGCGACCCGAGCGAACCCCAGAACTACCAGCCCATCTTGCTGATCCCCTTCACCGCCAAAGTCCTGGTGAAGGTCATCAACCAGCAGCTCACCGAACACCTGGAGAGAAACAACCTGCTAGACACATCCCAATCTGAATTATGTGCCAACCACAGCACCAAGACTGTCCTGATCTCAGCCACGGATGACATCTGCACCCTACTCAACAGGGTAGAATCGTCGGAACTGATCCTCCTCGACCTCTCTGCAGCTTCAATACCGTATCCCACCACACACTCATCAAGAGACTGCACCAGATCGAGATCAAGAGAGATGCTCTCAGATGGATTGCATCATTCCTCAAGGGATGAATGTAGAGAATCTGCCTACCTCCTTTCATCTCAGAACCCAAGAGCACCATCTGTGGCGTCCCTCAGCCCCACCTGGCATCTTTTGGCGTGGTTTCCCCCATCTTTTTACTTCTGTCCTGCTGTTTTTGACTGTGTTATGAATTTCGTTTGTGCTGGCTTTAGGACTCTGGGCACTTTACCACTGCTGACCAGTGCAAAAGTGCAAGTGCTCTGTGTCTAAAACCTGATGGTAATTGGTTTCTCCATGATTGGCATATTTGATTTACTTGTAAGTCCCTAGTACAATGCACCATGTGTGCACAGGGCCTGTAAATCAAAGGCTACTAGTGGGCCTACAGCACTGATTATGCCACCCAAATGAGTAGCCCTGCAAACATCTCAGGCCTGCCACTGCAGAGACTGTGTGTTCAGTTTTTAAACTGCATTTTGACCTGACAAGTGTACCCACTTGCCAGGCCAAAACCTTCCCTTTTATTACATGTAAGGCACCCCTAAGGTAGGCCTTATGCAGCCCCATGGGCAGGGTGCAGTGTATTTAAAATGTAGGACATGTACTTGTGAGTTTTAGATGTCCTGGTAGTGAAAAACCGCTAAATTAGTTTTTCACTACAGCAAGGTCTATCTCTTCCATGGGTTAGCATTGGAGCTGCCTTGTAACATCTTACAAGTGTATCTTCCAATTGGGAGCAGATAGAAGATTGGAGTTTAGTGTCTCTGGACTCACAATTTAAAAACACATCTTTTAGTGAAGTTGTTTTTTAAATTACAGGTCTGAAATGCCATTTTTAAAAACCTCCTAGGATTGACTCCTCACGACGTTTGAAACCAGATATTGAATTTGGTGAAGATCTGAATTAGCATCGATAGAATCGAGATCAGGACTCGATTCAGGATACAACCACGAATTGATTCCTCATCAAACTCACTAATGAGGAGCACAGCCTGAAAAGAGACACCGCTATGTCCAGGTCCTGACGAAAACCCCATAATGGTTGCGGGGTTGGAAACGCGTTGACCCCAGCATCTGGGACAAGACCCTTCCAAGTGCCCAAGGAGAAAGTCTATAAATAATTGTTCTCCTGTTATTAACACTTAGAATTTGAACTACAGGTCCCAGAGCTGCACACATAGGCAGGAGACACTCTACATTTAAGGTCTGCACACCCCAGACATTCTCCGACCCAGTGTGATTGTTCAGCTTCTAGTGTAGTATTTAGCAATCCCCAGCACACGTTTTTCAATTTCTAATATGCAGTGTTAGCAATAGTACATGTACATCCATATTCAAATATACAACAAAAACACAGTGGGCTTTTATTTTTTTCTCCTCTTTTATTTTCTTTCTTTAGACTCCTTTCTGTTTCGACAAGATTTGAGCCAACACGTGTTTCGTCGCATCTGAGGGAATAAAACCCGCGACTTTTTCAAGGCTAAGATGAAAACAAATAGCCAGTGTAAATGCGTCTTTCTGCTCAATATCACATACATGATTTCCAACCATCACCGTGTTACAATACGACGTGGTTATGGTTCATAGTGGCCACACAGCTTGTGCTCATGCACCTCATAAGATACATACAAACCAGTAGACAAAAACCAGTAGACATAAAGCAATGTTGCAAAGGCCTCAGTGCTACACCAGTCACTTATATAATGAAAACAATGTGCTATGTGTGTGTATATACCTACTACATGCGTCTATGTCACCATCATTTCAAGGCCCTAAATGGGCACTGATCATGTTTTTATCGTGGCATGCTCACGGTGAAACATCTTAAACGCACGCGTGTGCGAGTGCTTCCTCATGCAAAAATAACCTCTAACCTATCCACAGAGTGCGTAGTCAGAGACCAAAGTATAAATTCCGAGAATTAACTCCACTAACCTCTACTGTCTTTTGTTCATAAATATCTGAACAAACAAAAGGAGAAGTACACAAATGAAAACATATATGTGTATAGGAGGGCTGTTATATACACCACGTATTCATACCAAGTCATTACGAATACACCTCTCAAATATCACCTACTTCCAGTGTGGTGATACTTCCAACCCACACGATCCTCTGGCGTGGGCAAGCGTGCTCGGTCAACTTCAAAATTGTGTCTCAAGGGGGCGTGGCTAAGCACCGAAGCGTAATGGCCGCCTAACGCTGTAGCTCCGTAAACCCTGTCCCCACACGCCTATCCGCCACACTGATCCGCTCCCCCCGAGGAGGAGAAAAGACACCGGAGGCATACCGGAGGGGATTCCCTCGGACCCCGAAACCAGCGAACGTCTGTGCCCCGAGAAACCGGAGCAAACGGAGTGGGGCCTATCCGCAGCGCTGAAACCGGGGAGCACAGTGCCGGTGAGGCCGCGGCGGTGAGGGGACGGAGCCGCCTTTCCCGGCCGTAGCCACGAGCCTGGCGAAGGGCCCTGAGAATCACCCGCGCTCTGCGGCGGCATCGGCGGAGTGGGCGTCAGGCGGTCCAGGCAGGAAGCACCTGTAGCAGCCCTCACCGTCCCGAGGATCGACTCGGAGGCCTGAGACGCCATTGCTCCGCTGGGCAGGACCGGAGCACTGCGGCGTGACCTGGAGGTGAGGCGGGGGCCCGAGTGTCTTGGGGCGGTGTCCCCGAGTGAAATCATCGGTGGACCTTGTCCTTTCCCCCCCTCGCTGAAGTGTCCGCAACCAGCTGCGGGTCCTGTTTCCCCCCCTCACTGGCATACTGTGAGGTGGCGCCGAGGACTCATAGCCACAGCCCAGTCGAAGAGAAGAGGAGAGTGTTTGAGCCGGCCGGCCCTGCGCCTATCACCAGTGGGCCTCTGCAACAGCTAGCAGGGTGAAGCGAGCGCTGGGCTCCCCCATATGGTGCCTCCTGAATCAGCGCTGCCACCATAAAGTGATCTGGGTGCGCGTGGACCACATACCGAGATCCTACAGTCGTGGGCCCCCTCCCCCGCCTACATCATTAGACTACTGGCCGGGCACATTACCAGTCAGCACCCCCCTGACTACCGGGGCCATAGACGCCTCGTTTAATTCCACCACAAGCCCTTTGTGCGACGAGGAGCGGACACAATGGAGAAAAGCAAGCCCCCAGGAACGAGAGGGTCTAAACCAACGCAGACCAATAAACTCGATCGATACACGATGCCCAAAGACATGCTGCAGGGCCGTCAATCCAGAGGCACACCCCTGGGGGACCCAGAAGAAGAGGAGCGAGAACTCTCCCTTAAAGACGTCATGGAGGCCATCACAAGCGTCAAGACCTCTCTTGAACATAAAATGGACACTATCGCGATTGACGTAAACCTAATAAGAGCAGACCTAGCCACATTTAAGGAAAAGGTCAAACAGGTGGAAATCGCTACGACCAGCCTGACGGGAGACGTCGCACAGCTCCAGGGGAGGTCTCGGACCTACAGGATTTCCGTAAATTCACGGAAATGAAACTGGATGATTATGAAGGGCGCCTACGCCGCAACAACCTACGCATTCTGGGAGTTCCGGAACGGGCGGAGGGGCAATCTCCGGACCTCTTCGTGGAAGACCTTATCCTAAAGCACCTCCAACCCAAGGGCCTCAGCCGATTTTTTGTTATTGAGAGGGCCCACAGGGTACCGGGGGGGCGTCCGAAACCCGGGGCTCCTCCGCGCCCTATGCTGGCGAGAGTGTTGAACTTCCGGGACAGGGACGTAATTCTCCAAAATGCTAGGACAGGAGATCCACTCCACTATGAAAACGCAGGCATCACCTTCTTTCCAGACTTTACACAGAGAGTGCAAAAGATGAGGCGCACCTTCCTTGTGGTGAAGAGGAGCTTCGAGAGCGGGGCCTGAGGTACTCCATGTTGTTTCCGGCACGTTTGCGGGTCGAGGCGGAGGGGCGGACGTGGTTTTTCGAGCATCCTGAAGAGGCAGCTGACTGGCTTGAAAGCAGGAAGATTCCGGGCCCACCGGATAGTCACCCCAGAGAGGAGACTTCGCTGACCCCTACAGGATGAGACACGGTGGTGGAGAGTGGATGTCACTGGGACATTTTGGCCCTTATCCGAGCTAGGTTAAGCACTGGGCGGCTGCGCATTTGATCTGGAGGGGACTTCTTCGGGACTGTTTAAACTCCAACCCTCGAGGGGTGCCTTTTCCTTGGGGTTACAGACTTTACTTTTTACAGGGGGCAGAGATACGGACAGCCACACCCCTATTTTTTTCTACCTTTAGTTTTTTGCTAGGGCGACAGGCACTCTGCAAGTTTGAAATGGGCAGTTCTACGCCCAGAGTGCAGGGCAGCAGGGAGGGGGGTTGTTGGGTGGGGGAATTTTTGTTCATAATTTGTTGGAAATTTTGCATCGGTGTCAATTATGGTTTCTTCCACAGAGGGGATGTCGACTTTGTTTCTCCTGGCATTTTAAAATCTATCAAGTTGTACGACAGAGGTTATGGGGGACGGGACAATTAAGGTATTAAGTTGGAATGTCAACGGGCTTGGGGACAAGATTAAGCGGAGCATAGTTCTCCAGTACCTGAAACAGAGATCTCCAGATATTGTCCTGCTCCAGGAGACGCACCTGGTTGGTAATCTGTGTAAAGCAATGCATAGGGAGGATACAAAATGGTAGCACACGCGGGGTTCACGTCTGGCTCCAGAGGGGTGGGCATTATGATGAAAAACACACTCCCCCTCGCTATAAGTTCCACATGGGCGGATGACCGGGGCAGATACGTTGGTATTACGGGAACTTGGGAGGGCCGTCTTATCTCTCTCATGTCCATCTATGTTCCGCCAGGCCTACAGGGCACCACCTTTGCGGACCTGGGTAAGGTCCTCCTCTCCATTCCAGACGGCCTTGTGGTCCTCGGAGGGGACTTCAATGCGGTGGTCTCGGGCACCCTGGACCGCCATCCCCCGCGTGAGGTGGGGTCCGCTTCCCGCTGGCTACCTGACTTCCTAGAAACTATGGGGCTAGTTGATGGTTGGAGAACTTACCATCCAGACCAGATACAGCACACCTTTCACTCCGGGGCACACCATACCCTTTCCCGCCTAGACTACTGTTTGCTGCCAGCCGCACAAGCATCCCTCATACACGAAATCAAACATCTCGCGAGAGGCATCTCCGATCACTCACCGATATGGCTCCGCATGGTCCTCCATCAGAACAAAGTAGGAAGACTAGCCCCAATCAATCCCTGGTATCTCCACAATCCCAAAATCCGCACAGCCCTTATTGAAGCCATGGATAATTATTTCTTAGATAACGAAGGGACGGTCTCCTCATCCAAGTCCCTATGGGAAGCATTTAAGACTGTAATCCGGGGGCAGGCGCTATCGCTGATCTCGGGTGCGAAGAAAGAAAAACAGAAAGAAGTTTTGGACATCGAGGCTGAAATCGATAGATTGGAGAGTGAACTGGAGTCTGGGGTGACGCCAGAGAAGCTTCACCTCCTGAGCCTGAAGCAGCACAGCTATAAGGCCTTAGTCACAGACAAAGCCAAAAACCTGGGGAGGGAGCGGCTGGGTAGACTCTACGACCTGGGTGACAAAGCAGGGAAGCTTATAGCATGGCTAGATAAACGGGAATGGGCGAGCAGGCTGGTGCCAGAGCTTAGAGTAAAAGGGGACATACCCGTCACGAATCCACAAGAGATAGTCGATAGCTTTGCCAGCCATTACCAAACGGTCTATACGACAGTGGCCCCCTATACGGAGGAGGACTCTCAAGAACTGTTGCATGACATCAAACTCCCCCGCCTCTCCTTAGAAAATCGGGATTTCCTGGACAGTGACTTGACCCCAGATGAGATAGCGCAATCGATCCGTTCATTAAAATCGGGAAAGGCACTCGGCCCCAATGGACTCCCCATCGAGCTCTATAAGCTGCGACCCGATAAACTCTCCCCTACTTAAAATCTATGTTTGAGGAATCACTGGAGACGGGCATGCTGCCCAGGGAACAGAGGATAGCCACCATAGTTACCATCCATAAAGACGGGAAACCCAGAACAGACTGCAGTTCCTACCGGCCAATTTCCCTCCTAAACGCCGAACCAAAAATCCTCGCCAAGCTCCTGGCCAATCGCTTGGTCAAGGTCATTAGTGCCTTAGTACACCCAGATCAATCCGGCTTTATGCCGCACAGGAACACGGCCCTGAATCTGCGTCGAGTCCATGGGGTAGTAGCTAGAGCACATACTCTCCGAGAGCCAGCAATGATCGCGTCTCTGGACGCAACCATGGCATTCGACACTATTGAATGGCCTTACCTTTGGGCAGTATTGGCCAAAATGGGTTTCGGCCCTAACTACATAAACTGGGTACGACTTCTGTATAACGAACCCCTAGCCCAAGTGGTGGTCAATAATAAGTTATCAGCTACCTTCCAGCTGAGTCGGGGAACCCGTCAGGGCTGCCCGCTTTCGCCTCTCCTCTTCGCCCTGGCCCTGGAGCCTTTGGCAGCCTGGATCCGTAGAGATCCCAGGATACGGGGATTAGAATGGTCTCCCGGCTGGGAGGACCGAATCTCCTCTACGCAGACGACCTGTTGCTTTATTTGGCCTCTCCTAGGAAATCCCTTATAGTGATCTTAGATATCCTGGCGGTATCCGGACGATACTCTGGATTCTCTATCAACTGGAGTAAGTCGCTTTTGTTTCCTCTGTGGGGCGATCCACCCGTCCCTCCCAAGAACTGCCCCATACAAATCAACACGGCAGGCTTCAAATACCTGGGGATTTTCATTTCGCTAGATCCCGCAATCCGGTATACTCAAAACCTTCTCCCCCCTTCGTAAACTTAAAAGCGATATTGCCAACTGGAGGTCGCTACCCCTCTCCCTTCTGGGCAGAGCCGCCCTATTCAAAATGATGTCCCTGCCTAGATTCCTATACACCTTGCAAAACACCCTGGATCCTGTTCCCGCCAAATATTTCAAGGAAATTGAGGGCCTGCAGAGAGACCTGTTGTGGGATGGAAAACCTCGAATCGCCCTGACCAAACTAACACTGAATTGGTATGACGGTGGTATTAGCCTCCCAGATATCAAGAAATACTACTGGGCAGCTCACCTAGCAGCCATCAACCACGGCATGTATGGCCGTGCAGACGATCCCGGATACGCCATGGATAAATGGCTCCTCCCAGATGGTAATTATAACAGGGCGCTATACTCACGGCCCAGACGATACACCTTGACTGGCCCCACCAAACATTCTGTCCAGATCTGGCATGATGTTATCGCCTCACTGGGATGGAAAAACACGCTGACATTAGCCACTCCACTTTGGGACTCAGAAAGATTGGGCGACTTATGGAAATCGAAGGGCTTTGACAGATGGGACCTTATCGGTATCTCACACATTAGGGACCTTTGGGGGGCTGGAGGGTTAAATCCTTTGACACGCTCCAGGCGGACTACGATCTAGCAGCCACCGAGTATTTCCGATACCTGCAGGTCCTGCACTCACTGCAATCTTTGCTGCCTAAGGGGACGTCCCTCCAGAGGCCTCTCCGCTGGAGGACAGAATATTAGACGGCCACCTTCCCGAGAAAACCATCTCCCTGATTTACAAAAAGTTAATCAACAACATGGAGAGTCCCCTTCAATCACTCCGTGAGAAATGGACGCAGGATGGGGTGGAGGTGGATGATGAGGACTGGCAGCTGGCGGTGGCTTCCCCCAGGGAGGTTGCTATCCCGGCACGTTTGAGGCTGGTACAGCTTAAAATCCTCCACAGAATTTATATGACAGGACCCCGTTTGGTACACATGGGATGGTCAGATAATGGGAACTGTAGGCGGCAATGTGGTCACGTAGGGACATTCATACACATAATTTGGGAGTGCGAACATATCATATCCTTCTGGCTCAAGATCCATGACACTATTAATGCGGTACTACAGGTTCACCTCCGCCCGGAGGCACGACGATGCCTTCTCAATCTGTGGGAACCTACGGATCTCAACACAAATCAGACACGGTGGGCTACACTGGGGTTCATGCTGGCAAAACGCAACATTGCTCAACTATGGGGGCCACACTATCACCCACACTGGCAGCATGGGAGAAGAACCTTGACTGGTGCATGTTTCGGGAGAAAACAGTCTACCTGGCAAGAGGGTGCCCCAAAAAATGGTCTCGGATATGGAGCCCCTGGAATACCTACCGGGGAGAGATCTGTATGCCTCCTGATTGTCCCGAACAAAATGACCCCCACACCCTGTAACATTCCTTTATCATGTAGAAAGCCGACGTATTTCCTCCTGTACCGACTGTAATGTATGATTTGGCGAACCCTCTGTAATGTTTATTGGAACCGATGTATGTTTAATAAAAAGAATTATAAAAAAAAAAATTGTGTCTCAAGTGACAACCGAAAATTAGCGGTGTCCTTTCTGTAAAAAAGGAATACAATTCACAAACCTGTCCGGCCCTACAGCAAGGTCAAACCCTTTATATATCACTACTGTGTGTAACACCAATCCATATATACCCGCGGCAGAGTCACTCATAATTATTCACTCCTCACGATATCTGGTCCCCGTGAAGGAATTAAAATTACTCTCGACAATCCCATTCATGCACTCCGAAATTCATGGGGTTGCAAACCCGGCACCACTCACCACACTCAAAAAGGTGTACGCTATCCGATATATCCGTCACATTACTATTCACCCAATGTGTAACTTCAGACCATTATTTGTTATATTTAACCAAAATTATCAAAGACAAATATCTTATTTATCATAGGAACACAACAACGCCTCAGTCCTTCAAATGGAGATATCAACCAATCTCACTGATCAGACCTACTATCACTTCACATAACTGACAAAGGTCGCTCTCACAACTCCCCTAAGTTCCGGCTGCCTCCTTACCATATTTGTTCGGCCAGATTTCCTTAACGCCCAACGCCAGGTCCCTCGAATACGAGGCTGAACCTTCTACTGAAGACGTTTAAATACTCCCGCCCCCGGTCTGATGTATATGAACACCGACGACGGACTCGCCTAATTCCGATAGTCTCTATCGCAAGTGTCGACGGACTTATCTTCACTTTTGTAAGCACAACAAGCGCCATCTTGGAACGTATTTCTAGTCCAAATTCCATCGTGACTATGTCCTTTGTGCACATGATAAAAAACGGGTCATATTAATTTGAGGTACTACGAGAGGTAAAAATAACTATGTGTGGAGCCATATATAACGTACATCACTAGTTCACGTTCCAGTAGTCAGTGACTATAGTTTTGAGCACAACTTAATATCCATAATCATCACTAACACAACTTTACATAGAAATACTTAGTTTATCAGTACGAAAGCTACAAAAAAGTATTATATATTATAACATGTATACGTATATCACAATTAAGTGTATTCAGATATTAATACGTCAATGGTCACGGCTTAGTATATACAATTCCATTTTTGTCGGTCACGATACAATAACTGCACATCAGGATCACTTTGTTTACCATGGAGAGAAACATTATACGCATTGCATCTACATAACATATAAATATATACATACACCCCTGCTTTATCATGTTATGAAAACCTCTCATTATCGGCCCAGGACACAAGGGAATAGGTAGTTTCTGACCTAATATTTTTGCATAAAACGTCCCATATTTTTATTGAGAAATCCATGGGCATAGCTACTCTTAGCCCACTACAACTCACTGTCTTTAATTTACGTGATTAAGTAAATCACCTCCCCAAAAAATAGTGTAGTTCTTGATCTACATTCAGGCCCATTTCTGTGGCCCGTAGCTTAAGAATCCATGATGCCTCACTTCTACGCAGCCTGAGTTCTCTATTGCCACCCCTTGGGTGTCTGAGAGTCAGATCAATTCCATAAAATACAAAATCTCTGTATCTATTCTGAGAAGTGCACTGTGCAATGTGTGCCGCAATCGGGTATCTCATGTCCCCCTGTTTTACTGCTCTCATATCTTCACCAATTCGCTCCGGCAAAGTCCTAATCGTACTTCCCACGTACTTTTTGTTGCACCTACATTCAATGACATATACCACGTATGTGGTGCTACAATTAATGTTTGACAAGATCTTATAGCTCATATTCCCTGGCCCACTGAAGTGTGTTTTCTTATGGCTAGCCCATTTACAGGCTACGCAGTGTCCACATCCGTAGAATCCAATGGTGTGTGATGTCAGCCAATTAGTGGCAATTCTGGCTCCAGTATAACTGGGACTTAGCATATTTTTGAGGCATAGTGATCTATCTTCTTTTAATATATGCCAGTGTCTATTAAGGCTTTGTACCAGTACCTTAGATAGAGTGTTATAGCCCGTCACCAAACGTATCTTATCATCCCTGTTCTTAGTCTTTGTTCGTTCTTTTAAAGTGTCCACTCGTTTGATTGTACTAACCCTCTTTCTGGCTTTCTCTAATGTGTGGCTTTCATATCCCCTTCTCTTGAAACTAGTCACCATATTGCTGGCGCAAGCCTCAAATTCCGGATCATAGCTACAATTTCGTCTCGCCCTGATAAGTTCCCCATAAGGAATCGCTTTGATCTGATGTGATGGGTGCGCGCTAGATGCATGCAGAATCGAATTGCACGCTGTTGCCTTCCGAAATAGTCTACTGTGAATCTGATTAGTCCTGATATAGAGTTCTGTGTCTAAAAATGTGATGTTCTTTCGGCTGTATTCAAAAGTGAACTTAATACTGTAAGCATTGTTATTAAGATGCTCAAAAAAGTCCAAAAGTTTATCAGTGCTACCTGTCCACACCATTAAACAGTCGTTGATGTATCGACCCCAAAACAGGATCGAATCATTCCATTTAGTACCCTTTGAGCTCCAGATCCACATCTCCTCGAACCAACCCATGAAAAGATTGGAATACGAGGGAGAGAATCTGGAGCCCATGGCCACTCCCTGTTTCTGGCGGTACCATGTTTCTCTGAATAGGAAGACATTGTTATCTAGGATCAGTTTTATCATGTTGATTAACATTTCTGTGTGTTCCCATGTGCTTGCAGATCTAGTGCTTAACATCTTCCTAATAGCAGTCAGTCCAAAGTCTCTTCTAATGCTCGTGTAAAGTGCTGTTACGTCTAGTGTTACTAGAATCATGTTGTCTTCTCAAGGGAGGTCAGACAAAGTACCTAGAATGTGCTTCGTATCGCGAATGTACGAGGTTAAATTGCTCACCATGGGTTTTAGAAAAATGTCAACGTACTCCGACATTCTCTCAGTAGGCCCTTCATTGCCCAAAATAATCGGCCGTCCTGGTGGGAAGGGGAGGTTTTTATGAATTTTAGGGAGCGTGTAGATACACGGGTATCTAGGGCGGTCTACTTTCAAGTATAATGCTTCACCCTCATCTAGTAGACCCATCCCTTGCCATTGTCTAAGATGTTTATTTATTTGGTCCGTTAGTGCCCATATTGGGGTATTGGGAAGCCGTTCATAGCATTCCAAATCATTCAGTTGGGAGAGAATCTCTTGTTCATAGTCACTCCTTTCCATGATCACTATGTTGCCTCCTTTGTCAGCTTCGCAAATCGTAATCTTGTCATCCCTCATCAGGCCTTTCAAGGCTAGTCTTTCCCCATATGTCAAGTTGTCCATTTCACTAAGGGGTCGTCTCTTTTTGTCAATGTGTTTGTCAAGGTCAGCCAGCACCAACTTATGGACGATGTCTATATTGTTCCCTGTGTGGAGAGTGGGTGTCCTTTTAGATTTATCTTTAAGACCACTGGTGATGGAAAAATCACTCACAACATTCAAATCACGCATGACAATATTAGCAGTTATCACCTCATCTTCACACTCTGTTAATGATAAGAGTAGTTGTGTGTCTATTACATCTTGAATAGAAAGTTCACTGGATCGACCTGTTCCACTTTGTATGCTTAATACTTTATTCTCACAGTTTGACATAGCAAAGTGTTTCTTGATTTTAATCCGTTTTACAAATTTGTAAAGATCAACTTTTAAATCACAAATGTTTCCCCCATTGCTTGGGAAAAAACTCAATCCTTTTTTCAATAATGTTACATCATCAGTAGTTAGACATTTAGTTGACAGATTCACCACATTGACATCCCCTACTTCTTTTGATTCCAGGATCTGGTCCTCATCCCTGGTCGCTCTTCCCCTTTCGCCCCCTCTTTTTCCCCTCCTAGTCTTTGCCCTAGTATAGGGCGTCTGTTTAGTTCCCTGTTGCCTTTCTTGATTCTTTGGACTTCTCGTAAAAAACGGTTTTCATTGTTTGAGGTGTCTTCTGAACCTTCACCTCTATCAGACTCTCCACCACTTGTGACGGGTGTGTCTAAGGACGTGGAGCTGGAACGTATGGATACCCCTTCTTTGGCTTTATTCTGATCATCTTTAGTTATTAGGTAATCGTATTTTTTTGCAAATGTAAAAATCCTACCATTAAGATAGTCATACTCATCTCTTTTGAGTTTCTAAGATTTTCTTTGTTTTATCTCTGATAGATGGCGTTGCAGTATGTCATTTAAAATGGCATAGTTTTTATCTGTCGCCTCAGTCAAATTCAGGTGTTTTATTTCTAACTCTAATGCTTCGATTTCTTTTTGCAGTTTCACAGCCTTCCTATCACAATTCTCTATAAGGATGCCCATCAATCTGTTTAAGTTATTGGTGAGTTCCTGTTCCCATGCAACCAGTAGGT
The DNA here is from genome assembly GCA_963921515.1 of Calotriton arnoldi. Classification (NCBI taxonomy): domain Eukaryota; kingdom Metazoa; phylum Chordata; class Amphibia; order Caudata; family Salamandridae; genus Calotriton; species Calotriton arnoldi. The sequence continues at coordinate 1,542,903 of CAWUFW010000009.1, forward strand.
TAGCATCGAGATCGTCATATGTTGGTATAATCTGGGATCCAAGACCCCTCGGTATCCTCTGTACTTTAATGTATTGTCGTAAGGTGGCTCCGTCCCACCATTTGGACATCTCATTTTTACGTAGTCTTTCTAGACGAATACATTTTTCCCTGAGAACTTCTTGTCTATTAGCGCTTCCACTTTGAGTCGTAGAAGTGGCAGCTCTATTGCCTGAAAGATTGTTGAATAGATCCTCAGCTTCTTTGTCCCTGTTGTTTCTTTCATTATCAAATGAAGTCATGGTGCACCCTGGCTGCCCCCTGATTGGCTAAATGTAAAGGAAGGGACGGTGGTATGTTATACAGGGAAATCGGCGCTCAAAGGGTGAGTACACCAAATATCATGAGCTGATCTTATTTTCAACGGTGCTGAAAGGAGGAGAGAACCACCTGCCTCCCCTAATCTTGTCACCTAGGCTACAAACAAATGTATTTAGCAATCCCCAGCGCACGTTTTTCAATTTCTAATATGCAGTGTTAGCAATAGTACATGTACATCCATATTCAAATATACAACAAAAACACAGTGGTTTCTTATTTTTTTCTCCTCTTTTATTTTCTTTCTGTAGACTTCTTTCTGATTTGACAAGATTTGAGCCAACACGTGTTTCGTCGCATCTGAGGGAATAAAACCCGCGACTTTTTCAAGGCTAAGATGAAAACAAATAGCCAGTGTAAATGCGTCTTTCTGCTCAATATCACATACATGATTTCCAACCATCACCATGTTACAATACGACGTGGTTATGGTTCATAGTGGCCACACAGCTTGTGCTCATGCACCTCGTAAGATACTCAAATCTTGTCGAAACAGAAAGGAGTCTAATTCCTGCCTAGCAGTAAGAAACTGATGCTGCACTTGCCTCCCTGACGCATCACCTCCCCTGCTTCTTGCATTGTCTTTGATTTCCGACGCCTACAAGGTACTGTATCAGGGTCCGCGTGACTACCGACACCGGCCCTCGTTCCATCAAGGTCAGACTAACTTCGTGGAGTCGTCGACGTCAAGTGCGACCAGATAGCCCTGTTGGACCTATTGTTTTCTAAAAGTTGTATTGAAATCATATCTTGACTTGTGTATGTTGGATTTTTGTCATTTTGGTCTTGTTTTACTCAGATAAATATTGGCTATTTTTCTAAATGGGTGTAGAGTACCTTTGTGGTGTTTTCACTGTGTTACCTTGAGATAAGCCTGACTGCTCTTGCCAAGCTACCAAGGGGGTGAACACAGGTTATTCTTAGTGTGTAACTTACTTACCCTGACTAGGATTATGGGTCCCTACTTGGACAGGGTGCAAAACACTGGCAACTAGAGACCCCATTTCTAACACCCACCCTCTGCAACACCTATATGACGCCTCTAGCCGACATCGTCAGAACCCCCGATCTCAACATCATATCCTATGCCGACGATACCCAGCTCATCCTCTTGCTCTCAGTAGACCCCACCACCTCTAAGACCAACTTCCACAACTGCATGAGGAATGTTGCAGACTGGATGAAGGACAACTGTCTGAAGCTCAACACAGGCAAAATCTAGTGCTGATCTTTGGCAACCACCCTTTCCTCTGGAACGACACCTGGTGACCCGCCGAACTCAGACCCACTCCCATTCCAAAAGACCACACCGCAACCTCTGCATCATCCTGGACAGCAAACTCACCATGAAATGACAGATCAACGCAGTCTCCTCCGCCTGCTTCCACACTCTCCGCATGCCCCGAAGAATCTTCAAATGGCTCCCCATCTGCATGAGAAAAACAGTCATGCAAGCCCTAATCACCAACTGCCTAGACTACAGCAATACACTGTACTCAGGAACCACCACCAAACTCATGAGAAGGCTCCAGACAATACAGAACTCAGAGGCCAGACTGATCCTCAACCTGCCCAAACGGACCCACATCACCCAACTCCTGAGGAACCTTCACTGGCTCCCTGTCCAGAAAAGATGGCAATTCAAGATACTGACACACGCCTACAAAGCCTTCCACGATCAAGGATCAGTATACATGAACCACCGCCTGAACTTCTACCAACCATCCAGAAACCTTCGCTCCACCTACCCGCCCTTGCACAGACACCATGCATCTGCCATAGCCACAACAGAGGCTGCTCTTTGTCCCACCTAGCCGCCAAGTCCCGGAACACTCTCCACCTCCCAACATCACCCACACTCACGGACTTCAGGAAGAGACTTAAGACCTGGCTTTTCGACTAAGCACCTGGATATCTTCTCGAGTAACAAGCCGCGCTTTACAAGTACTGACTGATTGATTGAATATCCTGATTAGGGTGCATGACCCATTTCAACTGTTGTTTACAAATTCTCTTCTTCAAATCCTCAGTTTCATCATCAACAAAATCAAGTCAGATTTGATTCTTTTCAACCAGATCGTGTTTCTGTGTTTTGCCATAGATTGCATTTCAACCTTGTTGATTCAGGAGATGAAGAATATCATGAAAGAGATTCACAAAATCCTGTTGAAAGACAAGGTGACCCTCCGATGGATGCCAGTTTAGTGGGCTTATTAGCAGCATCCATACAAGCAATATTTCTGGGCCCCTTGCACTACAGAGCCCTCCGACGCATGAAACTTTTCCCACTTGCGGAGAGGTCTCTCATATGCAGGTCAAATTCCCATGACAGGGGAGGTTTGCCAAGAACCACAATGGTTGCTTGATCAGATGGAGCATGGAATGGGAGAGCCATTTTTAACCCAATTCCTGAAACAGGGATCGAATCAGACGCCAACCTCTTGGGCTGGGGAGCAAGATATGGAGTGATAGCTACAGAAAGCAGGAGGTCATAAGAAGAACTGGACTTGCACATCAATTATCTCAAGCTTCTAGACAGATATTTTTCAATCTGTTCCTTCTACCTCCATCAGGCTTGCTGTTGCATCCTCCTCAAAATGGACAACATTTCAACAGTATAATATATCAACTGCTTTAGGGAGATAAAATCTCTGATGTTGGCAGAGATTGCCAAAGGGTTTTGGCATTAATGCCTCACCCATAACATATCTTTCCTGGCGGTTCACCTTCCGGCAAGGAGAACAAGGTGGCAGATTGGAATTTGCAGCTACTGGGGATAGCAGGATGCACACCGTAGTTTTCTCCATGTTTTCAATTTTATTCCGTACTATCCCACTTTCGCGTGCCGACTGGACACGTGCCTCACCTCAAAGCACGTTTCAGTAATTCAAAACATTTGCAACGACAAGGCGCTCCAATGCCAATCGCACAGCAATAAGAAATTCTCACAAACTCTTCTTACTCAAAAATTCTTCGTTTTATTCCATGATATCCTTCTTTCAACAAACTTTACTGTTCACGGTAAGACTGGCAGTTGTCCCAATTTTTTCAAATGAAGCTTGATAACGCGGTTTTGTATGGCAGGTTTTAGATCGAGGATGGATGTGGGGGAGGTTGCCGCGTTCAGGGAATACCAGACATGGGTGTTTCATAATTTATGTTCAGGAATGAGGCATTGGAATTGCTGAATTGGGGTGTTGATTCACGTATTGAAAAATGGGTTGGAAAAGGTTTAATCATATGCACATGAACTACCACATGTAAATGTTATTGAATGAATGTATGCATCCGTGTACAACATCACAGTGCTTTGATATGTAAGACTAATAGAGGGTTCGTTTTAATTTAACAGCTACCCCTGACGAAGGGCAAATCAAAGCCCGAAATGCATTGGGATATTATCTTTTAAAAAAATAGCGCTGCCTAACATGAATTGTGTTATCCCACGTGACGCAGTAAAAGGCCCGGATGGGCATAATTGCTTCATTTGAAAAAATTGGGACAACTGCCAGTCTTACCGTGAACAGTAAAGTTTGTTGAAAGAAGGATATCATGGACTAAAACGAAGAATTTTTGAGTAAGAAGAGTTTGTGAGAATTTCTTATTGCTGTGCGATTGGCATTGGAACACCTTGTCGTTGCAAATATTTTAGATTGGAATTTGCGCCACTTCAGGGACTCCAGAGAATGCAAACTTCACTCATCATTATTCACCAGGATCCTGTGGAGATGGTTGTATGTCGGAATAACGCATGCCTTTACCATGAATGCCGTTACTCTGCAGTCGTTACAATGAATGCATCTTTACCACTCATTCCTTTACCATGCATATCGTTACAACGGTATGCCTTAGGGAAAACGCTGGACTTTGGAGCAGTATTATTTACTATTCCAACTCCAGTCTGCACAACAGTAGGGAAAGCGTTAGACTTTAATGTCCAACTCCGCTTTCCCTAAGACATGTTGTTGTAACGATATGCGTGGTAAAGGAATGCGTGGTAAAGACGCATTTGTTGTAGCTCCTGTTTTGTAATGGCAGCACGTAGTTTGCACCGTGTTATAAATGCTGTTTCCCCCGGAGATGTGGGGTCTGTGCAAAGTGGATCTCTTTGCATCGTGACTGACCTTTCAACTGTCATTGTTTTATGATTGGAGACCAGACCCGGTAGCCTTGGTGACTGAAACTTTTCTTCAGTATTGGACAGGTTTCAAGTATGCTTCCTCCCTCCCTTTGCTAGCGACCCTCCAAATCAGAAAACTGAGCATGAATCTAGTGCTGATCACATCTCTGTGAAAAGCACAGAGTTTCCAGTGCTCCTAGAATTGTCCTTTCAGCCTCTAACAATGTTTTCATCATTTCTATCTGTCCTCCTGAACCAAATGGGCCATCCACATCCCATCTTTCTTCATCACAACCTGCATTTAGTGGGATGGAAACCTTCCAGAGATGCTGGCAAGTCCCAGGACTTTAGGAACAAGCTCTTGGACTCACCAGGAAATCATTGACTGACTCAACTCATCTGAGATCTGTTTCATTTGGAGCAGATGGTCACGATGCTGCACTAGTGAATTTTCTGGCTTTTTTAAAAGTGGATGGTCTTTCTTACAGAACAGTGAACTCATATTGTTTGGCTAGTTTGGCTGATCATTTTGCTTTAGCAAATCACCCTGTGGGAGAACATCCTTTAGTATCAAAGTTACTGTGGGTTGTCAGATTGTCTCTGCCACCCCATCCCAGATACTCCTCACTATGAAATGTATCAATAGTTCAGAGGCTAGCAATGAATTGTAATGCAGACAGTTTTGAGTAAAAATTGGCTTTACTCTTATTTGGCTCCATGATGCAGAGCATCGGATGTATGAACACTGGATTAAGCAGGTAGGTGTGTTTTTCACTGTAGAGGGAGTCACCTTTGTCATTTCTAAAAAGCAAACTCTGCATCCAGGTAGATTTCCTATCCGGCCTTTCCAGGGGATCCACAATTTTGCATACTGAACTGTTTGCACACTTTATAAATGCCACTGAGGATCTTAAATCAACTCTTGATTTCTATTATATAACCTTATGGGCCTGGATCATGTTCCATGCTGGCCAGGTGGATAAGGCAGATTTTGATAGAGGCGGGAACTGGTGTGTCAATTTTTGGTACTCATTCAGTGAAAGGCGCTATGGCTTTCAATGCTTTTAATCTGGGAACTTGGCTTGAAGACATTATGTGTCTGGGTGGCTGGTCTTCAGATTATATATGACTACATTTAGATGCAATTTCTCAACCAAAGTTATTTCAGTATAAATGGTGACTTAAGTTTTGTTTATTCAGTTTCAGATCAAAAACAAGAATAACAATTCCTTGAATGTCTGCAATGTTTATTAGGGAGTCTTTAATGTGATTGGCTACAAACTGTGGGAATTGTGGGGGTTGCAGCTCACAGCATGTTTTATTTAGTATTGGTGTTTTTTTCTGCATATTGTAAAAAAAATGCTGGTTTGTTTGCATGGCTGCTGTAAATAAAACGACAAGAAAGGAAATGCACAATCGTTGTCTTTGTGTCTTTAATACAATTCCAAATTCTTGTTCAAGAATGGTGGAAAATATTTCATTATGTCTGAGTTGAAGTGATGCAGAAAGGCATCTGTTTGTTCTGCGCGTAAGGAGACGGATGGTGATGGTGTAGTGTCTCAATATAATATAGTAGCATGGATTGTGCTGTGGTGCTGTGGTATGGTGAGAGTGGGTGAGACAATGTGATGGTGAAAGTGCCTCTTTTGCGAGGTCAACCAGATTTTATTCTGACTGGTATTGCTGTATTTTCTATCTCTGCACACTGGGACATTGCTGTCCAGGGCCCAGGGTATTTGCTCTGAACCCTAAACCATGGTAAAATTGGTTAATTCCTAATTGATATATTAAACTTTCTAGTAAGGCTATAGCTATGGTGCAGGAAGTATACATATGGTATGGAAAATGTTAATGTATTCTTTGGTCTATAACAAAGTTTGTGCCATGCATTAGACTGACAAAGAAAACGTCTTCATAACTTCCTGTGTGGCCTGACTCCTGCAGCTTTTAAACCTGCAGGCAAACCTGTCAAGATAACCCTATATTTAAATATTAAATACATCACCCGAAGTTGGCCTTGTAGCCCATTAGGGAAAGTGCCTATTATTTAAAAGTGGTTAGTACAAGTTTTTAGTATTGGCTTGTACCTACAGTGACTAACCCCCAAAAGCTATTTTCACTGTCAAGGGCAGGAACTGTCCTATGAGGAAAACTAAAGTTCAGAATAAAATTATAACTCTGCTAACTTTGATTTGGGACGGGGGCATGGCCAGGCAACATGGGCGATAGGACGTGAGCCTCCTCAGCTCTATGTCCGTCTGCCCCAAAATCCTGCGATTATCCTTAATAGCCCCCGGAATCCTGCCCCCTTGACCGGGGAGAGATTGCTGGAGACCCCCTGAGGCTGGGGGTCCGACTGGGAGCGAGCTGGGACCCCATGTTACGGGGGCCGCGAAAGTGCGTGTTGCTCACCGGACCCGCGGGCAACGCCCTATTTGCATCGGAGCTTTGTCGAGGCTCCCGTGCTGCCGCACGGATACCGCGCTGGACTGTGGTGCCCCCCCCTGCGCCCTTGATTGTTGGGCTGTCCTGAGTGGCCGGCAGCGCCTGGCAGCGCTTGATCGCTGGGGCGTGGTTGCAGATCCCCTCTGTGGGGATCGTGTGTGGCGAAGGGCCGTTGGGTGGCGGCCTATTGCGGACCCCCGGATGTCGTTGAGCTGTGTTCCTGGGACGCGCTGCAGAATTGGTGCCCAGGAGTGAAGTGCGGAGAGGTGCGCCTTGGAGGCCGGCACGCCCGAAGACCTTCGGCGAGTGGGCCTGAGGCTGGTGCGGCTCCCTCGGCTGGGGCCTGAAGGGCGGAGCGGTCCGCTGCGGGCCTGATCGGAGCCTTGCTGGGCCTCGCCTGTGATTGTTGGCTCCCCCCCGGGCAGCTGCAAGTGAGTGGATTTATAGCTTTGGGGGCTGGATGTGAGCGGAGGGTCGTTGATTGCGGCCCCCCCTTTGACCCTCCTCCTTCCCTGCTCTTGAGACTGAGACACTGGCCCGATTAGACTGAAGGGGGCAGAGGTACATATACATGTGCACTATTTAGCTGTGGCGCCCCTGGTGAGAGTGTGGGGGCCCTTGTGGATTTGCTGGAGGGCCCCTGAGGGACCAACAACATAATTATAAATGAGAAGACTCCCTGGGGCTGAACTGCTGCTTGAATGTACGGCCTTGGTGTGCAGGTCGTCCTGATTGGGGGCCGGTTGACCTGGGATCGCTGCACCTGAGACCCCCCCGGGATAGATTGGCCCTAGTACCTGTTTGCTATATTGGGTCAAAGGAACAGCAGCTGCGGCCCTGCCATATTGAGGATAATTGACTATTGAGTGAGCCCCTATGCATGGACACAACTGCGGGCCAGCTTTAATAGTGTTCGCTTGATGAGGAGGTCTTCTTGCCACGCAGATTACACAGGTCTATGCACGGCGAACACGTGGCGGAGGTCGCAATGGGCAAAGAGAAAGCCCAGAAGCCGACTGGTTCCAACACCATCACACAGTATACTACCCCTAAGCACCCACCCCGCGGCTCACTAGGCAGACTGGAGGGGCGGAGAAGGACTCCTCGGGGGGGGGGAGCCCAGAGCCCACCAGGGATGAACTTATGGCAGCAATACAGGGGTCTAGGAAGGCTCTTGAGGACAGAATCGACACTGTACTGTGGATGTGAACCTACTACATGCGTACCTCCGAAAGGTGGCGGATAAAGTCACGAGTGCTGAGGGGGATATAGCAGACCTGAAAGGAGAAGTGGTCACCCTAAAGCAGCAGGTGGCTCAGATGTCCGTGGTCACGAAGGCATTGGAGAGTCGTGCTGAGGAGGCGTAGGGGAGGTCGAGGCGAAGCAATATCCGAGTACTGGGTATACCGGAGAGGGCGGAACAGGGTGCAACTGAGCAGTTTCTGGATCGCTGGATTCGCACCCAACTGTGCCCCGGGGACTGTCAGATGTATTTGTGATAGAGAGAGCGCACAGGGCCCTCGTCCCCCCTTCTCCCCAGGGGCGCCACCTCGAGCTATTATAGCTAAAATTCTCAACTATCGAGACAGAGACTGTATCTTGAGGGCGGCATGGGAACATCAGAAACTCCAGTATGACAGTAATAAAGTGTCTATATACCCGGACTATACTAAGCAAGTTAGTTCAAGACATCCGTAAGTCCTTCCTTGGAGTGAAGCGCAAGCTGCGGGAGTTGAATATGCAATACATGCTCCTGTATCCCGCCAGGCTGAAGGTGATCTCAGGGGACAAGGCAACATTTTTCGATTCCCCGGAGGATGTCTGGGAGTGGCTGGAGATCCGCGGAGATGGTCTGCCACCTGGAGAAGCGAGGGGCCAGAAGCGACGATGGGGGTCACGCCCGGATGGGGCCCGCCGGCAGCAGAAAAACCGAGCGGAGTTACAGAGCGCTCCGGAGATATCGCAACGGAGGATAACGGTGGGTGAGGATGGAATATTGCAGCCTGATCCCCTTGTGGAGGGTACTGTGGATATTGACTTGCTGGGAGCTGCCTCTGCCGACCCTGATGCGCAGGACCAGGCGCTGCAACTGTCAATGGATTCTTGCCTGAGACCTTGTTGGAAGATCTTCCTGGGAGAGACAGTGATTAAACGCTCAATGCAGGGCCCTGCTTTGGCTTGGTGCCCTCGGGACAACCTCACGGAACTGTGGTAACGCTGAATGGTGTTGTTTGTTGCTGTGGGGGTTCCGGGTGGTCTGTGTGCGGGGGATAGCGGGGACACTTGCACGCTGGAATGGACTTTGGGGGGGGAACTTATCCACGGCATATGTGTATGTGTATCCTACGCTTCCGGAATGATAGTGGGTTTCTGATCAGTAGAGGGTGAGCGGATTGGGGAAGAACCTTTTCTTGTTGCCCCTGTTGGGCTTAGTGGGATGCTGTGCACGTCCTGGCACGAGCGGTGGGTGGGCAGAATCGTCTGTGATGTTAGTCGAGTATTGCCCGTGGGTGAGTTTTTTTTTTAGTTGGTTTAGTTGTTATTGTGTGAATGTACGTTGTGTTATGCAAAAGGGCGTGTCGTTGCAGAAGAGTGCTGAGTCCTGGAACATTGCTAGACAGAGAGTGCGAATGTATGACTATGGCAGGTGTGGTAAAGTTTCTTAGCTGGAATGTTAGGGGATTAGGCACCTGCGACAAACAGCATAGGGTCCTTTAATTTCTTAAGCGACATAGCATAATGTTTGCGTGTTTGCAAGAGACACATCTGGATGATGCTGGGGTGGGGCGTTTGGCACAAAAGTGGAGGGGGCAGGTGCTCCACTCGTCGTATTCTACCTATGCTAGGGGTGAGCTGATTTGGGTGGCACCTGGGGCCCCATTTACGTTACTGTATACTGAAGCGGATGTAGAAGGTCGCTACGTGTTATTGCGGGGCAAGCTAGATGGTAAAGATATTAGTATTCTAAATACGCATGCCCCTAATATTGACGAGCCAAATTTCTTTGTGGCTCTGCAGGATTTGATCACTGCAGACTTGGACACTCCCCTGCTATGGTTGGGAGACTTTAATTGTGTGTTGGACCCTGAGCTGGATAGATGCCCGCCCAGAAGGGGCACCAAACCGCGTATGACTAAGCAGTTGCAGAAATTAATGAGTGACCTGGGCGTCCAGGATGTTTGGAGGGAGCACCACCGACTCCGTAAATATTTACCTGTTTCACACCCACTCATAACACGCATAGTCGCCTAGATAGGGTGCTAGCGACAGAGCACCCAGCGTTTATTGCAGCAGAGATTATATATTTAGCGCGTTTTTTGTCCGAACATGCACCAGTGTGCTGCTCGGTGCGGTGGGCAATGGGGGAGCAGGGCCCCCGCAGATGGCGGCTCCCTGCTGATATCCTGGAGGACCCGGTCGGGAAGGAGGCAATCTCGAACGCGTTGGCAGAGTATATGTCCCTTAATTGGGGCTCTGCAAGCAATAGAGCCCATGAGTGGGATGCGATGAAGGCGGTGATCAGGGGGGCGGCAATGGGCCTGACATATGGCGTTCGGAGGCAACTACAGTCTGAGCTGCAGGATAGGGCGAAATTGTTGGCCGAGCTCCAGTCAGGGCCGCAGGAGCAGGATGATGCCCAAGAACGAGAGTGTGCGTTATGGGAGCAGGTTGCAGATACTTGGGATAGGTTGGATAAGTATACTCTCACAAACTATCGTCAGCGGCTGCATGCAGAGGGAGATAAATCTGGTCGATTACTGGCCTGGATATTGCGTAAGGAACAGGCACCCCCTTTGGTTACTAGTCTTCGAGCCCAGTCGGGCGAGCTGGTCTATGCTCGGGCAGCTATGCTGGAGGTGTTCTGGCAACACCTGCAGACAGTGTACAGGGCAGACCCCCTGGTAAGTGCGGGCCTTTATATTTCCTTTTTGGAGGGCCTACACTTGAGACAGGTGTCTGAAGAAGTTAGGACGGAACTGGATGCGCAGATTACTGAGGAGGAGCTGATGGAGGCGATAGCGGACATACCTAGGGCCAAGGCACCGGGAGGCGACGGGTTGCCCGTTTTGTATTACCAAGCATATTCAGCAGTGCTGGTCCGGCCATTGTTGCAAACCTTTAATGAGTCCTTTGACAGTGGAGTATTGCCCTCTACGATGCGCGAGGGTGACATTTGTCTGATTCCAAAGCTTGGTGGCGATGTTCAGGACCCCGCGGCATACCGACCTTTGACGATGATTAACTCAGACATAAAAATGTTATGTAAAGTGTTGGCCAAATGGTTGGGGCCACACATGGCCCATTTAGTTCACGAGGACCAGTGCGGCTTTATCCCGGGCCGTAGTACGTCTATGAACATACAATGGCTGGCGCATATATTGCAAGAGACGCAGGAGGCTCCTAAGGAGATGGCGTTGGTGTCTATCGATCTTGAAAAGGCGTTTGACACTGTGGATTGGGGGTACTTGTTGGAAATCCTTGGAAAGTTGGGGATTGGACCACGCTTTTGTAGATGGGTTAAAATATTATATACAAACCCTGTGGTACGTGTGGGGATGGGTCAAACCAGGTCGGTGCAGTGGTTGTTGGGGCGTGGCACACGGCAGGGGTGCCTGCTGTCGCTGCTGCTGTTCGCACTGGCCATTGAGCGATATGGGCAAGGCAGGAACTAGGCTGCTGGGGCATAAAAATTGGGCACAGTACGCATCTTATCTCACTTTATGCGGATGATGCATTGTTCTATGTTACGTCTCCGCGTGAGGCCATACCGAAATTGCTGAGGTTGATGGACCAGTTTGCGACTTATTCAAGAGTGCGCATAAACAGGCGTAAATCCCTGGCATTCCCCCTAGCAGGACTGAGAGAGAGTGAGGCTGGGGAGCTGCCTAGCCTGGGACTGAGATGGGAGACGGACCATTTTAGATACCTATAGGTGCAGGTGACCCACAGGGATGCTAAGCTGCTCCAGCTGAATATGAACAGGGTGGTTGAGTCGCTGAGGTGCTCCGTGGAATTCTGGAACACGCTGCCATTGTCCCTAATGGGTAGAATAGCGGTGGCAAAGATGGTGATGCTGCTGAGATGCCTATATGCCCTGCAGAATGCGTTGTGCCCGATCCCTGCGAAAGTGTTTTGGCAGTTGAATTCTCTCCTGGTGACCCTGTTTCGGGCGGGAAAGCGCTGGAGGGTTACACTGCAGGTGCTCCTGAAACGGTATGAGGAGGGTGGGCTAGGGGTGCCTAGATTTGATCTTTATTATTACGCGGCGCACCTTCAGCAGTGGTTGGATGAGGGTGATAATTGGGAAAAGCGTTTACTTGACGGGCGAGTGCAGCCGGGGGATCTCCCTGTGACTTTGATGGAGGGTGCCGGGGTGAGCGCGGATCTACCATATGTGGTTAGGCAAACGGCCTGCTTGTGGCAGAAAGTTGTGGAACGAGTGCTGGGACGGGCTCCCTTTCACCCGGAATTGTCCATCTGGCAGTTAGTCCCTCTGCGTAGGATGGTGGAGAACATGTCTTTCCAGGCATGAAGAGAGGGTGGCTGCATGGTATTGGCAGACATATATAAATTACACCTATCTCACGTTTGAGCAGGCGTGTGAAGGGTTCGTCTTGGGACAGGGGCAATATCTTCAATATGCTGGCCTGATGGAATTGGCAAAGGTGACATGGCCCACTTATCCAGATACGCCCCGGACCACTGAGACCTTAGACATATTGCTAACATGTGGAGGTGGGCGCAGACTGGTGTCTTTGTTGTACAAGGCCATGAGGGCGGATTCGAGATCTTTGGCTCTTAGGGCGTGGGATGCTTGGAACGAGGATTTGCAGGCGCCCTTGCTGGAGAGGGATTGGGTGAGAGTATGCACGCTAACGCGTAAGGTGTTTTGCAAAGCCCAGTTGAAGTTGCTGCACTATAACTTCTTGCAACGGGTGTATATGACCCCGGGGAGGCTCCATCGTATTGATACCTCCCGTTCGCATGGATGTCCTAGATGTCATTGAGCCCATACGGGGTTCATGCATTTGGCGTGGGAATGCCCAGAAGTTCATCGGTATTGGCTTGATGTAGTAGCATGGCTCTGTGGAGGGGTGGGAATTGTGTTAGAAGCTACGCCTGAGCAGTGCCTCCTAGGGCTGGTACCGCAACGCAAAAAAAGGAAAATGGTAAACAAGCTAGTATAGCTAGCGCTGGTGTTGGCTAAACAGAGGGTTGCCATTTGCTGAATGGGTCAGAGGGCCCCCTCTTTTGCGAACTGGATGAGAGATGTGGGAGAGTGGTCTTTGGCGGAGGAACTGCATATGAAGCCTGCCGCAAGGACGAAAAGTTGGAAGAGGACATAGCAAGTTGGAGAGAGTTATGCAGAGAATTGTTGAATCCAAAGGGAATAGGTAGTGAACAGGCTAGTGAGTCTGATGGTAGCAACAGTATGTAAGCGTTGGTGCTTGTGTCAACCCTAATTGTATATGATGCTGAATCTGCTGCTAAGTCATGAAAAGTGTAAAGTGTATTCAACTGTGCTATGTGCTTGGGACTCTAATGCGTGAAATGAAAATAAGTCGATGGATATTGTCTCGAAAGATTCTGTATATGACCGCTCAGTTTGATGTGAAAACTTACAAATAAAGTTTAAAAAAAACTTTGATTTGGGACAAATTACAGGGATAATTTAAACACTATTTATAATGTTTATTAAAAATCCAATTCAGTGGTGAAGTGAGATTTTTTATAAATATTTAAGAAGTGATTTGTAAAAAACTAAAAAGCTAAACTGTTTCTGCCAGAACCCCTAATAAGCTCATTTGCACTAGGCTGCCAGCAGATGGCCTGTCAGTTATTCCCTTTTAATGAGGTGTGAAAACTACGCTCAGATCAGAAACAATGGCTCTGGTCTTTTAGCAGGAAGCCCTGGGTGTAAGGCATGTGACACATATCAGCTCAGGAAGGGCAGCTGATGAAGGTTCAAGAGCTTCATTAACTTGAAAGTTAAGTGTAAAGGTAGACCTGCAGGAACAGACGCCTTTGTCCCCTGAGCTCTCTGTAGCCAGTTTGGCACCATGCCCAGTGGGAGGAGGAGCTGGTCTCAGAACCAGTTTGGTGTAGCTGAGGAGGAGGACATTGCTCATTTCCCTTAACATACCCCTGGTTGGCACACAAGCTACCTCCAGGGACAGAAAGACTGTGCCATCTTGGAATTTACTTAGAGTAGTTTACTGTGGGATAGTTTGCTGTAAGGCTAACAGGATGTGCTGCAAAAGTTGTAAGGTATATCCATGGAAACTCATCCTCATTGGTTAGAGAGTGCCAAGGAGTCAGCTCACCCACTAGATATGCTGCAAAAGTAGTACCTCACCCACAGCTCATGAGAACACATCTAGACCCGCGGAAGAACAGAAGAGGACTTGGCCTGCTGTCTGTGACCTGTGTGAGACCTCAAGGGTTGGAACTGTTTCCTCTTGAAACCAGGACTGAGAAGTGGACTCTTGTGTGGCTACAATGAGACAGGCTCCAAGAGGCCTTCTTCCTGAACTGTCCAGTTTACCAAACACAACTAGACCTGGATTGGTCCCTCTTGATGGCCTCCTCTGGAGTGAGTCCGGGTCCTTAATTGTTGTTCCTGAGGTCCTAGGAGTCTTAGAATTTCCAAGAGGAGCTGCTTCAGAAAATCTGAAAATTTGGGACTTAGAAACATTTTTGGACTTCCAATATCTCTAGAGCTTCAGCAGAATGTTGCTGATTTTGAGAGAACTTAGTCGGATGTAGGTCCAGGATTGGCCCGTTGGAGTATTGTGAGCTCCATAAAAAAGAATAAGTCCAAAGGTAGAAATTGTGACGACGCAAGGACTTCAGCGGCCACACAATTTGGATTTCTCTCACTAGGAGTTTTTTCTGCCAAAACCAAAGGCTTCATCAGGACCTGTTCCAGCAGCTAGCCGGCTTCCCAATCTACAAAGCAGATATTCCCCACAATGTTTCCTGCTGGAGGATTTCGGCTTGGCGAACGTGTTACTCCGTCACAGCGGTGATGGATATCCCGTCCACCGAAATATAAATCCCATTATATCCTATGAGATTTATATTTCGGCGGACGGGATATCCGTCACCATTGTGATGGAGTAACCGGTCAGCTGAGATCTAAATCAGGGCCTAAGTCAGAAAGTAAAATCTTTGACTAGGACAAAACCTGCTTGGTTTAGCCAACCCGCGCTCCATTGCAGTCAGCCTGATATCGCGCCTAGCTCCCGGTCAACCACAAACAGTGACTACCAATCGGTGTTTTACTTTTTTGACACTTTTTGCCATAAATCTTTTGAAATTCCTATGTAAAATTCTCCTCATTGAATTTTTGATGTTTTGGTGTCATCTTGCTCATTAAATTTGCTCTATTTTTAGTAATTATTTGCTGGATTTTTTATTGTGTTGTGTTTTAACTGTGTTTTTTACTGCTAAATACTTTACAAATTTTCCTGAAAAACACTTAATATGCCATTAAAATCTGGGGTGCAGAAACCATGCAACGACTGAACACAAAAATAGTGCCCATGCTATTAAAAACACTAACCCTCATTTACCTTGCCACAGAGTCAAGACACCTCTGCTCAAAAAAGGCTCAGCAGACGCCCTATGCTTTGAACAATTCTCACTAAAAACATAAACACACCCGATTTTAGACAGTCATCCACAACCATGGTGAATACAACACCAGGTGGTATAAAAAGAAATGCTGGATCTTTTATCCAAACAAAACACTTGTAACTCTGGTAATATAATCTGCAGGAAAAGAATACCAGTTAGCAAATAAATGCCCAAGTTCACAAAGCTAATGGTGTTGGGGACTCATTGGAACGCAGAACTTACTTTCACTCCGATGAATGGACTATACACCTAAAAGGAGTGTTTTTAACTCCTTTTGGGTGTAGTTGGTTATGGGTCTGTTATGGTTTTCCATAAGTTACAATTTGGTGTTCTGGTGGATTGTGGGCAAGGGATGCACATTGTTGTATGACGTATTGTTAGTTTGTTTTTTTATTTAGTGTTTTGTGGTTTGTGTCAGTATGCAGGTTTTATTCCTTCTCAACACTGAGTCCTGAACCTGTTGTGCCATCTGAGACCGAAACGTCAACAATCTGTCCTCTCTAACATCATTGCTGACACCGTATGATAGTTTTAGCCCTTCTTCAAGAGTTGAAAGATAATGGTTTGAATCATATGGACTGTGGACTAATGCACCTGTACAGTTAGGATTTTTGCACTTCCTTAGATCCCCAGATTGAATGAATGTTATCTAACTATAGGGATCATAAGGTGGCAACAGTATTGTTATACTAATGTACTGCTGTATATAATATTTATATTTGCATTGAAATTATGTATAATGGATATGATGTTATGATGATGCAATCTTTATAAACCATTCATGTCCATAACAATACGTCGTCGATATAGTACATGAGTGATTTGCTTATGTGATGCATTGGGATCATTTTTATGACCAGTCTAAGATTAACTTGAACATAAATAATTCCCCTGGGAACATTTTTCTTTTGTAGATTACATTACCCAGCTCCTTGGGGGAATATTGGGTTGCCCTGTCTTATAAATTACCTTGCATACAGTAGGCATTCAGGGCCAGATGTACGACCCTTACAATTTGCGACACACAAAATGTAATTTACAACAGTGTCTCAGACACTGTTAGTAATTCCTAATGGGGTCGCAAATTGCCTGCCTCATTAATATTCATGAGGCAGGTGCTATTTGCGACCCCATTAGGAATGGCTAGCACTCCCAGGGATGGTGGCCTGCTGGGGTCAGCAGACCACCATGTCTGTGACTGCTTTTTAGGTCTCGCGCCTAGCGTTGCACTGCGCAGCAGTGCTTGCGCAGCGCGAGACATTTAGTAGGTGAAAAACGGGGATTCAGCACTGACCTAGGAATTGCACACGCTCGTGCGTGTGCGATTCCTTTTGTGCTCCCCCATTGGCCTTTTCGTGCGTCTTTGTATAAAAGACTGCACGCAATTGGCCAAAGGCGGGCGCAATGCTCCGCCCATGGCCTATTGGTGTCTATTACGCGCTTGGTGCGCGTAATAGACACCAATAGGCCATGTGGTTTCAATTATCGTGCCCAGACACGGGCGTGATAATTGAAATCACATGCTTAGCTGTGGCGCGCGTGCGCGCACCACTTGTTGTCTATGGTGCAGAGCCCGGTCCTGTTTCTCTCCTTCTAGTTTGTTTCTTGTTTTCAGTCAGTTCCTGTTGGTCCTGTGCGCGTGAAGGCCTTGAGCCATCCAGCCAGCGGGCGCCAGAATCCCTGCACAGATTGCAGCAGGAGCTCGTGCAGAAGAGGCCCGGCCAAGGACAGTGAGCTCTGTGTGTGTGTGTGTGTGTGTGTGTGTGTGTGTATGTGTGTGAATGTCACCCAACCACTGGCGCTCTTAGCTACCTTGCTGACTTGTGTCCGTGGATTTGTTGATGAACTGAACAGCAGCAACGCCGCACCTGCGTGTTTATTATATTTTTAGCGGCCTTTTGTGTTTCTCCGTACTGTGTGGTAGAAGCAGTCAGTGAGTTGCATTTTACCTTGCAGGCTAGGCCAGCTCTAAATTCTCTGAGCTCTGTGTTGTAGTTGGCGTTGCAACCAGGAACAGTAAATCTGCGGCAAGATCACATGCTGCGCCCGGATCCTCGACCACAGCGCCGAGATCACATGCCTCACCGGTGCGTGGTGGCAGTCAAGTTACGGGGTGGGAGAATCTTGTGACCCCTCCCCTCCAACCCACTAGATATTTCAGAGCAGCTGCTGCAGTCAGTGCCATGCTTTGTGGGCACCTTGCTGTTAATGCACGCACTTAGTGCCCGCCGAGCTGTTAAAGTTGTGAGAGGTGCCAGGCGCAGGAGTGTCTGTACGAACTATTTTCTTAATTACTTTTGCTCCTATTGCACCCACAACATGCTCTCTCCTAAACCTGCCACCTCTTGTTTTGTTTAAGCAGTGCGGCCGCTCTTTATGTTATCTTGTGTTTTTGGAAAGCACTGCGGTTTAAAAAGCGCTTTATGTTCTTTTGTGCGTGCACTTACTCTGCTCGCCGAAATCAATTAAAAACCACTTAACAATGGTGCCCGATCCGAGCCCCTCATCCCCGTCCTGCCCCCGGGGCGTGCTTTAAGTTTCAGCAAAGCTCCCGCTTTCATAGTAACAGCACAGACGCGCCCTAAATATTTTAGCACTGCACCCGTTTGTATGATTGTGCTTTTAAATTTTTTTATTTATGTAGCATGGCGCCCGCTTCACAGGCCGCATATATCTGCACGGGTGCCAAGCTGCCCGGCAAAAAAGCTTCTTAAACCTGAATCTGCGGCTGTTTAAACCAGTTCGCTGCAAGGCTACTCTTTAATAATACAACAAGCATTTACAATGCAATAGGTCTCGCATTAACGCAAGTTTAAGCTACTGGCATTGTAAATGACAATGCCTTTTATTCATATTTTAAAAACCAAAACATAAATAAAGGGCATTGTCATTTACAATGCCAATAGCTCAAACTCGAGTAAATGCGAGACCTATTGCATTGCAAATGCTTGTTAAATAAAGCAGTTGTTTGTAATGCAGCCCGTTTTCCTTAAAGGAAAACGTGATGCATTTAAAAAAGAAAAATGAAACGTTTCTGTTTCCTTTTTAGGTCTCGCGCCTAGCGTTGCACTGCGCAGCAGTGCTCGCACAGCGCGAGACATTTAGTAGCTGAAAAACGGGGATTCAGCACTGACCTAGGAATCGCACACGCTCGTGCGTGTGCGATTCCTTTGTGCTACCCCATTGGCCTTTTCGTGCGTCTTTTTATAAAAGACTGCACGCAATTGGCTAAAGGCGGGCGCATTGCTCCGCCCATGGCCTATTGGTGTCTATTACGCGCTTGGTGCGCGTAATAGACACCAATAGGCCATGTGGTTTCAATTATCGTGCCCAGACACGGGCGTGATAATTGAAATCACATGCTTAGCTGTGGCGCGCATGCGCGCACCACTTGTTTTCATTTGCAGCGCCGTCCACATGCTTGTAATGGCCGCTCGGACAGCCTCTCCTGCCCCCCACCCCTCGTTGTTTTATAATATTTAATCGCACAAGCGCGTCCTCGTGACATGGGGGCCAGATGACTGCTGTGATTTCCTGTTTTTTTTTACAGTCCGCTTATTTTAAGTTTAAGCCACATGCAAAATTGGGTGATTGGCGCAGAGCGGGGCGTTTGTTGCACCAATGCCGGGCCCGAGCCCCTGGCGTACACACACTTTGCACATTTTCACTTGGTTATAACCCCTCGACATGGTCTTTAGAGGGGTTAACTTTAATTTATTCACGGCGCGGGTCACGTTTCGCAGGACAGCAGGCGGACTCGGTCATACACATACATGCCCGGGCAGGGAGCAGCCATGGTGGAGTCGCGTGCTAGTGCTTCCGAGCTATCGGCAGGGCTGGGGAAGGGGCAAGCACATGACACAGCAATGCCTGTGATCCGAGGGTAGTGCCTGTACCATGGAAGTGCCCTGGAAGAGTCCACGGGGCTGGGGAAGAATCCGGCGCGTGACAGAACAATGGCCGTTTACCAAAGGGCAGCGTCTGGAGTTCTGCTTGATCTCTAGTTAAAATGTAGCAATGCAGGACTTTTGGCCATTGGTGAACTCTTTTGTGTTGAGGATGTGACTAAGAGATTACTCCCACTGTCCGTTCGCAGATTCAGGGGGTTTTCATTTGTAGACGCTGTACTAGTTTTCTTCATACACGTGGACAGATTTGCAAGCGGAACTTAACGTGGTGCAAGTGGATTTCCGGTACGACTCTGTACGATACTGGTGAGTTGCCTTTCGAATATGTTTTTAAATCGCAGCAGAGGTTTCACCTTTGTATTCTGTTGAGGATTGGTTTTAACTAGGTTTGTTTTTGAACCTTAATGTACACATTTAGGTTTTTGGTCAAACTATTCATAGCTGTCTTCTCTGTGAATGTCCACTTAAAAATGTATTTTAAAGAGGTAATTCATTTCTCATCCTGTACCTTAATTACTTTCACATTCGAAAAGTGTAATACAATCTGGTCAGACGCGACAGGGAACGCTTTCATTTAAAGAGCAACGCTGCATATATACTACTCTTATCGGTTGGAATATTCTCGGCTTCACACTGGTATTTTCAGCGGCCACTGTAAATATTTTTGTCTATCTAAGGACCAGAGAGAAACAGCAGGAATAGCAGACTTTGGATTGGTAAAAAGCGCACACCCTGCCATGTTTACTTCAGAAAGCTCCCTTGATGGGTGGGTGGGGTACAAAATGCTTGTCCATTTCGGCTGCAAGGGATCCGACTGCCTGAAGATTCTCTGTTTAATAATTAATCTTTTCCACCCTGTCACAAAGCGGGCAGAATCAGCACTTGTAATACCACTCTTGCAGAGTAGTCTGTGTGTAATAGAAAGAATCACAAAGTAAGGGAGAGGGGCCCCTTAACCACCAAAGGAGTAGGGCGCCAAAAGACCGTAGTCAAAAATAAAGTCCCCTTTGGGTGATTCAATACATCCACAAACATACACTCTTACAGCATATAACTCACCACAACACAACCATTAAAAGCCAAGTGTCTCTAATTATAAAAATATTTATTGCAATTCATTTAAAAATTGTATCTACATAAATTCTTCTACGTTATCATATACATACAACATTTATTAAAATCATCAATTAAAACACATATAACGAAAACAAAGATAGAAGGGAGAAACAGCTAGAAAGATAGTTTCTAATCACACATAGAGACTAATACATTAGATCCAGATCATTTGCTTGAAGTATATTGCATATATATAGCGTTTTGTCAATAACCAAACAAATTGTCAGCACAATCTATAGTATGCCTCTCCAAGTAAGCGTCGACACGTTTCGGTGGATAAAGTTGCTTTAAAACACCACCTTCCTCAGGACAGGAATAAGTATCTCCCATACGAAAAATGAAACTCTATACATAGTCACAATAAAAGAAGGAAAATGCAAATAAAATTAGATTAAAATACATTCGAAAGTACATAAAATCACAAAATATTTACAAATATCTACATATCTATATAACAGTTAGCCAATGATGGATGTGCCAAACAGCATATTATGGTGAGCCAACATACCGCAACCACCACAAACTCTCATTCAACATTTAATAATAAACGTCATAATCATATCCCTCAAAGAATAACAAATACCAAGAGGAAGAGAGGGAAAGAAGATTATCTCATAGGGGCACGGGAATAGAAGATGCATCACCCTTAGCCTCCCTTTTTTTAAAACTTTTAGGCTACGATGTAGCTCTATGCCCCATACACAGAATAAAGTGGTAGCATATAACGTTCTAGAAGTTACCTTCTCTAGGTAATAGCACCAATTTCCACTGCAATCAAA
Organism: Calotriton arnoldi; assembly: GCA_963921515.1. Classification (NCBI taxonomy): domain Eukaryota; kingdom Metazoa; phylum Chordata; class Amphibia; order Caudata; family Salamandridae; genus Calotriton; species Calotriton arnoldi. The sequence continues at coordinate 1,564,267 of CAWUFW010000009.1, forward strand.
TACACGTGTAGTCCAATATGGGGATAAATTAGTCTCCCATTCTCAGGTTAGCTCGCAAGTGTAAAGTGTTCTAAAAATGAAAGGCTCCTGAAAAACCACCAAGATTATATATCTAGTTCTTCATAGAGTTAATTCTTCCTTACCCATCTACTGTACACTGGGAAAACTTCAAAATTATCCCAGACAAAAAGCTGATAAGTGCCTTTATAGATGTATACACGATATTAATCCCTTCATCTGAAAAGGAAAGTACACACAGGGATGAGTAAATACCCAAACCCATAAGATCAGTCTGACTCAACATCCTAACCCATAATGCCTTATTAAAAACAATATTACCTCTTTGTGTTATTCACCAATGAACGCACTTCCAATCCAGGTGTCCCAAAACAGGACCCGTCAGTCCTTTCCCAGTATACGATGTGTCTAAGAAGAAACGTCTCCTCTATTTTTAGTCGGAGATCTACAAAACATAATATCGTAAATGTAGGCGTTATCAAAGATAACGGCACTTCTTTTCTAAAAACAACCAATGACATCTAACCTGCCTTCCATTTCAATAGCCTAACAACAGATCCCTGCTGTATAGAGCCAATCTTGAACTGAAGATTCTAATTATTCATAATAGTCCGCTTTCTATATCCCCTATGTACAACATACCCATATGCATTTCCCGGGAGTAAGTAACCAAGCCATATCTTTTTTTATATAAAAACCCTTAACACAATCTTTACAAACTATATAAACGGACACTTTCATATTATTATGTAAAAATTAGGCATCCGCTACAATCATGTTAATATAGGCAGTCCCACACTGTTCCAAACTATTGACTATCAACAGATGCACACATTAGCTGTCAGGCACTGACCAACGGCGCCTGCATTGCATGGAGATTACGTGGCAAGGCCCGCATACTACAAGTCCCAGAGGGCCGTCCTTCTGGGAGGGGCCAACGTCAATATACGGACGAGACGCGCGTCAAACAGTGCGCGTAATTCTTTCGAAGAGATCTGTCTTGTGGGAAGCAGCGCCGCCGCGCTGCTCGTTTTGGTGCTATTGGCGGGTACAGGGGAGGAGACCCACTGGAGGAAGCACATCAGTGACCGCGGAGGACCGGAGTCACGGACGTCTCTCTCGGCCTCGTAGACGGCTGTCTACCCTCCGTCTTGCCTGTGCGAGAGGAATTCTCTTGTTCCTCACATGAACCTCAACCAGCCTGGAAAGGAATAGAGAACTTGGTTGATCTCTCTTCCCTTTATCGGGGCCGTTTGTTGTGACTGCTTCTCTGCTTTCTGGTGGCTCGTTTTGCTGAATCCCTTACCTACTCAGGTAGTCCTCTTTCAGGTACTGTAATTAGAGGAGGATGCTGTGTCTGGATTGCTACATTATTAGACTGTATTTCGTTCCAGTGAATGGACTCCTGCCGACGTTTATCAAAGGAGATATTTGATGTCAAGAAAAGGCATTAGAGTTAAGAGGAACTATTGACCTGGCCCATCGTTTTTTCTTTATTATTGTGTTAAAGGCACCAGCTGGGGAATCTTTTTTACTTCTTTCTTTTTACTGGTTTTCTTCTACAGAAAGGGGGAATGCTGGATGGGTACCCACTCTTCCAGGTTGAGAGACGCATCTTGCCTGGAAAAGAAGATAGGGACGCAACAATAGCTGTTAGTGTTCCAGGTAACAGAGACGGTAGTGAGACGAAAAGAGAGTAGTCTTGTTGTTTGCTCTGTAGTAATCCTGTGTTTTCTGTTTACAGGTATCCCATTCCCCCGCTGTTCCTACCCTAATTCCTTTCCCCCGCTTGATCACCTCAATACTCTGTGTATGATACTTCAGAGTTGGGGATGTCAGGAGGTGGACCCCTTTGTGCATCGCCCGGACCCTGAGGAGTATCTGTGGTCATTACATTAGCCTCCTATTTGATAAGTAAGACCAATGCAAACCCCCACATACGAGAGACAAAAAGAGGCAACAAAAGAGCCCCATATTAGCATAGGTAGCCGCATAACGACAAAAAGCTATCTTCTATGCCTACCAGACTCTCACCTTGTACAGATCAGGAAACGCCTTAAACGGGGTCAGCACACCTCCGTTACGAAGATAGATACATACTCTCAAGGGCCCGATATTTGAACACTGAAGATTGCGGCCATGTGACCTATAAGGAACCAATCACTCTGAGGCTAGGCGTGTCTATAGATCGGAACCAAAAAAGCTCCGAGATTACTGCTAACACGGCGGCCATCGCACTCTCCCATAAAACTATATCGAAAAGGATAATCCAAAGTAAGAATATAGACTCATTAGACAATTTAAAATTGAGAAACTCAAGCCTCTATCTTGAATCCGACTCTGACAGATAAAATAGTACAGACTCCTCCTTATCTCTAGACCGAACCCTATAAGATATAGTTTCTCCTCATCCAAATAGATGCGGCGACCATCTTTTTACAAACTCAAATATTGATCATAACCGAGGAGGATGAAGATCCTTCTTATATTGTTATAGTATTTCAAGATACCCTATGATTAGTCAACCGGGTGACACCACATCATGCCTAAAATGTGGAAACTAGTCTTCAAGTCCTGATAGGACAACACTATCCAACTACATCTAAAAGTCTTAAATTTTTTTTTTATTGAAAACAAGTGCTAGTGCCAAAATAACTTCATGGATACGGCTCGTCTCTTCATTAGTGGCCCCCAAGGAGCGGTCCCATTCCTCCTTAGAATTAAGACCATTACGAACAGTGTTGAGTTGTGAAATAAACCACTGTTCTCTCGCTTTTCGTTTTAGTTCCATACTACCACCACGAGCATTCATCCAAATTTTTTCTAGAATGAACCATTCTATCTCCGCATCCTTGTGGCCCATTTCCAAGAAATGGGATACTAAAGGGTCATTAGTTTTTTTTAATCTAATCGCTGAACGGTGTTCCTGTAGTCTTGTGCGAAGTTCCCTACCAGTTTCCCTATGTAGGCCTTCCCACAGGGACATCGCAAAAATATATTATATTTTTGCTTCTACAATTGTTTAGAGTTTTAGAATTAATCTGATAGCCATTATGTTCCAAACTTTTTGACTCAATACAAAGGGCACATACATTGCATGTACCACATTTAACATTACCTACTGCTGGAATACCACATAATGTGCTTTGTGTATTGCCCTGTCCTTCCCTATATGTATGAACCAAATCATTCTTTAAATTCTTATTTCTTTTAAATGCAAAATTAGGTTTCTCAAGTTTATTCTTTTCTTCATTATTCAAAATGTGCCAATTGCTGTTAATCCTTCAGTCAATTTCTTCGTTTACGAAGAAATTGTTCTGATATTAATGATTTTTATAAACATGCAGATATCTTGAAGAGGAAGCTTAGCGATGGGGGTTATCCCAAGAAGCTTATCTCCCATTCATGTAAACGAGCTAGATTCTATAATAGGGAATCAATGATTACTAAGTCTGTTCAGAAAAAGAAAGATATAAACAAAATTGTGTTTGTGAGTAATTTCTCAGATATTAGCAATCGGATAAAGAATGTGATTAACAGCAATTGGCACATTTTGAATAATGAAGAAAAGAATAAACTTGAGAAACCTATTTTTGCATTTAAAAGAAATAAGAATTTAAAGAATGATTTGGTTCATACATATAGGGAAGGACAGGGCAATACACAAAGCACATTATGTGGTATTCCAGCAGTAGGTAATGTTAAATGTGGTACATGCAATGTATGTGCCCTTTGTATTGAGTCAAAAAGTTTGGAACATAATGGCTATCAGATTAATTCTAAAACTCTAAACAATTGTAGAACCAAATTTATAATATATTTTTTGCGATGTCCCTGTGGGAAGGCCTACATAGGGGAAACTGGTAGGGAACTTCGCACAAGACTACAGGAACACCGTTCAGCGATTAGATTAAAAAAAACTAATGACCCTTTAGTATCCCATTTCTTGGAAATGGGCCACAAGGATGCGGAGATAGAATGGTTCATTCTAGAAAAATTTGGATGAATGCTCGTGGTGGTAGTATGGAACTAAAACGAAGCGAGAGAACAGTGGTTTATTTCACAACTCAACACTGTTTGTAATGGTTTTAATTCTAAGGAGGAATGGGACCGCCTCCTTGGGGGCCACTAATGAAGAGACGAGCCGTATCCATGAAGTTATTTGGGCACTAGCACTTGTTTTCAATAAAAAAAAAATGTAAGACTTTTAGATGTAGTTGGATAGTGTTCTCCTATCAGGACTTGAAGACTAGTTTCCACATTTTAGGCATGATGTGGTGTCACCCGGTTGACTAATCATAGGGTATCTTGAAATACTATAACAATATAAGAAGGATCTTCATCCTCCTCGGTTATGATCAATATTTGAGTTTGTAAAAAGATGGTCGCCGCATCTATTTGGATGAGGAGAAACTATATCTTATAGGGTTCGGTCTAGAGATAAGGAGGAGTCTGTACTATTTTATCTGTCAGAGTCGGATTCATGATAGAGGCTTGAGTTTCTCAATTTTAAATTGTCTAATGAGTCTATATTCTTACTTTGGATTATCCTTTTCGATATAGTTTTATGGGAGAGTGCGATGGCCGCCGTGTTAGCAGTAATCTCGGAGCTTTTTTGGTTCCGATCTATAGACACGCCTAGCCTCAGAGTGATTGGTTCCTTATAGGTCACATGACCGCAATCTTCAGTGTTCAAATATCGGGCCCTTGAGAGTATGTATCTATCTTCGTAACGGAGGTGTGCTGACCCCGTTTAAGGCGTTTCCTGATCTGTACAAGGTGAGAGTCTGGTAGGCATAGAAGATAGCTTTTTGTCGTTATGCGGCTACCTATGCTAATATGGGGCTCTTTTGTTGCCTCTTTTTGTCTCTCGTATGTGGGGTTTGCATTGGTCTTACTTATCAAATAGGAGGCTAATGTGTGCATCTGTTGATAGTCAATAGTTTGGAACAGTGTGGGACTGCCTATATTAACATGATTGTAGCGGATGCCTAATTTTTACATAATAATATGAAAGCGTCCGTTTATATAGTTTGTAAAGATTGTGTTAAGGGTTTTTATATAAAAAAAGATATGGCTTGGTTACTTACTCCCGGGAAATGCATATGGGTATGTTGTACATAGGGGATATAGAAAGCGGACTATTATGAATAATTAGAATCTTCAGTTCAAGATTGGCTCTATACAGCAGGGATCTGTTGTTAGGCTATTGAAATGGAAGGCAGGTTAGATGTCATTGGTTGTTTTTTAGAAAAGAAGTGCCGTTATCTTTGATAACGCCTACATTTACGATATTATGTTTTGTAGATCTCTGACTAAAAATAGAGGAGACGTTTCTTCTTAGACACATCGTATACTGGGAAAGGACTGACGGGTCCTGTTTTGGGACACCTGGATTGGAAGTGCGTTCATTGGTGAATAACACAAAGAGGTAATATTGTTTTTAATAAGGCATTATGGGTTAGGATGTTGAGTCAGACTGATCTTATGGGTTTGGGTATTTACTCATCCCTGTGTGTACTTTCCTTTTCAGATGAAGGGATTAATATCCTGTATACATCTATAAAGGCACTTATCGGCTTTTTGTCTGGGATAATTTTGAAGTTTTCCCAGTGTACAGTAGATGGGTAAGGAAGAATTAACTCTATGAAGAACTAGATATATAGTCTTGGTGGTTTTTCAGGTGGAAAAGTGTTTTTCTGACACGAGCTTTTCATTTTTAGAACACTTTACACTTGCGAGCTAACCTGAGAATGGGAGACTAATTTATCCCCATATTGGACTACACATGTATTTGATTGCAGTGGAAATTGGTGCTATTACCTAGAGAAGGTAACTTCTAGAACGTTATATGCTACCACTTTATTCTGTGTATGGGGCATAGAGCTACATCGTAGCCTAAAAGTTTTTTTAAAAAGTGGGGCTAAGGGTGATGCATCTTCTATTCCCGTGCCCCTATGAGATAATCTTCTTTCCCTCTCTTCCTCTTGGTATTTGTTATTCTTTGAGGGATATGATTATGACGTTTATTATTAAATGTTGAATGAGAGTTTGTGTTGGTTGCGGTATAATATGCTGTTTGGCACATCCATCATTGGCTAACTGTTATATAGATATGTAGATATTTGTAAATATTTTGTGATTTTATGTACTTTCGAATGTATTTTAATCTAATTTTATTTGCATTTTCCTTCTTTTATTGTGACTATGTATAGAGTTTCATTTTTCGTATGGGAGATACTTATTCCTGTCCTGAGGAAGGTGGTGTTTTAAAGCAACTTTATCCACCGAAACGCGTCGACGCTTACTTGGAGAGGCATACTATAGATTGTGCTGACAATTTGTTTGGTTATTGACAAAACGCTATATATATGCAATATACTTCAAGCAAATGATCTGGATCTAATGTATTAGTCTCTATGTGTGATTAGAAACTATCTTTCTAGCTGTTTCTCCCTTCTATCTTTGTTTTCGTTATATGTGTTTTAATTGATGATTTTAATAAATGTTGTATGTATATGATAACGTAGAAGAATTTATGTAGATACAATTTTTAAATGAATTGCAATAAATATTTTTATAATTAGAGACACTTGGCTTTTAATGGTTGTGTTGTGGTGAGTTATATGCTGTAAGAGTGTATGTTTGTGGATGTATTGAATCACCCAAAGGGGACTGTAATAGAAAGAAAGCAAGGGCATACAATGTAATGTAATACGTGCAACTGCCTCACGTTTAATTTGCTGCTAAAGAGAGCATTTCCTACAGTTTCATTGGTTGGTAATTATATTGTGACTAGATTAGCACAGCGACTTCACTCCGAAATCTTCCTGTAGCCATTGAGTCACGTGCTTCAATTGCTGCCTGTCAAGTCAATATATGTTATCCTTCGGAGAATATTCAGCTGTCTAATTACAATCTCTTAATACAGTATTCGGTAGTAGGAAACACATTTCACATAGCATGATTTTAGAATACAGCGTGCATTACTCTGATGCATAATGATACGACAATAGCTCCAAAAACACAATAAAAATGTTCTTGTTATTAAGTGGGCATTTTGACGTGCAGCATTTCCCAATATCGTGTTGGCGACACCTTTCGGGGGCTGCGGTGATTATGTTTTCTGTTTGTACTTTGGTGTGTTTATCATTGTTTCTATTGCTCCTTGCTCGCTCCTTGTCTTTTGTGTCTTGCTGTTCATGCACTGCAGAGCTCTTCTCAGTAATAGTCAGTGCGTCCTGTCCCTGTGTCATTTCTTGTCTTCCTGTCCCAGAGTCCCTCCCTCTTTGTTTCCCTCTATCTCACTGTTTCTTTTGTGTTTGTCTTTTTGTATATTCTTAGTATCCGTTTACCTCTGTCCCAGGGTCATCTTGTGTCCTGCGTTCTTGCTTCCCTAGCCCTTTGCCTTCATCTCAAAGCCCCGTACCTGTTTCCTATGCTCTTTGTACCCTTCCCAGTATCCATGTCTCCCTATCCTAGTGAAAGTGGCCAAATGCTTCCTAGTCAAGCCGCATGATTGAGATGTGCAGTCTCCAGTCTGTGTGTGCAAGTTTTCATTTTAGAATCTGATCCACTCAAACATGAAATTGGTAAAATGTGATTTGTACTATAAAACAAGGAAAATAGCGATTTCCAGGTTAATTATCTTTCAGTGGAGTTGTTTTGTGATACCGATGCCCGATTAATGGAGTCAATTGTTAGCTGGTTAGTTTTTGCATAGTTACATTTCTCAGTATAAGGCATCTTTACTCAGCCCATTTATTTCCGTTCATGGATTTCTCGCTATCAAACAGGATGTAACTTGTAGTCTTTAAAGTAGTTTGGCAACTATCCTCTCAGATTGGTTTCTGTTTCTTTCTCTGGCTCATATCCTCGGCATCTTTCAAATTCTAGGCCAAAGGGTCAGTTTTGCAACAGTAAAAGGGAGGGGTAAACGCACACTTTGGTAATCCAGTCTCTCTTTTCTTTTCACATCCAATACCGGAAACTTGAGAAACGTTCCCACAATGTATTAGATTGTCTAACTAGTGCATACTTTATAGGAGTTTGTCTTGACCCTACCCAGTAAACCCGTTTTTTAGGTCTCGCCTAGACAGTTCATGAGCTGTGTCTCATTTTGTTTACAGTTAGTGGACTTACAGCCCACTCATTGCTTTTTTTATTTGCTAGCTGCTTCTCTTGCCCCACTGGTAATTCCTCATTCTCAGTCCTCTAGACAATGCTGCAGCTGCTTCTTTAGTCTCAGTGCTAATTCCTCATTCTTAGTTCTCTAGACATTGCTGCAACTTCTTCTCAGGTCTCAGTGGTAATTCCTCATTCTTAGACCTCTAAGCAGTTCTGCAGCTCCATCTCTGTTACCAGTGGAAATTCCTCTTTCTTAGTCCTCTAGGCAGTTCTGCAGCTGCTTCTCTGGTCCCAGTGGTAATTCCTCATTCTAAGTCCTCTAAGCAGTGCTGCAGCTCCATCTCTCTTACCAGTGGTAATTCCTCATCCGTAGTCCTCTAGACAGTACTGGAGCTGCTTCTCTGGTCCCAGTGGTAATTCCTCATTCTAAATCTTCTAGACACTACTGTTACTCTGGTCCCAGTGGTAATTCCTCATTCTAAAAAATCTAGACAGTGCTGCAACTGTGTCTCTGTTCATAATTCCACTACACTTCAAACCATGGGTAAAAGGCATTGTCATTTACAACGCCAATAGCTCTAACTCTAAAAAATGCGAGACCTATTGCATTGCAAATGCTTGTTTAAGAGAAGGCAGTGGTCCGTGGGAGCACTGCCTGCTCTTAAAAAATATTTTCGCACACACTCACAAAGGGGAAGGGGTTCCCTGGGGACCCCTTCCCGTTTGCGAGTGGCTTACCACCTACCTGAAGTAGGTGGTAAACTGCGAGTATTTTGAGACCACAATTGTGGTCGCAAAACAATCTTACATTACAGTTTGAGTCGCTATTAGGAAGGGACGCCCTTGGCACACCCCTTCCTAATAGCGAGTTGCAAACCCTATTTTGCGAGTCAGTAAAAGGTTACCGACTCGTAAAATAGGGTTTGTACATGGGGCAGACCAATTTTGCGGTCCAAACGGGCCGATTTCCCGTTTGCAACCGCAAAAAATGGTTGTACATCTGGCCCTTAGCCTCCATTGGCTATCCATGCTATATCATGGATGCCCATGGTGTGTATCCCTTGTATTAGATAGCTACCTCTGGCTATGTCATGTTAGATGACTTTGCATGATGCTTTCTCTCGTTTGTATGGTCTTGTAGCACATTGGCAATCTGGGTCCCCTTTAGGGTTGTGAGGTGCTTATTGAACAGAGTCACAGTGGACTGTTGAAGTTGTGCTTGTGAGTATGTCTGGGCATCTGAAAGGAGTTCCTAGAATCTGTCAATAACTCTTGCTATCTGTTAGGGATGATTGGCATCTGGGGAGAATAGGTCCGATATACAAAGGTACATTTTCAAATTTATATCTACTCATGTGTAGATCTGATCCCACACCTATGTGTAACTTTCAACTTTTTTGCTATTCAACATTTCTGAGTGGAATTTACATCTAAGTGTAGATGTACATGTCTCCACTCCCTCAGGTTAGAGGGTGGGCCCTCCTTTGAATACATTTATGAGGGTACAGCTACTACAAGTAACTTTTCACCTATTGGTGGAGATCTCCACGATTGGGTGATAATCTCCCCATGGGAAAGTATAGTGAAATGTAATAAAACTGTATGTGTTTATTTTTTAAATATTTAAATATATTTTAATGTAAAATGGTTGGGGGTGTGGCAAACTGCTCAAGATGGCGTGCGCAACTTAGAGGAGCTCCGGAGTGGGCCCGAATTAATTAATCTTGTGCCCCGTGGGGATTATTGAGCAGCCTCTGTCAGTCTGATTAACTGAGAAGAGTGCACAGTGACTACAGACGTTCCCGTTCAACTGGCCACAGTCCTCGAGCGGCCCAGGAGACACGCTGCCCTGCTTGCGTCCTGGGCAGAGTCCAGGAGCCCGCCCAAGCCTGGAAAGCCTGAGAGATGAGGTGGCCCGGGGGCAAATTGACCTGGTAGCTGATACTCTGCCTGAACCTAGGGGTGGGTTGCCCCCCCCCACTTTGCTGCCAGACCAAGGCTTTACTGCCCTCCGCACACCCAACCCATTCATTGACAGGGACCCGGATGCAGAGGGGGAAGGTGCAAGACCCTTGTGGCCCCCCTCACTGATGAGATCCTGATGAGTGCGGGCTGAGCCTGGGAGAGGAAAGCATAACAACCCATGCCTGGAGCGATGAAGAGACCATGCCCGCAGTCGGCTATGAATCAGCACTGCAGGATATTGTCCCCAAAGATGGAGGACCATGCAGCCTGACTCACGCAACTCGGAGACCATGTACTGTAGTGTAGCTCCTATTTCCCTAATAGGCTCTGCGCATTGGAATAATATATCCTATAGGTTTGACATAGGACTAAGGTCGGTATGTCCCTATCGAGTATATTAAACTTAATTACTTGTGCCAGCTAGCTCAGAGGCCACTAGAAACTTCCTGACGACAAGAAGGGAGTAGTTTCTGGCAGCCGCAAAACATGACCACTGTGTTTCCCTTACAGAATCAGGACGTGTCCCAGAGTCGTAGAAACAATAGATAACTATTTCACTCAGCTCAGTCGTGCATGGTTCAGTTATTCTCAAAGTTACACAGAAATAACAGACGGGCGTTTCAATAAAAAGGTTTATTGATCAGTCTTGTTTCTGTTGTAAGTTAGATGTGCTGTTACGATCACAAGACAATATGCGAGATAAATAATGTACAGAGTGAGCAGTAGAAATAAATAATACTGTGTTAGCATTATCTTTTTAGCATATATGCATTTACATAAAATGACAGCCTAAAAATGCGAGTACTCATACGATGCGTTTCTAGCCTAGTTCTACCCCAGTATTCCTAACCTATCCTAGGTGTAGGGAGAAGTAGAAGTAGGTGATGTATTCCTGACTAGAGTATACTAAGAGTATGTTACGCCTAGTATGCCAAGAGTCTAATATGCCAAGAGTCCCTCTAGGTTCTAGTCTGCTCCATACCTGAAGAATGAGAGAGGTAGGAATCTCTTTCCGGACTCGAACTCCAACACCCCGCAAGGGAAGTTAGATCACTGGAAGCTGGGCTCTCTGCGTGCAGGAATGACAGCGTCTTCTCAGTGCGTCCGGCCGGGAATCGGGCTCCTCTGAAGTTGAGGTCTCCTCTGATTTACAGGGGTTTGGGAAGGTATATTTATACCTGAAAATGTTAGCATTGACGTGAGTTGGGCAGCGAAAGACGTCATGAATGAACCCCTAAGGAATAATGGTTCATGCATAATATGAGTCCTTGAAGAAATCAATAGTCCTGGGCAAGGGAAACTCCCGCAGCCTAAGGGTCTGTTTTTTTCATGGACTCGTTGAGACGCTAGGGTGGACGGATGCCGGAATCCATGCCTGTATTTGGAGTGCATGGTTTATGCCTAAATAAGGTCAGGGATTTTATGCCTATATAAGGACATGATTCTAGAAAAGCCCGTTTATGGACACCCTATAAAGTATACAACACCCACTCCTCTTTCGTGTATACGACACTACTAAAATGCTAAAACATTTGAAATGCTAAACATTTAGAATGGAGTACCGCATATTAAAACATATCCTAAAAAGCATTAAAAGACATATTTAAAAAATGCAAAGGTTTCTGTACATCAGTAAGCAATGCTTATCATTTCCTGCATACATTTTGAAATAAATGCAATCGGAATGTAATTTAAAAACAATATTTACATATGACGAAAATGATCGATAAGTTTGTTCAAAATCAAAGTCATTGCCTGTCATGAAAATTAAATGAACTGTTCTTAGACACACAAGATGACTAAGTGTCCCTGGAAGTACTGCCAAGTCTGTATTATAAGGCTAGTTCTACTTTAAGCAGATTGAAGTGCCATTTTCGTTCAAAAAATGGGACAAAAAGTTCAAATTTGGTAGAGTTCCAAGTCTTTGAAAAATGAAGGCCAAATTGTTGCTGTCTCTCTGGAACATAGTATGCCGAATCAGAGTCAGTTTACGGGTCTGGTGTAAACATGAGATCATCTATTTCAATAGACAAAACATCATCCACTGTCGTTGGTGTAAGTTGGAACACCTCGTGTAAGAGATTGATCGCACAAAGATGGGAAGCATCGCTCCCAGCATAGGTCGCCGCAGCAATGTTCGCGTCCGTTGTTACCTGTGTGCCTGGAGTTGTTTCTCGTACCTCAGCAGCAGCAGGAGGCGACTGTGAGATCTCAATGAATGCTGACATCAGGATAGGGAGCCTCTGGGGACAACACAGAGCATGGGCCGTTATCGGGACCAGCAAAGTATCGACGTCCTTTGGCGCAGCTGATGGATATGTTAGACAAGCGTCCAACACGCATTCTTCACCGCATAGCAGGCAGCGTAGAACAGGTAAGATGCAATCTTGCCAGATTGGTCTGAATGACAGGAACCACGTGGTATTAAGGTCCCGTAGATGAGTCATGCCCAATAGCTGTACTATTCGCTCACGGCACTTTCTTTCAAGGAGAGCTTTCTCCATTTCGCTCGGAGTGATGTCGGCGAATAGGCTGGCCATAGCGCAATAGCAGAAAGATAAATAAAATTCCGGCAACAAGTGCGAGAATTAATGGTATGCCACCAAACACCGAATGTGCAAAGTTGGGGATGATTCCAAGTATTGCCTGGAAAGGTGCTAACAGACCGGAGCAAATGCTCTTAAATACATGTACAATTCCGGTCGTATCTGACATGTTAAAGATACGTGATACCATTTCTACGAAATGTATAGGGCAGTTTGTACGTATTAAAGTCTGTCTCTCAGCCGAAGTCTTGCTACTTGTAGATCATAGGTTTCTTTGGCCGAGGTCAAAGGCACTGTTTGCTATAAAAGCATGGCTTTCATTCTGCTCAAAGTATCAAATCTTATAAAAGAGACGTTCAGCGAAGGCCATAGCGGCGACTCCCTGACTGTGTCTATTGGGGGAAACAATGCTCGCATACAGCAAGTGACCCTGGAGTTGACCGTTACTAGATATGGGATGCCTGGCAACATTCCACAGCAACTCTGATCATTCAACATGAGGTAACTCCCATTAGAAAGTTGTCCAAACGTTGGATTAATCACAGCAGCTTGTGTACCCCGCTGATGGCAAGACAAGTTTGCCACAGAACCATTACAAGTCCCGTGTAAAGAAATGTCCTGACATATGAGTGAACCGGTCAGTGCATGTTTACAGTTAGTACCGCTAAGAAACACTTCACGATCCCCACTCCAACATCTATGTGTGTACGGTAAATCCCAAGATGTCTTAATGTATTCCTTACCCAACCTTTCATATTTGCCTGCTTGCATTTGTCTGAGGCAATACTGAAACTGAAAAGTTGTCACAGGTAATGTTATTTTGCCATGAATAACCCATTCTGTAGCTGGTTTTTCTGCCACTGTGAATGGTAACTTCTCCATTTTTTCAATGCTTAGCACTGTATACCTTGCTCCTCTTTGTGCCAATTCGATCTGTTTATCAGTGAGATTGTATTCTGCAAACAGAGATGACGTGTTGATGAAACGCCAAGGCACATAGCCCGCTCGCAAAGATTGCAGCGTCCATGTCAATGACACTATAGAACGTAATTGGGATTGACCTTGTTGTAACATAGCCAAATCTTGTTCTAGAATGTCGATAGCAGAGGATACAATGCCATCCAATGAATAAATTCTGGAGGACAAAGTTGTTAACCCATTGTCGACCACAGAGAGTGTTTTCTCTAAATTAATACGATCAAGTTCACGTATTCGTTCTGCGGCCTCTATCTGTGACACTTTCCATGCTTCATTATAAGCAGCATAAATGCCGGCATATATGAAACGTTTTTGACGCGGTTTTCTTGGTCCAAGCAAGAATTCCCTAAGATCAGCGTCTCCTGTAAGTAAGGATAAGTGTTGTTTCACATCCTGTAGTGTAGATTTATGCAGCCAATCGAGGCATAATTTTCCTACACTGTATGATGTTACTACCCCCGGATGTTGTCTTTGGACATATCTTGGGTCTGGCCTATGAATAGTAAAGCCCTGAGTTTTGTTCAAGAACCTTTCCTGACAGTTGTTTGTGTCTGTGGGCCAGATCAACCATTTTTTCCAATTTGGATGAGTTCTGTTAAGTTGTAGTATATTGTCAACTGTCACCACTGCCTTTGTATTATTTTCACTGGCAGGTGTTGGCACAGAAGGTGTTTTCATCTCTTTGATCTTGGCTAATGCAAGACAAGATGTTTGTTGGACGGTTTCATTCAAAAACAGTATTTGTTCAGGGATGATACAGGCTCTAAATAAAGCTTCTATACCCTGTACTTGCCAATCTTTACTACCCCAGACAGTTTTTGTCTCAATTGTGTCTTTCCATAAGTCGAAACCCTGTGTAGACAGTTGGGCAATAAATGCTTCAGAATAAATCTGTTTCGTATTTGTTAACATAATTTTCAGTCCTGTTTTGTTTACATTTTTATAGTAAAACGTTTCTGGGTCAGATGTATAGTAACCTGAAAAATATGGAAACTTACTAGCAAACATTTTTGAACTACCTTGTGGCGGTGTAGGACAATGTTCCCATTGGTTAAAAATAAACACATTTCTTGGATATGCAGTTTTGTGCAAATAATGATGACCATAGTGGTTATAACAATACAGTTCTTCATAGTCTGATGAACCTTCTAAATATTCATTTTTAGAAAATGCAGCAGATTTTTCTAGATCAAACATTATGTCAGTCACAGTCTCAAAGTCCCAATCATCTGAATAGGTACTGGACGTAATTAAATTACTTAGTGAAATTTTAAACAAATGTGGAATGTTCAATTGTTCACTCGGGCCGAAGATTTCATAATCTGTTTTGTCCCACACTAAACCATCCTGTATAGGAACAGCTGTGATGTTCACTGATGACAAGTCTCTTGCTTCACGATGGGAAGATTTATGAGGTTTCAAAAGTACATTCACGTCTTTTCCTTCACTGTTCACATGGATGTATCTGCCACTTATAAGCACGCTTACAGTTGTTACCAAAGCTAGCCAGAGCAGAAAAACAAAAAGTCCAGATGTAATCCAGAGTTCAATCCATGGAGAAACCAGATAAGTCTTTTTCAGAAAGTGAATACAGTCTTGTACTTGCTGCTTGAGTTTGAATGATGCTGGCGTCGTTTCAGGTTCACTTGGATCTTCTGAGAACGTATCAAAGTCAATGAAATAGCCAGAAGCAGTTCTGTCAATTGTTGGAATTGCATCAGGATTTGTTGAAATCACAGGAGACAGTTCTTCACGTGTCACGTTGGTGTAGACAGGTGTATTTGGACGAACTGTTATTTGGTTGTCAAGAGGGATGAGTTCCATAGCTTGGTTGCTTAGTCCTTCATTTGTTACAGCTGAATTCTCGATTGTGATCAGTCTTTCAGTCTGAACCTCTTGAATAGTAGCGAGAGGAGTGAGTCTGCTACTAGGTCGGAGTCCACGAGGCCTACTGCTTAGTATTGGCCACATGATGTGGTTTGATGAGGTCGATGGACACAAATCTTTTCTCCTTTCTTCCAGCAAGGGGCGGCAGAAGTACTGTTCTTGTTCCTTGAACTGCTAGAACAGGTACCGGTTGTCTGTAAGAAGGTCCAAATTCCTTCTTGTCCACAATTTTTTCTCTGACTGGATCCCCGACTTTCGGAATCCAGACAGGCCATGCTGGGACCGCCAATATTTCCCCAGTGCTGGTTGGCTGTAGGGAGACGTTGCTTTGTTTCGTTCTTAATTTGTTAAGCTCCTGTAAAACAGCCAAACGATCTTTGATATTAAATGCTTTATTTTCCACCACTGTACCTACGTGTTCTAAGTCTGGAACCCACATTCTTGTCCCAAATAGGACTTCATATGGAGTGACCCCCCCTAGAGAACTTCTTGGCAGATTGTTGAGAGCGCGCTGTACGCTATTGAGGTGTTTGACCCACCCATCACCCGAACCTAATACCCTAGCTGTTATAGACTGCTTTATGTCTCGGTTTTTCCTTTCCACAACAGAATTTCCCTCAGGATGGAATGGAGAGGAGTACCGCAATGCAACGCCCAGACTGGCCATGGCCTCCTTGTAAGCACTAGAGCTAAACGCAGGACCCTGGTCAGAATGTAGCGTGCCTATTGCGTATGTGCCGATAAAGACTCGCAAATCTTTTATAACAGTTCGAGCGTCAGCCGAGTGCTGAGGCCATAACCATAGGAACCTAGATTTAGTATTTGCGGGAATGCCTTTGTCCAGTGGGACGCCGGCGAGTAGATAGCCTAATGCTGTCTAACAGTGGTGTCTGTACTGGGCTGCCGCATTCGCAGCATGGTGTCTGGTGGCTCTCTCGCTGTAATTTACAGTCTAAGCAGTTGTTGATAAATATGTGAATGTGTGTATTCATTCCAGGCCACCAGTACATCTCTTTTCATTTCAAAATTGTGTTTGAGATCCCTTGATGTGACAGACCCTCCCCCAAATGAGTTTCATAAATCAAGGCTGCTCTTCGTTCCATGTTTGGAATTACCCTATCCCCCACTCCAGGGATTCGAGCAAAAGGAACGTTGTTCGCATCAATTACATAAGAGTACTTGAGTGGAAACTTTTTTGGTAACGCTGCACTTCTGCCTTTGCTTGAAGCATTGACAGCTAACATTATCTCACCGTCTATTTTTGTTTTTGAACGAGTGATCGCAGCTACGGAAGCCGTCTGAACAGCCCCCTTTGCGGCTTCGTCAGCCAATGAATTCCCTGCAAAGTGAACGCCATCACGCTGATGACTCAGTGTGTGAATCACGTGAGCCTTTGGTAGTTCGTTTTTCAACTGAACTACTTGTTCCCAAAGCAGTTTGTGCTTTATTGTGCCACCTTTCGCATCTTTGAAACCATTTTCAAGCCAGGTTCGTATATAGTCATTATACGACTGAACACAGTAAAAGGAATCGCACACGATTAGTGTGAGGAATTCTCGATCCGTACTCTCAAGTGCCAGTTTGAATGCTTGTAGTTCAGCTCGCTGAGCTGTACAATCACCTAGTGATTGAGTTTTTGTGACCATAGGTCTGAAGATGCCATCTCGCATGTGACCTTTAACGATAGCACACGCTGCACTGTAAGCTTGCTTACTCCCAGTTGCGGGCTGTGCGGATCTGTCAGTGTAAATTACGAATTCATACTGATCGAGAGGCAGAATCTCAGTGGGCAGAGGACATTCTTGTTCATACTGGAGAAATGCTTGTGTTTTTAAATCTGGATCAAAAACATATTCAACATCAGGTGCAGCAAGAGAATTAACCCATTGTATCCATCTCGGATGTAGTGCTTTAGCATTTGGAATGCTTGCTTTTGTGACCGCTTCTAAAGTTGGTACTGGGGTAACGACAATTATGCGTTTCCCTTGGGCTAAGGCTCTTTCTTTTGCTACAGCTGTTTGAACTGCTGTTAGAATTTTTCAGTTGAACTGAAGCGCATTTCCGCTTGTGTGTACAAATGGGATTTGTATGCCATTGGTACTTTCTCACCCTCATTGAAGGTTAAGTAGGTGAATCCACATTGACCCGAAATTATTCGAATCACCAAATTTCTTTGACTTACGCGTGTTTGTAAGTGGTTTGTTGCTAACATGTTAGCTTGGAGTGAACGCAAGATTTCTGTGTGTTCCTGTGTCCAGTTTTTGATTGAAAAATCAGGTTTGATTAATGCGTAGAGAGGTTTAACCCTTTCTGCATAGTTTAGAATGTATGTTCTTCCAAAATTTAGGAATCCCAGTATTGATTGCAAGTTTTTTAGCGTCTTTGGAGGTTGGAGCAGTGCACATTTCTCTAGAAAGTTAGCTGCCAAGCTCTTGCCTTCACTTGAAAGCTCATATCCCAAAAATAGGACATTGAGATGGGCAATTCAGGACTTTTTAAAGTTGAACTTGTAGCCCTCAGAGGCGAATCCCAATATAATGGTGCTCACCCTGTTCAAGTGTTTGTCCAAGTCATCGTCTGTCAGATAGATGTCATCGACATAGGACAATGCCTCGTTGTCATAGATTTGTAGTAACTCCGTTACCCTCGCTGAGAATAAACCTGGGCTGTTCTTGAACCCTTGTGGGAGTCGACAAAAGTGACGCTGGGTCCCCATTATGGAGAATGCCGTTAAGTACCTGCTTTCAGGTGCTATGTTTTGACAAAAGAAACCATTTGAGATGTCTAATGTTGTTTTGTATTTTTTACGCACAATGTTATTCATTAATGCTGTGCTGTGTGCATTTTGCACTGCAAAAGTTTTAGAACAAGTATTTAGGTGTCTGTAGTCCAAAACTAGACGATATGTATTGTCTGGTTTGGAGACAGGAAACAAAGGATTGTTCATGGAGGAGGTGCATGTTTCAATCACCCCTTGATATTCAAGTTGATCTAAGATCTCCCTGACCTGTTTTTTAGCTTCTTGCTTAATCGGATACTGCCTCTGTGCAGTTGGTTCATGTTTCAGATTTATTTTATGGTGAGGTGAGTCCTCATCCCATCCTACATGATTTTTATATAATGCTGGAGCCTGGGCCACTGCCCATTTTCTGGCATATGTATATTTTAAGTGAATTGGAATGTGATTGGAGAAGGCAGGCATAATCATGTCCTCGCCGTGTGGGCACTCCCTGACAAATTGTGGTGGCCAGTCTTTTTCTGCTAGAAGTATGTCATAACCCTTTGATAGTTTTTCCCAAAAGAGTGCTTTAACCTGTCTAGGTTTGTCTCCCTCCATCCGGAGTGTTATATCATATAACTTTTGTGGAGCACTAACCCTGGTGTCTACAGTTTCTACTGTAATGTACTCATTCAAGTCCACTATCTCCAGAAGTTCCATCAGGTTCTGGCGAGCTATTGTGACTTCTGCTGCACTGTCCAGCATTGTCTGAGCCCATTCTCCGTTCTTGAGTTGCGTTCTCAGAATTCTCTGCATGTCTTACTATTAGACCTGCGACTTTCTTTTTGGAGAATTGAGGTTTTGCTTTAGTTTTTGGAGCGTGTTTGTCGTCTTTCGATTTCACGCGTTCTTCTCTATGTTCTGTTCGTCCTCTTCTTTCCGAAGTCTGTGATGAGACCTGAAAGGGACGAGAGGAATGTGTATCAGTGTCTTGATACCTATCAGGTTTTCTCAAATTATCCCTATTCCTGAGGTTATACCTCCTTTCAGAGGGCTCCTTTGAGGAGACCTACCTCGGGATTGAGACCTTTTCTCATTTGAATTTTGTTTATTAGTCTCCCACTTCTTTTTAGAAGATGTAGGAGTTTGTTTAATTGAGTCCTTCTCAGGACTTTCAGATAGTTTTGGTTTAACTGGTCTCCCACCCAAACTATCTCTGCCTAATTCTGCATAGGATTGTTCTATAATTCTGGGTAGCTCTGTTTGATGTTCTGTAACATCAAATTCCCTTAATTTTTGTCGGATCGCCACTGCTGCTGCCTCCCCTTTAATATTTGATAATATTATTGTTGAGACCTGGTCGAAATTTTTCAGTAATTTCATACCTAAATTTAAAGCAGGCTCTGCCCCGTATTCGTTTTGAATTTGTTTTAGGACATCAGGTATTACCGCAATTGACGGAATGCCGTGTGTTTTAGTGTAGATGGCAGCAAAGACTGAGCCCCAAGTGGTGCAGTCTTCCAGTTGTGGTGTGATCCCCATTGGTAAACAAATGGTTAGGATTCTGTGTTTATCATGTGGGCTAGTATTTGGAAATACTGCTTCGATTTGAGTAATTTTTTGAGCTATCCAAAACGGGATTTGCTCACGCTTAGTGGGCATTTTACCCATGACTGCGTATAGAGTCTGTGGTGTAATTTTTAGAGTATTCCCCTGGTGAGGTGTTTTTTTTTTCAGTTCAAAAAGAAAATTTTTATTGATATAAATAAAGGTGTCAGTACAGAGTTCATAACATTAAATTCCTGTCATTACAATAAAATTTGCTACAATAAAGATAAGCTTTGCTACAATAAGGATAAACGAATCAGACTTATTATTGAATAAAGAAGAAATGATACAATAAAAAATAAATCATTAAGAAAAGTGGAATAACAAATATTCTAGGAACGATTGGGGAATCAAGGGGGTTTTTGAACTTCTTGCTGAAATGGTTGCAGCTGGTAATATCGTTTGGCACATGCATCAAGATATACTGTAACAGGTGACCACAAATCTAGACGTTTCGCTGCCATATGTATGGGATAAACAAAGGAGGTGTCCAACCTATGATTATGGCAAACAGCATACCACCATGCCTTATAAGAGATTTTTGTGAAATCCTTCCAATTTACAGTGATTTGCTGAAATGCAACCGCTAATAGTAAATCAATAATTTTAACATTAAGGGTAACCTTCTCCCAACAAGGTGAGAGACTTCCCAAGAAAACATTAGTGAAAGAAAAAGAAAATTTAGCTCCAAAAATTAGGTTAATTTGAGACCATACCTGCTTCCAGAAATTATATACATTTGGACAAGAGAATAACATATGAAATAAATTAGCGTTCGGAGTAGAGCATGTCCAACAAACATCTGATGCAGTCGCAAAACTTTTACTTAAGACAGTTGGTGTGAGAAAAAGTCTGTTATATACAAAAAAAAGCGTTTGTATTATGTTAGCTGCTCTAGATGACTTACGTAATTTGAGCCATATTTTATTCCACAAAGACACTGGCCAAGATACCGTGAAATCCTGTTCCCATGCCTCCTCTGTTTTAGACTTCTGCCTAATGCTGTCCTTGCCCTGCAGAAAACTATATATAGTGGAAGCTTTGGGCATGGTTTTTAACAAAGTATGAAGCTGTGAAGGAGGATCCAAAACAATTGGAGCAATGGGCGTGCCCGAGAGATGAGTGTATCTATCCATCACAGCCTTCTTAAGTAGATTATATTTATGAATGAAGGAGGCAGGTAGGTTAAATACTTGACTGAGTGAGGGAAAAGATAAAAAGTCCAATTGTGCGAATAATTGATGTATCCACATTAGACCTTTCTGTCGCCAGGTCTTCCAATAGAATGGTTTATTACGAATAGTCAGATTTTTGTTATGCCAAATTGTTGAATTAAGGAATGAATCAATATTGTTATGTGTGAGAGTAAATGTGGGTCCCAAAAGTTTGGAGGTCAGTTTGATTATGGGAGTGGACAAGGCCTGTGGTTTGCGTGAAAAAGAAAGGTATTTATGAAAAGAGAAAGGGGATAAAAAAGACGTTCAACTGTAGTCCATAAAGGACAATCTTCCGTGGGGTCAAGCAACCAACGAGAGGCTTGGCGTAAGAGGAATGCCTTCTGGTATGCTTGAAAATCTGGAAAGTTAACCCCGCCTTCTGCCTTAGGGCGTATCAATCTAAATAGGGACATTCGGGATCTCTTATTATTCCATAGGAAGGAAGATAGGGAGGAATTGATCTTTTTAAAAAATTTGGCGGAAATAGGGACTGGAATGTTGGAAACAGTATATAAAATTATAGGGGACAACATCATCTTTATGGTGTCCAGGCGACCCCACCAGGACAAATAGAGGGGATGCCATTTGGCAGCTAAGTCTGAGATTTTTTGTATACATTTATTCATGCATAGTGATACTGTGTCTGATATTGAAGAAGTAACATGTAATCCGAGATATTTAATATGATTCGGACTCCAGGTAAAATTGGAAGCAATATAATCCGATTTAAAAGCAAACTTAGTCAGGGGTAAGATCTCACATTTATCGTTGTTTAACTTATAGCTGGAGATATTAGAATAGGCTCGTACCTCTGCCAAAAGGCAGGGATCGAGTCACTTGGTTTAGACATAAAAAGCAAAATATCGTCAGCGTAGGCTGCAAGTTTAATATGGGAGTTCAATGTTAAAAAACCATGTAAATTTGGATTTTGACGTAGTTTAGAGAGAAAAGGTTCCAAAGCCAAATTAAAAAGGAAGGGGGAAAGAGGGCACCCCTGGCGCACTCCTCTCCCCAGCTCAAAATATGGGGAAATCAAGCCGTTGGCGCATACAGCCGCACGTGGATTAGAATAGAGGAGAGAGATGAGGGATGTAAACTTAGGGCCAAAGCCGAACTGTTTGAGAGTATAAAATAAATAAGTCCACTCGACTCTGTCAAACGCCTTTTCAGCATCTAGAGCTATTGCCACAAGGGATTGTTTTAAGTGGGAAGATTTAGATAAAACGTTAAAAAGGAGTCTCGTATTATCAGTTATGAACCTACCCTTAACGAAACCAGATTGTTCTTTTCCCAGTAAATCAGGTAAGTAGGAATCCAAACGTAATGCTAATGCTTTTGAATTTTTTTATAATCAATATTGACCAAGGATATAGGTCTATAATTTTTACAATATTTAGAGTCCTTGCCCTCTTTTGGTATAAGGCATATATGTGCTTCCGAAAAAGAACCCGAGGAGCTACCTAGTGTGGTGAAGGAATCGATTAGAGAATGTAACTTGGGCATTATGAGTTTAGAAAAATGTTGATAGAATTCTACGGTGAAACCATCTGGTCCCGGTGCTTTGTCTTTTTTGAGATGTTGAAGAGCAATTAATAGTTCTTGGTGTGTTAGATCTAATTCCAGGGATGATAAGTCCGGCAGCGTGTGTTGGGGTTTTTGGATATCAGAGAAGAAGTGCAATAGGGAGTGCTCAGAGGACTGTGTTGCGGAAGTGTATAGTGATTTGTAAAAGGTGGAGAACTCGTTCAGTATTTCAGCATCTTTAAATTTTAAATCTGAACGTTCATCATAGATAGATTCAATATTTAGTCTGTTATGTTTAACTTTTAAGTAATTAGCCAATATTTTCCCTGCCTTATTCTTGCCCCCATAAAATTTTGCACTGGATTTCAACAGATATAATGAGGCGTCCTCCGTTGACTTCTCATTAAATTGCATCTTGGCTTTTATGAGAGTTGTGAGACACTCCTTCGAGTGTGAGGTATAAAATGAGTGTTCCAAACTTTTAATATCCTGAAGCAGATCCTTAGTGAACTTACGGGAAATTTTTCGTTTCCTTGCAACATAGCTAATTATGAAACCCCTCGCCGAGGCTTTGAATGCGTCCCATAGAGTGGAGAAGGGCATGGATTGGGTTTGATTCAATTCAAAAAACTCTTCGAAGAATTTAGAGAATGAGGCAGTAAACTTTGGGTCCAAAAGGAGAGCATTGTTAAAACGCCACCTTTTGGGGCCCGAATCCTTAGGTAGAATATCAATACCAATCGAGATTGGGGCGTGATCTGATAATAAGATGGGACCAATCTCTGCATGTGTAAGTGTTTGTGAAGTGTTATGCGAGACAAATATGTAGTCAATTCTTGATTGAGTTTGGTGAGCTGGGGAATAAAAGGTATACTCTCTTGTGGTCGGGTTGCAAACACGCCAAGCATCCAAGAGTTTATGTTGATTTATAGCATGAACAAAAGATTTATGGGGCTTATTGGGAACAAAGGAGATTTTAGAATTTCTGTCGATAAATGGGTCAAAAATCTGGTTACAATCTCCAGCTAAAATAAAATTGTCCTCCATGCAGTGAGAAATTCGCTTAGCCATTGTGTGCCAAAAAGAGGATTCACCACAAGTAGGAGCATAAACATTTAGAAGAGAGATTATAACGCCCTTCAAAGATAATTTGACATTCAACCATCTGCCATCAAGATCAGATTCTTGGGACACAAATGAAAGGGATTTGCGGCAAAGTATCATTACTCCATTTCGCTTGCCATCTCCAGGGGAGTAGAAAACTTCCCCCACCCAACCCCTCCTCAACTTCAATGACTCAACATCCGAAAGGTGAGTTTCTTGCAGGAATACAACCTCAGCGTCTAATTTGGCTAAATGGCTCAAAACTCTCTGCCTCTTGATAGGAGAGTTCAATCCCCTAACGTTCCATGTAATCAGTTTTAATGACATAAGCACTTAAGAACAGGTTGTAATAATAATGTAGCACATAAGTCCAATTCATTATAGAAGCAGTATACAAAGTAAGAGAAATAAAACAGGAAGGAAATAATTGATTTAATTACATAGCAAAGCATAATAGACAAGTCGAATAACCAGAATAAAGAAAGGGAATCAAGTGACAGGATAGGAAAAAAGAAAGTCCAGGTAGGAAGGTAGAGGGGTATCATAAGAGTCAAGATATTTGCAGTTGTACTGACTAAAAGAATAGTGATCATAAGGAGGTAAGAAGAGTTGAAAAAACAAGAAATATCAATTGATGAAAGAATAGAAACTACAGAAAAGAGACAAAAAACAGAAGACAAAACAAATAATATATCTAAGAGGATGTATGAAAGTACCATACTTACGAAAGAAGACTCAGGTATACACGGGGGGATGGAGCCACATGAAGCAGGCAACACACCCAGGATCAACGGAACAGAGGGTCGGGGAGAAACCACAATACAAAGGTAATAATCTGTGGGGACAATACCAAATAGAGATTGAGAAAAGCATTGGGGCAAACACATGAAACAGATATTAGAACATTCCAATACTAGGAGAACAACAGTAATGATCCATAACTCATTAAATAGTATACCTTCATGAGAACAGCACAATAATATCAAAAACTATGAAAAAGCACTTCTAAGTTAACAAGATACTATGGCAAAGAAAACCAGATCTGAAGCATCCTTAAGCGAACTATTAAACAATCAAATGTTGAATGAGGAAGAAGGCCCAGAAGAGTCCATAACAGTCGTTTTGCATGAATTGATGAAACTTTGCAAGCGTGACGGATCTTCATACGACGTTGTCTTGTTGTTATATGTAACCTTGAAGAGACACGGGTGAAACAGGCCATATCTGGCTCCCATGGAACGTAGATCAGCTCTCATGTTGAGGAAAGCCTTACGGCTGTTAGCAGTAGCTTTAGAATAATCTTGCGCAAAAAATAAAGGCGATCCTGACCAGACAATTCTTGGAGAAGCTTTAACCGCTACGAGCACTTTCATCAAATCCGTATACTCCAAGAAATATAAAATAACTCCTCTTGGTCTCTGTGAAGGGCTAGTGTGAGATGAAGCCCGTCCCAATCTGTGGGCCCGCTGAATGTTGAGTTGGGTTCCCTCTGGCATGTGAAGTAGTTTAGGGAGAAATGACTTAAAGAACGTGGGCGGTTCTGAACCTTCAACTCCTTCTTCCAGGCCGTAGATACGCAAGTTGTTCCGTCTATTGCGGTTTTCAAGATCTTCCACCTGTTTCTGAAGTGTAGAGACGTTGGAGTGTAATTGAGAGACGGTTCCACATGTCTCTTTCAAAGAGGAAACAGTATTTTCGACTGAGGAAACTCTCGCGTCTAATTGAGACCAATTATCTGTTAGGGTTTGCAGCTTGGTATTAGTCTCTTCCATGAAAGGTCGAAGGGCCCTGATTTCCTCAAGTAATAATTCCATCGAAACAGGCGAGGTGGACTTGGGTGGAGAAGGAGGGTCCTTTTTAAGCCGCTTAGTGAGAGATTTTCCAGAGGTTCCAGAGGATGAATCCATATTTGTTTGAGAATGCTGGTGTGAAGATGGTAGAGAATCCTCAATCTTAGAGAACTCAGTAAAAAAAATTGAATTCTTTATAAATATATGCCTTTTAGGTGGAGAGGATCGAACTCCTTTTGTTCTACCCATAAAACGCTGACCCCAGACGCCCACTCCTAGTCAGCAGTATAGGAAGGAAGAAAACAATTTCAATGCGTGCTTACTCAGAGAAGCTAAGATGGCCACCAAACAGATCTCTCACAAATCTTCAGTCAGCCTTAGCGCCAACACACAGCTTCATACCTCGGTGCTCTGAGGAGAGAACATGCGCTGTAACCCAAACTGAAATAAGCTGGATGCGTTAGAACATAGTCAATGCCATTAGTAAATAATCACTCCGCAATTGCCACCAGTCAGCAGAGGGAAAATAAGGAAGAGTATTTTCTGTGAGGGCTCTTCATAAGACTTAAAATGGCCGCCAAGCATAAAAATCGCAAACTTCCTGTGACTCTTGGCGTTTTCTATAAACTTTTACCCCATTGAAATGAGGAAGTGTCAAGCACCAACTAGGCGTTAGAAAATGGTAGAGACATCAGTAAGTGCTTAATGAGGGGTCCAGCTTGAAGTGCAGGAATTCCGCGATCGCGGTAAAAAATTCAAAATGGCGGCCGCGATGATACGCGGCCGATAACGAGCAGAAAGTACAAAAAAAAAGTTACTTGCTGGCGACATTCAAGGACAGCGAGGGTCTCATGATGTTCTTCCCATCTTCCGCCGCTCGTATCTGTCCTCCGTTAGTCCCCGCTTGAGTTGGGAGTGTGGTTTCTCTGAGACACACCGGGGAGCTTCACCCGTGTGCCGCCATCTCCGTTGGGCGCCAAGCCACGCCCCCCCCTGGTGAGGTGTTTGATTTGGAAGTGTTAATGGTGGTTGGACTGTAAAAGTCCGCATGACATATTGAACCAATTGTCTGTAGATTTTTATTAACTCTGTGAGTTGAGTAAGTAGTTCCTCATCTGACATTATTTCTATGTCGGGATGAGGTGTGTAGCCGGCTAGAATCGGCCATGTTGCTCCTGGTCTACCTAGTGGACCGAGCCTGGTTATATTTTTGTGATGTTTTAGGGCCCCTTAAACCAGAGCTGATGCTCTTGGTATGTTAATGGAATTTCTATATCCTCGAAAGGAATGTATTTCTCTGGTGGTTCATCTTCTTTGTAGAAGTGAAACATGTGTGTTACTGAATTGGATTCAGGAAATATTACCCATGAATAGAATACCTCTGTCTGAAAGGATTCATGTACCTCTATCACGAAAACTGCTCTACCTCCTCTCGGTGATAGGCCATGTTTTATAAGTTTTAGAGTAATGGCTCTTCTTAAGTTTGGAGCGATGTCGATGACACCCTCCTCGGTTTCATTTAAACCGGTGTTGTTAAAAAATGCTGGCTGGGCTGGATCAGCCGCAGCTCCACCGTTTCCGGCGGGATTGTCCCCGTTTAAGGACATTTTGTTTTATGAAAAATGTAGAACAAGTTTCAAGGAAACAAAGATAAGGTGCACAATATTGTGGAACACTGTATCCTTCAACGTTGAGCAAACCAAACAGCTAATATATAGGGTTCTGCCCTATGTAGCCGTGGCGGATACTTAACCCTGCCCACTCCAGACGTCTTTAGGAGTATATGGGTAGGGGTCTCTGAGAGAAAAAGAAGAGATGCACAGCTGAGTTACTCAGTATCTAACATTTAATTACTGCCTTACCAAACGTTGGGCGCCATGTAGTGTAGCTCCTATTTCCCTAATAGGCTCTGCGCATTGGAATAATATATCCTATAGGTTTGACATAGGACTAAGGTCGGTATGTCCCTATCGAGTATATTAAACTTAATTACTTGTGCCAGCTAGCTCAGAGGCCACTAGAAACTTCCTGACGACAAGAAGGAGTAGTTTCTGGCAGCCGCAAAACATGACCACTGTGTTTCCCTTACAGAATCAGGACGTGTCCCAGAGTCGTAGAAACAATAGATAACTATTTCACTCAGCTCAGTCGTGCATGGTTCAGTTATTCTCAAAGTTACACAGAAATAACAGACGGGCGTTTCAATAAAAAGGTTTATTGAACAGTCTTGTTTCTGTTGTAAGTTAGATGTGCTGTTACGATCACAAGACAATATGCGAGATAAATAATGTACAGAGTGAGCAGTAGAAATAAATAATACTGCGTTAGCATTATCTTTTTAGCATATATGCATTTACATAAAATGACACAGCCTAAAAATGCGAGTACTCATACGATGCGTTTCTAGCCTAGTTCTACCCCAGTGTTCCTAACCTATCCTAGGTGTAGGGAGAAGTAGAAGTAGGTGATGTATTCCTGACTAGAGTATACTAAGAGTATGTTACGCCTAGTATGCCAAGAGTCTAATATGCCAAGAGTCCCTCTAGGTTCTAGTCTGCTCCATACCTGAAGAATGAGAGAGGTAGGAATCTCTTTCCGGACTCGAACTCCAACACCCCGCAAGGGAAGTTAGATCACTGGAAGCTGGACTCTCTGCGTGCAGGAAAGACAGCGTCTTCTCAGTGCGTCCGGCCGGGAATCGGGCTCCTCTGAAGTCGAGGTCTCCTCTGATTTACAGGGGTTTGGGAAGGTATATTTATACCTGAAAATGTTAGCATTGACGTGAGTTGGGCAGCGAAAGACGTCATGAATGAACCCCTAAGGAATAATGGTTCATGCATAATATATGAGTCCTTGAAGAAATCAATAGTCCTGGGCAAGGGAAACTCCCGCAGCCTAAGGGTCTGTTTTTTTCATGGACTCGTTGAGACGCTAGGGTGGACGGATGCCGGAATCCATGCCTGTATTTGGAGTGCATGGTTTATGCCTAAATAAGGTCAGGGATTTTATGCCTATATAAGGACATGATTCTAGAAAAGCCCGTTTATGGACACCCTATAAAGTATACAACAGTACAACTCGTGGAACATCGAGCCGAGGATGCCGAGTACACTAAGGGAAAGGCCCGAAGGAACAACATCCGAGTGGTGGGCCTCCCTGAAGGCACAGAGGGAGTGGATGCCACCACCTACTTGTCATCCTGGCTACAGGGACTGGTGAATCCAGCTGTGGCCCTCAGCAATGTACACAGTGGAATGAGCCCACTGCGTGCCAACCTGACGCCCTCCTCGGGGTGCGGCCCCTCGACCAATGGTGGCCAGGCTGCTGAATTACAAAGACAGAGACTATATCCTCCATAGGGCCAGGCCATTGGCCCAGTCACAGAGGACCCCTCTAGAGGCATGCTTTTCCCTGACATCATTCTTGCAGTCCATAGGCGCAGGGCCTCCTTCCTTGAGGTCAAGAAAGAGCTCCGTAACCTCGGCCTTAAGTATTCCTTGCTCTTCCTCTAATGCCTACGAGTGGTGGCCGACGACCATACAAACTTTTTTGAAGAGCATGCAGAAGTGTGGGCCTGACTTGAGCTTCATTACGGCCAGTCGGGCTCACCAAACAGTCGCCCCCTGGCATCAAATGGTCGCCCCCCTGTATTTCCACCGGGCAGGGTGAGGTCGCCGTGGCTTCAGGCAGTGACCGACAGTGGTGGCCCACAACAGATCAAGCCTCCACAGGTCAGAGGTCGGCCTTGCAGTCGGTGGTGGCCCTCTGATCTGCTTTGCCTTTCCCACATGACGGGGACCTCCCAGAGTCTTTATTGGTTACCTGATCACTGTCATCGATGCCAGAGAGACCATGTGTCACCCTGCAAATGGCGGATGAATTTGTGTAACTGCCCGAGGTTGCTGGTTCTTCTGCTAGCCACAGTGTCCAACATGCTCGCAGCTGTCCAAAATCTCCCACGGGAGACACGACTGTCATTGCATCCCTCAAGATCTCTTCGGGTCGGTACTTCAGGCACTTGTTTCAAACACCCACAGTTGGTGAACTCCTCTCCTCCCTGGCAGCTGCCATCATGTTCTCTGCTGATGATTGTTTCATGGTTGGGTTTGAACGGTTGGCCCGTTAGCCTCGTCTTTTCAGGTGAGGGGCTTTATGTTTTCTATTTTTGAGACTCCCATCGCTTTCTGTATTTACGAACACTCTAGGCACCAGGATGTCATTCCATACTCCCCTTTCGGGGAGTGGACTGGCTGCACTCTAATGTGATGCCCCGAACACAGCCTGCGACTTAGAGGTTCTTGACATGGGGTGTCAGAGGTATAGGTTTCGCTGACAAGCACTACAAATTCCACCCTCTGATTCGGCACACAGAAGCCCACATAATCTTCCTACAAGAGACTCACCTGGACCAGACGGAGGGAGACCAGCTGTGCCGCTGCTGGCGCAGCCAACTCTTTCACACCTCCTACTCCTCTTCCTCCAGGGGGTCAGTGATTTGGATTTGCCCCAGAGACCCCTTCCACACTGAGCACTCCTTAATCAATTAGAAGGGCCGCTATGTTTTGCTGCAGGGCCACTTCGACAGACAGCCTATAGTACTGGGGTGCCACTATCGTCCCAACTTTGACCAGCCTCAGTATTTGAACTCCCTCTCTCCACACTTGGCCGCCTGGGTTGACCTCCAGTGGCTCTTGGGGGGCGACTTCAATTGTGTACTGGATCTCACCCTTGATAGATCACTCCCCCACTGGTAACCCAGTAGCCCAAAATGCTACAGCCCTAGCTGACTGGTTACACCACTGGTCCCTGCTTGATAAATAGCAGACTTACCATCCCCACAACAGAAAGTATTCCTTCTTCTCTCCGCCCCATGAGTTGCACGTCTGTTTGGAGCACATAGTGTGCTCCACAGATTTGATGGTGCAGACCAAGTGCACGTCGAACCTAGGCAAAATCTTTTCTGATCATAACCCGCTTTACGTGGACGTGCACTGGGGAAGAATGCCTAGCCTGGACCTGACATGGAGACTGCAGCCTCTGTGTTTGGAAGACACAGATTTTTTAAGTCTATTAGCTACGACACAATTACCTCCTATTCTGTGTGTAATGAGGGCTCTGCCTCCTCCTCCCAGCTGGAATGAGAGGCCTTTAAGGCTGTGTTGCATGGGGCGTGTATCAGTACCATTTTGGGTTCCCGGCGAGCACTACAAACACAACTTCACAAGATTGAGGGTTCTCTAAGCCCTTGAAAGATAGAGACCATGATGAACCCAGCTTGAAGGGACGACTTGGAGAGGTCTAGAGACATTCATGCTACCCTGTTTGAACGCCTCTGCTGCCTCAACTGGACGGCATATCTAGCGCACACCCAAGCAGAGGCCGACAGACCCGGTAGGATTCTGGCCCGACTGGTCACACCCCACACCCAAGGAAATCCTCTACACATGATTTGAGATCACGGGGGCATAATACACAACACTCAAAGAGGTGCCAATGCTGCCTTCTACTCCTTATGGACTATAAAATCCTTAGCAAGATTCTAGCGGACCACATACTCCCTATCCTACCCTGTCTGATCCACGCCGGCCAAAATGGCTTTATCCCCACTGCAACACCTCATTGAATATACAACATCTCTATGTGATTATAGAATGGGCCCCTCTGGGTGTGGCCCCACGTGGCCTGCCTGTCCCTCGACTTGGAGCAGGCATTTGAATCGTTGAATTGGGACTATATGTTCAACGATTCGGATTTGGCCCCAAGATCCTAGGCTAGATCTGTCTGTTATATTCCAGTCCCACCGCTAGAGCAAGAACGGGCGGCCATATCTCTGACAAATATCCCATTTACAGAGGAAGCCAATGAAGGTTGCCCCCTATTCCCATTACTGTTTGTGGTGGTGCTGGAGCCCTTAGCAGCCCAGCTGCAAACCAGGAGCGGGGACTGGGGCATCCCTTTGGGAACCCAGACACACATTGTCTCCCTTTATGCGGATGACATGATCCTTTACCTCTGTGATGTCTATGGGGACCTGACCAGCCTCACCTCAATCCTGACCCCCTTTAGCAAGGTCTCAGGCCTTAAAGTTTACTATGTTACATCTCTTGTCTTCCCGTTTATGGAACATCTCCCCGAACTGCAGGTCCAGATGGGCACTGGGAGCCTAACCTGGGCTCTTCGAAGTTTTAAATATGTAGGCATTCAAATCTATCATACAGACACGGACCTTTTAGATGGAAACCTTGGAAAGACAGTGAGGTTCTTGTGCTCCCAAATCTCATTTGTATGACTGTCCCTGTATCAGTGGCAGGCCGAGTGGCCCTGTTAATAATGGTGATGCTGCCTCCAACTCTTATACTACTTTATTAACCTCCCGGGTCCCAGTTTTGCTCCCTGGGCGCACCCTCTGCCATTTAGATTCTTTATTACACAACCTGATATGGGGGACGGGATAATTGAGAGTGGCGCTACGTATGCTGCAGCTCCCCCTTTGGGGCGTTATGAGACCCCG
This sequence comes from Calotriton arnoldi, assembly GCA_963921515.1. Lineage (NCBI taxonomy): Eukaryota > Metazoa > Chordata > Amphibia > Caudata > Salamandridae > Calotriton > Calotriton arnoldi. The sequence goes on from CAWUFW010000009.1 coordinate 1,596,261, forward strand.
AAGTTTACACACTATGACTTGGCAGCTCAGCTCCAATGGGTGGCCACCACACTGATGAGACAGAAATTGCCTGGTCCGGAGTCCATTAGGGTCTCTTGCTACCCCTGCTTTTCCCAGGCCAACAGATGAGAAGACCCCACCCGCTTCTCTTTCGCACGGCCCACGAATGTCTGGGGAGGGGCTTCTCAGGAGCCAAAACCATAAGACCATTGCTGCTGCTCCGGCACCTTTCCTTGAGGGGCTATAGACTGAGTGGCCGTTGGGTGGAGCTGTGGGAGGAAGCCAGTATCATGATGCTTGGAGATCTGTTTGCAGAGGGCACGCTGGTGTCTTTCCAGGAGCTCCAGAACCGCCATGGATTACACAAGGGAGCCTTTCTGACCTACGGGGCCCTCCAGACAGTGCTGCAGGAGCACTGGATCATTCCAGGCCCAGAATCGGTCCAAGCCTGGGAAAAAAGGGGCGACCAATATTGGTCGCCCAAGGCTAGGTTTGGTCTCCCCCACTCAGGAGAAGAGGCCACAAGCCGCGGAGGGGGTTAAGAAGGGGGCGAGAGGCCCCCTTGAGCATTCAACCCCCTCCGGAGTAAGGAGAAAGGAGTCACCGCCGGGAAGATTGAATCGCCGCCGGGAATCCTCACCTGGACGAAGTACTGGACCAGGGACAGGCGGCGTGATCCAGGCTGCGGCAGAATGCAGAAGCGTCGAGGAGGCCTGGGGATCTACTGGAGCGGCGACGAGATCCAGGCCACAATCGGTGGAACCTGGGGTGAGGAAGCCGAGGGATCGACAACCAGCCGTGGGCGGAGACGGCGCCAAGAGGACCTGAGCAGCTGAGGGGAAGGCTCCATTCGCCAACAAAAGAATACAGAGCACTCATGTCCGGCACCTGCAGCCAGAACAGCGGTGCCTCGGAAGACGGATTATGGGAAGCAGCCCAGCCATCGCGCAGGATAAGCTGACCGGGAGCTCCAGGTAGGATGGCCAGCCGGTCAGGTATCGCACCACGGAGGGTTCAGCGCGGGCGGTGATGCCCCCGAAGCCTCGTGGGCATCATAGAGTGAGGCGAGCAATGGTGGGAATCCGCGACCTCCGGTTTGGCAAAGATGGGCACGTTGGTCGGCAGCGCATTGGGGCCTTTGGGTGACTTCCGCTGAGCAGGGAAGAAAGTTAGTCTGGCGGAGGTTAGCCTGCCATGGGACCTAACGGCTGGGGCGGTAAACATAGAATCTGGGGAGCCGGGTTCATCTCGTCAACGACACTCCACACCCTGTGGTTTCTGGGCACGTCGCTTGATCCCCCCCGGCCTAACAAGAATAAGTATGTCCGGATATAACGCGACAAGGGGAGATGAAGTGCCAGAGCTGCCGACTTTAGCGCGGGAGAAACAGGTTTGAGTCTCGGAGTCGCTCAACATACTGTGATTATGGGCAATCGCATCTTAATCTGGTATAAAGAATGCATGTCTCACCTGCTTAGTTGTGAGGAAAACACTGCGATTCTGGGCAAATCGCATCTTAATCTGGCACAAATAATGCATGTCCCACTGCTTAGTCTTGAGGAAATCAATGTGCCTTCATTTACCAAGCATCTATGCCAAGTCAGCAGGTTTCCGGTTATGGATACTAGGGCACATGTCCCACGTCAATATCGGTATTGTTTGTCACGGCACTTGTTGCCAAGCACCACCTAATGTGCCATGCCGAATCTGGAATGCGAACCTCAAATGAAGAGGTTGTTTCCTTTTAACAGCATCTTCCCCTCTTTCCGCTTGACCTTTGTAATTGTACATTTATGCACGGGGATCTGTTATTTAATAATAAACAAAGCTCGTGCTTGTGGGTGGATGGGGCGATACATGGGGTTATTTCCTGGGTGGTGTGCCTCAAGGCACTGAGAGACCGAGCCGCCCGAGTGCTTATTTCAGGCTTATTTCTGAGCGTGGACGTCCACCGGCATTCTTCAATCAACTAGTTGTGGGCGGGACCATAACCTGAGCTATTAGTCCGACTCCGTACACCTGACGATTCAACGCGGGAGGGGCAGGCGTATAATCTATTTATAAGCCTTCACACTCATTGGTGGCTACTTGATTGATGGACCAACGCCCCATTGGGCTAAAAGGGTTTTTTAAAGTAAACACCAGTCCCACTGAATTAGTCTGATAAAACAGTTCAATGTTTTTTCTAGCTGAATGCGTGTCCGGGTCACCGCTGAATATATCACTAAAGAAAAACTTTAAAACCAAGTACGCTACACAGTATTGTGTTTTTATTGAGGTGGTAACAATACAGTCTGATCAGGGCCTAATGCTACCACTACCAGGCCCACTCCCAGTACAGTCATGGCAGCCATTTCTCGAGTCCTTCTGTACGATAGGGAGGGGGAAAGAGGCACCGGGATCACGCGGCTTTGGCAATATCCACACGCCTCAAGGGGGCGCCCGGGCCGACTAGAGTTGTGCAAACCTAACCCAATATTTGTTCTCTGGACTTCACAGGGGCTATTGCCAGATGTGAGCACGCATAGTTAATGTGTAAGCGAGTCTTTGGTGCAGCATAGGATAATCCAGGCATATGTATTTATTAAAAATGTCACAGTATTTTTATTCAGACCACAAGTAGCAGAGACCACTTAAAACAGAAGCGCTTGAAATGCCACCATGTTGCCATTCAGACAGCAATCTGGTTGCAGTCAGTCAGTGCTTTTCAATCAATGTCTCACAAAGGTTGAAACATATACCTAAGACACTACCACGCAGTCACATCACTGTCCGAGCATTTATATAGCTCCGTTTTCCACCACATGATATACTCAGAACGTGGATTATGATGAGTCGTAATCAATCTCCATATATATTGGCACATATGACTAATACAGACGAGAAATCGGTTTCTGTAAGGCGAGTAGTATAATGCCTTCCTCCCAACTATACAGAGCAAAATGAAAAGCATCCCGGGCTACTGATAGTAGTGATATAATGGTGACCCCCATCCCCCCGGTCTAAGATTGTCAGCAGGGATGAGAGCAACGCAATAAGCAGGATCACCATCAGTGAAGTAAGCAAAGCACAACATCAGCAGCAGAGACGTTTTAATGCAGGGGCAAACTGGGCTCTGGCCCAGGACCCCAGCTTTTGGGGCGAACAGTTTGTTTAAATACCGTTTTCCTTCGTTTATTTTAATGTACCTGATGTACGAGAGTCCAGCATAGACATTTTGCAGAGTAATGTTGTGTTAATGTTTCATGCAACATCCATAACAAGATCAAAACAGGGCCTCACATATGAGAAATGGGAGGGTGTCACAGAGATTATTGGCAGTAATAGTAGCGAGCTGCTGCTGGGTTACAATATGGAAAGCACACATAACGATCCCTGAATATGGGACGTGAACACATTTAGAATAGGGAGGGGCACTCCGGTGCACTGCTAGGGACCTAGTCAAAGAGGTCAAGAAAGAGCTGAAATTAGTTCATAAATCCAAAGCTATTCTCGCTCAGGGGCCCCTAAAATACATTTGCCCAGGGCCCCCCCCCCCCAAATGCACGAAACTACCGTCATGGTACTAAAGCGCAAAACTGCATAGTGCGGGCCGCATCATGGCGCGTTATCCGCCAACGTTGTTTCTTCCACAGTGTACCGCAAACACGAAAGAGAATGTACGGGGCCCTGCTAGCGGCCTGCATAAACTAGAATTTAATGGTACAGTGAATTAGAACAGCAGAGATTATCGTGGGACAAACAATAACACCCTCACCTTGCGTGAAAGTATCACTCATATTCATTGAACGTCACTCATAATTACACTAAAATTAAGAAATGTCACCCATAAGCAAGCAGAAACCTAGGCAGTTAGAGCCCAGACCCGCCACAGCATCGTCATTGTTTGATTTTGCTTGCGAGAAAGTGTCACTCATAATCACGGAATGTCACCCATAATTACACTGAAATTAAGAAAATGTCACACATAAGCAATCAGAAGCCTTGGCAGCTATGTGCCAGACCCACCACAGCATGGATCTCTCAATTATTAGCAGTAGACGGCACGGGATACAGTTGTGGGGGTATATGTAGCCCAGAGGACTGGGATAAATAAATTACTTGTCGCATTGTTAAATGCCTCATGCAATGCGTCGACGAATACAAATGCAAAGAAGGCGGTTGCTGAGTGGTTATACAAGCAAACAATGCGCTGCAACGCTAGGCGAGACCTAATGAATGTGTCCTCATGTAAGGCAACTGGTGCTATGTAAAGCGCTCTGATACCCGATTCGGGTCAAGTTCGCGCTATATAAAACTCTGTAAACTAAAAAAAATAAAAAAATAAAAATAAATAACAATTGACTCATTAACTGATTTGCCATTATAGTTCTTTCAGTCCGTTTTTGTTTGTTATCTGCTCTCAGACAGATCACTTCCTGGGAAGGGGCCCAATTACCAAGGCCACTGTTGTAAGGGTTAGGCTTCAACTTGCTACCGACTTGGTGGGTGTCCGTCCGGACTCTCCCGGGCCACAAGTGCCGTCCCTCTTGCCTTCAGACCCATATTGTCCCCTCCCTGCTCCTCCGTGTCCCTGCCGTGTGGCATCCCAAGGACCCCATGTGAGCACTTCATCTATCCAGACTGCGGCTGAGTTTTAACCTCTCGCTCCTTTGGTACCCCTGCCGTGAGGCATCCCAAGGGCCCTGCGGGAGCCTCCCATCTACTCTGCCTGTGGCTAGAATGTCCACTACTGCCTCCCTCAGTGCCCCTGCCGTGAGACATCCCAAGGACATTGCGTGAGCCTTCCATCTACTTCCAGCAAATTCTCTCCTTTTTCTAACCTTCTAGGTTTTTTACCGCCACGCTACCTACGGTTTACCGATCGGAGGGAGCTCCCCCCTCGCCCCGCTATGCTCGCCCGCCGTTTATGCGAACCCCCTTTGCTCCAGCACCCCCACAATGTTGAGCAATCTTAGCCTCTAGTTCCGTGGAGCCTACCACGTCTAGTGCCCATCTTATTTTGTAGCACTGAAAAACATGGGCCGCATTAGTGCGCTTGCTGACAGTTGTGGGAGATTACAGCGTTTGCTCCTCCTTGCGGAGTATTGGTGGGATTTGAACCCGCGAATGCTCACTACTGATTCAGCTATCACTTCCCAGCACAAAGTGGGCTGCCAATGTGAGGCCGTCTTACAACCGGCAGCGTGGCTTTGCCACTATTATCATCTGATGCAGTGATTTCCGCTGCATTCCCCTTATGTAAATTTTTCTTGATATCCCCGCCTCCCAACTTGGAAACCCCTGGGGCCTGATTTGACATACCTGAAAGTTACGTTTTTTCAACTCTTTAGGCTGATGCTCCAGATGTAAATTTCTTCGTGGACTCCCTGCCTCCTAACTTGGTGGCCACTGGAGCACGGTTTGACATACTCGGGAGTTACGCTTTTTCAACTCTTTAGGCTGATGCTGCAATCCGTCTCTTAAACAGTTATACAGGTGGTAGACAAGCCCTTATATCGCACCCCAATCTAAGTAGAGATCAGACGCCCCCCCCTCCTTCATGGCTCCTGATGGCGCACATTTTGGAGTTATGTTCCTAAGTGCATTTTGTTGGGTTCTTTTATGATAGCTCTCCCTTCATCAACTGAAAACAACCTCATATCGTCTTCAGCTCAATTGGTGGACGTGCTCAGCTTTTATGTACACAACTAGGGAAGGCTGTGTGCTTTCCTTAGCAGGACAGCGACACTGAGATTGTCTGTCGCCTTCGTCTGAAGCCCAGGGCTGACTAAACACCTACACGAAGACCCTCCAAGAGCTTCTGTACTTCCAAGAAGTCACAAATTGGTCCACCCCTACCCGCATAGCCAACTGTGGCTCCTGTGCCAAGATTTCTGAGTGAACCTTATCCCGTCGGTATGCCTCTGTACCGCCGGTATGCATATGTACCCTCCGCTGCCTGCTGGTACTAAGTATGTCTTGTGTGAAGTGTCCTCCTTTCCGAGGACTGTCAGGCTGCGCTTGTCTATGTGCTCAATGAAAAAATACATAGCTGTAAGATGATCACGCTGGCCCTGCCAACTGCTGCTGAGTCCCTTCCCTTACCGTAGCTACTTGTGGGGTCATTTAGAGTTTGGTGGAGTGCCCGCATTGCTGGAGAGCGGCACGGGTTCTGCTTGCAACATGACTGCTTTCGCCACTTTCCCCTAGCGTTGGGGGGGTGTTGTGTTTCTGCCAGCAGACTCAGCGGGTTCTGCCGGTCTGACCCTATGACACACCATCCCTTGCCTATTTCAGGAGAACACGTACCGCAGTGGACGAGATTCATATGTCTGTGGTTGTATCGCTTTAAAAACCCACCTGAGATTTAATCTTAATGATTTGCGCGGATTTCCCCCACGAAGACTGGATATACAACCTATGATCTTGTGATTTCATGTCAACTTGTAAAGGTTCCTACCATCATGATCCCAGTACTTACTAATTAGAAACACATGGCCCCATAAAGACAAGAGATCGATGCTTGTTCTCAATTGCAGTTAATCTGCGCTAAAGTATTAATGCTCTCATAACTGTTTAAATAAACTAATAGAGCATGACGCAAAAGTGGAATAGATCATCGGAAAACGTCTTTTTGTTTTCCAAACAATGGCCGCAAAAATGGCTATAATCAACAGACTAATGATGTCTGTACATGTTAAATCAGGCACATGAGCTGGTTTTAGACCAAAGACCGGAAGAGAAATGGCATCTTAATATGTTAAAAAAAAGTTTCTCCTGCATTCATTTTATGCGAGAACTTTAGGATACACCTAAGGTCATATCACAACTGCCAAACCTGAAGTTGCCTCTATATACTTTTACTTTCTCGCACCAGCAGCATAAGGGGGGCTTGGGGGGCAGCCGAGCCCCTGGAGGTCTGCCCCCCGGGCAGTTTGGGAGGGGAAGGGGCAGGATGACAGCGGCCATTTTGTAGGTTTGTTTGGGCTACGTGGGGAATAGCCCAAAAGTAGCCCAAATTATTTTGATAGCCCAAATGGCTATAAGGGGCTGGCTCCACCTCTCCCAGCCACCATTTTAGGTTTTGGTGACCCGGCGGCTGGGAGGGTAGTAGGATTTAGCCTTTTTTGTGAGGAATACCTTTTCGTGAGGGATTTATTTCGGGGTTAGGTTTGTTAGTTCAGGCGTTCGACGATCGTCATGGCGAGAGAGGATACCAGAGTTTTGGAGGCGGTCCGGCTGCTCCGTGAGGCCGGCCGTTTTGATTTGCTTGGGCCGGAAACCGCGCGCCCGGTGAGGCGCGCGTCCGCCGGGGTGGCGGCCGCCGTTGCTGCCTTCTCGCCCCCCCATGAGGGCGAAGCGTGGACAGGTGAGTGACCCGGGCTGCAAGAGTGGCGTGCGTGCGGCCCGGGGTGTTGGCAGGGAGCCGCAGCCTCTAGTGTGCGTTGAGGCTGCGGCGGGAGAGTCTGTGGTTGGGGTTCGCCGGCGGAGCGCACCGCGCGCCTCCCAGGCTGATGCAGAGAAGGTTCGGGGCCGCTCATACACCAGGAGAGCGGCCCCGCTTGTGACGGATGTGCCAGAGCCTCTCGTCTCCTTGGAGGCTCCGGCGGGAAGAAATTTGGGCGGGGCTCGACGGCGGAGCGGGCCGCGTGGTTCTCAGGCCGGGCCCCGGGGCAGCGTTGTAAGGAGAAGGGAGGGGGACAAAGGGGCACAGGGCAAAGGCCCAGTTGTGGTACACGGGGAGGGGGGGAAGAAGACGCCGGGGCTCACCGGCAGGGCTGCCCCTCTGGAGGTGAGCTTGCTGAGTGGAGGAGAGCAGGGGGGCATCTTGGGGCCACGGGCAGGAGGGGACGGCGAGGACTGGCAGCTGAGCACGATGCAGGCTCCGGTCGGGTTGAGGCAGGATGCACTGGAGGGAGGGGTGGGTCGGGGAGAGGTGGGGGGTCCCCCTGGAGCGGCTGGGGGGCAAGGGGGAGGGAGACTGGTTTCTGGAGGGGAGGAGGACTGTATCCCGGAGGAGTTGGGGTCGGAGGGGGGTCGGGACTGGGAGGGCCTGGACATCTTTACCTCAGGGCATGAGGACGTACGGGGCTTATCACGGAGGGAGCAGATTGATGCCTACATGGCGCAAGGTGGCGCTCTGGGTCTGGGGGCCAGGCAGGGGGGCGAAGGGTCAGGTGTGGGAGGGGGATCTGGTGGAGGTTTGAGTTACAGCTCATCGGCGGCAGGGCTGGGCAGGTTGGGGAACCTGGGGAGACGGGAATGGAGAGATGACGAGGAGGGGGAGAGGGTTGGGGGGGTAGCCATTGATCTTAGCAGAGTAGGGCGCCATTGGGCGGCTAGTACGTTGGGAGTAGGTAGGAAGAGGAATTGGGTAGGGGGGGATAGGGAGATTAGGCCCAGCACACCGGACCATAACTTTTTGTTGCAGGCGGTGGGACAGCGGCGGAAGACAGACTTGGCAGAGCTGGGAGCGGCTCATAAGCGCCAAGGTGAAGGGAGGGTGGAGCCTTGCGCGGCGTGCCCAATACCGGCGTGGGAGCCCGTCGCGGCCGGCGCAAGTAGGCCCAGGACGGTCTCGCTGGCCCCAACACCCGATGGCCCTCAACAGGTCACGGGGCATCGCGCCCACAGGACCATGTATTGCGATACTGTTGTGGGGCAAAGGAGGGTGCAGTCGGCGCCTCCGCCAGACAGGCGTTGGGGGCAGTTGGAGACCTTTGATTTGGGCAATGAGGAGGATAGTCTCGAGGAGTGTGAATTGAGGGAAAGCAAGGAGGGCGGGGCGGGGGGGCCGAATAATGTCTGTTATAGTACATTGCAGAGGTCACGACGCCCGACGGAGCCCACAGATCGGTCAGCGGGGTTAGAGGATGCGGCGGTTCCTGTGGCAAGGTGGACTGCAGCAAGACGGGCACCCTCCTTGGACCAAGGTAAAACAGGGTTCGGAAGGGTGAAACCTGTGATGGTGTCGGTGGGGATCGGAGGGGGGGAAGGGGTGGGGGAGGAGGGAGAGAGGTTAAGCGGAGGTAGATACGTGTCGGATGTGGGTGTGGGCACAGACGACTCAGGCAAGACGCCGGTAAGTGTGGGGGACGATGCTAAGTCAAAGGTGGAGGGCGTCGCAGGGGCATCAGGGACGGTAGAGTTAGACGGGAAACTAGAGAGCAAGGAATTGAAAATCAAGAAGTTGCCATATATGGGGGTCACGAAGCCATTGGGAGCGCATTTGATGTTGGCCACGAAAGAGCGCATATGGAAAGGGGAGTATGTGGAAATGCTCAAGCTACTGCACAGGGAGGTGCGCGCAAAGGAAGGGTCAAAGGAGGAAGAATATGAGTTGGCAAAGCGGCCCAGGGTGCCCCTCACTGTCGAAAACTGGACGGCAGCTTTTCTCATATATGCCAGCGTGTATTGCGAGAAATACCCGGAGCGGTGTGTGGCCCTCTTTAAGTATATGGACGTCATTAGGAAGGCGCAAATCACAGGGGAGGGATACGCTTGGGCCCAATACGACGAGGAGTTTAGGGCTCGTATGGCATGGGACACAGAAGCTAAATGGGGGGAGTTAGATACGGATCTGTGGCAGCACACAATGGGGTCCTCTAGGGCAGGGAATACGATTTTTACAGCCAGCGGATTACCGCTCGTTTATCACCCCTCTCAGGGGCAGCCCACCTTGGGAGGGGTGGGGGGTACGTGCCGGGGGCAGACGGGCTCTGGGGGGCCTGCTGGGATTTCAATAAGGGAACGTGCTTCAGGGAATTTTGTAGATTCAGGCACGACTGCTCGAAATGTGGAGGCAGACATGCCGTGGTTAATTGCTTTGGGGGGGCTCAGTCGGGGGCCAGTAGGAGCACCAAGGGGGGGACAGCAGCAGCAGCTTTTCGGGTGGGGTCGGGGGCTAGAGGGGCTGGGCCAAAGGGTCATACGCCAGTTAGGGTGGACTGGTTAGGGGCAGCCTTGCCGGGTTAGAGCAACCAGAAGGCTGCGAAAACGCGACGGGACGGGTTTACGGACGGTTTTCGTTTAGGTTACAAGGGCCCCAAGGGTAGGCGAGGAGAGGACAATGTACAGTCAGCAAGGGAGCACCAGTCTGGTGCAGGGCAAATGGGATAAGGAAGTGCGTGAAGCTCGCATGGCGGGCCCACTTGCAGAGGGCCATGGGATAATTGGTGGTCTCTATAGTGGGCGGTTCATGCGACACAACAAGGGAAATTTAGGTTAATTCAGCATGTTTACGGCCGGACGGCAATGCGTTTCAGGTTTTTATGGAAGGCACAGGGGATACTGTGTCTTATTAATCGGTTGACGTGACCATGTCACTGGTAAGTGACCACGGGCGCAACAGCGGAATGAGTATAAGTCAGTTGACGTGGCCATGTCACTGGTAAGTGACCACGGGCGCAACAGCGGAATGAGCATAAATCGGTTGACGTGGCCATGTCACTGGTAAGTGACCACGGGCGCAACGGCAGAATGAGCATAAGTCGGTTGACGTGGCCAGGTCACTGGTAAGTGACCACGGGCGCAACAGCAGAATGAGCAAAAATCGGTTGACGTGGCCATGTCACTGGTAAGTGACCACGGGCGCAACAGCGGGAACAGCATAATGAGACGGATGGGCAGCTTTCTGAGTGCTATTAGTACACCAGGGGGTTTGGGACTTCTTGTGCATCCATTTCCATGGTTTGGGAGGTGGGCAAAGCATTACCAATGAGCTGCTCTATGTTTGGCGCATTTGAAGATTTCAGTATGCTTCTCCAAGGGTTGTGTTACAGGCGCACGGGTCACCAGTTGGCAAGCACTATCTGGATGACTTATTTCTTTGTCGGCACCTCAGACTCCACGGAGTGCCAGGTAGCACTGGACAGCTTCAAAGAGATCATGAGGGAACTTGGAACGCCTTGGCACGGGATGCAATGATGGGGCCCAGTACGTCTCTTTTCTTTTTTGGGGCTTGGAGCTGGATGCCCACGTGAGGGAGGCTCGGTGGTGGATGGTTAAACAACAGCAGGTGCTGGGGCTGCTCGAGATAAGGATGGCCAGAGACAAAGGCACAGTTCATGAGATGCAGGGGTCGGTGGGACACCTTACATTTGCTGGCGGGGGTAGGAATAGGGAGGATTTTTTGCAGACGACTGGGGAGGGCACTGACAGGACAGACTTTTACATCAGGGGTAGCGTCGGGATGCCAGGAACAGGGTGTGGGGAGGGGTGACAACTAGGGGGGTGGAAGAGATGGGTTTCGGACTGTTACCAGGGATGTGCTTGCGGTGTTCCAAGAGGGATTGCGCGTGGTTATGTATTTTCCTCTGTTCACGCAGTTTTCTATTTCAGGTTCGGTTGGGGGCCCCCTTGTCTGGGAGATGACCATATGGATAGGGGGACATTCTTTCGTGAAGTGGGCCCAGGTCCAGGCGCGGGCCCAGTATTTTTGTAGAAATATTAAATGTTATTAAAGATGTATTTACGGTTATGGGGATAGGGAGGGGGGCATGCTGTGGAAGGAACTTTTGCGTTTAAGGAATGGTAGGTTGGTGGTTGGTAGGGGCCCCGACATTTTGCTGATTCACTTGGGGGAACATGTCATGGTTAGAGAGGAGGGTTTTTGGTCCTTACGAGAATAGGGAAGCGAGACCTGGCCCTGTGGAAGCCGCAGTGGCCCGGGTGCTCTGCCATTTGTTGGAGCTTATCCTGCATCAGGTGGAGAGGGGCTATCATTCCTAGGGAGGTGGACAAGGCCAGGAGAAAACTGAAATACAGAGTGGGGGCCTAATGCAGAGAGTTGGGTTTTTCCAGGTTGGCGCATAGTGCGATTAAGTGGGACATGGCGGAATTGTTTAGTGGCAGGGGAGTACATTTGTCCGGTTAAGGTATGGGATTGTATCTGCTGGAGGGTAAGGTAGTGTAGTAAGAGTATTAAGGTAGTGTATTAAGAGTATTAGTTAGTGCGGGATAGGAGGTTGTATGCTTAGAGTCGGTGGGAGAGCATTCCTACTAGGGCAGGGGGGGCAGAAAAAAGGGGAGGCGGCCTCACCGCCTATGCTCCCGCTTTTTCCTGGGTGGCGGGGTTGTTAAAAAGTTGGCCAGATTGGCAGAAGTTTTTAGTTAAATGTTGGAAGTTTTGTGGGCAGGGCCAGGGAAAGGTTAGGCAGGTAGGATAAGTTTAGAATAGAGGTTAGGTAGTTACAGTTGCAGAAGGACAGATACAATGGTAGGTTTTTATTAGATGGCAGGAGTTGGGAACTGCAATATTGTGGAATGGGATTGTTATGGAATGTTATGGAATGTTATGTTATCGGCAGGGTGGGGGATTTTATGTGGGGATCGTAGGGGTGGGGGTGGGGGAAATGGAGGATCAGCTATTTTATGTATATTGAGGTTTTAGTTTGTAAGGCATTGGCCTAGTTTGGATTTTGTGATATGCACCTGTCTTCAATAAAGCGGCCTTTTTCACACACAAAAATGGGTCTCGGTGTTGGCTTGCCTCCCTCCCTCCCAATGGGGTCGGTGTGCACATTCACTCCCGTATCCGTGTACCTAGGAGCCGCACAAACACGAGGAGGATCCTGTGCCGAACACCCTCGGGCTCCGTTTACAAACTCATTTTGGAACGGGTTAGGTACCCCACAAGCTGCAGTGGAACATTTCACCAGATTGTAAGCCACGATGCTTTGTCTGAACGCCTCGTTTCTACTGTACGTTTTTTATTCCCTGATTACCTAGTGCATGCTTTTCTTGGCTACCCTGGGAAAAGTATTCATGTTATTTTTGGATCATTTACTGCAGGTGATTAATTTTGTTTATGACATCGCCATGATTAAGCGCCTAGCATTTTGCATCTTGTGATTTGTGCTATACACCACTCACCGGCTGCCCCAACCACGGCACTTTCAGCACTAGCAGCAACACGGGCGCCATGCTTAATATTTCAGCAGCGCCCGCTTGACTTGCTGACCTTGCCAATGCTTGTTCTGTTTGCGGGCATTTGGATGGAGCAGCAAAATCTATCCCTGGTGCACCAAAATTGTGTTGTGTCGCACGAATGCCCACAAAAACATTAGTAAACCCACCTCACTTTGTGTTAAGGTATTTTTTCTACTTTCATACATTTGTGAATAGCAGGTGGGTTTGTTATTTTTAAAAGCGCGTTAAAGTTATGCTTTAGTATGCTGCCATTATCATTACAAATACATTGTGCAATCTACTTTATGTAATGCTGCTAATTTAAACGAGACCAACTTTTAAATTGAAGAAAAAAAAAACGTTTTCTTAGCAGGACGAGAGAAGAGCACACCACATTTTATTTGTGAATATCATATTAAAAAAAATAAAATGCTATTGAGGCCCATTGCCACACGTGACTGTTTTCAAACATATCGGGTGTACTGTGTTATCGTTACGTTTTTTAAATTCTGTATTCAAATATGGAAGGTTAGAGGTACCAGTTAACATTAAAAAAAATCTAGTTTAAAAGGAGCTGGACATCAGTCTGGCTATTATTTTGTGCTGGAGACGTACTTTGATAGTATCCAAAAACTGACACCGTCATTAACATTTTCTCTTCCGAGCTCAAGCGTCTGTGGCAGTGTATTATAATTTGTAATGAAGACATTAACTTTCAACACACTTCAAAGGTTTCCTGTAACTTATGCAAAAATTGAGCCTCTGGGAAAACTAACAAATGCTGGTAGATTTTAATAACTAAAACATATCATACAAACGGGGCTAATTACTTACTTGCTTGTAAAAATGTTTCTATAGAGATTTATTTCTGTAAAAATTAGGCAAAAGGGGCCAGGTTTATAATACACATGCAATGAGGCAACTAGTATGACACAAGGTAAAAAAAGATTGCAAACTAGATTAACCAAGATATACTTATAATAATAATAATAATAATAATAATAATAATAATTTGTGTTTTCGTACAGCACTCGCTACTACACTTGCTGCTCTTTCGGAATAATGAAAATAACAGGTGTTATTAGCAACCGAATGGCAATCCATGTCCAAGCATGTTGTTATCAGTATTAATTTGGCACTCATCTGCTACTGGTATGATATCGCAGTGTTTTCACAAGGCAGGTTAACTTTCCAAACAGTTTCTTCCCAAACCGTGGTTATGCACTTTCATCCAGTACATTTCATGCAAATAATTCATAATGACACTGGCATATAATAAAATACATTATACGACAAGCAGAGTGCACGAGAGGGGCTAAAAGGGCAGCAGCTATGCTGCATCACTTCTTAGTAAATCTGGCCCTGATGTCTATTGTTATTTAACTCAACATAGTCATGTTATTGACCTCAAAAAGATGAAAGGCTGTGTGAAGCTGCCGGAATTCGAACCTGTGACAATGTGGTGGATGCAATAATACACTAGGCCTCCAGACCTTGCCTATACTTGTAGCAAAAAAACTTTATTCGGTGAACCCCCCCCCCCCCCTCCCCGGGTTTATTTGGTTCATGGTTCACCCGCAGACCTTGTGTTGTTGGGTTGTAAAGGTTTGGTGACATCATAACAAGCTTGTGTAAGCACCTTAGGGATGAGTATGAGTTTGTTCCACCTCTGAAATAAAGGTGGTGTGAATTTAGCCTGTTATGTGTGTGACAGCTCCTCTGGCTTGTTAGCAACCACTGCTGATGCTGCTCACAATCATCTGCACAGGCAGCGAAAGAAGCAGCCCTAGGCAGGCTGCAGTGGGGCACAGCCATTGATCACTTCAGCTCTTTAAGCATATGTTCATTAACTCTGTAGCTTCTTCTTTCACTAATAAAGTCAACCAGAGGCGTGGCTAGCACAAGTCAGCGTGATTCGTGGAGATAGATGGCCGTACAGGGTTCCCTCATCCTACAAATGAGGTCATGGATGGTGCGAGTAGGAGACATATTTTATCCATCGGTGCCTAATAAGAAGACAGACACGCATATTTACGTCAATACTGGATTGTAATAAACTATCATATGTGGTACAATTTTCTTATTACAGATGAGTTCTGACATTAAAATGAACTAAGAAAATAAAGGAAACACATCTATAGCGAGATAGAATTCTCCATCTTAATGCAAGCTGCATACGGCATACATCTATTTTGTATTCAAATACAAGTCAAATAAGCAAAATGGGTGTTAGAGTTCTCCAAGCTCCTAAATTACATAAGAAAACAAGCATTTGCAATGCAATAGGACTCACATTTGCGAGAGTTTGAGATATTGGCATTGTAAACGACAATGCCTTTTATTTATGTGTTTTGAAAACCTGCAAGCAGTGCGTTAACATACACTTTGTACTTATAGTCGTTGCTTACGAGAAGCAAGGCTGGCAGTAACTGCAACTCATTTACTGCCAGCCTTGCTTCTCGTATGCAACGACTGTAAGTACAAAGTGCGCCTTTACGCACCGTTTGCAGGTTTTCAAAACACATAAATAAGAGGCATTGTCATTTACAATGCCAATAGCTCAAACTCTCACAAATGCGAGACCTATTGCATTGCAAATGCTTGTTTTTATTAGGCACGGGGAGATTAAGTGATTTGCCCAGAATCACAGGATGTTCAGCGTCATTGCCGAGACTCGAACCCAGTTCCCCAGATTCGAGGTCGACCGCCCTAGCCGTTAGGCCAACTCCTCTCCCCTTTATGTATGACCATGAAAAGGAAAATGTTTAAATGTTTATGTGTTAGTAAACTGCAACCTTTTTTGGCACCAAACAAGTTGTCATTGTTGTGTGGTAAGGGTCAATGGGCGCAGTTTGGAAAAAGCTAAGGGAGGGGGAGGTGACTCGCCTCTTTGGAGGGGTTTGAACTCAGCGCGCCAATTGTCACTAAGTCAGCAGAGCCTGTAGTGTACAGCTATGTGATAGGCTGCGTCTGGTGTGATCTCTGGTGCCGCCAGCGGGGCTTAGCAGGTAACGCGTGGCACATTGGACCAGGGCGGATGGCTCTAATGATTTTTATAGGGTTGATCATGAGCTTATTTCTTTTTGAATTTGTACAGCCTGGCTCTGACTGCTATGTGTGCCTCAACCTCACTACCCTGCGTCTTACCTAATGCTGTGCTGTCTGCGGTGGGCTGGCTGTCGAGTCCACGAACCAGCTGACTATTGCCTTTCAATTTCTGGTGCTGGTATTATAGTGCAACGAGGTCACAGCCTGCGACTAAAAGCACTGTGAATACTCACATTGTTTAAAACTATATTACACACACTATAAGACAGGCTGCCACAAACCGTGCAGACATTTAGTGTTCAATAAAAAGCAAGACTTAATCTTCCATTTCAGGAGTTTTGCAACTGTTTCAATATATTTTTAGAACTTCTCATTGCTCAAAGGGTGCAATTTCTGATATTTTCGCATTCCATGCACTTCATTGCTTGGTTTTACGCGCAAAAAAGTGTCACTCTAAGTGTCACACATTTGTAGTTGAATGTCACTCATAAGCGCACTGAAACCATAGAAATGTCACACATAAGCAATCTGAAATCTTGGCAGCTATGGCACTTCTACATCATTTTGCAAATAATAAGAACGCACTATGCGCTACGATGTACATACAAACCAGAGTCAAGACAATATTCATACGTATTTGTTGTTTAGAAAGAAATATTGTGTGGTGGCAATGTATGTTAAAATTGTATGTTAAAATTGTGTTCATGCGATGATACACTGTTTTCTGGAGTTTTCAAGTACAGACGAATACTTGCCATTCTGAGAGAGCACCATTCCAAGATGGCCACTGTATTGTCATCCAGAAAGACGCGGATGTACAGGTATCTTGGATTCTTCTGTCCTTCTTCTGTTTTGCTGTTAATAATGGGAAAGAATTAGTTTGGGGAACAGTTCGGGCCTCCGTTGCAGGGAGCCTTTGGAATGCGGTTAAAGCCCAGGTGTGGGCGGTAACCTGTCGTAGGTGTGGGTGGTGCGTCCAAGCTCACTGTGTGACGTCACGCTAGCTCTCACAGGAACCTTCAGAACCAGGAAGTGCAACTTTGCCAACAGCAGTGCTCCAAAATATCACGGATTATAATAAAGCAGTGAGACGAGGACTAGGCTGCAGGTCTTGTCTCAAGGCACAGTCAAAGGAAGAGGATATTTACACTCTCTCTGGTGAGTTAAATGATGGAGATTTCGTTTCCAAAGCGAAGAGAGTCGTTTCCTGAATGTGTCTTTATTTTCTGTTCTTAGCCCCTCCTTGTCCGTAATATTCTTTCATGGACGTTTCGACCAAGGATTGTTAATGGGCATTTATTAATTATAGGAATTTCGTTATATCACTACGTGGCTTCTTTACATCAGTCAGATTCTCAAAACATCACTGCTTTACGAATGCCATATGAATATATGCAGAATTTGATGTTACATTGACGATGTAATGTTTTTGCAACACAGTGACTTTAAGTCGAAGTTCACCTCATGCAAATTGGCAACTTTGATAAGTTTAAGACCAAGTTTTACTTTAGTGTCGCAGTCACCTGCCCAAAGACTCTTACCTTTCCTGTTTGTCATTCATTACTGCTGCTTGGCAATATGCCATGTGCGATATATATGCACTCCGCACTGGCCTTACAATAAGCTGGGTTCTGTTGCTTGTAGTTTAGCATTTCCCATGTATGTTCTCATATATCCAAGCATGCAAATTGTTGGCTATAAAACTATCGCAGGTTATACATGCTACATATGTTATTGGACCACTTGATAGTTGTAGTATTAGTCCTGTATGTGTATGTCTTCTATATAATATCATCGTAGTGTAGTTCTGATGTGGGGGTTCCCAGTGCTCTAGCTGAAGGAGTAGGTTTTCAAACAAGCAGTTGGAGGTGTGCCAGAGAAACAGTAGCATCTGTGTCAAGGACTTTATTAAAACTGGCTTTACAACACTTGGTGTATGGAGTTTTGATTTCACAATCTGGTGAAAAGCGCAGCCCTGTTTAACCCACACAATGAGCGCATCGCAGACTTCCTTCCCGTTTAACTTAATATTGAGCATGTTGCTGGTACAAGGATGTGATAAAGGATATGGGCTTCAGCAAAGTATACCGCATGCGCAACAAGGATTAAACCTGTAGTGATTACAATGTTCAACCATCTATACCATCAGAGGTGGTGAGTGGGAGCGCATATGCTACACTGTGCCACTTTTGCAAAGCTGTGCTGATGTTAACGGATATTGAACATTGTCTACGAAGAAATTTATGCGAGGATGCGTAAACTGTTCTAAAAGGATAAGAGCACTTTACTGTTGCTTCTTATTTTAAGGCCTCTGTTCTGCTATGCACAGCAGCTCACACATTGGAAGTGTGTAAAATTAGTTAACCACCAATACATGTCTTACTGCATGTGCTGTCAAGTAGGTCACACATTCACTTGTTTTCTAGACTACTCAGTGCACACTTTTCAATGTTGTTAAGTTTAAAAAAAGCATGCAAAGCCACACTTTCTTGGCCACAATATTGTATGGCTGTATCCGCATTACTGCTCCTCCCAAGGGAATTCACTCTCCTGTAGCTGAAGCTAGTAGCAGGGTGTGCATGTGCATATGGATAAATAGATGCTGCTGGCGTCATGCTCCCTCTCATTCTCTTGCACGACCGATGGATCAGGAGTGGTGTTAATCCCTTGTCAGATTTGGGTGCTCCTTGCTGGACCTCTTTCACTGTAAAACACTCTTAATGACACTCTCAATTGAGACACATAGACCCATTTGGTCCTACAAGAATGACAGGCAGGGAAGGTTTAAACCTTAATGATTTATTTTCAGATGAGTACCTGAGAAGCATGATCGTTAATTATGACCAAATTCAGGGGTGAAGTGAACGTTTAATTTTCAATTTTGCATTTGCTGTTGTATCATGGGGGCTTGGGGCATGTTTGACCCTGGCATCTCTGGTTCTGCATTCTGTGCCTAGGGGCCTTCGGTATTGGAACTTATACTTGCATTGCCCCATGTTGTAGCATGACATTATGTATTTGAGCGTCAAATTGCACTCTGTCAGGATTTAATGTGCATTCTTTATTCCAGTTACTGCCCTTCTTGGAGACATGGCAAGAGGTGACATTCTGCAAAGCACTTATATTTGTGCCAACATTTCCTCTGCCTCTCCCATGGGGGTCTACATTGTCTTCTTGTGCATACAGAATAGCTACTCCTTGCATCTTTGCATTCACACCAAGTGCAGGATTGAGACCTGAATCCATTATCACAGAACTTTTCAGACCTCTATTCTGTGCCAACTTTGGGCTTTCATGTACCTTTTCTACAGTTTTCTCTGTTTGGCATCTTTAGTATCACTGCAGTATTTTGCATACTGAAGGATCTCATTGAGAGACTTGGACAACAAACCTTGTTCTGTTGTATCTAAGCGCTAATTTCCGAGCACAAACCAAGAACAGAAGTCAAGACAAATCCTCTCAAATTCTCGGCAATTAGATCTTCAACTCTCTTACACTCTATCCACAAATCCTCGTGAGCCCCCTCCTTAAAGCACATGCCTAAACCCTCCCACAAGACCTTCGAGGTAGTACAATTTTAAGCACCTGGGTGTACTATTTGTCTGGGTTCTTCCTCAACTTTAAAAGACTTTGTGAAATGAAAAAGGTTTGCTTCAGTCCACCAAATATGTACGTATGCTCCTCACTATACCTCCCTCAAAGTATACTCTCTGGCTTGTGTACCATCTGTACTTCTACCTTTCTTACCTTGCCTCTCCACCTTCTTCTTTCTCATTTTTGACCATCCCTTATTTGACCATTGTTTTCTAAATTGCCCCACTCTCTGATACTATCTGCCAATTCCTTGACATGCATTTATAAGCATCGCAATCTCATTTCTTTTAAGTCTTTGCCACTCACAATCATTATGAAGTTTTTTCATAACTTCTTCCTTTGCAACAAATTAAAGCCTCCAGTCTTGTATAAACCTCATGTGCAATTCTAGCAGCTTCCTTGCTCATGTACGCAAATCCAATTGTACTACAGTGTTTCAGAAATGGCCAAGATTTCTCTTCCCAATCTCCTCCAGCTCGGCTTTCAACTGCACAACTCTAATCTTTTGGGAAACATTTTCTTTAGGCTGAGGTGATGACTCAGATGCTGCAGCCACAGTGGCCCTGTTTGTGCCAAATGGTTCCATAGACTCTCTCTGCAGAGGCCCTAGTGCAGGGTGAACACCTACGCTTGTTGGATTCTGTGTGATGCCCTCAATTGCTGGTATATAAGGAATTCTTGTAATTACTTGACTCAGGGGAATGCTTATAGTTGCTAAAATCTGGGGTGTGCCTACGCCTGCTGGCATCGGGGAAGCACTTTGGACTGCTGATGTTTGGAGAGTACTTTTATCTGCATATATTGGGGATGCACTTGCATCTACAAGGAGATCCGTCTCTGCTCCTCCCTGCTGGGGTCTCAGTTGGGGTTGCCCTGTGGCCTGAACTAAGTTGTAAGGGGGTGGTCTTGACCTCAACAAGTCATCCAAAAATTCATCATCCTCATCACTTTCAGTCCCTGTTTTATTCTTCTACTTTTTATTTTTTTAGTAGGGGATTTCTCCTGTTCGAGAAGTTTCTCTCACATTTGCAGGGTAGTCACCTACTACATTTATCATATCTTCATGCCTGAACGTTTGTCTCTCATTACATTGTGCTTCCAACCAATTGCATTTTGTGTGTGAATCTTGTTTCTTTCACATTTGCTACATGGTCCCAAATATTTAAGCCCTCAAATTGAGCAGGTCTGGGGTTCATCTCATACATTATTTTCCTCAGATTTTTAAGCCCTCATATGAAAAGGGCTGTGTAAAGGGAATTGCATATCCCCATCTTTCGTAGTGTACTTATTCCATTGTTTAAGCCACATACACGTATAGAACCCTTTCTGGGCTGCCATCTCTCTGACAGGTCAGCCTTCGGGTGACAAACTCTCTCCCTTGCAAATAGCCTTCCTGGCTTTCATAGAAATATTCCCCTTGTTTTCTTGCTTGTATGTAAACAGTAAAGTCAAGCAATCCACACACAAACTTCTATGACAGGTAAACAATTATAACTTTTCAGCCCATCCCAGCGTAAAGGTCTACCGATCACAGCATGCCTCTCAACACTAACAAACCTATTCCAGCTTGACACCTTGTGCACAGCATAGTTTCAGTATCAAAAACTTAAATTAATTACTATCGTCTGCTATATCAATGCAAATCACAGTTCAAAGATGCAGATTATAATTTTTATGGCACTCTCAATCTCACAGCGGCAAACTTTCAACCTGCTGGAGCTTACTTCGATCCAACGAGTTTACTCCTGTGCACCGAAGAATAAATGAACGCCAATCTAGGTGGATTTACACACAGAGCAATTTTATATTGCATTCCTATCCTGATATGCCTGTAGCCTTCACAGTAGACACTTCACAGTAGACACCTCAACCTTTAGCAGACCATTCAACGAATCAACTTGATTTTGGTAACACATTAACCACAGCAAGTATAAGCAAAATGACACAGTGCAAGCCCTCTTGGTTGCGTCTCGAATGGTGCTTTCAGAATTGGGGAAAAAATATCAAAATTACAATACCTGCGGTCCCTGCAAGTCCACAAATCAAAGGTATGGAGATTCTAATTCAGACAAATTCATGACACCACACTCTCCTGAATTCCAAATTCCAACCTGCACTACTTTGGATTATGTTCCCTTGCACTCTAGCACATGTACAATGCCTTTCCCTATTGATACCCACAGAAACTGCTTCAGGAACCCCAGGACAACTGCCATTACTCCACACGGCCTCAGGAATCAGGAATGCAGATCAAATCAAGGGTAATTTTTAATCCCTTGGCAAGAATAGCTGAACCATTAATGTACAGTTTCTAGTCTCTGAATCCAATTTACCTAAACAAGTCCAGTTGAACCATCCTCTCCTACCAGAATTGGACGTGGCACTCCCTCTCATTCTCTTGCGCAACTGATGGACTGGAAGCAGTGTGAATCCCTTATTTGATTTTGGTGTTCCTTGCTGGTCCTGTTTTTCTGTAAAACACTCTAAATGACAATCTCAGTTTAGACACATAGAATCCATTTGGTCCTCTAAAAATGACAGACAGGAAAAGTTTATACCTTAAAAGATTATTTTCAGATTAAGTCATGCAAAAGTCAAATAATATAGTCAAAATCAATTAATAAATCAGAGTGCAAAGATCAGTTAGAGTACAGTTAATCAACGAACTCAGTAAAGTTCAGGTCAGCAAAAAGACAGAGTATGTAATGAGAGCAATCCGCCATGGATTCTCTTCCTAAAGTTAATATAAAGATCTCTGTCACACATCTTAAAAGAGCGTACTTTTATAGTCGGTCAAAAAAGCTTTATTTCGACCATGTGGCCATAAAAGCACATAAAAAGGACAATACAATACATTTTACATAGCAAGAAAAAATATTAAAATGTCATCATACAGTTTATATACATTAGTGCTGTATTAAAAGATAGTGCAAATCTAATTTGTGGAGAATTTTCTAAATCATTCTTAAATGCGCTCCCTCACAACAGTATTCAGTGCTAAACTTAGGTACAAGACGATAATCAACAAGGGATAAATGTTCTACATTGAGTGCAGGAGGGGTTAAAATATCGCATATTAAAACAAATAGCCAATTCATTGGTATGTATAAAACTCCTATCAAGTGTTAAAAAAAGCTTTTGACTTTATCTAGTAAATAGATGTAACAATGTTAAAAAACCGCATTAAAAGTAGTAATATAAAATATTTTAAAAAGGAGAAAAAAAAACCAAAGGAAGAAAATTTGCGATAACAATAATCATACAATGGATATGTGCAAGCATAGCAGCGAGTATAGAGGGTACTAGAAACTAGGGATTTCCTACAGTAGTTTTCTTTAAAATTGCTCTGCGAATGCACCACATCGAGTAAAGGAACCTAGAAATGGCGAACACAATAAGTGTGTCAGTTTCATACTTGAGAAGCCTGTAGGCCTCTGTGCAGTGTCTAATCCCCATGTTTCTACAAAGTTGTAACACCCACTTAGACCTTGGCCTTTCATAGGCGGGACAAAAAACAAAGGACATGTAGTTCAGTTTCTTCGACTTGGTCACACCCTGGGCAATCAAGTTTGTGGGCTCCCTGCCAGTTGTTAGTAAATGCTCGAAGCGGGAGCACCCCGTGTCTAAATTGAAGAAAGAGTTTCTTTGCCAATAATGGTTGGATATAATCAAGTGCCGGTTCTGCCCTATATTGCTGCTTGATGTCCAGAAACCTGGAAGTCAAGCTACTTGGTTTAGTCCCCTGACATGGTAGTAGGGCCAATTTATATTCTCTGTGGGAGTCGAGTAGTGCCTTTCTGGAAATTGTGGGACAGGTCTCTTCTGGTGTGGTCCACATATTTGCCCTCCCTATTGCCTGACAAGAATTCCTGATATAAGCTAGCCAGAGGAGTTTCCCTGCACCAAAAAGGGTCATGACATCCTTCAACTCCTCTTTATAGTCAGCTAGTTCAGGTGTACTCCACAGGCGTCGCCAGTATAGGAGGGGTCTAGAGGAGACTACATCTGCTATAGGGCCAATCCCTAAGTCCATCCTGAGCGGTGTTAATGGGGTACTCATAGGGAGGCCCAGCAGTTGCCTAAGAAATAGGTTCTCGAGCATGGATAGGGAGGTTGATGGACAATGGCCCCATAATTCTGCCCCATACAATGAAGCTCCCCTAGCCTGCGTTTTGTAGATTTCTGCTGGTGGACCTATCACTTTATGGGTGCAATTTTTGTATATTTTTAAAATGCCCCCGTGGACTGAGTCAATTTTAGACTGGCTTTCTTTATTTGTGTCCCCCAGTCCATTTTTTCAGTGAGTGTAATCCCTAGATAATCAAAAATAGACACCCTCTCTAGAGCCCTTCCATCTAGTTGGGGATGTGGGCAGTTTGTGGTGTTAGCATTAAAAACCATATACTTGGTCTTTTGGAGGTTGATCTCCAGTCCCCTCTTCCTACAAAAAAACCTAAATACCTCAAGTACCCTCTGCATACCCATGGGCGATTTAGAGAGTAGCAGCGTATCGTCCGCAAACATAAGTGCTGGAATTTTGCGATTCGCCAGCCTCGGAGCGTCAATGTCTTTACCAGCTAACAAAGTTTCAATTAGGCCGTTTAAGAAAAGAGAGAAGAGCGCCGGGGCCAAGACACATCCCTGTCGCACCCCTTTCTCTACAGGGAAAGGGGCGGAGAGTTCACCATTTTTACCATATCTGATTCTCACATAGTTGTCTTGGTGCAAACGTTTCAGCTGGTGGCAAAGGTATTCTGGTACTCCCAAATCGAGAAGTATGCCCCATAGCTGATCTCGCTGCACCAAGTCAAACGCGGATTTAAGATCCACAAATGTGAGATAGAGGCTGCCACCCTCTAGAACCACAGTTTTCCAGTGGATGAGTTGTAATCTAAAGATCTGGTCGATAGTGGAGGTCTTGGCCCTGAATCCCGCTTGTAAAGGTGTTAATATCGTATTCTCTTCTATCCAAGATTGCAAGCGCTCCAGAAGTACGCGAGCAAACATTTTTTGAGTGACGTCTATAAGGCTTATGGGGCGATAATTTTCTGGATTAAGTGGAGAGCCCTTTTTATAAATGGGGATAATTTCTGCTCCGGCCCAAGTAGGGGGCAACGCCATACCTTGTAAAACGGCATTAAATAATAACCGTAGGTAGGGTGCCCAGACTACGGGTTCGGAGCGAAATAAGTCCCCAGGTATCCTATCCAACCCAGGTGCTTTTGCTGGAAGTAGGTTGCCCAATGCCCCTGTGATCTCCTTCATTGTGCAAGGGGGAGCATCTAAATTTGAGGGGTTCGCATCTAGGGTGGGTGATTCTACCCTGTCGTCTTCCTCTGCGGGCCTTGAATATAAAGATTTAAAATGGGTTCTCCAAACTTCTTCCCCTAGATTTGGTCCTATAGCCGATTGGCCTTCGGATTTTCCTGTCTTGACTAAATTCCAGAAGGCTCTCGTGTCATGGTTATCTAAGGCTGTTTTTCGTGCTTCCCATTTTTCATTTTCCCAGTTAGTTTGTGCTCCAGTTATAACTTTTTTATATCGATCCCTAGCTACCTTGATTTGTAGTCTATCATTCGTTCTGATAGAGTTTAGTAGGGCTTGCTTGGCTACCTTACAAGATTTATTGGACCATGGGTGCCTTGGTTTGAAATTCGGCCTAGGCCTGTTGCGGTTGTAAAAGAATTGTGCCAGTGTAGAGAACAGATCCTGATGGTTTTTTGCCAGTATAGATTGGAATGCTATACTACTGCTAGTTGCAGATATTCGATACGCAACATCTAAAAAGGGGACGATTTGTTGGTAGAGAGAGGCCACTTTATCCGGGGATTGTGTGAGTACCCCCCAGCGTAGCCTCCTCCCTCCTTCGGCCAGTACTAAGTTTGGGTTGGGGTTTATGGATGTGCTTGGGAGGTCTTTGGCCAGGGGTAGGGATATTTCTAGCACCAAAGGGTTATGATCACTCTCGTGGCGGGAGACGACCTTAAAATCAATAACCCTATGGCAGAGACTGGCATCTACCAAAATGTAGTCTAGAATTGATGCCTGCCCGGGTCTGTTAAAAGTATAGTTCCCGGGGCTGTCGGATGGGAATCGGCCATTACAAGCCCTTAATGAGTGACTAAGTATAACTGCATTCATTTGTAATACTAGGAGTCCATGCCCGTGTTGGTTGGATGTTAGGTTCTGGTATTAACCATACCGAGTCCTCCTCACTTGTAATGCTAGTAGATAAGCCATTCAAGGGCTCAAAATGGCAATTGAAATCCCCACCTATAATTACCCGACAATTGTCCGGTATGGTGGGGAGGAATGAGGTGAGGCAATCGAGCGTGTGGGACGATTGTCCATAGCTTACTGGCCGTGAGTAGACATTAATTATTGCAATCCTCATAGAGTTATGAAAGGAAAGAAGAATGCACAGGATATCGGGGGACTGGGTCTCTATCTGTTTAACATTGCATCCCAGGTGCACACCTACCCAGGTACTTTTATAGGTTCCTGAACAAAGAATTTCATACAGTTGTACACAATTTCCACAGAATAAGCCAATCAGAATTAAATAGAGTGAAACAGTTGAAAGAGAATACATTTCAATAGTCTGTCCGAATTCTATAACATGGAGCTTCTCACAGACGCCGCCTATACTAGAACAAATATTACTGCTTTTTGTCTGATTCTGCTAAAACAGCTAGGTGAAACCTTGAATATGTACAGTTCTGCAAAACAACATTTTTGGGAAGGGTGATCATACCATTGAAGGTGAGAAATTGTGTTTAAATAAAAAAAAAGAAACTGTGCTTATTAAACTGTAATGAAAGTGACATTTGTAGTGGCTTTCTTCACACAAAGCATAATGATATATATTATGATCGTTGAACATAAGTATGAAAGAGGTTTCTCCATTATAAAACAAAAAAAATCCAATATCTTTTTCTACAGTTTGTCCGGGGGAATCACACATTGACTTCTCCAAACAAATTCTTTATCACCCTCCACATTAAACTCATTCTTTATTTTCCAAAACACACTCACTTCCTTGCACACACTATTCTTTTCTGGTCCCCACTCCTTTATGAATCTCTTCACTTCCTTAAACAAGACATCTAGATCATTACCCTTGCTAGGGGCTAGGAGAGCCACATCTCACTTCTAAAATTCGGCAGGCAAGCCGTCTGAGCTGGACGCCTTCCCTGTGGGAGGCGTGCCCACCATCTCTCTCAATGCTATCACGATAAAAGACTGCACAGGAAGAGTCATCTAGCATTGCTCAACCATCCAAAGGCTGTGTCTTCAGATATTAGCCCACCTGTGAGGCGGAGCATGTTGCATAGTAGAAACCCAGAGACAATGTGCCATAATTCCATTTAGTTTTTTACTTTAATCCAACTACAGCGTTGAGGAGCCCAACAGAAAACCTCCTCTTGACCCGGTGTTCTGTCTTCTCCTGACCTCACCGCATTCCGCAGCTCAAGGGGAACTCGAGAATAGGAACACGATGAGCTCACCAAAAGGCACGAGCTCACAACGCAACACTTCCCCTTCCCTATGAAAAAAAAACAATTCACAATAATCCTACACAAGAACTGTGCTGAAACAAAGGGAACATCGCCACATAGTGGTACTAGGAAGGAACACTAAGTGCAAAGGAAAAAAAAATTGCTATGGCAACGTGCGTAATAAAATCCACTAAGCGTCTAGGTTTGAAACCAGACTTGCGTAATATAATCATCTAAACGTTTGGGTTTAGCACACATCCTCCGGGCCCTGGTAACTTCCCCACTCTTAGTACCACTCATCTGCCCGAATCTCACACCACTCTCCCCCTCAGCAGCACTTAAATCAGAACAACCTGTGACTTTATGTTCAACAAACAGGGGGCGAGCCGGTGAACAGACAGATGACGGTGAAGCATTACCACTGGTATCTAAAATGGGCCCACTGTCGATGGCTTCAAAAGAAGGTCCTGGAAGAACCAACATCCTCAATCCAATCATACTTCAAAGGACGAGTACTTGCCTCCAAATCAGATTTAGTCTCCCCGACTCTCACACCTGTTTCAATGCCTTTAAACACAGCAGTTCTATTGACATGCCATACTTTGCCATCTCTGAGCACAGCAAATTGCACAAAACTTTAACACCTCAGAGGGGAGCAGAAAACTTACTCTCCCGTTTGCATGTCAATCTCCCCTTTTTGACCTTAACAATGTCTCCAACACGTAAGCACACCTTCTTAGTACTGTGAGACTGGTCGTATGTGTCCTTATACTTTGTTTGACTTTCCACAAGGGTGTTTCTTACTTTCTTGGCAGACCACGAAATAGTTTTGGTGCTATTCAACCACCCCATGTTGTCTTTAGTGCGTGGAGATCTACCTCTCATCAACTCAAATGGAGAATGACCCGTAGATTGGCAACATGTGACCCCGTAAGCCGAAACAGTCTTCTTTAGTTCATCTACCCAATCTTTGTGTTTGCTAAAACACTGCCATTCCCCTCTGGGTGATAGAGGGAAGTAGTCCTATGACCAATACCTGCTTCTTTGATGAATCTTTTAAAAATGTCACTAATGAATTGCCCACCGTTGTCAGAGATTATGTCCTTGGGCAATCCCTCATGACCAAAGACTTCAGCCAAGAAAAGTAATAACGTTTATAAATCAGCTTTTTCCACAACTTTGATTTCTGGCCACTTAGTGAAATGATCAATTAAGACCAGAATGTACTTTTGTGAACCATTACTGTCTCTCACAGGACCAAAAATATAAATTCCCACTCTTTCCCAAGGCATGCTGGGAATAACAACAGGATGTAATGGGGATTTATGGGTAACCAAACTCTTATCAGAGTTGACACATTGCACACACTCCCTGACCATTCTTTCTACATCCTTGTCAACGCCGGGCCACCAGTAAGACTGTTTGACCCTACACTTAATCTTAACAATACCTAGATGCCCTTATGACAAAGATTGATAACTTTGTCCCTGAAGACCAGTGGTGGAACCAATCTGCCCCTCCTGAGTAGAAGGCCTTCTTCCACCGACAATTCATTTCTGACTTTCCAAAAAGCTAATAAGTCATTACTTAAAAGGACTTTCTCAGGCCAGCCCACACAAATGTAATGATAACTGACATCAAATTTCCATCCTGAGACAAACCATTGGCCCATTCATCATGAGAGATGCTGTACAATTCTTCACCGAAAATGGATGCTACAAGCCAATCATCCCATTCATTCTTTGTATCTCCCTCGACAGGCAAAGGACACCTGCTGAGAAAATCAGCAATTCTGTTGCGATCGCCAGGTACCTACTTTATCTCGTACACAAAGTCCAACAGTTGTACAGACATGCAAGAAATTCTAGGAGAAACATTACTGAGACCATTGGAAGTGAGAACTTTCGTGAGGGGTTTGTGGTCCATTCTCACAGTAACACACGTGCCCCAAAACGTACTGTCGGAAATACTGGAGCCCCTAAACACACCCCAGAGCTTTCCTCTCAATAACAGAGTACCTTTCCTCTGTGGGAGTGAGGGCCCTGGAAGCGAAAGCTACCACACATTCTTTACCATCCTCCTGCACTTGGGATAAGACCGCACCTAGGCCTTTGCCAATGGCATCAGTGGTGATGAAACTCTTAAGACCTGTTTTGAAACCTTAAAGAGCGGGGGCTGACTAAATATCTTTCTTGATACTTTTGAAACTGAGTTGGCACTCTTGAGTCCAGCTAAATGTGCAACCTTTTTATAACAGTGGCCTGATGCAAAACATCTTACCTGAAAAATGTTGGACAAATTTGGAATAAAACACGGCCAGACCCAAAAAGGATCTGACCTCTTCTTTGTTCTGCGGAACAGGGGCCTCCTTAATGGCATCCACCAATTCAGACTTTGGACATTTACCTACTGAACTGATTTCATGCCCCAAGTATGTCGCACTCTTCCTTCCAAACTCGCACTTAGATTTCTCTGCAGTCAAACCATTACACTCCAAAGTTTGGAGTACCTCAACCAAAGTCCTGTTGTATTCAGCTTTATCTGACCCCGTGACAAGAATGTCGTCCTGAAAGAAGACCACATTCTTCATGTCCTTAAAAATTAAGTGCATGATACGTTGAAACATGGAGGCGGCAGATGCCAAACCAAACGGAACTCGCTTGAATTGGAAAATGCCAACAGGAGTAACAAAAGCAGTTAGATGTCTGCAACTCTTATGTAAGGGTACCTGATGGTAAGCAGAGGTCTGGTCTATGCTTGAGAATCATTGCATGTTCCTTGTAACAGATAACAATTCAGATATTCTGGGAAGAGGGAACACATCTACAAAAATGTTCTTATTGAGCTCCCTGAAGTCCACACATAGACGAATCCGGCCATTGGCCTTGCGTGTGACCACAAGGGGAGCAACCCAATTTGAAGATTCAATGCATTCAATAAGATCATTGTCCACCAATTTCTGAATCTCAGTAATTACCTCTTCTTTCACACTCATTTAGTTATTTTAAAAAAAATCTCTTTATTGGCATTCTGTATAATGTTTTACAAACGTTAATGAGTTTAAATGAAAAACAGAGAAATGAGTGTTGACATTAGTGGTAAATGACAATAATCAGCATTTAAACATTCAGCATGTATGCGGGGCAAGCTAACGCCACAGCAGTACATTTGACAATTGAGGGGTGTTTTACATGGATTTCCAGGATAAAAGCCAAATGTCAAACTTATGTTAAATAAAGTGTAATTTGTGATTTTTGGGTTGAAACAGCCTGGCCGGCACCGGACCCCTGGATAACGTAATATCTCTGGCATGTTATTACGTTATTGAGCAGTTACTAACCAAACTTTGCAAAGTTGCCAAGCTTTTCCATCTGTTCTTTTTTTAAATTATTTTTTTCCTCCTCCATGCTGCCCACCATGTCACCCCGTTGGTTTTTAATCGTCAATCCTTTGTGAAGTGCCCCCCGCCCACCCACCCACAAGATGACTACCCACAAAAAAGGCACTAGAACCTCAGTCACTATTCTAGTCCTGTGTCCGCGTCTGTGGGGTCCCCATCTTCCGGGTGTATGATACATTTTAGTGCCTCTAATATGGAGTTCCAGGCTTATAAATGGGATATTTTCTGAGCCCCAGAGCGTCTTCCCTGTTCACTCTTCTTTCACACTCATAGGGATGTTCCTCACCTTATGGATGCAGGTACACGCATCTTTTTAAGCACAATTTTGTGTGAAAATCCCTTCAGTTCACCAACATTCCCAGACAAAACTCTAGGAAATGTAGAAACTACTTCAACACACGTATCTGCATCCTCTTTACCATGACTCAAACTGAGAACGGGATCAGGGCTGTTAGGATCAAGTAAGATACCCCTTGATCCCACCACCCCAGGACACACGGTCCCGAGGCTGACACATAAAGTTTGCACTCCGCGCGTCTTCCTTTAAATTCAAAAGGAAGTTTGCGAAACCCCACTAAATCAATAGGTTCGCCTGTGTAACTAACAGGATGGGTATCAGGAACTTCTAACACATTATTCATTTTCTCCTTGAACGAATCCGCCCAAGTATTATGATTGATGATGCTATAGGGTGAACCAGAGTCAGCCATAAGAGTAAGAAAGACACCTCCAGCCACAACATTGCAAACCGTTTTTTTCCTCAGTTTTCCTTCAGCTCCATAAGCTTCTTCTCGTACACACATAATCTGCAAGTCCTCTACATCGGACTCCAAACTCCCCTCACCCTGCTTCAGTTCCTCAACAATACATTTCACTGAATTGGTCTTGCGACACACGTGCATAATGCCCAGTTATCTTACACTTGGCACATTTCTGCCCTAATGCAGGACACCTTTTGTCATGTGCCAGATGAGATGAGCTACCACACCTATAACATTTGCCTTTTAAATCTGCAAACTTGTCTCTTTGGTTTGGCTTGAACCCCCCCCCCCCTTCTCTTTCCCCTGGACCTTTTCAACTTTCTTTTTCTCTTGGTGATGGAGGCGTGAATGGCTCCCTTTCACCAATTTGGCCATTTCTTCACTTTGATCAATCTTACTTGAAGCAACAACTGTCTTAGCACATCTTGTAGTAAGTTCCGCTTTAGAGATGATAGTAGTAATTTCACGTAAACTGGCATCGCCATTAATCCAAAATTTATCTTGTAGGTGAGAGTTGTTGCAATGCATCACTTACTGATCACAGATTACCTCTTCTTCTATAACACCAAACTTAGAAGGTAGAGCTAATTTCCTCAAGGCCGCCACATAATCCTCAACCATCTCATTAATACCTTGCTTACGGTGATAAAAGTTGAAGCAATGCACAGCTTTGCATACAGTGGGCGCAGAATAAGCGTGTCAATCCTCTATAGCGTATGTAAAAACGTTACCATCATCACCTTATCTGGGTTTTTTTTCAATGCGATTGTAGACCCTTAAACCCCCTGGACCCAAGCAATGTAAGAGGATTTTTTTTTCCTTTCAGGGGATAATTCTTTGCTTTCAAAGGTGTCTATGTAACTTATTAAATAATCCTTCCATTCTTCCCATCTCAAACTGCTAACTTCGCCATCCTTCACCATGAGGGGTTGTGGAGCAGGAAGATTCATTGTAGCCATAGTAGTTCAAGAACAAGTAAAATACAACAGAAATTAGCCTGTGCAAAATAATGTAAAAGGGGAGCCTTTAAGTACTAAATAATAGCTCCACTGACAATAAAAGGGGAAAGAATGTACCTTGTAATTGTGAGCCTTCACTTCAAAACTTCCATGTATCCATACCGATAATTTGCTTAAACTCCTTACATACTTAGAAAATGTATGAAAATGATATTTAAGTGTGCGTGTCACTGTTGAAAAGTGTGCTAATAGTGCTTTCCTTTATGTGACACGCGAGGTGTGGGTGTCATCTTTGTTAGTAGAGGCTGAGGTGATCCGTGAAGCAGCTCGAGAACCTCAGCGCATCTAAAAAAAAACAGCAACGGAAGTGAGTGACATGCCAGGTGTGCGCGTTACCGTTTTTGGAAACCACTGGTCCGGAAAAGGACCCGGCTCGACATCCCCAGCAGGAGCGCAGAGGTTGGCAAGCAGCAGAAAACCTTCCAAGATGGCTGCCACGTTCCTTACGCTATGAGCGTAACATGCACGGAAGCGTAGCACGTTACGCCGTTCTTCCCTCACTACAAGGATCGGCAGGACGTTACAGTGGGGAGCCAGAGCAGAGAATGTCTTGCATACCACTTGAACGTACCTTGCGGGCAAAACGGTCAACGGCCGTAGGAAAGCAAGACGGACAAGGAGGTACAATAAAATGTAAATTACGAACCAATGTTGAACCTCCGGTAGGCGATAATTTCCGTAGAATGGTTTGTCTGGCTTTTCCTCACGCTAAAACGGATACAAATCCCAAATATGCTTATAAAAGGAAGATGGTTGGCTTCGACGAATGGGTCCAACAGGATTCAAGTCGCTCGTCGCCATTGTTGCAAAGTAGAAACCCGGAGACAATGTGCCATAACTCCATTTCTTTATTTACATGAATCCAAGTACAGCGTTGAGGAGCCCAACAGAAAACCTCCTCTCGACCCAGTGCTCTGTCTTCTCCTGACCTCACCACATTCCGCAGCTCGAGGGGAACTCGAGAATAGGAACATGATGAGCTCACCAAAAGGCACAAGCTCACAACACAACAGAGCATCCCCCGTAGTCACATAGAGGACTTGAAAAGATTGCAAGAAGACACCGAAAATCTGCAAAACATCTCGGCACGTCTGTGTCGAAGGTAACAGTGGGAAAACCTTACATGCCGTCTTGCACCGTGACGTTGCAGAGACAATATGAACCCACGTCCTAGCACCCTACCTGCCGCTCAAGAAATGATGACTCACTCCGGAATGTACTGGTAAGACTCGGGGAGGAGGTTCTTCCAGGATGTCATCTTCCAGAGCGGTGGCATCCTGTTGTCGGCCTTTAAAAGAGGGGACACTTTAGTATACTGAGCCAGTTACTGTGTTAGCCCCCTTCCCACCTCCCCTATTTCTCCCCCCCCCCCAACTAACCAGTGTATGTATATAGCTTGCCAGGATACTTCTGATCAACCAGAAGACCACATGGTAGGAATGATGAGATCTGCAACTTCTCAAAAGGGAGGAACAATTATGACTGTGCTAGAAAAAGGGAAACACAGATGTTAGACAGTTCTTGACAGCAGCCACACTCTTAACACAGTACTAATTCACAGTCAGCTGAAACGACACATACTTGACATTCCCAGATGGAGGCCTTGATACATATGGCAGTGTCACAGAAGTTTCATCACTTCTGTGAAGTGCAAGGTTGTAGGTCTAAATTGTGCAACCAGCTCTTTCATAAAAGGCTTGCACTCTTTGAGCACAAGGTCAAATGCAAGAGTCTCGGTAAAGAAGAATGCCAGGGAGGCCGCTGCTGTTCTAGAAAGTCACAACATTAGGCGCGCGGACATGGAAGCAACTACCTGTAGCCACAGGCAAGATTAGTTAGGTTATACCGGTTAGAGTTAGGCTGAGCTGTTAGGAAGGCGTCGGGGGCAGAGCGGGTTGTGCGAGGCTGCTTAGCTTTTACCTTCCGACTCCTTGGTGGAGTCGCACTTGCCTGACTGGCTGGTGGGCTGCAGCCGCTCACTGGGCCCAGGACGGGAGCGGTAAACCGGTGCGCGCACCTGATTTTAGCTGGGGGCTGACAAAGGTTCCTTCCATGCTGGTGTCTCGCCATGAAGCATCAGGTGTTGGTCGGGCATGGTTTAAGTAAGCCGCGCCTGATGACCACATCCAAGATGGTGGCTGGGAAGATACTAGTGCGGTGATCTGCCAGGAAACAAACCGTTAGCTGGAGAGACATCCCTGTTTCTGTGCCATGTTATGTTCCCGATGCTGGGGGCTGAGAGACAAAAGAATAACAGGGTACCAAGGAAACAAGATTACTACGAAGTGCAACGTAATAAGATCATGGTACCAATAAAAAAAGAATTAATACGAAGTGCAGCATAATAAGATCATGAATACTCAGGGTACACAAACATAGCAGTAGGACATTAGCAAGATACATATGGAAGTATAGTAGTAAATGAATGCTTGAAAGGTCATAAATACTCTGGGTACACACACATAGTAGTAGGACATTGTTATGTTTCATATAGGTACCCCAATATAGGCTCAGATAATCACCTAACCTTTCACCTATATTCTCTCCTACCATTACACTACATACCGGTTCTTGGGACTGACCTTTTACCTCGTTACGGTACTGCTTACAGGACGTGGGGTTTTCCCTGAAAACTAGCCTCATCCATTATGCATGAGGATTCTTGAAAACTCAGCAGGACTACCATCTCCTGCATAATAACTATGTATAAGGGTCATTCCTTCCGTCATCCTAAGTCCGACATGACACAGCAAGGTAGAACCCCTGAGGGTACCACTTTGGGTATATAAACACCATATCTTGCTGAGGTAGACAGAGGAGAAAAGGACTTCCATGCTGATACACTGACGCAAGACGCTAAAGTTCCTGCATGCAGGCAGTCCAGCTCGCAGTGGTCTGACATCCCTTGCGGGGTGTCCATCTCGAGACCAAGACGGGGCACAACAGTCTCTCACTTCAGGTAATGGGGTTGACTTTATCCTAGAGGGATTCTTGGCTCTACACCTACATACATGCTAGGGACACTTGGGTACATCTAGTTAGGGTCTCATCGTAGCTGTACGCATTTTATTGTCATGTATTTTTATACCTGCCTGTATTCATTGTCTTAGCACTATGATAGAAATCTACCATCCTTTTACTCTGTTGGTGCTTATAATCATTTATATTATCTGTTTCTGTCTTATGGTTGTCTCAGTACACCTATTTTACACTAGAATGACGCTGGTTCAATAAATGCTTATTGAAAAACTTCCCCACCGTTTATTCTGTGTATCTCTCTGAGTCAAAGTGAGCATGAGTGACTGAGCGAAAAGTATAGCACTGTTTCCACGATCCCTGAAGGGACAGAGTTGTCATGTTCGATAGCTGCCAAGAACTATTCTCTCTAGTGGCACTGTGAGCTAGCTGGTATACAGGCAAACATAACCTTTGGAGGGTGTCTGGATTAAGTCTGGACACCAATTCCACAGTCTATGTTGTCTAAACGCGCAGAACCTAGATAGGTTTATAGGAACTACACGACAACATTAGCAGGATACATATGGAAGTATAGGAGTAAATGAATGCTTGGAAGGTCCTGAATACTCTGGGTACACACACATAGGAGTAGGACATTAGCAGGATACATATGGAAGTATAGGAGTAAATGAATGCTTGGAAGGTCATGAATACTCTGGGTACACACACATAGGAGTAGGACATTAGCAGGATACATATGGAAGTATAGGAGTAAATGAATGCTTGGAAGGTCCTGAATACTCTGGGTACACACACATAGGAGTAGGACATTAGCAGGATACATATGGAAGTATAGGAGTTAATGAATGCTTGGAAGGTCATGAATACTCTGGGTACACACACATAGGAGTAGGACATTAGCAGGATACATATGGAAGTATAGGAGTAAATGAATGCTTGGAAGGTCATGAATACTCTGGGTACACACACACATAGGAGTAGGACATTAGCAGGATACATATGGAAGTATAGGAGTAAATTAATGCTTGGAAGGTCATGAATACTCTGGGTACACACACATAGTAGTAGGACATTAGCAGGATACATATGGAAGTATTGGAGTAAATGCATGATTGAAAGGGCAAGAGGGTTCTGAGCAATGAACACGAGGAGCTGACTCCGGCTAGATCCGTGGTTCCTGTCAGTCTCCTCCTGGTTCTCCTCATCCTCCACAGAGATATTGGATGTGTGCCATGAATGGCACTTATGAGTTGTCAAGACCAAAAGAAGGGTCAAAAAGTTGTATTGGTGTCCAGCATTAGAGAGTGAAATAGAATGGTCAAGAATTGTGTGAAATTAATTCCCCATATAAGGCCCGAAAATGCTTTTGAAAGGTTGGCTGTTGGTATCATGTCAAGAGGACAACTGGGAGTGGAGTTAAATTTTTTATTAGACCCGTTTTTCTAAATGGCTGGAACTAGAATTGGTAAAAATGCTGATGCAGAAACTATTATGAGGGTTTTAGATAGGGTGTTTTTGAGGGATGGTTTACCTAAACGGATAGTACTTGGTAACGAATTACATTTCAGATTGGAGTATCTTGAAAAGTTTTTGAAGATGAAGGGCATCCCACACAATACCATGTCAGTGTAGCATCACAGTGGAAGCAGGGAAGTGGAGAAATGTAATGGAGTTGTGTATGGCATTGTACTGATGAGTAACAGTATGTTGAATTGGGTGGTGGAATCTCAACAAATTTCCTGATAGGTATTAGCCCATTTGAAATAATGAAGGGTAAGACTCCATTATCCTAGAATAAACTCAAGGTGGATGTATGAATCGTGAATCGCACAATGATCTCTGTATACGGTAAGAGAAAACATCAGGACGGCACAGTCGTGTAAGACTTACTATGACAACAGACAGGGGGAAGGCAGTTAAATTGAAGGTAAGCCATTGTGTGCAAGTAAAGAAGGAAGTTAAAGTAAGAAATATTAGTATAGACTTACAGTACTGTTGAGAGTAGAAAAGGGTTTGTGCAACTCAGTCCTCCTGTTCATTTATGGAAGAGAGTCTGTTAGTGTGAAATGAAAAGTGTAGACAGACGTGTGGTGCAGAGTAAAAGGATTTTGAATGGTTGATCAGCGATGTGAGAAGGAGTATATGGTTGACAGTGTCGAAAGGATCAAAAGGGTGGATGAAGAATGTGGGGGCAAGAGACAGCATCTGTGTTCAGGACTGTAATACAACCATATTTGCAACACTTTGTTTATGGAGTATTGCTTTGACAGCAGCTGTGAGTTTATTTTTAGAGAGATTGAGTAGTGAGTGACTGAGTCCCATGTTGAGTAAAAGGATCTCACTCGAGCCTCTCTTCATCGAAGGTTTCGCATCTCCATGAACATAAAATCATTTTTTATCCATTAACTATTCTCTCGGTAATAGAATGTCAGCACTTTTGTTATTCCAACAGTTGTGTATTTCATTTAATAATACTGACATTATTCAGCAGGAAATCTTCCTATGAATGAGGGAATCACAATTGTTGTGTAATATATTGTATTAAATTCCTGCAGATACCAAATATTACACATCACTGACACTTACTTGCATGTGGGCTTGTTGGCCTTTTAATATATATACTTATTTGTCATACTTGTTCCTAAAGGGTATTCTAAAAAACCTGATTGGATTTTAATGATTAGCAGGTCGCCGAACAGAAGCTCTTCTTCCAATGAGAGAGAGAGAGAGAGAGTACCCAGCGTGACCCAGAATGAATCCGGACTGGCATAGTACACTTTACCTAGGGTTTTTCCCATCTCAAATATGCTCTGAGTTAATGGAATCCCATGATAGCAGCCATGAACAACCCCTTTGTATACTCCTAGAAATCTCACATTTAAGTCTGTGTTTGCCTATTCCTATGTATCATAGAAGGCCTTTTATTTTCATCTGTCGTGTGTACAACAATTAAATGAATGGCAGTGACCTCACCCCTTATGAGTAACAAAAAACCCTTGTTTATCCTACTTGTGTTCAAGAAGCCACTCACTATCTTGGGCGTTTCATATACAGATGAAACACTGCTATATTAAAGATTCCTATGTTGTAGCTTATGTTGTAGTATGCAATGTTTGTGTCTGTGGCAGAGGGTGTGTGTTAGTTTAATGCTCAGTAGGAAGGGTGATATACAGTAGTATGTGTAACCATGGGCTTTCTGTCTTTATGAGGCATATACAATCAGAAAAAATGCCCTCTTTGCAGCACATCCACTTATGTGGAACCTCATGTGAAGTAATGTTAAGGCAAAGGAAGCCTACTGGGGCAAGGATATTAATAATGCAGTAAATCATTGAGCTTTTCGGAAAAATGTATACCTTTTCAAACTTTCACGAAACAGGTTAATAATTATTTTAGAAACAAAACTGAAAACATTAATATATCTTCACTGCAACTGATAAATGGTTGAAGGTATCATCCTTTTACCTATGAAGACAGCCTTTGAAACCTTTGCTCCAACCTTTCATTGTAAATAACTTGATCTGGGTGCCACCCTTTTCCTGCTTCATAAATTGGAGTCTACCAGTGCTTCCTGAGTCTTCGATCTATACTGTCTGTT
Source organism: Calotriton arnoldi (assembly GCA_963921515.1). Classification (NCBI taxonomy): domain Eukaryota; kingdom Metazoa; phylum Chordata; class Amphibia; order Caudata; family Salamandridae; genus Calotriton; species Calotriton arnoldi. The sequence continues at coordinate 1,635,050 of CAWUFW010000009.1, forward strand.
AAGACAGTATTCTGACACTTTTGCATCAATTATGCGGTTACCTTATCAGTCTATCTATTTTTGAGGTTCAGTTCTCAAACTCTCTGAAGGAAGGCCTGATAACTTTACTCATCAACGTGTCTGATCTGCGTCCCACAGATCCAGCCAGTTAATCACCTTTTACCACCTTACCCAGGCTAGCTAGGATTCAATGCCACTATTTGGTCCCCCTCAGGGCCCTATGGACAGTGCGAGATTTCTAGGAGTATACAAGGGGGATGTTCATGGCTGCTATCATGGTATTCCATTAAACCAGAGCATATTTGAGATGAGAAAAGGCTTAGGTAAAGTTCCACCAGTCCCTAAAAAAAAAACCTTGAAGTTTGAGCGTCTACAGAGTGAAAAGTAAAAACTAAAACACACCGCTCGTCGGGAGAAATACATCCCCTCCCCCATATGCACTCGGAACCTTCGGTTTCTACCGGTTCTGGGCTCTGTGGTCGCCGCACCTCGGGGGACTTATGGAGAAGCTCCCAGAGTTTAAAAGGGTCCCCCGCTGCCTGCCACTTGTACTAGTGGTCCAGAGCGGGCATTATGCAGGTATCGACGAGTGGCGTACCTTTTGAAAAAGTAAGTATTTGATGGTGGTGCGATTAATCCGCATTGTCTTCCGGAAAGCCCATATCATGAGAGGCTTTTTTTGGGAGGTGATTATCTTAACTTACCGAGCAGCCCCCCAGAGGGTGTACTTATATTTCCTAGTTTGTATTGTTTTGGTCACGATAATGAACATGTTTCTAAACCTAAATATGATCACGAAGCAAGCAATATGTAGTTTTAAACAAGCAAATATAGAGTAGTTTCTTTATATAACAGATATCACACATAGTGAAAGTGCACTATCTAAGATATTTAGGCAGTTCTACTTATATCTGTGGACAGCAGCTTTGTTTACAGACCGAGAAACTACCCTGTGCAACTTATCTTCCCTTTTACAGTTTAAGTTGTTCCGTACAGGGTTTGCCACCAACCTGGTACTGTTAATGACACCAGCAATCTATAGTGTGGCAGTTTTAGATTGGTAGTCAATCATTTTGGGTGATGAAGTAATATTTGCAGCACATTTCTCTAGAGCAGCGTTCAGAAAGAGAAGCCTGTTACATACAGTCTTGTAGCTGTTGAGGTCATCAGTATTTACTGTAGCTTTTTTTTGTGGGGGGGCTTAATATCGCATCTTTAAGGCAATTTGTACATTTACCTAGGTTTGCACAGATAGGGATTTATTAGTTAAGCTTGGCCGGTAAGGGCATATTAAGGAAGTGATTCATTTGGTGATTGTCCCTGGTATAGGAGATTCCAAGTATCTGGGAAAATGAAGGTGAGTAATATGTGACTGTACTAGATGTACATAATGAGTTTGTTTTGATGGTTCTGTTTTCTATGTCTTCGAGTGTTGGTATCCATTTCCAAGATTGCAGAGGCATTATCCTTGGCATGGGAGGAGTTGTTGTGGTACCTGGAGATAGATTTGCATTGCAGTTTGGTGTTTTCAGGAGGCTGGGGCAGACTCGCCAAAAGAAGGTTGGATAAACGTTTTGGTGGCTTGGGATGGATGGAGATGGGTCTCAGTGGGTGAAGAGGTGTTCGAATTACAAAGCCTGAAAGACTGGAAGTGAGAGATAGAAAAATAAAAGTGTATGATAAATCTGTAACAGCTTGGGAGAGGGTGTGCTTGGATTTGTTTGACCTTGCATATTTTGAGTGATAAGTATATACAGTGGTAATGGTGGATGTTTTCACACTACGATAGGAGGTTGAGCTTGCAGTTATCTCTCTCTCAAACTAAATCATTGAAGTTGTCCGGGAAGTTTTTTAGAGAAGATTTTTCTTACACATTGATCACAGATAAGAGAGTTCAATTTGTCTCTCCTGAGATGCAGCTGTTTTTGCAGAAATGTGGGGTAAAGCATATGAGAAAATCTCTTTAAAATTACCAATCTAATGTTTTTGTGGAATGCATGAACCATTTGGTCAAAAGAACTATAGAGGTGGCAAAAAGAAGGAGGCAAAATGTGCGGAAAGCGAGTACATTTGTGGGGTCATCATACCACAAGGAATATGGTTATGGTGGAAAACACCATTTGTGCTTCTGAAAGGAAGGAGGCAGTTTGATCCTTATAGTTGTTCGGTGGTCCTCAACGTGAGGGGATGTGTATAGGTAGGAGAAGTAAGGATTAAGTTATGGCTGATGAGGAAGGAGTAATTGGCTAAAAGATAAAGCAGCGCCTAGGAGTAGACGAGATGGTGGTGTGAAAAGTGGTTGAACTATTGAGAAGTATAGAGGATTTATTCTGATTGATGATTAGAAATTCTGAGGTGCGAATTTAAATGATGGTTACCCCGAATAGGGGATAAGAAGAAACAGTAGTGCATATGTTTGCAGGTTACTGCAGAGGTCAAGACATTATGAAT